>CP129452.1:4300000-5500000 GCA_030445155.1 Quercus variabilis | reverse complement strand
TCCATAAACAGTAAAATTTGTCAAAAAAGTCAAATATTGCAACTACTGTTCATAAACAGTAGCCGCAACAGTAAATGAATAATAAAAAAATTGACTAAAACACGTGAAAAAAAAAAACGTAAACACGCGTTTCAACCATTCAGCCCAATCCAAACGGGCACTTTATGGTCCTCTATTTTGTTCATGTTTTTAATTTGGTTCTCAATTTTTTTATAACACTTCACTCTTTTACATATATTTTTAAACTTACTGATATTTTGATCCTGACATCATCTCACTTATTAAAAAAAAAAAAAAGTAATTTCAAACTTGTAGTGCATTCCATTTATTACTTAGGCATTCTTTGTAAATAAGTCCATTTATTAATTAGACATTCTTTGTAAATGAGATGATAATAGGGACCAAAAGGACAACAAGTTTAAAAATATAAAGATTAAAATAAAGTTATAAAAACTTGAAGACCGAATTATAAATATGACCAAAATATAGAAAGCAAAATGTACTCTTGTCAAAAATTTTGTTTTTTGTTTGTTGCCTCAACATTTTTTGAAAATAATTCAACTTTTATAATAATAATAATAATAATAATAATAATTATTATTATTATTATTATTATTATTATTATTAATAAATTGCTATAAACCAAATACCCAATAAAAAAATTAAAAAAAAAACCAATAAAATTTTAAACCAAAAACTCATAAAATAAAAGGGAAACAATTTATGGGTTCCAATTAGTTCAACTAATAAAGTCTTTCATAGTTGAATAAGAGATTTTGGATAATTATTAGATACTTCCAAAGTACTATAAATGCGTATTCTCTCATCTCACATAACTGTGAGTCCTACTAATTAAATTTATGATGAAACCCACAATTCATGTGAGAGGAAAGAGTACGCATTTATGGTACTTCCAGTATATTTAATAATTTTCCACCAAAAGGACTTAAAAGTCTAAAAACACAAATACCAATTTTTATTTTACTGCTGTAAGTACGCAGCCCATGTTCCTACCAAAATAATAATTGTTAATGACTTAGATTTTAGAAATCTCTCCAAAAAAAAAATTTTTTTTTTTGAGAAAGTTTCAACCTATAGTGTCTGCTTCTGATGATGCTCTGTATCATCAAACCAAAATATCAATTAGTTTTTGGTGTAAGTGGGGATTGAACCCCAAATCTCTTATTCAACCATCAAAAACTTTACTAGTTAAGCTAACTGGAACCCCAGATCTGTTAATCACAAATGTTACTATAAAAACTCACAAACTAATACCAAAATGATTGTGAATAGTAACATTTCAAAAAAAAATAATAAATGAGAATTTGAATCACCCACTAGAGGTATTTCAAATTTTCTACCTTAGCTTACAATTACATTCATTGTCACATCAGTTTATGAGATTTTTTTTTTTTTTTTTTTTAAATTAGAAACATGTTACTGGTATTACAAGTTTTACTACACAATGCTTAAAAACTAGTGTGGCAATAAATGTGATTGGCGAGTTTAATTACCTCATAAATGATTGTTGAGTTGTCTCTTTGTGATTTGTAACACATTAGTTAATAAGTTCAATGTAAAAAAACTTGTAGTAACTGTCAAACTACTCTTTGTAGTAAAACTTGTAGTATTTTAGCATTTTCCTTGCTTTTGATGACACATTAGTGCGTAAGATCTATGTAGTAAAAATTGAAAAAACTTAATATCACTATTAAAAATTTTTAAGAAGTTTTAAACTTAAATCAAACTTGACTTGAGTTAAAATTTCATAACACAAAGATTATTTATATTTATTTCAAAAAAGTATAGGATATATGGCAAATATACATGTATATTTGTTACTAATTTCTTAAAGATGAATGTAATATACTCATACTATACTGTG
Source organism: Quercus variabilis (assembly GCA_030445155.1). Classification (NCBI taxonomy): domain Eukaryota; kingdom Viridiplantae; phylum Streptophyta; class Magnoliopsida; order Fagales; family Fagaceae; genus Quercus; species Quercus variabilis. The sequence goes on along the minus strand of CP129452.1, from coordinate 5,498,115 downwards.
GGGTCTATGAGCTTGGTAGCCTCAGCCCATCGCCTAGTAGGCCTAAGGCTCACACCGAGGAAGACTGATCATCTGAGGCTAAGATGGAGAAAGCCTCTTTTCGGTTGCAAGCCGAGAACCTCTTTGTCCTCGGCATGCCGAGGATGAATCTTAGAAGGGACAAGCCCGGGGCAAGCTGTCACCTCCGCACTTAATGCATTCACCTAACCCCTCTGGCCGCATTAATGGTGATATAACCCTTTGGCAGGGCAACGTTGATCAGATTGAAACACTTGAGTGCTGATAAGACTTCTGATAGGATGGGCAACCAGAAAAAAGGTGAATAGATGATCAACAGATAGAAGAGCGGGAGAGGATGGTGAGGACTATATAAGAAAAGCAAGTAAAGTAAAGAGGGGGGGGGGGGGAAGAAAGCTAAAAAAGAAAAAGGGCTTCTCGGCCATAGGCTGAGGAGCATTCCCCAGTTGTAAACAAGTTACAATCATATTTTATAAGAGAAAAGAGATTCTTGTGTGGGAGACGACGGTCAGCGCCTAATCCTTCTACCCATTTTCTACAAATTTATTGTTTGGGCTTGTTGGACTGTAAACCCGTTTATATTCTGGGTCCAATTAAAAATTGAGTCCTTACAATTGGCGCCGTTTGTGGGAAAGGATTAGGGTGCTGGCCGGCGCACCAAGCGATTGTTCTAAGTGGTCGTTTTACAATAGGTAAAAAAAAAAATATATATATATATAGAAGATTTGACAGTGAAGAGAGAAATTCTGATGTTATATACTGATGTGAAAATTCTGATGTGAAAATTTTGATGTGAAAATTTTCAGACAAGTTAAATGTGCACTCCACCTTGAATCTTAGATGTTATATACTCTTTTGACAAAAAGGACAGTGAATGCACAGACAATGCTTCAATCTCAAATTTCACCCCTCTTTGCAGCATCAACTCTAGTTCCAACCTTTCATGATGAAGTAAAACTTCAGAATCTGTGTAGTCCAGGCAAACAAGGATAACAGAAAAATGACAGGTTATTTTACAGAATTTTACCTCCATCTTGGGACTTCTCTTTGCAGGTAGCATCTATTTAGCATAGCTTCAGCTTTCTTCTTGTCTGGCAGGAATATCAGGAACATTAGCAGAAGACTACGAACATAAGAAAGCCTATCTGAAACACTACAAGTACCATCTATCACCTTCTGCTGTCAGAGGAAGGAAACATTGCTGTGGAAGACAGTATTTCTCAGAATCTGAAGGAAAAACTCCAAGCCAGCATACCTCTGGGCAACGCAGTTGCTTTGCATCATAGGCCATTTGCTAACAAAATAGAAGTGTAAGAGAAAAGAAAAAAAAAAAAAACTGGTCAGATTTTCAAAAAAATTGGAAATTTACATAGTTCTTAGAGTTTCATATACACAGTCCTAGACTCCTACTTGCCAGTATATATGTTGTTTAGCTTGCTTAAGTGGATGATAAATAAACAACAATATCATTAACAATTTAATAAACCTAACCATTGAACCAAACCGATATGTGGTCAGAATGTCGAAGCCATATGGATCACAATCAACCAAACAATAGGTAGGTAGACACAACTTTTCAATGAGCAGCCGCAAAAACCTATTGGTACAAACACACATATTCACAGACGGCCCAAATAGATACATGAAAACAAAATGAGAAGTGACATATATGGCAATATGGTGAGAAACATTGTAAACTGAAAGTGAAATTTTTCACCTTCTGGTGGGGATATCTGGATAGCCTCTTCCCTGTGAAAAAATGGTCAAAAAGGATTTTGAGATGAGCCTAATGACCTAAGGAAGAGCTTACAGTGATGACAATGCAACGGTTTGCATTGCAGAACTGGTCATTAGCTAATCGCTCAAATACTGCATATCATTAATAATTTAGTCAAAAGGAAGAATGTTAGAACTTAGAAGTTGTGCTTCCTATAAGTATTACCAGTATAATTGCTTACCTGATTCCTTCTCCACAACTAGAATGTAGTCAGCAACACTAACAATGTCTACATGCAAGAATTAGGAAAATTTCAATTATCTACTCTCTGTATTCCAGACAATATGTGACACCAAGTGAGGAATACCATAAAAAATCCTTGCACGTAATGCATAGGAAAAAAAATAGATAAATCTTATTTCCAATGCCTGCATCAATTATAAACATAGATTGGTCCAAATTGTCCTGCATATTATCTTAGTAATTGGATACCTTCAACTTCTTCAACTTGAACAGGGATGGGGTGGGCCTGCAATAGAACGGGTTCAGACATATATTAATTGGAGATAATTAAATAACCATACCAGTTCCTGTTCTTACCGTGTTAGGATGATTTATGCAATCAAACTTCCTTCCACCTTCTAAGAATCTTATCCAGCCCATCACCAACCTGTAACAGAAATATTGGGATCAACAAACTTTAACAGTTAAGTGATGCTACAGCAAAATCAACCCAGCATATTATGGGTCAAAGGGTAAGCTATGTAGTTGAGAAAACTCAAGAATGAAAGAACAGCGTGAAGAACTATTTAAGTGGTAAAGTACTATCACTCATACAGAGACCCTCCCTCTCCCCCCCCCCCCCCCCCTTCTTAAAGGACTATTTAATCCCCTTCACAAAAGAGGGTTTATTTTATTTTATTTATTTGAAGAAACATCTGCCAAGTACATAAACTGAGGGTAGATCTGAAAATTTTATGATCACTGGAAATAATTAGTTCAGCATATAGAAATTATTAGCTATGCCTAATGAATGCCATATATCAAAAAATTTAAAAACTACTCATGTTGATAATCATTCAGTTAAACGTATATTACATTTCAGTGGCTATAAAAATCCTAGGAAATGGAAAGATATGATATATTCACCCAGTAACACATATATGCTATTGGCAAACAACACTTTGAGTACAATCTTAGAAAGAGAATTCAGACAGAAAAAAATAATGATTGTCTACTTATCTTCAAAGGTCTGAGTGTGATCTCAAGTACCTACCCATTGCCCACAGAAACCTGCCAAAAGAGACAAGATATAAATGTCTTAATAAGTGTAAGTTCCTTGTAATTAACAACAAAGTGACAGAGGTTTTACAAAAATTTGAGGCTAGTGCAGCCATGCACTTGGAAATTTCTTAAGCCTTCCCCCAATTTGTTCAGTTTAAACCACAAAGGCTTTATACACTCCAGCAGAACCAAAAACGAATTAGCAATATTCAGGTGAAAAAGAAAGCATAAGGAAGACACCTACCACATTTAGATTGTGGCGACTGCATTGCATAAGGATGCAAATGTCATTAATTGCCCGGTCTACGACTGACTGTTCTGGATTGCAGAATAAGCAGAAGATATTTAAGAAGCAATGTCATTCAAGCAGACAAGGACTGAAATCTATGGAAGAAAATTTAATACTATCTAACTTTAAGTTCAGATTTCTCCAAAATATCTAAGTGCTGACTTATGCCCTTTAAAATAACTGACAATGTTGACAAATGGAGACCTGCGCACAATCAAAGATATCAAATTCTCTCTCATAAAGTTCTCCCCATGATGAAGCTTGTGATTTTCTTTAACATAAAGTGATTGCACAAAGTATAATTTTTTTTTTTGATAAGTGATTGCACAAATTATAAATTAAGGGCAGATACTCAAATTTGTTCCACTGAACATGCACTTTTCAGATTCCTAACGCAGTAATAGGGAAACTTGAATATAAAAAGAAATATCATTTGAAATTGGGACTGAAGCTTAATTCAGGTTTACCTGAAAATACAGATGGATGCATGTAATATATATCTCTCTTGGACCCATGCCGGTTTTCTTGCAGAAGTTGCTGAACAATCAATAGCACTCTTAGCAAGACATCTGAAATAGAATTCAATAACTCATCAATAGTTGGATAGTATTCCATACAATTGAGGACTCATTGTAAGGTTCTCATAAGTGGTTAAGCTCAAAACCCACTCACCAAGCCTATGCACATGGTTTTCCCTTTGAAGTGTGAGAATTTCCTTACCATTTGGCAAAACAGAGCTGCAACAGCTGCATAAAACAATAAAAATTAAACCTTAGTTCCAAAATTGTGGGTTCAGCGATGTTGCATACAACAATAGTAACATTTTCAACTCCATCCCAATCATGCTTGATGAATTTAAAGACAAACGCTAGTTACCTCATGCTAGTAACATTCTCAACTACATCCCATTTTTATTCAAATGTTTGGCTTGCATCCAATGTGCTGGATGCACCGCATACGAAAGATGGACGCATGGCATGTCTATCTCGTGTTCGCAAGCCAAATCTTGTGAAGCATGCGACATATAAAAAGATGGACATGTGGCGTGTTTATCTTGTGTCTAATGTGCAAAGACACTAGATGCAGGCCAAACCAAATCTCAAGCAATAGACAAACAATAGATACACCGCATATAAAGAGATGGACATGTGGCGCATCCATCTTACATCCATTGCGCAAAGGCGTTGGATGCAAGCCAAATCCTATGCATTCAATGAACACTAGAATGTAAAGAGATGGACACGTGGCGTGTACATCATCACAGCTTCCTAGTGGTGCCTGTGGTCCTAACTTCCTAGTTTTAAATGTGTTATTTTCTCCAACTAACACCTTAGGTCCAATACTATTTGCTATAACCAACCTTCATAGCCAAATAACAGTTGAATAGTGATTAGCCTACTACAAAAGTTCATTAATTTTAATAATCACTATTTTGCTATAGAGCAATAACCAAATTCTCATCTAAACCTACAATCCCTTCACGCATTTTTCATTTCAACCATAAATAAATCCTAATTCCGTTAAATAAACTAATGAACAATTTTTTTTTTTGTAAAGCAAAAAATATTTTGAAATTAAAGGTCTTTAGCAAATCAATTACGTGCTGAAAATTAATGAAGCCTTTAGAAATTCTACAAAACAGTGGTGTTTGATCTTCAAATCAATTTTTGAAAACCTAAATACGATCATCAATGTTATTGAAACAGATGGAAAAAAAAAAAATCAAATTACTAATTAATAATAATTATTACTTTTTTGCTACGAGTAATAACCAAATTCTCATCTAAACCTACATGGCTACATTTCCTTCACACATGTTTCCGTTAAAAAAATTAAGGAACAAGAATTTTTTACAAAAATTCGCAATTAGGAGATAAAAATGAATGAATTTTTCAAAAACTATGAACATATTCTACAAAACGGTGCCGTTTGAAGTTCAAATCAAAATTTCGAAACCTATATACTGCCATCCATGCAATTGAAAGAGAAGAAACCGAACCAGTTTGCGTGAGGATTCGTGCAGTGGACTCTGAACCGATCGATGAGAACGATCGGTGACCGTCCGATGCTGAGATCTTGTACTATAGCTCGAGTGAACTCTGAAAATTCAAAGAAACCATAAATTATAAGAATTTAAATTGTTGATTACAGTGTGATTGAAGAATGTGAATGTATTTCAATGCCTTTTTTTTTTTTTTTTTTTAAACTTGAAATTGAATTCTCTGACCTCTGATTTTTCGTAACAAATCGCAGCGCTGTGAGCTCCCACGGTTTCCCTCCATTTTTTCTTTCTGTAACTGTGCGTACGATTTTTTCAAATTTTAGATTTTCATTTTCTGGGTATTTATAGGTAGGTTCCAACCCGGAATCATGCTGTAAAAAGTTGGGTCGACCCGGTTTAGAGCTTAGTTACTTTTTTTGTTATTATTTTCCTATGGCCCAAAAACTTTTTTTTTCCTTCTAATTTCAAATATTGCGATTGGTGATAAACAAAAATGAAAGTAATTTTGTTTTAATCACAACAAATTATGTAAATAATTATGAAAAATAATACCTCTAACATTACCCGTTTATTATTGAATTACAACACAACTTAATTGTATATCTTAGTTTGTAAAATATATAAATGAAAAGGTATTTCATCATTTTCTTTCTTTTATAATTTTTTTTTTTGAGGATTCAGTTAAATGAAAGTAAAATTAAAGAACTAAAATGGATTTGAATCAAATTTAGTAATTAAACTACATCGTTTTGTGATTGTAGCAACAACTTTTTTAAAAGATTGTGGATGAAAGTACCACATTAGTAACATTTATAAATGATGAAATTAACAAAATTAAAAGTTTAGAAAAAAAAATTACTCCAAATTTAGAGAGTACAATTTGAACTTTAACAAATGCTAGTAAACCGTGGTATGGTCACAAATATTAACTAATAAGAAGTTGAAATTTAGACATCTTAAGTGTAAATTGAATTAAGTAAACAACCAACAACCGAAAGAACCAAAATAGTCAAGCACCTTGCGACTATGTAACACTACTCACATAATGTTTCCAAAGGAGATGTCAATATTGGATCAATTGCACCATCAATTATGGCTTTCAGTCTAGCATTTTTCAAGGCATCAAAGACAAACCTCCTTATGGTGCATTTTTGAGTCAGGAAATTCTCATTGGAGTAAATTCGGTCCAAAAACTAGTGTATAGGCAATAGACTACACAAAATAAAGAAAACATTAAAAGAAAAAAATGATCACCAAATAATTTTTCAACATTTTAAAAATCAGCATTAATGAAATAAAGCAAACATTAGGGAAAAATGGGTAAATGCCATTTTTGCACAAACAAAGCAGCATTTTGCCCTCTTTCCCAAACTAATTAGGGAAATTTCTCTCTTTTGAAACTTGATTTTTTCAAAATCGAGTTAAGCCCTATAGTGGCATTTTTAAGGAGCTTGTAGTAACATTTTAAGGACCCATAGTGGCATTTTGGAACACGAGCTCTATGAACTCAAGTTATAGGTAAAAAAAAAAAAAAAAAAAATTGCCTATAACTCGAGTTCATGGAGCTCGAGTTCCAAAACGCCACTATAGGTCCTTAAAACGTCATTATAAGTTCGGCTCTAGAATTTTTTTTTTTTTTTTTTAAACTCGATTTTTAGAAAATTGAGTTACAAAAGAGGGGCATTTCCCTAATTTGTTTGGGAAAGGGGGAAAAAGGCCACTTTGTTTGCATGAATAGGGCATTTGCCCATTTCGGCCACAAACATTAACGTTATTCGTACTACATAATCTTTTTCCGCTCTCCTTCTTTTACTGTTTCGTCACTCTAATTCAACCTAACAATCTCACTATACATTATACTCAAATGTTAATGTTACGTTCATTTAAAAAAAAAAAAAGCATGTTAATGTTATAAACAAATAAGAAAATACTAGTACACGCATCCCAGTGTACACATTTGGAAATCATGACTTGAAGTCATGATTTTTGTGTGCTTTAAACGTATGTATAAGAATCAATGGTGGAGTCAGAATTTTGGTTTAGGGAATGAAGATTTTTCCATACCTAGTGTTAGAGTTGAAATTTAATAGTCACTGCTATCCTTAAGGTATTCCAAATTCTAAGGTGATTATGAGTTTGAGTATATATTTTAAACAAGTAAAACACATAAAAATGAATGAAAAAAGGTAAATTAACCAAAAAGATTTCATTCTAAATTTGTATTAGGGAACAAAAAATGGTGATCCAACTTTTTAAAATCTCTTATTTATTTTGCTACCTTTACTTATACATTGCTTGTAATCCAATAAGGTATTAGTATATCATAAACAAAAGAAGCTTTTTTGACTTAATAACGTTAGAAATATATATATATATATAGTTAAAAAGAATACATCTAGGTGTATAATACAAAGATAGTAGAGATAATAACTGATGCGTGGCAACAAATCAACATAAGGAAATCATTCACAATACAACAACATTTTAAAGAGGAAATGTAGTTGTAACTTAACCCCGTTGCCAACTTATGGTACTGCTTGTTTAGCTTTTCATCTAGATTTTAGTGTGGCACAATTTTAGTATTAGAAGAAAAATGCATAACTAAGTTTGATGTGGGACTTGGAGTGGGGCTAAGGGGGCAATTGCCCCCTCGTCCACTTTGGCTCTTCCTCTAGTAAGAATGTGTATAATAGAGTGTATGTAATAATCACTACCTTAATCCTATTTAATAGTTTAACTGTAATACTGTCAGTTTTTTATATGTATATTCTGCCATTCTTAAAGTGTCAGTAAACTTGTTTGCTTTTATTTGTAATTTTCCAATTATGAGACAAATCAAGCCCCACCTCCCAAAGTATTCATATGCCACGATAATTACTGAATTTCGGATGAGAATCCAATGCATAACTTTGTACATGACACCTTAAAAAAAAAAAAAAAAAAAAAAAAAAAAAAAAAAAAAAAAACTCTTTGTACATGACACATACTAATAAATCAAAAAAGAAAGACAATTGGGTTTAACAAACGTACGTAGTTTCATAGAGATGAATGAAATATATGTTTGGCTGTCCCTTAACTCATTTTCCTATAAAAATATATACATTCTGCCGGCACTAAATTTTTGAGTCCAGATATATGGGTTTGGCGACATGGAAAAACGGGTCAGACCCGTTTGACCCGACCCGTTTGACCTGCAACCCGTTTGACCCGTAACCCATTTGACATGCAACCCATTTGACCCGTAACCCGTTTGACCCGTTTAAAAATGACCCGTTTTGACCAGTGACCCGTTTTGACCTGCGACCCGATTGACCCGACCCGAACTCGACCCGACCCGCCCGTTTTTTCACGTCTACCAACGTTGAGTAGATTGAGATTGAGGCGTAATTCTTATAAGATATTTACTTATTCTTCTTCATTTAATATGTTATGTATTCCATTATAGTTTGTCATTCTTTACTTGCCACCTTCATTTTCTCTTCCTACTTTAAACATATCAAAAATTATACCAAGATTAGCTTCTAGAAAGCTGGAATAAGAGTTGCACCAAATTTGGGTATCAAGTGTTTAGTGGTAATTGGTAAGTGGTAATAGTATCACCAATGAAAATCTAATCACAGTTAAGGAACTTAGAAACAATTGACAAATTGCATCTATTTCCAAAAAAAAAAAATTGTTTGAAAAATACGGGTCAACTTGACCCGTCTCACGACCCATTTGACCCGCGACCCGTTTGACCCGCAACCCGTTTGACCCGCGACCCATTTGACTCGCAACCGGTTTGACCCGTTTAAAAATGACCCGTTTTGACCCGCGACCTGATTGACCCGACCCGAACCCGACCCGACCCACCCGTTTTGCCATGTCTAACTTTGATCATGAAACATAAATCGAAGAAAGTGACGAAAGAACTCTGGAAATACTCATGCCATGGAGTATTTCCCAAGAAAACACTTGGCATATAGTCTTTGTAACGCATCTCAATGTCAACTCACATGCAGTTCATGCTCGTTGCGCGCAAAGAATATGATTGTTGTTGAGGTCAAAATGGAAGGAAAAGTTTTTTTGTGTTTAATTCAGTACATAAACTTTGCTGCTTATAGAAAGGTCACTTTTTTTTTTTTTTTAGAATCGTATAATGCCAAATTTTGTAAATGAACTTTGATTTTTTGCTTTTTGCTGTGTTTCTAAGGGCTTATTTGGATAAACTGTTTCAAAAGGTGCGTTTTAAAAACTAGCGCTTTTAGAACGTGCATTTTGAAAACACAATTTTGAAAGCCACAATTAAACGTTTGTTAAAACTTGTAAAAATTGCTATTTGAAAACTATAAATTTTTTGTTGTGGGTGCAAATTACCAAAAATGACTTAATTTTGATGATAAGGATATACTGTTATTTTAATTGTAGTCCATGTTAAATATGTTAACACAGTTATCCAGTATCGTCACTTTCCCTATGCAATTGTGCCCCACTATAAAGCTTTTATTATTTTTTTTTTTACACTATCCCCACTACAGAGTTAATGACAACTAAATAAAGTAGTAGTATCATATATGTTGCTAATCAGTATCAACCACAAAAAAGAGAAGTAAAAATTCTAAAATGTGAAGAGACCAAATAGAGGGAGAGAGAAAGAGCAGTGGGTCTCTTCTCAACCAAATAAGTTGTAGAATTCACCATTGAACTCATTCTCGCAACTTCTAATGTGTGTCGCATGATCTTCGTTCCAGCAAAACAACCTGTGCCAAGAAGTTGCAAGCGTTAGAGAGTCAAATCAGACACGGGTGAGAATTTTATGGGTTGATAAATTTGTTATTAAGCAAATATTTAAGGGTATTTAAGGTATTGAGACCCCTAAAACATTTGTGTTGCTTTTGAGTGATGAGATTGAAACTAGCGTTTTCATAAAAAGCTAGTTGGAGGCATGGTTCTAAAACATGATTTCTTGGCATTTTGGAAATCGTATTTTGCTGAAAACATGAGGCCAAATGCATTTTGTTTTGCGTTTTCTTCCAAAAACGTGCGTTTGTTCCGCACAAACGCATATCCAAACAGACTCTAAAATATTCAAGAAAACATTTGTGCCTAATTGGAACAAGTTTGTATTTCCCAGGACGAAAAGCCCATATCCAGGCTATGAATGTTTGTGAGGGTTGTGGATTGTAAAAAACACAACAAGCCTTCCTAAAGCCCAGTCACCCAGAAATTCAAGAATTTGGTCCTTCTGATAAAAAAAAAAGGTCTTGGATCATCCTTTTTTAAAAAAAAAAAAAAAAAATTAAACCAAGAATCTTTTGCAGACTAACCCACAAGGAAACGGGTATCAAAAGATACATCAACCTCAATATTTATAGGTACATTAGGTGCGCTGTCACTAGCGCATTCAAAAGCTAATACATCCAACAAGGAAAAGGGAGGAGTAACATAATAAACAAAATCCTCTCGTTAAGAACTTCCTATTTTAGTAAGCAATTCAGCAGCATGGTTGGCCTCCCTAAAGCAATGGTTGAGCTGGACCTATTGGAAAGCTTGGAGAATGCCCCTGCATTTAACCACCAATGGCCGGGTTAGTCTATTAGTGGAAGATGAGGAGGAAAAGAGCTTGACAACATTAGAGGAATCCACATTAACTATGAGATAATATATATTAAGTTGTCTTGCCATGCGAAACCCTTCCCTCAAAGCCCAAATTTTGCCATTAGGACCGTGGCAGTGTCTAATGGTTTAGAGAAACCTTGGACCTAAGTCCCACTCAAGTCACAGAGAAGACCACCAGCACCAGCGTCGCCATTGATGATGGAAGCATCAGTATTCAGCTTATACCAGCCTGGTGGGGGTTTATCCCATTTGGCATTGAGCCGAGGCCTTGCACTGGGGACTTTGGACGAAGCTGTGAGAAAATGATACTCTTAAGTTTTTGCAACACACTCTTTTAGGAGTTGCTGGTTCGGAGGTTTAGCTTGGTAAGTAGCACAATTTCTGTTAGTCCATGGAGACCAAAGACCAAAAAGAAAGAGAGTGGACCATGGTATGCCGTGGTGCTGAAAGGGTAGAATAGAGGAGCAATTGTCATGCAACCAATCTAATAGAGGGAGGCCAAATGAGTTGTATAGACCTGTGGGTGGGCCAAGATGGTTCCAAAAACTGACAGAGTAGGGGCATTCTCTAAGCATGTGGCTAATGGACTTGGTTTGGGATTTACAGATGGAGCATCGCTGATCTAGGCTTAAACCCCTTGAACCCAAAAGTTCTTTCACAGGTATGCTATTATAAGTGCAAAGCAAAATAAAGAGAACGAGCTTTAGAGGAACTTTAAGCTTCCATATCCAAGTGAGAGAAGGAGTGCTCGGGTTCAAGGTATTTAAACCCTTTGTTGCATTATAGGTAGTCCGAAGAGAGAAGTCACCATCATTAATGAAGGCCCAAGCAATCAAGTCATCCCCTTGAGAGGCTAAATTTGTGGGGATAGCTTGGATGACTTTCAAAATATTATTAGGGAGATCAAAAGAGAGCTGGAGATTCCAATTGCCATATGTGTCAATGGCTTGGTTGACAAGCTGATATTCCTCACCAAAATTGAGAGGACCAATTAATTAGGCTCTTAGAGGGCCGAGAGAGGTCCAGTTATCAAACCAGAAGGAAGTAGAGGCACCAGTGGTAATTACCTTCCTTATGCCACTGTCCAGAAGGGGTTTGGCTGCTTTACAAGTTGCCCACGTGCAAGAGCAAGAGCCTTTAGAGGTCTATGGGTTCCTGCTAGTATTGTTGGAGAGGTATTTAGCTTTTAAAACATGAGCCCAAGGGGAGTGGTCCTCAGACAGTAATTTCCAATTCAGTTTAGCAATAAGAGCGAGATTCTGTGGTCTTGTTTCAAGAGTACCCAACCCACCATGATCTTTAGGCCGAGTGATAATGTCCCAATTCACAAGGTGCATCTTCCTTTTTTCAGGAGTTGAGCCCCAAAGGAAGTTCCTATTTGCACGGTCAATTTCTTTGCAAACTTTACTTGGCAGCAAGGCACCTTGCATGACATAATCAGAAATTACACCTGATGATGACTTAATAAGGCTCCTCCTACCAACAAGGGATAGTAGCCTAGCTTGCCATCCTGCTAGTTTTTCTTGCACCTTATGGATAATGAAATTAAAGTCCCTAGTAGCACGATCAGCAAATTTTAGTGGGAACCAGCATGCTCTTAGAGCCACAAATTGCTCTTCTAGTTTCTTTAGGAGTGTTTTTTGAGAAAAGGACTCTAGATTTTTCCTTGCTAACTTTCTACCCAAAAAGCTGACAAAAAGTATTTAGCACTTCATCAATTGTCTCACTGTTCTTTAGACTAGCTTGGCCGAAAAGCATCAAGTCATTGGCAAAAAATAAATGGGAGAAGGTTGGTCCGGACCTAGAAGCTTTGATGGGCTTCCAAGAATTATTTGCAGTTTTATCATGAATAAGAAGCCCAAGATATTCAAGACACATAATAAAAATGTATGGTGATAATGGGTCTCCTTGCCGTATACCACAGGATGGACTAAAACTAAGGAGCTTACCACCATTAAAGACCACAGAAACAGAGGTTGATGAAATACAATCCATGACGATGGCAATGAAGTTAGAAGGAAAAATTAAAATGGACAAGGACTTCCCCAATAAAACTCCATTCAAGGCGATCAAAAGCTTTCAAGGTTGATCTTTAACGCCATAGTTCCAACCCTCCCTTTTTTTCTTTTCCATAGAGTGAAGAATCTCTTGGACTATAATCATGTTATGAAGCCCTTTTCTCCTAGGGATGAAGGCAGCTTGAAGTGGGGAGACTAAGTGCTGCATATGGGACCTTAATCTGTTGACAATGATCTTTGATACCATTTTATAAATAGTTGTGCAGAGACTAATTGGCCTAAAATGGCCAAGGACTTTTGGACCATTTCTCTTTGGAATAAGAGTCACCAAGGTATGGTTCAGATATAAGGGAATTCGCTTAGATGCGAAGATAGTCAGGATTTCATCAATGACTGATGATCCGAGTATGTGCCAAAAATGCTGGAAGAAGCCAGCATGAAGACCGTCCACTCCTGGTGCTTCAAAAGGTTTCAAAGAGGAGAGGGCCTTAAGAATTTCTATATTCGAGCGCATGGTAGAAAGCTTGCGAGAGTCCTCTGTAGAAAGTGCAATAGCCCACTTTATTTCAAAATCTGCAGTGGAGATGAAGGTCAGGTGTTGGGTTTGATAGAGCTCTTTGAATCCACTAAAAACAATGTCCATCACTTGATCTTCGTCTTCAATCCATTCCCCAGATTGATTCATGATCCTCCGAATTCGGTTGTGCTTCCTCTTGATAATTGTTTTTGTGTGGTAGAATGCAGTATTTTGATCACCAAAAAGTTGCCAATCCACCCGAGATTTTAAAGCCCAAAAATCCTCTTCTTGATTTAGTAAAGAGGCATATTCCAAGTAAAGTTCTTGTTCTAGAGAAATAAGGAAGGCCGAGAGTTAAGCAGCTAAAGCTTTCTGAAGACCCCTAATTCTGGGAAGGAGCTGCCTTTTCATTGCAAAGATGTTCCCAAAAATATCCTTGTTCTAGGTTGTGGCTAGATTTTTGAAAGTGGAGATAGCCAGACCCAGACTTGGCATAAGCTCCCAAGCCTTTTCCACAACTTGTTGAAACCCTGGATGGTTAAGCCACATTTTTTCAAAATGAATAGATTGTTCCAGTCTCCTCTGACCATTCTCGAATAATCTTTGGAGAAGGGGGCAGTGATCTGAGCTCACCTTAGGAAAATGGGTGACATTGGCATCAGGAAATAGTAAGGTCCAGACGAGATTAGCCCAACATCTATCAATTCTTCGCTGGATTAAAGCATTAATATCTCTACAATTGGTCCACGTGAAAGGGGCACTAGAGAACCCCAAATCAATCATGTTACAAAAGTTCATGCAGTTCCTATAGGTTGTAGTGCGTCAAAGGCTAACTGGTTTACCCCCTAACTTTTCAATGCCATCAATGACATCATTATAATCACCCACAATGGTCCAAGGAAGGTCATGAAGAAGAGAGACTGAACACAAATTATCCCATAGAATTTGACGTTCCTCAAATCTAGGACTTCCATAAATAGAAGATAGAAGCCAAGGAGAGGGAGAGGAGAGTACCTTCACTATAGCAAGTATCTCTTGTTCCATGGCAGTGAGCACGTCCATGTCCACCATATCCCCACGCCATAACAGCCAAATTCCTCCAGCATAGTCAACGGGATCAATAGTGTGGATTCCGTCATAAGGTAGGGTACGTAGGATTTCACCGACTCTAGAGCTACTTATGCGAGTCTCCATGACAACCACAATGCCAGGAGAATGAAAATTTGTCAGATCATGAATCATACTACAAAAAGAAGGCTTCATAGCCCCTCTACAATTCCAGACTAATATATTTATTTTTGGGGATAGAAAAGGAGAGTAGGACTCACATTCCTGGGCAAAAGCCCTTCTGATTGTCATCCATTTCCATCCCACCTACCTCAATTCCTCCTTGGACATCACACGGTTTTGTGCCAGTGTAATGGCATGCTTTAGTAATTGCAACTACGTCTGTCTCATGGCAGTCCCTAAGGTGAAGCTCCCCATGAATGAAAGAGTCTGGATGAGCTTGAGCTGTGGAAGAGTCCCTTGAATCAAGACCCCTGTTATCTCACTTCTGAGAAACTTTCTCAGAAAAATTTCTAGTAGGTCCAGTGATATTTCTGAAAGGTTGGACTGCAAGCGATCCCTTGAGGTGCTCAATGTCCTTTGACCTGGCGGAAGCAGAGGTGGTTGGTCTAGGCTGAATCTCCACCATGGATTCGGAGTGTTGTGCCATGCTGGGTGTGTGAAAGGAAGACACCCACCCCTCTTACTTTGCTCTGTTAGAGGGAAGATGAAACTCCAAGAGTTCAGCAGGTCTTTGTCCGTCCACCCATAGATCATGAGCGGATCCCATTGTATGTTGTTGATCATGGAGCTGCTGAGCTCCACTGCATGATTATTGATCCAAATTGCCCATGACATTGTTGGGTTTAGGCGAAGCAATGGAGAAAGGAGCGTCTGTGGAGCTTGATGGTGCTCTGGCATTAAATTGGAAGGTTGTAGAGCTTGAAGTATTTGTGGCTTTATCTGAGGCTTTAAAAGAAGCAATGGACTTTGTGGACTTAGAAAGGTGTTCGTTTATTTGACTTCTTTTTTGGTTCAGACTCTTTACGTTTTGAGATGTGGGCTTTGGAGTGTTATGGGCTTTGGGTTTGGTGGGCCTCGAGCTTTGGTGATGGTCACAGGAAGCAACCAGCTTTCGTTTACCTTTCCCAATTGATGAGTCAGCATCTATGTACATGACTTCATCTGATGTGACCCAAGGGAGAGGCTTCCCATGCTTAGAAGCAGTGTAAGTGGTGCTTGCAATCGGGTGATGGAATGGATTGGCTGGTTGAGGGGACTTCCTGACATTGTGCTTTCTTCGAAAGACTAGCAGCCAAGGACTAAAGGTGTCCAACTCAGCTGGTGGGGAGGTGGTTGAATGTGAAGAGGTAGTTATTGCATCAATCGTCACTGTGGAATGATCCACTTGATCTTTACTAGCATTAGTAGGGGTGGAGGTAGTGGGCTGCTGTGACTATCTATGCGGAGCACTGGACTAATGGAGGAATCGATTTTCTTTAGGACTGCAGTGTCATAATATTCAATGGGAAGCCCAGGAAATCTTACCCACACTGTGACCTGTGAGAGATTGGCATTAGACGTTGAAAATTCTGGTTGCCATGGTTTGATGGACAAAAAGTGTTGTCCAATGAACCATAGGCCATCACTTAGAACACGGTCCAAATCTTCCATAGCTTCAAATCTTGCTGGGAAATAATCGTAGCCCAAGTCCATAAGGTCAAGTTTACTTGAAGGTGTCCATAGTTCCTTTACACGCTGTGCCAGGAATTGGTATCCAACAGTGCGACCAAATGTTTTTAAAATGAGTGCGTGAGACCATTGAGACTTGATGCACACCTTCTCTTCTTTAGTTAGAAAGACTGATGCAAAGCTTTCACAAAGATTATTTTCCTCCGTGTCAGACTCCACGTCTTTTTGCATTTGATCCAAAAGGCTAAACGCACTTTCATACACTTCTGGTAGCTGTCCAAGTAGCTTGTTCTTGTAGCTAGATTCATTGGGGTGGAATGAGAATCCACCCGTGTGTCCATCTTTTATCTTTTTAGTGCTTCTCTGTAGAGTGTCTTCTTCTTCGCTTGAGAGTGTGGCTATCTGACTTTTTGGCTATTTAAAGTAGTTAACTAGGTTCTTAGATCATCCTTTCACCCACAAAAGGTGATTGCGGTGGCATTTTTATTTTATTTTATTAAAATAAAATATTGAAATACAATATTTTTGACATGGCAAAGTAACATGTAAATAGTATTAGGGGTGTCAATGTTCGACCCAACCCATGAACATGACACAAACTTGACACGGGTTTTTCGGGTTAGGGTTGAGCCTTAATGGGTTTGGGTCATAAACGGGTTGACTCGAAAGCGACACGATAAGAAACGTGTCATAAGCGGTTCAACTCATGTAACCCGTAATAGACACGTTTGACACGCCAATTTATTTGTGTCAACTCGAAATAACTCACTTAACACAACTCGTTTAACTTGTATAACAAATAAATATTTATTTTATTTTAGATTTTTCAAATACCTTTTATATCCAACATATATTTTAAATTTAAAAAGAAAAGTGTGTAATTACAAAAATTTACAAGGGATATAATTTGAAATTGAAACCTTACAAACCCTAGAACTACTAACACTTTTTTTTTTTTGCATAGAACTTGCACAAATGAAATTGGATGAGCTTGTGGAAGATATTATGAATTTGGACATCAACAAAGAATCTATGGATGATAATCATGGTTATAGTCATGATTAGTCTATTGTTTGCTCAAATTCTTTCAATATTAATACTTAGCATTTGGCGAGTTCCAAGGATATTATATTTTTGTTGAACTATGTTATTTTATTTTTGTTAAACTTTGTTGTTTTGAATTTGGATTGAAGTGTATGCACTTCTTTTAGATTGTAAAGAACTTATTTCTAGATGAATGTTATATTTTCGTTGAACTATATTATTTTGAATGTAGGTTGAAGACTTGAAGTGTATGCACTACTTTTTGAGATATAAAAAAAATTATTTCTAGGTGGATGTTATATTTAATATTATGCAGGTTGAAATGGGTTGTGTTACATTTGTGTCAACCCAACACGACTCGTTTATTAAACGTGTTAAATGGGTTGGGTCAGATCAACCCGCCTTATTAACAGGTTGGGTTAGGATTGAAGAATCATGACATGATTATTAAATGGGTCGGGTTAGGGTTGAGCCATTTAGTCGAACACCCCTACCTCGACACGACACGCCAACCCGAATTGACACCCCTAAATAGTATCCATATGAAAACCAATAATTTTTTCCACAAAAAAGATAAAAAAGAAATCCATTGCTTTTTTTTTTTTTTTTCAAATCCATTCCTTATTCCATTTTTGGATTGGATGAACAAGATTAAAAGAACCCAGCCAGTTGGTTTAAACCAAAGACCGATCACATTATTTTATTGATTTAAATTAGCAAATTGTATTTAAACTATTTAGCACCTCATGATGTTTCAACAAAGACAACCAATGTTCAAATCCCCACCCCTAATTCTTGAATTATTAAAAAATCAATTCAAATTCTCCACCCCCAATTCTTGAATTATTTATATATAAAAAATAGGCAGCCTACTAGCATCAACTTTTGAAGGTTTTTGATGCTTTTCTCAAGAAATGATTTTTGTTTGCTACATCCAAACCCTTTTCAAAAGAGAAATGATATGTCCACAGCATTTTTACAATATTTTTACAGTAAATTTTAAGTGGCAGGTTGTTACTAGTTATTATTAGCGCAAAAAAGTAATCTTAGGGTGTGTTTGTTTGGAGGCTAAATAGGGTGGGTAGAAAACTTTGGAAAAAAAATGGGAAAAAAAAAAAACAGTTTTAAAGTGTGTTTGATTGGGTATTGGGTAGAAAGGAAGGAAAATAAATGGTGGGGCTCAAGTATTTTCTTCCTTAACACACCAAAAAATTCTCTACAAAATGGTGGGGCTCAAGTATCTTCTTCTTCTTCTTTTCTTTGATTTTTTTCTTTCTCTGTTTACTAACGCGCTTGGCTTCTTTTTTTTGTTTTTTTGTGCTCATATGTTTATTTTCTCATAAATTTTGGTTGGTTTTTGTTTTTGTTCCTTTTTTTTTTTAGAAAACAGTTTTAGGTTAATTTTGAATGCTATTTTTTTTTTTTTACTTTAATGAAGTGTCCATCTATACACAATTTTTTTAAAAGTATAATGTGTTACTTTTTGTTTTATTTAATAAGGATATAATAGTAAATTTATACAAACTTTATTTTCAATCAAATAAAAAAGTTTTCCATCCCTTTACTTACCACCCTCCCAACTAAACACAAAATGAGAGAAACTAAAATATTTTCTATCCTCCCATTTTTCCATCATCTCTCAATTTTTATCCTCCCACTTTTCCATTCTCTCTCAATTTTTATCCTCTCACTTTTTCATCCTCCCAACCAAACGGACCCTTAGTGTTAGATTCAAATTTGAACCAATAATAACCAACTATTTATGATTTGTTGTAAAAATATTGTAGATGTAGCACCTTTCTTTGAAGGTTGTTAGTAATTTACTCGACTGTTATTAGATGATGCTCCAAACCTATGAATGGGATCCTTTTTTTTTTTTCTTCCATCAAGAACATTATATAAAACTCTTGGACTCTCAAATTTGGAGCATGTTATTTTCAATTCATAGGGT
The DNA here is from genome assembly GCA_030445155.1 of Quercus variabilis. Classification (NCBI taxonomy): domain Eukaryota; kingdom Viridiplantae; phylum Streptophyta; class Magnoliopsida; order Fagales; family Fagaceae; genus Quercus; species Quercus variabilis. Next base: position 5,478,938 of record CP129452.1, on the reverse strand, counting down.
TCAACAAGCAATTGATATTTCCCAGTCAAGAGTGTAGTACTATTTTTAGTATTGATTCTTATATATCATATTAACAAATGGAAGATGGTTGCGAGAAAAAATATCTGTTTGATAAGACTTCTTCCTATACCAAAGAATTTCATTACCCAGAAATGATACATTGTAAGACTCTTTTGCCTCTTCCAATATCAATAGGCCATGTTTTGCTCTTGTATCTTCCAAAAGGAAAAAAGATCTCTAAAAACCTTTTCTTGGATCCAAAAGAGAGTACTTGGGCTCTATTTGACGGGACTTCTTCCTATACCAATAAACATTGATTAAAGATTATGTTATAACTTTTAAATCTTGCAGATATCATAAAATGTTCTCCCAGATGGTAGCAGGCACACTAAAAATTTTCAGACGAGTTAAATGTGCACTCCACCTTGAATCTTAGATGTTATGTACTCTTTTGACAAAAAGGATAGTGAATGCACAGACAATGCTTCAATCTCAAATTTCACCCCTTTTTGCAGCATCAACTCTAGTTCCAACCTTTCATGATAAAGTAGAACTTCAGAATCTGTGTAGTCCAGGCAAACAACGATAACAGAAGAATGACAGGTTATTTTACAGAATTTTACCTCCATCTTGGGACTTCTCTTTGCAGGTAGCATCTATTTAGCATAGCTTCAGCTTTATTCTTGTCTGGCAGGAATTCACTTTCAGAACACAAATCTACAAAGAAAACAATCCAAGAAATTAAACAAAAAGACAGAAACCAAATATAAAGATTATTAATTATTAAAATAAAACAACAATTAGACGAGAAAGAGGTTGTTGTTTCTAATATCTAACCACTTCTGTGGAGGAGTATTCCATTGTCACCAACTTTGTTGGAGTTTTTTCAACTTTTTTCCAATGGGTTTTTCTGGAATGAAGGAGAACGAGAGTGGTTTTTTAGCTATGACTAAGCTTCAAAAATTGTGTGCCTTGACCTTAAAAAAAGGGTTACTATGAAAATATATTCCTTAAATATACAATAAATACCATATTGAGTTGTCATGCGTTGAGATTGTCCTAAAATCTCTCCCTCCATAAATTAAAAGTTATGATTATATTCATCTTTCTATAAATTCACCTAAGCAGAATTTTTAAAATCCCATAACGAGCTCGAGATCTTATATAAGGTAAGGATCATGGAGAATTTGAATTGAGGCATTTCCATCCAACCAAAAGAATCTTCTTTTCTTTCTTTTCACCAAAATTATTAATTACCGTTTAATATCTATTTGCCAAATCAGTTTTGATTTTTTTTTCCCCATAAAGATAATTATAATATGCTGCTAACACCACAGCTCGAACCTTTATCTTGCTAAACTCCCGAGCACTTAGTACATAGGAAGATGCCAATTTAGCTACAAGGCCATCGATTGGCTATGATACTCGGACCATTAATCCAAAATGGTTGGAAATTGGCAAAGATTGGGTCCAATTCTTGTGTATTGGACCAAATAATGACATGTGATGAGTTTAATGTACAAGAGGATTGGATACAAGCCATGTTTGTGAAAAAATTTGCACTCTCTAAGTAGGTCCGTGCAATAAACCTTCTAACTTGCCCAACCCAAACCAACCCAACTCAGTCCGTGTAGGTCTATTAAGTGAGACGGGTCGGGTTGGGTGGGTTTGATTAATAATTTAGTGGGTTGGGTTGAATAATGGGTTGAGATATTTCTAACCCGCCACAAGCCCACCCGCCCACCTATATATATAAAACTTTGTTATGTTGCAAAATTCTACTTCACATACACATCCACTTCATTTCTCTCATCTCTATCTCTTTCTTTTTATTTTTTCATTTTCACATTTATCTTCCTTAATAAACTCTAGCGGCTCTCTCTAAGATTTTATTATTATTCTTAATCTATGTACATGTCCAATTTAAGATTCTTAGATGTTTTTATTTTTAGTGTGATAAAATTTCAATCATTTTTATAAAAAATAATGTAGTGTTTGTGATTATTTTAATAAAATTTGAAAAATTTTCATTCCTTTTTTTATTTGAGGGTGGAAACTATTATTCAATTTAATTGAAATAATTTCATTTAGATAATTGTATTTGTCAACCCACCTAGTTCGCTCAACCTGCCGAGTTAAAACTATTAAAGATGTTTAATCGATCTGTCATATTTATAGATTGGTATCAGTAGCGGATTGCAATTTTTCCAACCTTCCATTAGAGGGTTGGTTAAAAATATTGCCCTCCACCCACTCAATTTATCCTGTGCACACCCCTCTCACCCAAAACAACCCCACCCCCATCATAGGTGTTTTTTTCTAACTACATTTTATATATTTTTATATATATCTTTATTTTGTGTCAAGCCTCATCCTATGTTATCAATGTTTTTAAAAATTCGAAAGCTATAAAAAAGAAATAAAGAAAAAAAATTAATAAGCAAATGCTTTAATCGAATAGAAAAAATATTTAAAAAGTATTGTTATCTTTAAAAAGTGCAAAGACCACATATAGTTTAGGTAATAATTTATTATTTTTCATGAAAATGAGTGTTTTGTAATAAAATTTGTTAATAATATAGCATTAATAATTTGATATTGGTTTGAAGCTAATCTCAAGGGATTTAGATGCATAAATAGTTACTATATCTATATGGTTGTAAATTGTTATAATTTAATCATTTTTTGAGATTAACAAAAGCAGTCATAAGTTATAATTAATATTTATCAAATTACTTAAAACCATTACATGAGAATTATAGGGGAATTTTTACTATGAAAAAAATATAACGTGGTTTATTCATATACAAAAAGTCCTAACAAATACCCTCAATATAATTTATATACTATCTTTTTATAGGTTATTTAACATTAAAAATATTAATATAAGTGGCATTTTATTGTCTGGATTGATTATTATTATTATTATTATTATTGTTGTTGTTGTTGTGTGTGTGTATGTGTTTGCATTTTGTGTATATATAAGGAGATTGTAATACCTCATATTACAAGAATTAAATTGAGATATATAACTAATTACTAGTAGCTCTAACTATATCTAGACTAGTTCTTTTAAGATTTAAGCATAGATAGCTAGCATTTTTCAACAAAAAATTTAATCTATTACATAATTGATGTTGATTTAATTAATTAATTACATTCATTATCATGTAAACTTGTAAATCATTTGAAAGAAAATTAACAATGTAACATATTAACTTTGGGAATTTGAGCCTGAAGAATATTGCTTACGAGAATGCTAGGGCCTAGGAGAGGTGCTCATTTAGCCCTTATTGCAAGAAGAGAGGACCGTCTTTAGGGAGTGGTTGATAAAGCCCAAAAGTTGTTTTGGTATGGGCAGATGTTTCCAAAGCTGAAGAATGTAAGCAATTTGTTGACGACGAGACAGTGAACCATTTTGGACGTTGTAAGTGTGTGTGTGTCTGTTTTAACTAAAATGACATTTTTTTTTCTCGTAAAAGGAAGGTAGAGGATAAATTTAAGACTTATTTAGTATGGGCATAACATACCTTTTTTTCTTTTTCTTTTTTTGAGAAACCCCCAAACTCGGGGAGAGCAAACTTCAATAAATTAAGACAAATCTCTTACAACAAAACAGAAAATATTTGGAGGAACTTCCTCCATCCAAACCCTTAAAGGAAAAGAAAAGCTAGCATCCCTAGCTAGAGCATGGGCAACATTGTTGCTTTGCCGCCTTCCATGGATGATATTAGAGGACTGAAAGTGCCCCCTTATAGACATAATGTCTTTTACTAAATGGCCAACCATTGCATTAGAAACCAAACCTGACTGTAAGCTCTTCACCACTAGTGCAGAGTCGCCTTCAAAACACACACCGGCATGCATGATTGCATTCTGTCCCACTTTTGTAACTAGCTTGTGACACTAGTTGTAAATCGAATTAAAAAACAAATGTTTATTATATAATGTCACTGAGGGTATGGTAACACTAAAAGAAGGTTTATTATTGCATTTCTAGGCCCAGTGTTGATGTGTTTGTTAGTATGAAATAGGCATTGGGCTTTAAATTAAATCCCACTACCTATTCACATCTAAAGACACAAGTACCAAGCAAAATTGAAAACCATAGACTTAAGAGTTAATTTTTTTTTTCCTTGCAAACGACAGATTAGCATCACAATATTGCAAACGATAGGTAGGAAAGATTGTTGTGATTGCTTCAACTGCAAAATGGTTAAGTGCTGCAAGATTGTGCTTCTACAATGTAAGAAAACTCCGTATATGTGCTACTACCACATTTTCTTTCCCACCAATTGCTTGTAAATTTGCGATGGTTTCAGGCAAGCAAGGCAGCCCAAATTTCCTTTTTTGAGACATTGAGGACTGAAGTTGGACTCGATAATGGAATTACAATTGCGACTCTTGGAGCGATTGAGTCAGAAATGACACAAGGCGATTTTTCAGCAAGGTATGCTTTAATTTTGAGGTAGTAAATTGTTAATTTAATTTATCTTTTACCCTATGTTACATTTATATTAGAGGCATTGAGGTTTTTAATCCATGGTAATTAAGTGGGTTTACAATCTTTTTTAAAAACTGTTCTTTCCTCTAAGTATCAGAGTATTTAATAATTTTCTAGAGATTTGACGTTTAATCCATGTCTACATCAAAAATCGATGGATATTTTGGTTTAATGATAAAGAATTATTATTAGATGTGAATATTATAGTTGAATCTCTCTTTATAAAAATAAATAAATACATTAAAAAAAAAAAAACAAAAACAAAAAACAAGAAACAATTTGAACCTCTCGACTCCAGCCCCTTTCATCGCCAGACCCACTGTCTCTGTCCGAGTCACCGGTAACACACCGACCCAGCTTTCATCGCCTCAACCTCAAGCCCTCAAAGGTATCTCATCTCAGTTCTCTTTCTATTTTTCCGTGGAACTAAACTATAAATATTGAATAGCAGAGATGTGTGTGTGATATACTGACATCCCTTTATCTTTTGTGATGAATTCTTGACTACACTTATACATCTTGGAACACAACATACTAGTTTGTCTATCCTTTAATTGTGGTTGTATGATAATACTTTGTCCTGCTGTTTGATTGCAGATTTGTATTAGTGAAACTGATAGATGTCCGCAAGGAAGTGTAATATCCAATCTATGTATGTATAATTTTATGATTTTTAAATTCAATGTAAGAAACAGTTACGTCCAAGTGATTCTAAATTTCAAAAAATCATAATGATTTATCTCTGTAATCCTTAAGAATATTTATATATTTAGCAACACGTAAAACCCAAAAAACTGGGGCCTTGTACCTCCATGAGGAAGGTTATCGATTTGATTTCCAGAACATCGTATATGCTTGCTTCTATGATAGATATAGGTAGATATGTCTGGTTATAAACTCATTGAGAAGAATGTTGTTTTATAATTGTTTCTATTGAATCTCTTGGGTTGTTAAGATTTTTACTAATAATAGCAAAATTGGGTGTTACAAAACAAACTGGTTGAAATTCATAAATAACCTTTACTGCAAAAATACTGGAACAGTAAATAAAATATTTGATTACGGGGAATATGCTGCAACTCTATTTCAAAAACTGCATTAGGAAGAAATTAATAAAACAATATATTCAAATTTGTCCGTGCATCGCATAGATTAACGACTAGTATGCCATGCTTCAACATCAATAGGAAACTGATATCAGGTAAAGAGGATAATCAGATTTTAACAATTAACAAATATCAAACCTTTTTGTTTCATAGGTAACAAGAGAATATTATTGATAAAGGAAAAAGAAAATGATGATTCTTGTATAAACTTGATTCTTGAAATATATAAAGCTTTTTGAAAATGATGATTATGTCTTGCTTCCAGTTCCACATGCTTAAACCATTTCTTTAGATTTAACCTCTTGCACAAGAATATCCGATTATGTCTTGCTTCCAGTTCCACATGCTTAAACCATTTCTTTAGATTTAACCTCTTGCACAAGAATATCCACACTAACCACACCATATGCAATTTAGTTGTTAGATAAGGCCTGAAGCAAGATAAAGCAACAATTGTCTTCTTATCATCTCTAGGATTATTTTTGTAGCCAGTTTTTCACATCCATTTTTGAGAGGTAGGATCCAATAATTGTACGTGTCTGAAGACTGAACTGTGAAGAATTTTAGATTTCAAAAAATGTTGGCTTGATGAGGAAAGTTGTAGGATATCAATGATTGCCTGTCTAAGTACTCAAATATGACATTGCCTCTGTTTTCCCCCTTAGCTTTCTCTGTCCCTCTATTATGTACTGCAACCTACTTAATTTTTATTCTCACTGCAAATTTGTCTGTCTCAAATACTTGAACCCCTTGGAGCTATTGTTGAAAGGGTGAGACCTGTCTCAATTACAGACACAGACCACTTTGCCAATATTGCACAGAGAAGGGCACTGGAAGGAAATGAGGCAGCATCAAAGCATAGAGAAGCTGACTAAGTTAATGGAAAACCCCTGGAGCAAACCATTGATTACACATTAATTTAAACATTCATATTAGATTAGTCAATGAATCCCTTAGCATATGACCGTATGTGTTCAACAGGAAAAAATCCAAACATTAAGTGCTTCTTGATAGATCCTCCCGGTTCTAGTTTAATCAAAAAGGTTACAAGGTGGGGGTGATGCACACTATAGACGATGCTGAAGGACGAAGATTGAAGAATCCATTTGACACAATAACAGAAGGACTTGGAAAATATAGGTTAGCACAGAATTTCATGATGGCAAAACTTGAAGGGACTTTCAGGGGCACAGATTTGAAAGGTGTTGAAATGTCTTGGTTAGAGCATGCCTTTGGTTTTTTAAAGTGATATATTTTTCTGATAGGATGAGAATGAAACCTATGGGAAAAAGATTCTGCCAATTCTACCAGTTTGTTGTTTTGTTGATTCTACTACGGATTTTTTTCCCTTTTTGGTCCACCATTAATATTTGTCAGATGATGAAACATAAAAAATTAAAATCCATTCTTTCACCCATTTTCCTTTGCTGGAACAGAAATACTTTCTGTGTGTTTCAATGCTATGCTTCTTGAACTTTTATCAGGTTTCTTTTGAAGAATGATGGGCTCTTTCTTGGAAGTTCATTGGCCATGAATTGTGTCAGAGCCATCAAACGTTTGATGACACAATCCATAGGCCCAGGTCACACTACTGTGAGTTGTGACTATTATTTGTGATGGTGGGATGAGTCATTTGAGTAAGTTTTACGGTGCTTAATATCTGTCTCAGCATGGATTGACACCCAAGGCTACTGGATTAGAGCCTCTTGGACATCAAATGAGTTAATGTGATCCAGAGCTTTGACTTAGATGTTTATTGTTACTTCCATCCAAAGTTTGAGCAGGCCTAAGCAACTATATCTCTCCAAGAAAATTATGTATTTAATTCTAATTCAAATTGGTGTTTATCCATCTGAATTCTTGTAGTTAAAAACACACTGGAGCAGCAACACTAGAGCAGGATAAGACACATCTATGTTAGGATATTGTCAATTTTCTGTTTCATTCTATTCAGGACATCAATATGTATTTTCTTTAAGAGGTGTACAATATATATTTCATTCAGAGCTGTGTACAAGGATGATTGAAATCATTTTTTCAAGAGAAGTTGAATGAATTAATGCCAATGTACCAGTTATTATTGTCTATGGTAATGTCATGAGGAAATAAGTTTGCCAGACAAATTTGAGTGGTTAATTCATTTAACTGTGAATAAGACTCTTAGAGCATCATTGTAGAAGGATATTAACAATGAATACTACTTACCTTCCTTGGCTTTGCCTTCTAATCTCTAATCTCTTCCTTTTAATCTCTTAAATTTTGAGTCATTGTGAACTAGGAAGACTTGAAATCAACCTGTTGGCATGCCTGAAACATTTGGATATGCGATAATGTGAATATGTTTATTATTAACTGGTCCCACTCTCCTATTATTCATCAAATGCAAATCATCTTTAATGGAGAAGACAAAGGACACAATGCTTTGCATGGCTAAATGAACATACCAACCAAAATTTCCATTGTTATTAAGCAACTGGCGAAAGCAAGTTGAATTTTTCAACATTGAGAATATTGTTATAATCACACACATATAATAATTCAAAAATAAAACTCGTTAGTGTGGCTCTTAATGTCCACCCTTGATTCTCCATCATCCAGTGGCCTAGTGTCCACAACAACTAAACTCTGTGTGTGTGTGTTCATGCTATTGTTTGTGACTGTCCTCTGTGATAGTGGGATGAGACATCTGTGTATGTATTGCAATGCCAAATATCTGTCTCAACTAGCGTAGATTGATACCCAAGGCTGGATTAGAGTTTTTGGGCATCAAATGAGTTAGTGTGATCTAGAGTCTTGACTTGGCTGTTTCTCGCCACTTCTATCCAATGTTCAAGCAGCCCTATGCAGCTATATTTCTCCAGCAAAGTTCCCTTAGAAGGTGTCTTCTAAATTTAAGAGGATAGCAATGAACTAGAGCTGAAACACTAGAGAAGGACTAAGCACATCTCTGTTTGTTAGGATAATGACATTTTGGTTTCATATTTTTCAGGACAACAATATTTATCTCATTCAAAAGGGAAGGTGTTGACTACAATTATTTTAGTTAGACGATCAATTGTGGGGCAATATGTTATTTAATGAATTTTTGACCCAAAAATTCACATGAATGATTAAAATTTAAGACTATTTTGTAAAGAGAACAAGGCTTGCCAAACTAAATTGAAGACTCAACTTCAGTATAAACACATTTTACATTGAAATTTTGTTTTTGGAAACTTTGATTTCATAGTAAAATTTGAATTTTCAATGCTTAAATAAGAGGCTATTCTAGTTGGAAAGGTACTTTGATGAACCAAATTAGAAATAATCAACCATGGAACAAGTCTCTCAATCTACCCCAAATCTTTGGTAACATCTATCATTGTTAGCATTTTCTCTATATCTTCCTCAGTACATGTCAAGGCAAGGAACAATACAACTTGATTTGGACTTGGCAATGGTGTTTTAGTTGAGATCCTAATGTGGATTAGTATGATTAACTGAGGAGGGTGGTAGTGTTTGAATGCTTCAATGAGTTTGGTTTCAAAAGCTGCATAAAGTTGTGGTCATTTTGGGTTGTGAATTTCAGTACATGGATCAAATTTTTGGCTCTGCTACCATACTTGATGCAGTACAAGATTTGTAAACTTGTCTAGGGATTTATAAAGAAAGACCATAACAAACCAAATCAAGAATGATTTGCCTTTTTTTTTTTTGGAGCCTTAGAAGTAGGACCTACAAAGCAAGAATCAAGAAGGAAAGAAACAAAACAGTCAATTACACATAATTCAGAAATAAAATCAGAATTCAAACCAAATCAAATAAAACCTATTATCAATCCTCCATCATCAAGGGGCCTAGTGTTTGCACCAAGAACACTTGCTTTTTTGGCAAACTGTGTTGGTGCTATTGTGACCATCCTTTGTGATTGTGGGACAAGGCATCTGGATATGTTTTACAATGCCAAATATCTGTCTTAGCATAGATTGATACCTAAGGCAATTGGATTAGAGTTTTTGCACATCAAATGAGTTAGTGTGGGTGTGTGACCAAGAGTTTTGTCTTTGATGTTTCTCTCCACTGTGGTACTAAGTTCAAACAGCCCTATGCAACTATATTACTCCAGCAGAGTTCCATCAGAAGGTGTCTTTTGAATTTAAGAGGATAAAAATGAACTGGAGCAGTAAAAGTAGAGAAGGACTAAGCACATCTCTGTTTGTTAGGATAATGACATTTTTGTTTCATACTTTTTAGGACAACAATATTTATCTCATTCAAAGGGAAGGTGTTAACTGCAATTATATCAGTTAGAAGATCAATTGTAGAGCAATAAGTTATTTAACGAATTTTCGACCCAATTCACACAAATGATTAAAATTTAAGACTATTTTGCAAAAAGAAAAAGGTTTTCCAAACTAAATTGAGAAATCATATATATTCTGGAAAAAGAAAATTTACAAACCAACTAAACAATACAAAAGTCCTTTTTTCCCTCAACAAACCACTATACATTGCCAGTTACTAAGACCATGAACTGCTTAGTTTCCATTCCTTTTATTCAAACAAAAGAACAATTATCAAACTCCTTTGCCAATAACAACCTATCCTCCAGATCTTATAGCATCAATACATACCTTAGGGTCTGCCATAATGATAACTTCCCAATCACAGGTTAAAACTGCCATAGAAGCTCTGTCATCATTCAGTTGCATCACAATTAAACTTCAAGAGGCCTTTCAGAGGCTTCGTTCACTGCTTGGATTTCATCACTAGAAGCATTCCTTTTCAATGATGCAGGAGCATGCTCTTCAACATTCTCAAGAAGCTTTAAATTCTGCAAATTTCCCCCAAGCTCTTCACCCATTTGTGTGAACCTGTGTGATTGCGAAATACCATTAGCTGATCTCATAGAGAATTCTCCTCTATTACTTAAGATGCATACCAGTTTATTAGGCCTGCTTCTTAGTAGCAATGGGGATTTCATAATGTCATTAAATGGCTCTCCGTCAAATTAGCTTTTTTTAACTTTTCTAAATTCCATCCATGGCCATTAGTTTGAAAATCAAGTGAGTAAATTTTGTTTGTTGTCATGCCTAAAACATTTGGATATGCAATAATGTGTACCTGTTTATCTATAACAAATGATTGGATGAAATCAAGTGAGTAAATAATTAGTGATGGAACGAACCTCTCAATCCGCCTGAGTTGTTTGGTGACATCGACCATAGTTGGTCTTCTTTGTGGATCTTCCTCTGTACATGTCAAGGCAAGGTCCACCACAGCTTGTAATTGATGCTGTAAAGTAGCACCTCCATTCCCATCTTCAGCCAAGATTGCAGGGTCCACAATCTCGTTTATGCAACTACCTTGAGCACGGTTATGTATGTATGCTACTAAACTAGAATCTTTATCAATTGTAAATCGGGTTATATTAAGAGAATCCTCTCCAGTTAAAAGTTCTAGAAGAATCCGACCAAATTCATATACATCAGCTTTCTCAGTTACCTTGCCTGTTGCTTTAAACTCAGGGGCGCATAATTCAAAATTTCGAAGGCCGTCAAAACCTTCCACGTCAGCTTCACCTTCGGGAATTGATACAGAAAAATAAAAGCTGGACAATTTGGGAACATCATTTTCATCTAATAAGATACCGTGCATTCGTATAGCCATGTGGATGACAGGTCTTGGGAAGGCAGTATGGAGATAAGAAAGAGCATGAGCAATCTGCCTTGCAATCTTTAACCTTCTCTCCCACACCATTGGCTCATGTTGTCGTTCTGTAACACGGGAGATAAAAATTCGATCTCCAACGAAACCATTGGCAGGATATTCAAACACAGAAAGGGGAGATGGAATGTGGATACAACAGCCTATGGGCTTTAATACATTGCTGTGACCACTCATTTGTGCAGAAATCGCTAAATCATTGATGGCTATATAGGGCAAATTATCAAAACGCTTAATGAGAACAATTCGTCCTTCAAGAGAAACCTTGTACCAATAAATTCCCATATCTTGATAATTGTTGGTTGCTTGGCGGAGTTGTCGAGGGGAGAAGGTACGGATGGGAATAGGCTTGGCATTGCGAACAAAAGAACCCTTAATGAGAACCATTTGTCCTTCAAGAGAAACCTTGTACCTAATAGAGAGCCCCATTACCAGCTTTTCAGAAGAAAAGTTGTCGGTTGCTTGGAAGAGCTGCTGAGCGGAGAAGGTACGGATGGGAATAGGCTTGGCATTGCAAGAGGCAATCAGCTTCTCAAGTAACTTGCTTCCATTCTCATAAAACGCTCTCTCTCTTTCCTGTCTTCGTTTATTAAAAAATTGATCGGTGAACCAACTCCAGCGCATAATAGCTTGAATGTGGAACGTCCTCCTTGCTCTCTTTTGTTTGTGCTCTACTACTCTGTTAGCGAGGGATGGAGATGGAGGCTCAGCTGAATGACAATAACAATGAGGGCATTTTTATTGTAAATTCATTTCATTCAGGAGGTTTCATCGAAACTAAAGTGCAAGTGCAGCTGAATTCCTCTATTTGCCTCTTTTTTTTTTCTTTTTTTTTTTGGGAATTTCAAAAGGAAAGTGCAGCTTTTGCTTTTCACATGAACCGTTCAATGCCCATTGGACCGTGTGTTGACTTTGGAGGGCCACACGGTTTCGGTAGGATTTGCCTTTACTTATTTATTTTTAATCTATTTAAATACGGTTGAAGTTTGAAAATCGAAAACTAAAAAATATTGTAATAAATAATTTTTAAATCTATAAGTAGTATAATGAAACTTATTTTTAATAAAAAAATTATTAAAAAGTAAAATTTGTGATTCTATAAATAGTAAAATTTGTGAAAAAAAGTCAAATATTATGGCTATTGTTCATGAATAGTAGCTGCAATAGTAAATGAATAATAGAAAAATTGACTAAAACACATGAAAAAAAAAAAAAAGCCAAAAAGCTAAATCGTAAACACGCGCTTCAGCCATTCAGCCCAATCCAAACGGGCACTTTATGGTCCTCTATTTTGTTCATGTTTTTAATTTGGTCCTCAATTTTTTTATAACACTTCACTCTTTTACATATATTTTTAAACTTACTGATATTTTGATCCCGACATCATCTCACTTATAAAAAAAAAAAAAGTAATTTCAAACTTGTAGTGCATTCCATTTATTACTTAGGCATTCTTTGTAAATAAGTCCATTTATTAATTAGACATTCTTTGTAAATGAGATGATAATAGGGACCAAAAGGACAACAAGTTTAAAAATATAAAGATTAAAATAAAGTTATAAAAACTTGAAGACCCAATTATAAATATGACCAAAATATAGAAAGCAAAAGGTACTATTGTCAAAAATTTTGTTTTTTGTTTATTGCCTCAACATTTTTTGAAAATAATTCAACTTTTATAATAATAATAATAATAATAATAATTATTATTATTATTAAATTGCTATAAACCAAATACCCAATAAAAATTTTTAAAAAAAAAACCAATTAAATTTTAAACCAAAAACTCATAAAATAAAAGGGAAACAATTTATGAGTTCCAGTTAGCTCAACTAATAAAGTCTTTCATAGTTGAATAAGAGATTTTGGGTAATTATTAGATACTTCCAAAGTACTATAAATGCGTACTCCCTCTTCTCACATAACTATGAGTCCTACTAATTAAATTTATGATGGAACCCACAATTCATGTGAGAGGAAAGAGTATGCATTTATGGTACTTCTAGTATATTTAATAATTTTCCACCAAAAGGACTTAAAAGTCAAAACACAAATACCAATTTTTATTTTACTGCTGTAAGTACGCAGCCCATGTTCCTACCAAAATATTAATTGTTAATGACTTAGATTTTAGAAATCTCTCCAAAAAAAAAAAAAAAAAAAAATTCTTAGGAAAAAGCTAAAACAATTACAATTTTTTTTTTTTTGAGAAAGTTTCAACCTATAGCGTCTGCTCCTGAATTAGTTTTTGGTGTAAGCGGGGATTGAACTCCAAATCTCTTATTTAACCATCAGAGACTTTACTAGTTGAGCTAACTGGAACCCCAGATCTCTTAATCACAAATGTTACTATAAAAACTCACAAACTAATACCAAAATGATTGTGAATAGTAACATTTCAAAAAAATAATAAATGAGAATTTGAATCACCCGCTAGAGGTATTTCAAATTTTCTACCTTAGCTTACAATTACATTCATTGTCACATCAGATTGTGAGATTTTTTTTTTTTTTTTAAATTAGAAACATGTTACTGGTACTACAAGTTTTACTACATAATGCTTAAAAACTAGTGTGGCAATAGATGTGATTCGTGAGTTTTAATCACCTCATAAATGATTGTTGAGTTGTCTCTTTGTGATTTGTGACACATTAGTTAATAAGTTCAATGAAAAAATACTTGTAGTCACTGTCAAACTACTCTTTGTAGTAAAACTTGCAGTATTTTAGCATTTTCCTTGCTTTTGATGACACATTAGTGCATAAGATCTATGTAGTAAAAATTGAAAAAACTTAATATCACTATTAAAAAATTTTAAGAAGTTTTAAAACTTAGATCAAACTTGACTTGAGTTAAAATTTCATAACACAGATTATTTATATTTATTTCAAAAAAGTATAGGATATATGGTAAATATACCTGTATTTTTGTTACTAATTTCTTAAAGATGAATGTAATATACTCATACTATACATATACCATTCTTTTTCTGTTTCCGTATTTTTATGCTGAGCTTTTGACACGTACTTTTAAAAAGATGTGGAATTGCACCCATTCGTATACCTATTGTATTAAACGCGTAACATATTTTATTAACTATAGGGTAGGCAAATATAAAAATTTTAAATTATTGTCATTCTAATTTTTTAGTTAAACTTTTTCCTCAACACCACTTGTGAACGTAGATCTAAGGACAATCCACATAAATTTTGTGCTTCACATGTATTTTTTTTTTTTTTTTATTTTATAATTTTGCATAAATGCATTATATTTAGAGTGTGTTATGGATGTAACACCTTCTTTTCTTTTTTTTTCTTTTTTTTTTAATAGTGTTTATCAAAAGTTATGGTATTTGGTAATTTTTATGTTAAATTTGTTACAAAAAGCTAAAAGATGGATTATTTTCAAAAAATGTTGAGACAAAAAAAAAAAAAAAAAAAAAAAACCAAAAGTTTGATGACAATACTTTTTGCTTTCTATATTTTGGTCATATTTATAATTTGGTCTTTAAGTTCTTATAACTTTATTTTGATCTCTATATTTTTAGACTTGTTGTCCTTTTGGTCCCTATTATCATCTCATTTACAAAGAATGTCTAAGTAGTAAATGGACTTTGTATGGCCCCCGCACCGGGGCCCGTTTTGGGCCTTGGGCCGTAGCCTGAGTGCATAGCCCATAAGGCCAGTCTCCCTCTACCTAGTAGCCCACCCCAGAGCCACACGTGATGCAGGCCCAGACTTTGCCTCTTCATCATTTCTCGGAAATACTTTCCCGAGCAGTGATAAATATTCAGTTCTCGGAACACCCCGCCCTATACCTACTCGGCCGTGCCTCGGAGAGGCACCGCTGCCGAGAACTATCGAGGAAGTGGGAACCAAGTTCCAACGCCATCCCCACCGATTCCCACTCCCACCTAACCACCCATTTACGATCTATAACACTGGACCGCCGGTTGCACTTACCGGCGAGTAATCATAACCTCTCCACTAACTATAGGCTATAAATACAAGAAGTTTTGAGAAGACAGGGGTTGGAGAATTAACTGTGAAAGGAGAGAAAACAGAGAGGGAGCAGTGAGAAGGTGGTTCAGACCTCCGAGGAAAGAAGAGTGATCTCATTGAGCCTTAGCGTCAAGAACGACCCAGTGTAGGAAATCCAAACCCACTACACAAGTAAGTTGTGAGCCCAAGCGAGGCCCAGCCCAACAGGCTTCAGTTTTGGGTGCGCACAATTGGCGTCGTCTGTGGGAAATCCTACTAAGCAGTGGTTCCACCGAGACTCTTGTACAGGAAGATGTCTGGAGGTAACGCCGACAGTGGTTCGGCAGGGTCTTCCCGGGGCTCCACTTGGCGGGAGCAGAGGCAAAAGAGACTCGAGGCTCCGGCTTACGAGCAACTGGAAGAGCGGTCCGGCCTTGGAGAAGGGTCGTCTCAATCGGGGAGAATCGTATCCCACGCTTCCCGGCACAGGCAGCCCGACACTAGGGATGAAGAGCTTGAGCGGCTGCGGAGGTTAGTACAAGACCTGGAGTTGGAAGCAAGAAACGAGCGCCGCCGAGCGGGTTAAAACGACTGAGGGAGAAGGCCTGACGCTGAGGAGGAGGGACGCGAGATGGGATCGAATCAATCAAGATCCCGCCACTATAGGGAGCGTGCGAACTCGAGGGAGTCCCATCGTCCCCGAGACCTCTCCCATTCAGCGGAATCTCGCCGACGAGGATATTGCTCTCGGTCGCGAGAATACGGAAATCGGGGTTCAGATTCTTCAGAGGGACGGCCAAGGAACGCAGCCATGGATGCGATGAGCCGTGCACTGCGCAGGGCGGCTCGATCCCCGTTCTCAGCAGATATTGAGCGAGCGCCGATGCCGAACAGATTTACGTGTCCGCCGTTCAATTCGTATGGCGGGAAAACAAACCCCATGAAGCACGTCAGCCACTATATCCAGATGATGTCACTACATACCTGGAATGATGCTCTGATGTGCAAGGTTTTTCCCTCCAGCCTAGGTCCCACAACTTTGAGGTGGTTCAATGGGTTGCGTAAGGGCTCCATCCATAGTTTCGCCGAGCTAATACAGGAATTCGGTTCCCGTTTCGTGACGTGCAGCCGGGAACAGCAACTAGTGGACGCGCTGTTGTCTATAAAGATGAGGGCAGGGGAAACACTCCGTGATTATGCCAGCCGATACTGGGAGCTCTATAACGAGATTGGCGGAGGGAACGAGAAGATTGCAGCGAGCACTTTCAGAA
This sequence comes from Quercus variabilis, assembly GCA_030445155.1. Classification (NCBI taxonomy): domain Eukaryota; kingdom Viridiplantae; phylum Streptophyta; class Magnoliopsida; order Fagales; family Fagaceae; genus Quercus; species Quercus variabilis. The sequence goes on along the minus strand of CP129452.1, from coordinate 5,462,371 downwards.
TGGGATTGCCTGAGGAGTCGGGGTTGAGGGAATCATTAACTAAGAAACCTCCCGAGGATATGAGGCAGCTGATGAGACGCATTGAGGAGTACAAGCAGCTGGAAGATGACAGAATACAAAGTAAAGGCAAAGCACAGGTGCCAAATCATCCTCGGCAGAGTGGTTTTCAACAGAGGGCACGCGGAAATTTGAGGACTCAAAAACCAGTAGTACCGGTAGGGGAAGTGAACGTGACATTCAAGGAGCCCGTGCATAAAATTGTGGATAAGATTAAACACGAGCCGTATTTCAGATGGCCGAACCGGATGGCTGGCGACCCCTCTAGGAGGAATCAGAACTTATACTGCACCTACCATAAAGACCGGGGACATACTACCGAGCAATGCTGAGTATTGAGGGACCATCTTGGGCAGCTGGCTAAGGCAAGGCACCTTAAGGAATTTGTGACGGACGCCAGGGATCGAGGAACAGGGCAGGGCGCTCCACACAGAGGGAATCCCCTTCCGCCCCCTCTTGGGGTAATTGATGTTATTCACGTTGCCCTAAGGGGCATTTCAACGGCAAAGGGGAAGGAGGTATTGACTGTAATATCTGTGGAGGGAGGTACCGGCGTGCCGCCTCTCGTAAAGAGGATCAGACCTACCTGAGAGCCGATCGCCTTCGATGACAGTGATTTGGAAGGAACCATCCAGCCACACGACGACGCATTGATAGTCATGGCAAGGATTGGCGACTTCGTTGTAAAGAGAATAATGATAGACCAGGGAAGCGGGGCGGATGTTATGTACCCGAACCTATTCAGGGGGCTCGGGTTGAGGAATGAGGATTTAGCGAAGTACAGCACTCCCCTGGTTGGGTTCGACGGGAAAATGGTGGCTCCCGAGGGGCAAATCTCTCTGCCCGTGAACATGGGGGGCAAGGAGGTAATGGTAAGCTTCATCACAGTTGCCTCATACTCCCCCTACACGGCGATTCTAGGGAGACCATGGATACATGTAATGGGGGCTGTCCCGTCCACACTGCACATGAAGGTCAAGTTTCATACCAATTATGGTGTCACGGTAATACAAGGAAGTCAGCAAGCGGCTAGGCAATGTTTGATCGCCATGGTCGATTGGAAGAAGGAGTAGACCGACCAGAAGGATCAGGCCGACCCCAAATGTTCGTCGTCGGGGAAGCCTTTATAGCAATTACAGAGCCCGCAAGAGGGGAAGGGGGTCGCATGCGCCGAGAATATGCTCAAGGTAAAGGTGTTGTCGGATACAGACAAGTACTTCCAAATAGTGGAGAGCATGGAGAACCGGGAAAAAGTAGAAATGTTGCTACTCCTAATACGGAATGTAGACGTATTTGCGTGGAGTCCGAACGAGGTTCCCGGGGTAGATCTCGAATTCATCGTACACAGACTTGGAGTTGACCCCTCATTCACCCCTAAAAAGCAGAGGCCGAGGAGATCAGCCTGGGAGCACTCCGAGGCAGTAAAAGTGGAGGTTCAAATATTGAAGGAGGCTGGGGTGATTTGGAAAATTTTCTTCCCGGATTGGTTGGCGAACACCGTGGTAGTGAAGAAGAAGAACGGCAAGTGAAGGGTTTGCGTCGATTTCATCGATCTGAACAGAGCTTGCCCGAAAGACCTTTTTCCCGTGCTAAAGATTGATCAGCTGGTGGACACTACGTGTGGGCACCCGAGGATGAGCTTTCTGGACGCTTTCCAAGAGTATCACCAGATCGCCCTGGAGCCCAAGGATCAAGAGAAAACGGCGTTCATCTCCCCGAAGGCCAATTATCACTACATGAGGATGCCCTTCGGATTGAAGAACGCCGAAGCCACCTACCAACGAATGATAACAAGAATGTTCTGAGACAAGATAGGGCGCACAGTCGAGGTGTACATTGACAACATGGTGGTAAAGAGCAAACAGGAAGCCCTTCATATGGGAGACTTCCAAGCAATTTTCGAGGTTCTCCGATGGCACAAGTTGCGCCTTAACGCGGAGAAGTACGCATTTGGCGTGAGGGCCGGGAAGTTCCTCGGGTACCTGATCAGTATGCGGGGAATTGAGGTCAACCCCGACCAGATAGAAGCTATGAGAAGACTGGAGCCACCGAGCAACCCGAAGGAAGTGCAAAGATTAACCGGGATGCTAGCAGCCCTTAATCGGTTCATCACAAAATTCGCAGATCGCTGCCGACCATTCTACCAACTACTGAAGAAATGGACTGGATTTCGGTGGAGTGAAGAGTGTGACGAAGCCTTTGTGGATTTGAAGAATTATTTGGCGTGGGCGCCCATGCTTACGGCACCAGAGCCAGGTGAGGATTTATTTATGTATTTGGCGATATCCGAGCACGCCGTGAGCGCCGTGCTGCTGAGAGACAAAGGAATCCAGCAACCCGTGTACTACGTTAGCAAGACTCTAGTCAACGTCGAGACGAGATACTTACCCTTGGAGAAGCTCGTGTTAGCCCTAATACACGCCACCAGGAAGTTGCCGCACTATTTTCAAGCTCATACTGTGTACATCCTGACCAAGTACCCATTATAGTCGTTATTAAAGAGGTCGGATTTTACTGGCCGAGTAGCCAAATGGGGAACTCGACTTGGTTCTTTCGACATACGGTACAGACCCCGAAGCTCGGTGAAGGGCCAGGTCCTTGCGCATTTTGTCGCCGAGTTTTCGCCCAAGGAGAAGGGGGAGATGGTTTGCCGACTGGAGGCTCTCCCGTGGAAGGTATTCGTGGACGGCGCGTCGAGCTCCATGGGTGCCAGTTCGGGGGTTGTTATAATCACCCTAGAAGGAATACGGCTAGAGCACTCGTTTAGATTGGGTTTTAGGGCATCCAACAACGAGGCAGAATACGAAGCTTTTCTGGCCGGACTAAGGACAGCTTCGAGCTTGAGGGCCCGGGAGGTTGAACTATATTCTGATTCTCGTCTGGTGGTTAATCAGGTGCTAGGCAGTTTTAAAGCCCGAGATCCCCGGATGAAAGCGTACCTAGAACAGGCGAAATTTGTTATGGCCGGCTTCAACACGGTGAAGATTTTTCAAGTAGCCCGAACGCAGAACAGACACTCCGACTCCCTCGCCACGTTGGCATCGTCAGTAATCGAAGAGATACCGCGGCAAATTAAAGTCGAGCTTATTTCAGAGCCGAGCGTCAGGGCAATGAGCGATTCGGGAATGACAGGGATCAACGTCACGGCCATCGCAACCCCTACCTCGTGCTGGATCGATCCCATTGTCGACTTTCTGGCTAACGACCGTCTATCGAGTGACGAGAAGGAGGGTATCAGGATCCGTAGGAGGCTCCTCGGTATTGGCTGGCGGAAGACTGGACTTTGTATCGAAGGTCCTTCGGAGGGCCGTACCTTTTATGCTTACGCCCGGAGAAGGTGGGCGAGCTCTTAACCGAGCTTCATTCTGGGGTATGTGGCGGCCATATCGTGGGACGTTCATTGGCACACCGAGCAATGACCTAGGGGTTTTGGTGGCCTCAGATGCAGAAAGACGTCGCCGATTACGTGCTTAAGTGTGAACAATGTCAGAAGCACGCCCCTCTGATCCATCAGCCCGCGGGCCACTTGAACCCAATCAACAGCCCTTGGCCTTTTGCACGATGGGGGCTGGACATCATCGGCCCATTCCCTCGGGCGACGGGCGGCCAAAGGTTCGTTTTGGTAGCCGTCGACTACTTTACCAAGTGGGCAGAGGCGGACGCTTTGGCCAACATACGGGATGTGGAAGTAAAGAAATTCGTGTGGAAGAATATCATCACCAGGTTCGAGGTGCCGAACACTATCATATCGGACAACGGGCTACAATTTGACAGTCGAGCGTTCTGAGAATTTTGCGGTGGTCTCGGTATCAAAAATAGGTACTCAACTCCCGCTTATCCACAAGGCAACGGTCAGGCCGAGGCTGTGAATAAGGTGATTGTGAGTGGGCTGAAGAAAAGGCTGGAGGGTGCAAAGGGAAACTGGGCCGAGGAACTTATTAAAGTCTTGTGGGCTTACCGCACCACTCCTAGACGGTCCACCAGGGAGACCCCTTTCTCTCTCACTTATGGAGCAGAAGTCGTAATCCTTACTGAGGTGAATCTATGTAGTGCGCGAGTGGCAGGGTTCCATCACACCCAAAACGACAAAATGATGGTAGGACATTTGGACAAGATGGAGGAGTACCGCGAAATGGTGACAATACGGCTTGCAGAATATCAGCAGAAGCTCGCCCAGAGATACAACCGAGGTGTAAGAACGAGGGAGTTTGTTGCCGGGGATTTGGTTCTCAGAAGAGCCGTAGGCAACAAGCGGGACATTAGCGCCGGGAAATTGGCGCAGACATGGGAAAGGCCCTACAGGGTCACTGCGGTGGCAGGCACCGGGACTTATTTCTTGGAAGACTAGACGAGAGACAGCTGCCCCGACCGTGGAACGTCCACAACCTCAAGAAGTACTATCATTGATGGGCAACACGCCGAGCATCAGGCTAACCGCGACCTATTGTATATGTTTTGTTAGTTATACTAATGGTATTTCTCATGCAGATCCGCACCGTTCTAACCCTAATCCTCGGTTCGATCCCAATCATCGATCATGGTTCATTCTTAGCCGATTATTTTGAGGACAGAAGCCTGATCCTCGGTTCAATTTGGATCACCGGGTAGGTGGAAACCTTAACTATTTGCTCTAAGGACAGAAGCTTGACCCTCGATTCGATCCCCATCACCGAGCAGGTGGAAACCAGAACGATTACCCCTAAGGACAATAGACTGACCCTCGGTTCGATCCCTATCACTGAGCATGTCGAAACCTTAAGGGTTCAAGGATAGAAGCCTGACCCTCGGTTCGATCCCCATCACCGAGCAAGTGGAAACCTGAACGATTCCCTCTAAGGACAAAAGCCTGAACCTCGGTTCGATCCTATCACCGAGCAGGCAAAAACCTTACCCATCTCACCGAGCAGGTGGAAACCTTACCCATCCTTAAGACGAAAGCTTGTTCGTCAGTTTAGTCACTTCGCCGAGCACTTAGAAACCTTATAATAGCCAAAAACATCACAATACAGAGGCAACCAACATTCATTACTCGGTCAATGCAAAAACACAACACGATCAAGAATTCATATTAAGACATAAAACTCAAACTAACAGTTTGTCGCCAAAACCCGGCAACTCAAAATAAAGTAAGTACCACATAAATAAATTATCCCGTCACCACATCCCGGAGACATAGGCAAATCCGTTCATTTAAATTCTGAAAAAGAAGGAAAAATAAAACAGGGGTGGCTTTCAAACTTAGATATTCGCCGCGTGGGCGGGGGGTGCATCCTCTTAGGGGCGTTGGTCTGCATAAGGGGTTGGCAACTGGACGTCCTCCCCGGTTCGGTCCCCAACATGAGGGTTGCTGGTCCCCTCCATATCGGTCGGCACCGCGTGAGAGTCAATGGCGTTCACCAGTTCCCTCATGCTGGAGGTCTCTTCTTCGTCAATAACAAGGGACGCAAGCTGCTCGATGTTGGGGATACTTGGGAAAGGGATTTTGGTACGATCCCTCAATGGAGAATCCTCAGGAACCCCCAAGGCTTGAAGAGCGGCGAACCAACCCTTCTCGTATTCGAGCTTGTGGGCCTGGCACATGACCGGCTCTGCCGAATTCTCGGCATCTGCGAACCCCTCGTTATACCACTTGTTTTCACAAACCTCCAGCACCGCCTTCGAATCGGCCAATTGTCCTTCCAACATGGTGTTTAAACTCTGAGCCTTCGCCAATTTAAGCTCGGTGCCTCCCAGTTGCAACTCCAACTCCTCAGACTTTGTTTCAGCAAGAGCCTGGGCCTTCGCGGCCGCGGCCGCGGCAATTTTACTCTCTGCTTCCTAGGCAATTTTTGACTTTTCCTTCGCCGTAGCCTCGGCGACGTCCTTCAGGGCCTTCTCTCGCTCAACGTCCTCGACTAAATTCCTCATCCTGCCATCCACAACGTGTGACATTTGTGCAACCTGACAACACAAAATTCAATTTATAAGGTAAAATGGAAAGCACACGTAGATAAGCAAATGGGAAACCGAAAACGGGAAATAAAAACGAAACAGGTACCACTATGGCGTGCCACTGTAATCGCCTCCCCAAAGATTCGTCCGTCGACTCCTTAAAAACATGCAGGTCCTCGGGCAAAAGCAGGCCGCGCGCCAGACTCTGTGCGACACGGCCCCCATGGCCTCTGTCCCAGACTCGCGCACTAGCCGTCGTTGAAAGGGGCTTGCCGTCGAGTTGGAAGGAGGGTCGCCACTCCATCGGAGCCCGGGAACTGGACGCCAAATTTACCCCAGTCTGTATAACCGGCTCCCGAAAAACGATGCCCGTCGACGGCATGCGGGGTGCGTCGCCCGAGCTAGTCTGTGTCTGTTCAATCGCTCGCGGCCTTTTTCGGACACGTGTTGCTGGGGCAGTTGGGGGCGATGCACCCTGGCCGGGGGTTCGTTGCTGCTGCGTGGCCGGTTGCACACTTGGGACAAAGCGTTCGATCGTCATTTTCCTCTCGGCCACCATGGCGTCGCCTGGGTCGGACTCTGTCTCGGAAGAACTGACGGACTCCGCAGCCGCTACTTCGGTCACCTGAACAGTAACCTCGGGCTTTACAGGTTCCTTGGGCTGAGCAGGAACTTCGCGCTGGATTTGCTCGTGGGCACATTTTCTATGCTCGGCGGATACGCGCTCGGCAGATTCGTCACGTATTGGCTGTCGCTGGTCGGAACAAATGGGCCAGGGGCCGAGATCACGTGCCTCGCCTACAGTTAACTTTGGTGGAAGAAAGTTTGCGTGCCGGACGTCGATATATGAGAGGAGAGGGCTGTCAACTAACAAAGCTTGGCTGAACGCCTGCCAAGTTGAGTAGACGGGATTAACACTGAGGATAAGGTGAGACGCTCGGAGTTGTCCGTCCGAATGTACGAAGATTTCTGACCTGAGCACGAAATTCAGGTCCCGAACGTGCACCACTCTGAGGTCCGGCTTAAATCTTTTACCTTCTGCACAGGAAATAAGGGTTAGTGATTACATACCCGGACAAAAATCAAAAGAGGCCAAAGTAGATAAAGGTTAGTCACCGACCAACGTCGCGCGGTGAAAATGCACAGGGAATTAGTTGCTGCTAACCCGAACGAAATCTTTAGCCGAATTTCGATTTGAATCTAGTAGGCATGAAATGAGCCGTACCCTTACATCCCTAGTCTTTATATAATAATCTGACTTGATATTGCCACATAGACTATACATCTGATTAATGTCAAAATGATTCAGTTGTAACCTATACAACTGGTTCAACCTACTCACGCAACTCACTACCCGGTAAAAATTAGGGGGGAGTTAGTCGGGGCAAAGGCCGTAAAATCTAAGGGTACTAAGAATTAGAGGGTCTACCGGGAACCTGAGCCCACCCTCTAGAATGGCCATCAAGGGGAAGAACACCGTGTTTTCACCACGGCGCCTCTGGATGTCAATATCACCCATGTTATAGTAGGCAATGTCTACGTCCCTAGGGACATTATAGGCCTCCCTAAATCTAGCCAGAGCGTTTGGGGAAGAAAGGAGGTAAGAGTAACTCATTGTTCTATACAAGTGTTTTTAAAAAAGGAAAGAAATGCTACGATTATCAAAGAATAGAATGAAATGGCCAAACAAAAAGAGGAAGAAGAGGGAAAGGAACTTACTGTGGGCTCTAAGGAGGAAGTGTGTTCTAGGCCAGAAGATGAACCACGAAGGAGGGATGCTCGGCAGAGTAATATATTGAAAAGTGAGGAATGCAAAAGTGAGGGTCAGTGACAAGAGTGACTATTTATAGGCGTAAGGGATGAAGTGGGTAACATTAAATAACCCACTGGCAAGAAATCCATGCTGACCGCCGCTTCGACTGCCACGCGCGTAACGCATCGGTTCACGAACCGTCAGATAGCGATGACGAATAGGCCGTCAATCAATTCCAAATGCGTCTTTTGAGGCATGCATTAATGCGCTCATCAACGGCCGGGCACAAACCCTTCGACTTCCCAGACGGGTAATTACCCCTTGTGATCCTTGATTCACCCCCGAGAATGGGGAGTGAATCATGGGGGAGCTATTGTATGGCCCCCACACCAGGGCCTGTTTTGGGCCTTGGGTCGTAGCCTGAGTGCATAGCCCATAAGGCCAGTCTGCCTCTACCTAGTAGCCCACCCCAGAGCCACATGTGATGCAGGCCCAGACTTTGCCTCTTCATCATTTCTCGGAAATACTTTCCCGAGCAGTGATAAATATTCAGTTCTCGGAACACCCCGCCCTATACCTACTCGGCCGTGCCTCGGAGAGGCACCGCTGCCGAGAACTATCGAGGAAGTGGGAACCAAGTTCCAACACCATCCCCACCGATTCCCACTCCCATCTAACCGCCCACTTACGATCTATAACACTGGACCGCCGGTTGCACTTACCGGCAAGTAATCATAATCTCTCCACTAACTATAGGCTATAAATACAAGAAGTTTTGAGAAGACAGGGGCTGGAGAATTAACTGTAAAAGGAGAGAAAACAGAGAGGGAGCAGTGAGAAGGTGGTTCAGACCTCTGAGAAAAGAAGAGTGATCTCATTGAGCCTTAGTGTCAAGAACGACCCAGTGTAGGAAATCCAAACCCACTACACAAGTAAGTTGTGAGCCCAAGCGAGGCCCAGCCCAACAGGCTTCAGTTTTGGGTGCGCAAAGACTTATTTACAAAAAAAATGCCTAAGTAATAAATGGAATGCATTACCAGTTTGAAATAACGTTTGTTTGTTTGTTTATTTATTTATTTATTTTTTTGTGTAAGTGAGATGATGTCAGGATCAAAATATCAGTAAGTTAAAAAAAAAAAGAAAAAAAAAATGAAGTTATAAAAAATTGAGGACCAAATTAAAAACATGACCAAAATAGAGGATCATAAAATAAATAAATAAAAGAAAACACTAAAAAAATTGGTGGGGCCCTCCAAAGTCAACACACGGTATGGATTGGCTTTGAAGGGCTAATGTGAGGGACCTGAGGGTAATTATTGGATATTTTCAGAGTACCATAAATGTGTACTCCCTTCTCTCACATAACTGTAAGTCTCACTAATTAAATTTATGGTGGGACCCACAATTCATGTGAGAGTGAGGAGTACGCATAAAACTCAACATTACTAATGTTGAGTTCCACCTGTAACTCAATCTTGTTAAAGTGAGTTTCAAAATAGGGATATTTTGTTACATAGTTTATAAATTAGAAGCAAATATCCATTTTCTTGAATTAATTTTGACCTGATTTTTCTATTAACTGTCCATAACCATATTTAAATTTTGAAACTAAAACTTTTTTTTTTGAGAAGCTTTTGAAACTAAAACTTGGTTATTGTTTGAAAGCCCACTGGGAACTAGATATGTTTATGAGCACCTATGCCTAACAATAATTGTGCTGACCTTTTTGTACCCTATTATGTACACTTCTATTCTTATTCTCTTAAAGTAAAGAGGGATTTTTTCATTTTCTTAACGTAATGTTTGGTTAGGCTCAAGCTAATTGGATCCCAGTTGAGCTTGTAGTGGATTTAGTTTATGAAAAAAAAAAAACTTGTTTTTGTTTGTTTATTTAGCAAATGAGCCAAGCTCAAATCAAGGTTAGAATCGACTACTAAACAACCAAAACTCAAACACAATAATGTTCTTGTGAATAAGCTCATAAGTGTAGACTTTTACGTCAAGCCAAAAGAATCTTCTTTACTTTCTTTTCCCCCCAAAATTATTACCATTTACCGTTTTATTGTATCATTCCTTGCCTCTATTAGCCAAATCAGCTGTGATGCTGGCTGTGATACGCGGACCATTAATCCCAAATGGGTGGAGACTTATCTAGACATGATGTCATGATGTGGTTGTGTGATTCTTGTCTTTAATCTACCGACTTGTTAGGTTTCATATAACATTCGTCCGTGATGGTGAATTGTAGATTTGTAGTATATTGTGATTTATCAATATATATATATATATATATATATAATTGTACAATGTCAAATTTTGTAAATGGATTTTGATTTTCTGCTTTTTGCTGTGTGTTTCTAAAACATTCAAGAAGACATTTGGGCCTAATTGGAATAAGCTTGAACTTCCCAGGACAAAAAGCCCATATCCAGGATATGAATGTTTGTGAGAGCTGTGGATTGTAAGAAACACAGAAGGCCTTCCTAAAGACCAGTCGCCCAGAAATTCAAGAATTTGGTCCTTCTAATGAAGAAAAAAAGGTCTTAGATCACCCTTTCACCCACAGAAAGTAATCACTGTGGCATTTTTATTTTATTTAATAAAATAAAATATTGAAATCCAATATTTTTGACATGGCCAAGCAACATGTAAATAGGATCCATATGAAAACCAATAATTTTTTTTTTCACAAAAAGGATAAAAAAAAATCCATTGCTTTTTCTTTTTATCCATTCCTTATTCCATTTTTTGATTGGATGAACCAGTTGGTTTAAACCAAAGATCGATCACGTTATTTTATTGATTTAAATTAGCAAACTGTCAAGAGCCTTATAACTCAAACTAATTAGAACCTCATGATGTTTCAACAAAGACAACCAACATGTAAATCCTCCACCCCCAATTCTTCAATTATTAAAAAAAAAAAAAAAAAAAAAAAAAATTCAAATCAAGCAGCCTACTAGCATCAACTTTTGAAGGTTTTCGATGCTTTACTCAAATAATGATTTCTGTTTGCCACATCCAAACCCTTTCCAAATTCCTTTTTTTTTTTTTTCTCCTTTGAAGGTTGTTAGCAATTTACTTGACCATTTTTAGATGATGCTCCAAAACTATGAATGGGATCTTTCATTCACATTCTTTTTCCCCATCAAGAACATTTTATAAAACTCTTGGACTCTCAAATTTGGAGCATCTTATTTTCAATTCATAGGGTTCAACAAGAAATTGATAGTTCACGATCAAGAGTGTAGTACTATTTTTAGCATTGATTCTTATATATCACATTAACAAATGGAAGATGGTTGCGAGAAAAAATCTCTATTTGATAAGACTTCTTCCTATACCTAAGAATTTCACTGGACCCAAAAATGATACATTGTAAGACTCTTTTGCCTCTTCCAATATCAATTGGCTGTGTTTCGCTCTTGTATCTTCCAAAAGGAAAAAAGATCTCTAAGAGCCGTTTCTTGGATCCAAAAGAAAGTTCTTGGGCTCTATTTGATTGGACTTCTTCCTATAAATATAGAACATTTTTTAAAGATTATGTTTTAACTTTTAAATCTTGCAGATATCATATAAATGTTCTCCCAGATGGTAGCAGGCACACTGAAAATTTTCAGACAAGTTAAATGTGCACTCCACCTTGAATCTTAGATGTTATGTACTCTTTTGACAAAAAGGATAGTGAATGCACAGACAATGCTTCAATCTCAAATTTCACCCCTCTTTGCAGCATCAACTCTAGCTCCAACCTTTCATGATGAAGTAAAACTTCAGAATCTGTGTAGTCCAGGCAAACAAGGATAACAGAAAAATGACAGGTTATTTTACAGAATTTTACCTCCATCTTGGGACTTCTCTTTGCAGGTAGCATCTATTTAGCATAGCTTCAGCTTTCTTCTTGTCTGGCAGGAATATCAGGAACATTAGCAGAAGACTACGAACATAAGAAAGCCTATCTGAAACACTACAAGTACCATCTATCACCTTCTGCTGTCAGAGGAAGGAAACATTGCTGTGGAAGACAGTATTTCTCAGAATCTGAAGGAAAAACTCCAAGCCAGCATACCTCTGGGCAACGCAGTTGCTTTGCATCATAGGCCATTTGCTAACAAAATAGAATTGTAAGAGAAAAGAAAAAAAAAAAAAAACTGGTCAGCTTTTCAAAAAAATTGGAAATTTACGTAGTTCTTAGAGTTTCATATACACAGTCCTAGACTCCTACTTGCCAGTATATATGTTGTTTAGCTTGCTTAAGTGGATGATAAATAAACAACAATATCATTAACAATTTAATAAACCTAACCATTGAACCAAACCGATATGTGGTCAGAATGTCGAAGCCATATGGATCACAATCAACCAAACAATAGGTAGGTAGACACAACTTTTCAATGAGCAGCCGCAAAAACCTACTGGTACAAACGCACATATTCACAGAAAGCCCAAATAGATACATGAAAACAAAATGAGAAGTGACATATATGGCAATATGGTGAGAAACATTGTAAACTGAAAGTGAAAGTTTTCACCTGGTGGGGATATCTGGATAGCCTCTTCCCTGTGAAAAAATGGTCAAAAAGGATTTTGAGATGAGCCTAATGACCTAAGGAAGAGCTTACAGTGATGACAATGCAACGGTTTGCATTGCAGAACAGGTCATTAGCTAATCGCTCAAATACTGCATATCATTAATAATTTAGTCAAAAGGAAGAATGTTAGAACTTAGAAGTTGTGCTTCCTATAAGTATTACCAGTATAATTGCTTACCTGATTCCTTCTCCACAACTAGAATGTAGTCAGCAACACTAACAATGTCTACATGCAAGAATTAGGAAAATTTCAATTATCTACTCTCTGTATTCCAGACAATATGTGACACCAAGTGAGGAATACCATAAAAAATCCTTGCACGTAATGCATAGGAAAAAAATAGATAAATCTTATTTCCAATGCCTGCATCAATTATAAACATAGATTGGTCCAAATTGTCCTGCATATTATCTTAGTAATTGGATACCTTCAACTTCTTCAACTTGAACAGGGATGGGGTGGGCCTGCAATAGAACTGGTTCAGACATATATTAATTGGAGATAATTAAATAACCATACCAGTTCCTGTTCTTACCATGTGAGGATGATTTATGCAATCAAACTTCCTTCCACCTTCAAAGAATCTTATCCAGCCCATCACCAACCTGTAACAGAAATATTGGGATAAACAAACTTTAACAGTTAAGCGATGCTACAGCAAAATCAACACAGCATATTATGGGTCAAAGGGTAAGCTATGTAGTTGAGAAAACTCAAGAATGAAAGAACAGCGTGAAGAACTATTTAAGTGGTAAAGTACTATCACTCATACAGAGACCCTCCCTCTCCCCCCCCCCTCCCCCCCCTTAAAGGACTATTTAATCCCCTTCACAAAAGAGGGTTTATTTTATTTTATTTACTTGAAGAAACATCTGCCAAGTACATAAACTGAGGGTAGATCTGAAAATTTTATGATCACTGGAAATAATTACTTCAGCATATAGAAATTATTAGCTATGCCTAATGAATGCCATATATCAAAAAATTTAAAAACTACTCATGTTGATAATCATTCAGTTAAACGTATATTACATTTCATTGGCTATAAAAATCCTAGGAAATGGAAAGATATGATATATTCACCCAGTAACACATATATGCTATTGGCAAACATCACTTTGAGTACAATCTTAGAAAGAGAATTAAGACAGAAAAAAATAATGATTGTCTACTTATCTTCAAAGGTCTGAGTGTGATCTCAAGTACCTACCCATTGCCCACAGAAACCTGCCAAAAGAGACAAGATATAAATGTCTTAATAAGTGTAAGTTCCTTGTAATTGACAACAAAGTGACAGAGGTTTTACAAAAATTTGAGGCTAGTGCAGCCATGCACTTGGAAATTTCTTAAGCCTTCCCCCAATTTGTTCAGTTTAAACCACAAAGGCTTTATACACTCCAGCAGAACCAAAAACGAATTAGCAATATTCAGGTGAAAAAGAAAGCATAAGGAAGACACCTACCACATTTAGATTGTGGCGACTGCATTGCGTAAGGATGCAAATGTCATTAATTGCCCGGTCTACGACTGACTGTTCTGGATTGCAGAATAAGCAGAAGATATTTAAGAAGCAATGTCATTCAAGCAGACAAGGACTGAAATCTATGGAAGAAAATTTAATACTATCTAACTTTAAGTTCAGATTTCTCCGAAATATCTAAGTGCTGACTTATGCCCTTTAAAATAACTGACAATGTTGACAAATGGAGACCTGCGCACAATCAAAGATATCAAATTCTCTCTCATAAAGTTCTCCCCATGATGAAGCTTGTGATTTTCTTTAACATAAAGTGATTGCACAAAGTATAATTTTTTTTTTTGATAAGTGATTGCACAAATTATAAATTAAGGGCAGATACTCAAATTTGTTCCACTGAACATGCACTTTTCAGATTCCTATCACAGTAATAGGGAAACTTGAATATAAAAAGAAATATCATTTGAAATTGGGACTGAAGCTTAATTCAGGTTTACCTGAAAATACAGATGGATGCATATAATAAATATCTCTCTTGGACCCATGCCGGTTTTCTTGCAGAAGTTGCTGAACAATCAATAGCACTCTTAGCAAGACATCTGAAATAGAATTCAATAACTCATCAATAGCTGGATAGTATTCATACAATTGGGGACTCATTGTAAGGTTCTCATAAGTGGTTAAGCTCAAAACCCACTCACCGAGCCTATGCACATGGTTTTCCCTTTGAAGTGTGAGAATTTCCTTACCATTTGGCAAAACAGAGCTGCAACAGCTGCATAAAACAATAAAAATTAAACCTTAGTTCCAAAATTTTGGGACCAGCAATGTTGCATACAACAATAGTAACATTTTCAACTCCATCCCAATCATGCTTGATGAATTTAAAGACAAACGCTAGTTACCTCATGCTAGTAACATTCTCAACTACATCCCATTTTTATTCAAATGTCTGGCTTGCATCCAATGTGCTGGATGCACCGCATACAAAAGATGGACGCATGGCATGTCTATCTCGTGTTCGCAAGCCAAATCTTGTGAAGCATGCGACGTATAAAAAGATGGACATGTGGCGTGTTTATCTTGTGTCTAATGTGCAAAGACATTAGATGCAGGCCAAACCAAATCTCAAGCAATAGACAAACAATAGATACACCGCATATAAAGAGATGGACATGTGGCGCATCCATCTTACATCCATTGCACAAAGGCGTTGGATGCAAGCCAAATCCTATGCATTCAATGAACACTAGAATGTAAAGAGATGGACATGTGGCGTGTACATCATCACAGCTTCCTAGTGGTGCCTGTGGTCCTAACTTCCTAGTTTTAAATGTGTTATTTTCTCCAACTAACACCTTAGGTCCAATACTATTTGCTATAACCAACCTTCATAGCCAAATAACAGTTGAATAGTGATTAGCCTACTACAAAAGTTCATTAAATTTTAATAATCACTATTTTGCTAAAGAGCAATAACCAAATTCTCATCTAAACCTACAATCCCTTCACGCATTTTTCATTTCAACCATAAATAAATCCTAATTCCGTTAAATAAACTAATGAACAATTTTTTTTTTTTGTAAAGCAAAAAATATTTGAAAATTAAAGGTCTTTAGCAAATCAATTACGTGCTGAAAATTAATGAAGCTTTTAGAAATTCTACAAAACAGTGGTGTTTGATCTTCAAATCAATTTTTGAAAACCTAAATACGATCATCAATGTTATTGAAACCAATGGAAAAAAAAAAAAAAATCAAATTACTAATTAATAATAATTATTACTTTTTTGCTACGAGTAATAACCAAATTCTCATCTAAACCTACATGGCTACATTTCCTTCACACATGTTTCCGTTAAAAAAATTAAGGAACAAGAATTTTTTACAAAAACTCGCAATTAGGAGATAAAAATGAATGAATTTTTCAAAAACTATGAACATATTCTACAAAACGGTGCCGTTTGAAGTTCAAATCAAAATTTCGAAACCTAAATACTGCCATCCATGCCATTGAAAGAGAAGAAACCGAACCAGTTTGCGTGAGGATTCGTGCAGTGGACTCTGAACCGATCGATGAGAACGATCGGTGACCGTCCGATGCTCAGATCTTGTACCACAGCTCGAGTGAACTCTGAAAATTCAAAGAAACCATAAATAATAAGAATTTGAATTGTTGATTACAGTGTGATTGAAGAATGTGAATGTATTTCAGTGCGTTTTTTTTTTTGAATTTGAAATTGAATTTTCTGACCTCTGATTTTTTGTAACAAATCGCAGCGCTGTGAGCTCCCACGGTTTCCCTCCATTTTTTTCTTTCTGTGACTATGAGTACGATTTTTTCAAATTTTAGAGTTTCATTTTCCGGATATTTATAGGTAGGTTCCAACCCGGAATCATTCTGTAAAAAATTCGGGTCGACCCGGTTTAGAGCTTGGTTACTTATTTTGTTATTATTATCCTATAGCGCAAAAACCTTTTCTTTTCTTTCTTTTTCTTTTTTTTTTTCCTTCTAAGTTCAAATGTTGCGATTGGTGCTAAACAAAAATGAAAGTAATTTTATTTTAATCACAACAAATTATGTTAATAATTACGACACAACTTAATTGTATGTCTTACTTTGTAAAGTATACAAATGAAAAGGTAATTCATTATTTTCTTTTTCTTTTTTTATTATTTTTTTTTGGGGATTCAATTAAATGAAAGTAAAATTAAAGAATTGAAATGAATTTTAATCAAACTTAGTAATTAAACTACATTGTTTTGTGATTATAGCAACAAATTTTTTAAAAGATTGTGGATGAAAGAACCACATTAGTAACATTTATAAATGATGAAATTAACAAAATTAAAAGTTTAGAAAAAAAAAAATTACTCCAAATTTAGAGAGTACAATTTGAACTTTAACGAATGCTAATGAACCAAAATAGCCAAGCACCTTGTGACTGTGTAACACTACTCACATAATGTTTCCAAAGGAGATGTCAATATTGTTTCAATTGCACCATCAATTATGGCTTTAGGTCTATCATTTTTCAAGGCATCAAAGACAAACCTCCTTGTGGTGCACTTTTGAGTCAGGAAATTCACATTGGAGTAAATTCAGTCCAAAAACTAGTGTATAGACCATAGACTACACAAAATAAAGAAAACATTAAAAGGAAAAATGATCACCAACTAATTTTTCAACTCATTCTCAAAAAAAAAAAAAAAAAAAATCAACATTTAAAAATTAGCATTAATGAAATAAAGCAAACATTAATATTATTCATACTACATAATTTTTTTCTTCTCTCTCTCTTTTTCTATTTCGTCACTCTGATTCAACCTAACAATCTCGCTATACATTATGCTCAGATGTTAATGTTATGTTCATCCAAAAAAAAAAAAAATGTTAATGTTATAAACTAATGAGAAAATACTAGTACACATATCCCATTATACACATTTGGAAATCATGACTTGAAGTCACGATTTTTGTGTACTTTAGACGTATGTATAAGAATCAATGGTGGAGTCAGAATTTTGGTTTAGGGGAGGAAGATTAAATATAAAGGTACATGTAAATTATATTTTGTTTTTAGCTTTTTTCCAAAAAAAAAAAAAAAAACTTTCCTTGTCTAGTGTTAAAGTTGAAATTTAGTAGTCACTGCTATTTTTAAGGTATTCTAAATTCTTAGGCGATTATGAGTTTGACTATATATTTTAAACAAGTAAAACACATAAACATGAATAGGGGTGTCCACGGGTTGGGCTGGGTCAGGTTTGTGCCTAACCCGGACTCAATCCGCTCAGATCGGGTGGAACAAAAACGCACCCACAATCGACCGCCGACCACCATGGGTCGGGTCTGCTGGGCTCGAGGGGTGAACGGTCGGTCGGTCGAGTCCAATGATGAGCGACGACGGGCGGAGGAGAAGTTCTTTCTTCGCCGATTTGAGTTGAAGGTGCTGGATTCGAGTAGATCAGAGTCTATCTTCACCGATCTGAGCCTATCTTGGCCGATTTGAGTCAGATCTAACCATATATCGCCGGATTTGAGAAAATCTGACAAAAGAGAAGAGTAGATCTTGGCCGGATTTGAGTGAATCTGAGCAAATGCCACCAGATTTGAACGAAGGAAGACCAAGGGTGGTCGGATTGGAGCAAAGGAACACCAGAAAGTAGCCGGATCGGAGCAAAGGAACACCAGAAAGTCGCCGGATCTAGGAAATTTCGGCATTTTTTTAGCATTTGTCAGACGGATCGGGTGGCTCGGGTTTTAGAAACTGAAAGCCGCCACTCGACCCGCCTAAGTCGGGTTTTAGAAAGCAGGAACCGTCACCGACCACCGGAGGTGTAGGATTTGGCAGGGACGGGTCGGGTCCAGTCGGTTTTGTCGGGTCTCCGAGTTGCTTTGACAGCCCTAAACATGAATGAAAAAAGGTAAATTAACAGAGAAGTTTTCATGCTAAATTTGTATTAGGGAACAAATAATGGTGATCCAACTTTTTAAAATCTTTTATTTATTTTGCTACCTTTATTCATAGCATGCTTATAATCCAATAAGGTATTGATATATCATAAACGAAAGAAGCTTTTTTGACTTAATAACATTAGAAATATTATTTTTTTTTTTTAAAAATACATCCAGGTGTATAATGCAAAGAGTAGTAAAGATAATAATTGATGCGTGGCAACAAATCAACATAGGAAAATCATTAAAAATACAACATTTTAAAGAGGAAATGTAGGTGTAACTTAACCCTGTTGCCAGCTAATGGTACTCCTTGTTTAGCTTTTTGTCTAGATTTTAGTGTTGAGGAAAAATGCATAATTGAGTTTGATGTGAGGCTTGGGGTGAGGTCGGGGGGCATTTGGCTCCCCACCCCCCCGCGACCACCTTGGCTTTGCCCCTGGTAAGACTGTATAATAAAGTGTGTAATAAACACCACTTTAAACTAATATCATAGTTTAATCATGATATTGTCAATTCTTGGCAAAAATTGCACCGTAGCACCAGTAGGCGAAATATATGGAAATCTACCATTGTTTCGGAAATAAGTAGCAATCTACTACTTTTTAGATACTTAAGTTTCATAAACTCGAGTTCTCAATGGTACTCGAGTTCACGGAACTCGAATTCCATCAATGGTACCATTTAAAACTCCATTTCCTCAAATTCGAGTACTAAAAAAGTAGTAGATTCCTCCATATTTCCAAAACAGTAATATACTTTTGCAAAAAAGTGGTAGATTCCTCTATATTTCCAAAACAGTAATATATTTTTGCTTTTATTCGTAATTTTCCAATTATGAGACGGATCAAGCCCCACCTATCAAAGTATTCGTATGCCACGATAATTACAGAAGTTCGGATGAGAATCCAATGCAAAACTTTGTACATGACACATCCTAATAAATCAAAAAAAAAAGAAAAAGACAACTGGGTTTAACAAACATACGTAGTTTCATAGAGATGAATGAAATATATGTTTGAGCTGTCCCTTATTCATTTTCCTATAAAAATATGTACATTCGGCCGGCACTAAAATTTTGACTCCAGGTATATGGGTTTGGCTACTTTGATCATGAAACAAAAATCGAAGAAAGTGACAAAAGAACTCTGGAAATACTCATTCCATGGAGTATTTCCCAAGAAAACACTTGGCATATAGTCTTTGTAACGCATGTCAATGTCAACTCACATGCAGTTCATGCTCGTTGTGCACAAAGAATATGATTGTTGTTGAGGTCAAAATGGAAGGAAAAGTTTTGTTGTGTTTAATTCAGTACATAAACTGTGCTGCTTATAAAAGTTCACTTTCTTTGATTGAAAAATTGGATGGTATTTACATGAAAAATGGGACTAACATGCTACCTTTAAACTCTAATGCGTGTATGCTGGTCTATAAATACTAGTTGCTGAATCATCACAATGGCCTTCAATGGTGCTGAGAAGCTTACTACTCTGTCAGGATTGGAAGAGCCTACACCCCACAAACAAATAATAATAAGGAAGATGGTCTTAAGAGAAGAATATATGGCAGGTACTGCAAAAGTGCTTCCCTTGCAGATTCTGTTTTTCCAAAGGCAAATGGTACTGCCCCAACTCTTCAATCTGAATTCAATTCTGTGAAACTAGAGCCAGCTTATAAGCAAGTAGGCATACTCTTCGGCATCTACATGGTTGTGGGAACTTTGTGCTTCTACTTCTTGTCGCCCAATTTCAAGGGGGAGGAAACGAATGGACTTGTTGTTTCTATCTACTATGTTGCTTCCACAATGACCACAGTTGGGAATGGGGACCTTGTGCCTGATAACGGCTTTACGAAGCTACTCTCCAGTATTTTTGCAGGCAAATGGCATTGGTCAAGTTGGTTTTTGCACAGATGACAAAAATTCAAGATCTTGAGGCTGCAGATCTTGATGGTGATAGGGTTGTAAAGTAAGTTGATATTTGGTCAATTAGGGCCTATTTTTTGCTGATTGTTCTCCCATATCCTCTACTATCTATATGTACAATTTATTTTCTGCTGATTGGTCAATTAGGGTCTAATTTATTCTTTGACTTCTTCATTTCAATAGTTCCAGTGAGTACATCTTATATAAGCTCAAAGAGATGGGGAAGATTACACAAGAAGATATTTCACTTGTAATGAAGGATTTGGAGGACCTTGATCAGTCTGGAAGCTAATCAACATCTGATATCAAGCCTGCTAAGCCATCTCAAACAGACAGGTGAAAGTAGTACTTCAAAGTGTATTGAGTATTTACATTCTATGCTAGTGAACATATTAAGGGCAAGTCCGTATCGACACTTCAAAGACACTTCTACATATGTGTCCTATAAAGAAATATTTTTTTATTGTAAAAAAATATTTTAATTTTAGACATGTTTAATTTTCAAGATTTTGATAGTTATTATTTATTTTGAAGAATAAATCTTATAAATAAACATGAAATATGTGTATAAATGCATTGGAAGAACACTAGATGAACCGCATGTAAAGAGATGGACATGTGGCAAGTCCATTGATCACATGTCAAAATGTGCAAAGACATTGGACTCAAGCCAAATCCTAGTTCCTTCGATGCACACCACGTGGCGTGTCCATCTCGTGTCTATTATCAGAATCACAATACTAAAATACACAAAATCCCGGTTACATGTACAAATAAGGGCGCTTGTGGTGCCAACTTCCTAGTGTTAAATTTGTTTTTTTCTCCGATTAACACCTACAGGTTCAATACTATTTGCTATAAGCAGCCTTCATAGCCGAATAACAGTTGCATTGTGACTAGCCTATTATATAAAAAATTCATTAAATCTTAATAACTACTACCACAAAAACACAATTAATAATCACTATTTTTCCATATAGCAATAATCAAATTCTCATCTAAACCTACACTTACTTCAAGTATTTTTCATTTCAACCATAAATAAAGCCTAATTCTGTTTTTAAAAAATGGAGGAACAATAAAATATAATAAAATAAAGAGCAAAATTAGCTTAGAATATGTTAGAAATATATATTAGTAATATTAGCCCAATGTAATAGGCCCAAGCCCAGTTCTACTTGTATTAGTAGTCTAGGGTTTAATTGCCTATATATACTCATGTTAGGGTTCATTGTAACACAGGTTATTGTACTACACTCTTATACAATAAAGATGTAGCTCTTAAGGGATTCCTCCGCATATACAATATGGTATAACACATCGTGTTGCTAATAATACATTTAACATGGTATCATAGTCAAACTCCGTTCTTGGCATCAAACAAAATCTCTAGCAAGCAAAGAAGATTCTCACGTGCGTAACACAGATCTAAAATAGTGCCAGTGCCTTCTTTCATATCTGGGTCTACAGCATCATGCAGCTCCCACGGAAACTCCATTGCTGCCTCACTGCTACATCTTTGATCTCTCAAGCAAGTTGAACCACTCACCTTACAGATCTGTGCAAATCAAGCCTTCACCTGAAGAAACCAACCCCATAGGCGTACTCCTGGGTCTCTCATAAAGAAAACCTAGAAATTTGGTCACTCGAAGCCTTGCCATGTGCCTCCACGCTCTGCAGTTGTCTTCGAAAAATCTCCCACGCGCCGCCTCAAATTCTTGATTTCCAGATCGTCTTTTTGACACATGCGCCGCCCTGATGGCCTCCTTGTCCACTGATCTACAAAAATTGAGATTCTGACCCTCATCCGACCTTACACACGCATCCATGCGCCTCCCTAGCTTCTGGCTTCTCTTCCACGCCCCAATGACTACTCGCACGCGCCCCACGCACCGAAAATTGCAGCTGATGTCATGCATGAATCATTTGATGACGTCAGCAAACAAAGCCACGTCAGCCCTAGACACGTCATCAGCCACGTAAGCAGTGTCGCCTTGTCAACACCACGTCACCTAGCTGACCGTTAACCCAGACCACCCGGATCTGACCATGAGCACTGATAGTTGACTTTGACAAGGACTCGTTGACTTTGACTTTTGCGTTGACTTTTAACCAAAGTCAAAATTTCCAAAAATGTCTATCTTGCTTAGTTTTTTTTTGCATAGATTCCAATTTTGGGCTCCATTTTTTCATTTAAAACTCCCAAATCGGTCTTTTGGCATATTCTTCATTGTGGTTTCTTCAAAGGCATTCTTCAAGGCATCTCCAAGTGATCTTCTCATGCTTATCCAACCTCAAGCCTCCATGGAGCTTCTGCCTTGAGTTTGAGAGAGGGTGTTAGAGATATATATTAGTCATATTAGCCCAATGTAATAGGTTCAAGCCCAGTCCTGCTTGTATTAGTAGTCTAGGATTTAGTCGTCTATATATACTCATGTTAGGGTTCACTATAACACAGATTATTGTACTGCACTTTTATACAATAAAGATGTAGCCCTTAAGGGATTCCTCCGTGGATGTAGGCCGACAAGGCTGAACCACGTACCCTCATGTTCCACGTACCCTCGTGTTCTCGGTGTTTCTATTCTATGCTTCCTCTTCCGCATCCACTCTAGCATATACAACATGGTATAATACATTGCATTGCTAATAATACATTTAACAGAATAAAAGGTCCCTAGTGAATCAATTAATCACCGAAAATGAATGAAGTTCTTAGAAATTCTACAAAATGGTGGTGTTTGATCTCCGAATCAATTTTTGAAACCTAAATATGATCATCGGTGTGATTGAAATTTGAAAGAGAAGGACGAAACCAGTTTGCGTGAGGATTTGTGTTGTGGACTCTGTACTAATCGATGAGAATGATCGGTGACCATCAAATGCTCAGATTTTGTACAATAGATCGAGTGAACTAAAAGTGTGTGTGTGTGTGTATATTTGAATTGTTGATCAAAGTGTGATTGGAGAACGTGAATATATTCAATGCACTTTTGAAATTGAATTTTGTTCTTTGATTTTTCCCTTCATTTTTTCTATTTCTGAAACTAGGAGATACTATTATTTTTTGGATATTTATAGGTAGGCATCGTCCTGAAATTTAAGCTATAAATAAGTCAGGTCGGATCAAGATTGGTTCCCTATTTTGTTATAAATAAATATCACTATCCATTTCATAAAAAAAGAAAAAAGAAACAATATCATTATTCATAACAATTATGTAGAAAGTAATCAATATTTTCTAGTAACGGTCACATTTAAAAATTAAATGATATTGCTTCAGTTATAATAATAATTCATATCAATTGCGAAAAATTGTTGTCCCTAACATTACATGTTGCTTTGTAAATTATATATATGAAAAGAAATATGCTACACGGTATCTACTCAAGTAAACTAAACTAATTGAGCTCTAGCTTAATTAGGGCAATTGCAGGATTTATCGAGCAAGTTCTTGACTAGACATTACCCAAGCTTGGTCAGTGCAAAAGTAATAATGATTGTGACCGCATAATTCTTGCCTACTATTATGATTAGTAGTGAAGTCAAGATTTTAGTTCGTGGGAGGCAAGAATGGAAGCAAAAGTAATTCCAAGAATATCAATTGACATTAATAAAAATAAAGAAATAGTTATATAATAATGTAATTGTCATATAAAATGTAATGTAATATATATATATATATAAATTCATGTTTTATAGCTAGGTTAATTTACCATTAAAAGTATACAATATACTTGAAATATTGTATACTTATATTACTTCACTGTCTTGATTGCTTTTAAAAATTATATAGAATTCAGCTTTCATTCTCTATTTTTCTAATCATTTAAAATTCTAGTTTACAACCAAAACCTAGGATTTGACATTATGAAAGAATCAAGATACTAAGTGCAGGAGGTTTTGGGGCAAAAGGAATTTAATGTTATAAGAAATAAGACAAAGTAATATATTTCTTTTTTATAATTAGTTTAAGTTTAACCAGCAACTTAATTTTAGTTTAAATGCCATGAGAAGGATGAATTTAATTTGAACTTTAAAAAATGACATGATATGAAAATTGAAATTTAATTGTTGTGAAAGATCATAATTACTGTGAGTTTATGTATTATTTATTATTTATAACATCTTTATCTCTTCATCATGACTATTATCTCCATAATTATCACCTATATAATATCTCAAAGATTATCATCCATATAATATCAAAAAGTTAAAAAGTAACATTTATTTTTGCTACGCTTATATTGAGCCACGTTAGCATACTACTTTTGTCTAGTTTGGTCTATTTCATTCCACCTCGGTTCATTTAGTCAATTTTGGTCTACTTCAGTCCACGTCGGTCCATTCAATCCATTTCAGTCCCCTCTAATTTACTTCAGTGATGTTTTGGGAGGAGAGATTCATGTAGAAAAATGAGCTACTTCATTGACAATTATTTTACCTTCTTAGCGTAATGTTGCTTCTTTTTTTTTTTTTTTTTTTTTTTTTTTTTTTTTTTTTATAAAATTATATTTTTCTTAGGTTATTAAAGTTTTGTATTGTTTTTCCTAATATAAGTGATGAATTTACTTATATATACTTTCTTTTTAGGCCATTTAAGACATATAGAGGATAAATGTTTGTAATGCATTACATTATTTACAAAATATATCACCTTATATAATAATTGAATATAAAAAATGCATCATGTTTCCTTAAAAAAAATTACAAATTTAAAACACTTTCAAATAACAAATAGAAATAGCTTAATTTAGAAAATCTATTATATTGCATCGACTATATTTTATTAGAAAATAATCACATCATTTAATTAAGAAGGGATTGGGACTAATAGTACTATAAGTCTCATCTACTATTTTTATTTTTCACTTACCAAAAGAAAAAAACATTAATTTTTTCCACTCATTACACGAATTCACGACTAGTGACAACTAAAATTCAAGCAATTGTCCTTGATTTTGTATACCAAGCAACAACTCAGCTAACATGATATTGAAAATTCTCAAGATTCCTTTTTGAAAAAGATAATATAGGTATCAATTAATTTTATTCTAATTTCAATATAGATAATAAACTATGATTTAAGTATTGAAGATCTTGTTGCCTACACAGTGGCTACACTACATCGATAAACTTTCTAATTCTCCTTTTTGTAGGTGTCAATTATCCATGCCAGTCATACAATCAACTGCTTCATCAATAAAGATTACGCTAAATATTAAATTGTGTACTCTAAGTTTAGGATGATTATTATTTTGATTCCTAATTTTGTCAATAGTCTTCAAACTTTACAAATTCTGTTAATACGATCATTCCATCCACAATGATAAAGAAAAACTACCACTAGCACCACAAATGACATTTTCGGGTGGTGCTGGAGAAGGAAAAACAGAGTAAAAAAAAAAACTACATCGCTTTGTGTTATTAACAACATCTTTTTTAAATGGTTGTGGACAAAAGAACCACATTAATAACTATGGGGGGAAAAGCCCAACCATACGCAGTGGGCCTAAAGAAACTCCGTCCGAAGAGAGCACTTGTGTTCCGAAGATATCATTATCCTCGGATGTAAAGATTCTGGGTCATATAAATATCTGGAGGGTTCGAATGAGCTTACTAGTGACTTCAGTAGTCTAAACAAGCTTAGGACATGCCTAGAGATAAGAGGAATGAAGAAATATCTAAAAGGAAATACTGCCACTACCGTATTAAATGCATTGCAGCAACTTTTCTGACTGCATTTATGTGGAGAAGACCCTTGAACAATATAACTTCAGCTATCGCCACTCACAAAAAGCTAAGGGAGATACATGACATGACATGCATTCAAGTAGGGAGCTAGATGGAGAACAAGTGGACGATGGAGATGATGGGGGAGGATGCTATATAAAGAAGAAGGGCTCCTAATAAAAAAAAAAAAAAAGGAAAAAAAGAAAAAGAGGAGAAAAGAGAGGTCTGACTGTAACCCTAAGAATTGTAACTAGTATTTAATTTATCATAAGTCTCTTCGGACTTGAACTTACGTGATCTTTATGTGTATTTTCATGCTAGTTTATATTGGAACGTTGTGATCAACCGTTATAAGCTCCACAGTTAACCTAACTCTATCATCCACACTCTACAAATTTATTATTTTCGGGCTTGGACCACGAATCCTAACCCAACAATTGGCGCCGTCTGTGGGAAGAGCTTGAGTAGAAGTGGAAGCACCAGCAGTTGATAATGGCTGAATCAGGGCAACAACCATTAGAATCTAGGGCGTCCCAACATATAGACTATTTTCTCAATTTGGAGCAGAGACAAGATTGTGAAGGTAGCGTACATACTACGCACCCTGAGCGAAGTCAACCGCATGGAGAAAGTCACGTGTCTAATGCAGAGAAGAACAACATGCAACTGGAAATTGAGAGGTTAAGGAGGGAGTTGCGCCATGCAAAAAGAAAACGTATTTCTTCGCATTCTGATGAGGATTGGGGTGACGAGCAAGATGTCACTTACGAGTAGAGATCTCGAACTCCAATCAGTGAATCTTTTTCATATGAAGAGGAGCACCGTCGCAAAAAGCAACCTCAGAGCCCATCACGTGGAGAGGTAGAAACGATGCTATAAGTAAAGTTTTGAATCAAATCTCTAGGTCACCCTTCACGCACAGGATCGAAGGAGCGAGACTTCCTCGGCGTTTTAACCAGCCAACCTTTACCATTTATAATGGTAAAACGGACCCTGTGGAGCATGTGAGCCACTTTAATCAAAAGATGGTTGTCTATTTCAGAGATGAAACTCTGATGTGTAAGGTCTTTCCCTCCAGTCTTGGACCGGTTGCAATGAGGTGGTTCGACAGCCTGAAAGTAAATTCCATCAATTCTTATAAAGAGCTCACTCAAGCTTTTGGTTCACATTTTGTCACATGTCGAAGAGTGGCCAGGCCCTTGTCTTCTCTGCTATCCTTAAGCATGCATGAGGGTGAGACCCTGAAGGCATACTCGGATAGGTATTGGGAGATGTTTAATGATATGGAAGGCAACTTTGATGCAATGGCCCTTGACACGTTCAAGCTTGGCCTCCCTATTGACCACGGTTTAAGGACGTCATTGTCTGGTAAACCTGTTATTAACATGCGTTAGCTCATAGATCGTATTGAAAAATATAAAAAGGGTTAAAGAAGATCAACAACAAGGGAAGGGTAAGGACAAGGTTATCCCCCAAGAGAGGAAGGATTTTAGGTCGGACCGTTACAATAACAACAAGCCATAAAGAGATTTCGCTGGGCAGTCGGGATTAGCAAATGCTCAAGCAGTCAATACAGTGTTCAAGGAGCCAATCCACCAAGTTTTGGAAAAGATCAAGAATGAACCATTCTTTAGGTGGCCGAGTAAGATGGTGGGGAATCTTGAGAGGCGCAATCACAATCTCTATTGCCAATACCACCAAGACCATGGGCATACCACTGAAGATTGCAGAAATCTGTGGGATCATTTGGACCAACTGGTTTGCGAAGGTAAATTGAGGCACCTCTTGCATCACTCTAGTGGCTGAGGAGGCTAAATGAATTTCGAGCCCCAGAGGGATGATTTTTTGAAACCTTCATTAGGAATTATCAATGTCATCTTCACAGCACTGGGAAGAACAGGGTCCTGGCCATCCAAGGTTATGTCAGTAGCTCGGTTACCGGCAAGGGACTTTGGTCGAGATCCGAGGAGAGCTAGACCGATTATTCAGCCATTTTTAGGCTTTTCGGACGAAGATAAGATTGGAATCATCCAACCTCATGATGACACTTTGGTAGTCACCCTCAGAATTGGAGGATATGATGTGAAGAGGGTAATGGTAGACCAGGGTAGAGCGGTGGAGATAATGTACCCTGATTTCTACAGGGGGCTGAACCTCAAACCTGATGACTTAACACTATACTGTTCTCCCTTGGTTAGCTTCGAGGGAGGAATTATCACCCCGAAGGGCCAGATACGGCTGCCTGTACATACTGGCTCGGAAGTAGTAGAAATAGACTTCATTATCATAGATGTGTATTTCCCTTATACGGCAATTGTAGCCAGACCTTGGCTACATACGCTAGGGACTGTTTCCTCTACTTTATATCAAAAAGTTAAATATCCATCTGAAGGGCGAGTTTGTGAAATCCGTAGAGATCAATCCTCGGCCAGATAATGCTTGGTGGCTGCCATCCAGCACAAGCCCGAAATCGAGTCTTTGGCCAGGGCCGAGAGAGACTTATAGTAGTTAAAAAGTCGGGTATCGCCCGTCGAAGATTTAGATGAAGGCGTTAGATTTGAGGATTTAGTAAAAGTTTTAATTGGGGACAATCCTGAAAGGTTCTTTCAAGTCGGATCTCAGATGCCTCAACTAAAAAAAGAAGAGCTAATTGATTTCCTTAAGAGAAATATTGATATATTTGCCTGGAGTGCTTACAAAGCCCCAGGAGTGGATCCAGAGTTCATTTGCCACCATCTGAAGGTCAACCCACTGATTGTTCCCAAGAAACAGCCTCCTCGGCGCCCATCTAAAGAACATGCAGACGCAATCAAAGAAGAAGTAACGAAGCTCAAACAGGCTAGAGCTATTAAAGAAGTTTTTTACCCCGAGTGGTTAGCAAATACTGTGGTGGTAAAGAAGAAGAGCGAGAAATGGCGAGTCTATGTAGATTTTACCTACTTAGATAAAGCTTGTCCTAAGGATCCTTTCCCCATGCTGAAAATTGATCAGCTAGTAGATGCTACTATCGGCCATCCTCGGATGAGTTTCTTGGATGCTTTCCAAAGTTACCATCAAATATCGTTAGCCCCAGATGACCAGGAGAATACCGTTTTTGTTACACCTACTGGTAATTACCATTATAAAGTAATGTCATTCGGTCTGAAAAATGCAGGCTCTACTTACCAACGAATGATGACAAGGATGTTTGAATCATAGTTAGGCAAAAGTATTGAGGTTTATATAAATGACATGGTGGTAAAAAGCAAAGTTGTTTCGGAGCATGTGAAGGACCTTGACAACACTTTTGAAATCCTAAGAAGGCACAAGTTACGTCTGAACGCTTCCAAATGCTCATTTGGTGTAGGGTTAGGCAAATTCTTGGGTTACATGGTGACACATAGGGGAATTGAGGTTAATCCCGATCAGATAAAGGCTATTCAAAATCTACAACCTCCTCGGAATTCGAAAGAGGTTCAGAAGTTAATAGGGATGACAGCTGCCCTAAACTGATTCATCTCTCGGTCTGCAGATAGATGTAAACCTTTCTTCTCATTGATCAACAAGTGGAAAGGGTTTGAATGGACTGAAGAATGTGCTTCGGCCTTTCAGCAACTCAAAGAATACTTGGCTCGGCCACCAATTATGTCTAGCCCTGAACTGGATGAGGTCTTGTTTACCTATATTGTTGTGGTTCCTTATGCTGTAAGTCTAGTACTGATACGAGTGGATCAAGGTGTGTAAAGGCTAGTTTACTATGTGAGTAAATCTCTACATGAGGCCAAGATTAGGTACTTGTCACTGAAGAAAGCTATCTTGGCAGTAGTACTCGGAACACGAAAATTGCACCATTACTTCCAAGCGCATACAGTCGTTGTGCTCACACAACTCCTACTTAAATCCGTACTTTGAAATGCCGACTACACGGGGAGAATAGCCAAGTGGGGCACTATCCTGGGGGCTTTTGATATTAAATACATGCCTCGCACTTCAATCAAGGGGCAAATCCTTGCAAATTTGGTGGCTGAGTTCACGGAACCTAGTTTAGAAGAAATAACGGCAGAGAAGGACATGGATGAAAAATCGGTTGGCATGATTTCTCAACAAGGCCCTGCCCGCTGGCAAGTGTATGTGAACATCACAGCGAACCAGAAAGGTTCTAGAGTATGGCTAGTATTAATATCTCCTGAGAGAATCATCATTGAAAAATTGTTAAGGCTGGATTTCTTGGAAACAAATAATGAGGCGGAATACGAAGCCCTATTGATGGGAATGTCTATGGTCCAAAGAATGGGAGGAAAGGCAGTAAAGTTGTTTTCGGACTCAAGGTTAGTTGTGGGTCAAGTACAGGGGGAGTTTAAGGCGAAGGATGAAAGGATGTAGGGATACTTGAGCCGAGTTAAACGTTTGCAGTTGGAATTCGAATTTTTCAGCTTGCTGCATATTCCCAGAAGTGGTAACGCACGTGCTGATTCTCTGGCCACACTTGCTACCTCTTCGGCACAAAATTTGCCAAAGTCATCCTTGTCGAGGACTTGCATGGGCCTACCGAGGCAAGAAGAGATGCAGTCCAAGTTCACCAAATCAGAACTGGGCTTTGCTGGATAGACCCTATAATCAAATTCTTGAAAGAAGATATTCTGCCTGAAGAGAAGGGGGAAGCTGACAAAATTTGAAGGAAGGCGACCAGATTCTGGCTATTCGAAGACCAGAAGTTATACAAACGCTCCTATTTACGACTGTACCTGTTATGTATGCATCTTGAAGCGACTGAGTTGTTACTAGAGGAGTTGCATAAAGGAATTTATGGGAGTCACACCGGAGGTAGATCTTTAGCTCACCGAGCCATTACTCAAGGTTATTGGTGGCCGAATATGCAAAAAGAAGCCCATGAGTATGTTAAGAAGTGCGATCAATGTCAATGATTTGTGCCGAACATACACCAACCAGGTGGAGTCCTCAACTCATTATCTAGTCCATGGCCATTTGCTTAATGGGGCTTAGATATAGCGGGTCCATTCACAAAAGCCGCAAGAAACATGAAGTACTTTCTGGTCGGCACAGACTATTTCACCAAATGGGTTGAAGCTGAACCTCTAGCCAACATCCGAGACGTAGATGTGCAGAGATTTGTATGGAAGAATATTATTACTCATTTCAAAGTTCCTTATACTCTCATCTCGGACAATGGCCTATAGTTCGACAGTAAAGCATTTCATAATTATTGTAGCGAACTGGGAATTACGAACAGATACTCTACCCCTGCCTATCCCCAAGGGAACGGACAAGTAGAAGCAGTTAACAAAGTCATAATCAATGGATTGAAGAAGAGATTAGACGATGCGAAGGGCAAGTGGGTGGAAGAGTTGCTACACGGGCTTACAGAACTATGCCTCGCAGATCTACTGAAGAAACCCTTTTCTCGATGACTTATGGGGCTAAAGCTGTCATCCCTTTGGAAACTAGGTTCCCAACTCTGAAAAGCAGGTTATTCAATCCAACTAACAATGATGAACTGCTAGAAAGGAGTTTTGATTTGATTGAGGAAAGGAGAGAAAATGCAATGGTTCGATTGGCACATTACCAACAAAAGCTCAGGCAAGGCTATGATGCCAACGTAAAGCTAAGGCCTCTAGAACCTAGTGATTTGGTACTCAGGAAAGTTGTGGGCACTGCGAAAAACCCAGCTTGGGGGAAGCTAGGACCCAATTGGGAAGAGCCATATCATATCACTTCAAGGGCTGGCATTGGGGCATATTTCCTGAAGGACTTAGATAGTCATGTAATACCGCACCCTTGGAATGTAAATAATCTCAAAATGTACTATTATTAATCGAATCTTCTCTTTAATCACTATGATAATTCGTCGTCCTTAATGGTTCTCTAAGTGTTTAAACTTAAAGCCAATTATGCTTGTAGTCCTCAAACCAGATGATTTGGGTTAGTTAACACTCCTTAACAGTTCTCTAAGTGTTTAAACTTAAAACCAATCATGCCTGTAGTCCTCGGACCAGATGATTTGAGTTAGTTAACACTCCTTAACGGTTCTCTAAGTGTTTAAACTTAAATCCAATCATGCATGTAGTCTTCAGACCAGATGATTTGGGTTAGTTAACACTCCTTATCGGTTCTTTAAGTGTTTAAACTTAAATCTAATCATGCTTGTAGTCCTCGGACCAGGTGATTTGGGTTAGTTAACACTCCTTAATGGTTCTCTAAGTGTTTAAACTTAAATCTAATCACACTTGTAGTCATCGGACTAGATGATTTGGGTTAGTTAACACTCCTTATCGGTTCTTTAAGTGTTTAAACTTAAATCTAATCACACTTGTAGTCATCGGACTAGATGATTTGGGTTAGTTAACACTCCTTATCGGTTCTTTAAGTGTTTAAACTTAAATCCAATCATGCCTGTAGTCCTCGGACCAGATGATTTGGGTTAGTTAATACTCTTTAACGGTTCTCTAAGTGTTTAAACTTAAATTCAATCATGCCTGTAGTCCTCGGACCAGATGATTTGGGTTGGTTAACATTCCTTATCGGTTCTCTAAGTGTTTAAACTTAAATCCAATCATGCCTGCAGTCTTCGGACTAAATTATTTCGATTAGTTAACACTCCTTCACATGCCTGCAATCCTTGGATCAGATAGTATAGGTTAGTCAACACCTTTGTGTTGTTATTGTTATTGAAGTTTAACTCTGGAATGAGTCTTACCTGACATTCTCGAATGTATTTGAATTAACTCTAACTTATGTTAGCCTTCTTTGTGCATGTTCGAAAACACTTTTGAAGCTTTTATAACACTCGTTGCATTCATTATTTAGTAGTATTTCTTATACAAACTACTTTTTTTAGTGCCAATCTTAGTTATGTACATTATTAGCATCATATGGTGATTATGTTTACCTACATTACTATAATTACAAAGTACAGTTATTTGTAGAAAAAGTAAGTCATATGATATGCAACAAAGACACCAAAAGTAAAATAGAAACTGTTTCATTGATCAAAAGATGATAGTTTACAATCCCTTACATAAAAGAAAAACAAGAACAAGTAAAAAAAAAAAAAAAAAAAAAAAAAAAACCTAAGTATCTAAGTTTCTGCTTGAGGGACCACAGGGTTGGCAGCCTGGCTTGTCTGAGTAGCAGCAGCTTTTGGGGCCTTGTCCTTGGGCTCTGAAGAGGTCTTCTCTTTTTCCAAGCCCTCGCCCTTATCCTTAGGTGGCTCAACTGGTTTGCTCTGATCACCTAGCTGACCAGACTCCTTAGAGGCCTCAAGGGTGGTTGGAGGGACTTGGCTGACCAAGGATTGCTCCGAAACCTTTGAGAGTTATGTTGGAGGAGGGATCAGACCTTGGGAGCTCTTGGATATATGCTCCTAGAGGTCATAATATATGCTCCCAGGCAGCCTCAGTTCCGAGTCAGCAGGCACCCTAGCAACATCCATTGCCTTGCCCCATGTTATATTGCAGTAGTCTTGGCTGACCGAAGCAAACTGCTCAATTAGACCTTTTTCGGTCTCCTCCACTCCTAGTTCGTAGGCTACTTTCTTTTTAACCTTGGTTGCCTCCTTGGCCAGCTGAGCATTCCTCTGAGCTATCTTGGCAGTCTCCCTAGCCTTTTAGAGTTCAGCGCGAAGTTCCTTCACAAGCGCTTTCTCAACTACCAAATTGGTCTGAGTCTCATTTAGCAACTTGCGTTGAGCTTCGGCTTGGCTTTAAACATTTTGCAGGCCAGCATTGAGGCTATTCCTTTCATTGGTTACCTCTTTGAGCTGTTCGGAGATTTGAGAAAACTCCTTTTTCAAGCTGCCTAAGGTTTTCTCTGCCTCAGACTGAGAGTGGGCCTCTGCTTGGGCTTCGACGTATGCCTTTTTATTCCACTCTTCGGCCATGAAGACTTGCTGGGCAATCTGCATAATAAAGTAAAAGAGTTAGCATAAAACAAGCAAAAAATTAACATGCCAAACGAAAGAGCTGGATTAACTCACTTACTATGGCTAGGTCCCTCTTCAAGGACATGAAAAGTTCATACTGGCTAAAGCACTTGTATGACTCCATGTCTCGAGGGAGGAGCAATGGTTGCTCCAAAACTTCAGCCACTAGCCCTGCTCTTCCCCCATCGTAGTTTCTGAGGGAAGTATCCCAAGAAATAGGAGCGTCATCTAGCTCCAACTTGGGAGACCATGTGTGTGGCCCTCGGCGCACATCAGCAATAGGATGCTCGTCCCGACTCTCAGTAGATAAGGCCCTTTTGCTCTGGTGGTCTCTCACCACCTTCTGTTGCTTGGTTGTCTTTAGTGGCACCACCACCTCCCTTTCCTCAGTTTCGAGGGGCCTCTTCTTCTTCAGGTCCGATAAGGGCTTTAAACCGAGATCAGGAACCTGAGGTGGTGGTGGAGGCAAACTCACCACTGGTTAGGAAGTCCCAGTGCCTTTCGGCTCGGCCTTTTTACCGCTATTCCTCATTAATGCCTTCAAGTTTGACATATTTTCCTCTTCCGAAGAGTCTTCCAGAAGAGTAGTTATTAGAATAGGAGGATGGACACTGGATTGCCTATCAATCTCCTCCTCGAAATCTGAGGATGGTATCACTTGAACCCCTCCTGAAACTTCTCCCTCGAATTTAAATTTATCTATTTGCTTTTCTAGTGAGGAGGTCGAAGAGCCAACCTTTTCGTCTACAACCATCGGTTCAAGGGGGACTTACTGAACCGGCTGGATGAGTAGTGGTACACCCTGAGGGTTTGGATGTGGCATTGGAGGAAGATTGAATGGAGCCAAAAAATCCTTCCGACTAATGTTAATTCAGTTGAGGCGATAGTTTCCTTGTCTTATTGCATTCCCGATTGGCTGCAAATCGGATGGTTTGGATGTATAACCGAGAATGAGGGGAACCGATCGGAGTTGCCCGTCTTCACTTACAAAAATCTCCGATCACAACAAATAGTTGAGCGCGGCAGTGTTGGTAAGGCTCAGCCAAGGAGAAACGTTTCTTTTATCTATCAACATCACAACAAAATTTAATCAGAAACTTGACAACAGCAAGACCGAGAAGTCTAAGTTGCAAAGAAAGGTCAATCCTAAATCTAATGTTAGCAAGCCTAAATCTAAGATACCCCCACCTGGCTCTCCTAGTGTGGTTGGGCAGTGAAAACCGTCATGCCAGGCACCTGAGACGATTAGGTAATCATCTTTCATCCCCTTGTTGGACTTGGGAAGGCAGGAGATGAGCCTAACAGCATCGGATCGGGATTTCAAACAATATCCCGCTCCTTTCTGACTGTGGCACTCGTACATATGCACCACGTCTAGCCAGGTGAGTCCCAAGCCCAGATGGCGGTTTAGATCATCGACGGCCCCTAAAACCCTAAAGACGTTAGGCGTACATTGCTCGGGGTTAAGCCTATGATTTCGAAGATAGTTAGTGGTGATAGGGCCTATAGGAATTGTCATTCCTCCTTCCAGGAAGGCAATGATGGGGATTATCACTTCACCCTCTTTTCGATCTGTTAGGACTTTTTTTGGGGGGCTATATCTTAGACCCAAATCTTCAGGTATACGGTATGTGGCCCTAAACTTCTCCATCTGAGCGGGACTGTCCATTAGATATTGATACCTACCCATCTTAAACAAACGAGATAGGAGGAACTCTAAACATAGTGACTAGGGAGCGACTACTCGAAGGACAAAATGGGTGTTCGAGGAGAAGATTAAAGACGAATATACGAAGACTTACACGAACCAGATCAAAAAATGATATCTGAGCTTGTGGAGATGCTTGTGGATTTTGGATTTGATGATCGTAGAGTTTGGTCGATTTGAATGCCTCTGTTCGCTAGAAAGTTTGAAAATATGTAAAGTAAAGGAGGAAAAACCTCCTCTAGGACTTTATATAGAGACAAGCGAAGGGGAAGGAGTTATCTCGTCCAAATTCCGAGGAAGAATCACGCCCGTTGGATCAGTAGTCCACCATTAGATGGCAAAGACAAAACGCCGCTTAGAGTAATTAATGGTGCTTTGGAAACCTTGAAACGGCAGCAGCAATTATGAAGCACGCAAATCCATGCTACTACACGTGTGAATTAAGATATTTTTGTATTTCTGATTTTTATTTTGTTGCAAATCAAAATCTTATTTTTTTCTCTTCGAAAGCGAAGGAAAAATTAAAATTTTGAGGGGCTATTGTGGAGGGAAAAGCCCAACCATACGCAGTGGGTCTAAAGCCCAATGTGAAGGTTATTGTATATCCAAAGAGGCTAAAGTTGTCAAGGGATACTTCACGTGAAAGAAGGATACATGGGGATGAAGAAACTCCGTTCGAAGAGAGCACCTATGTTCCAAAGAGATCATTATCCTCGGATGTAAAGATTCTGGGTCATATAAATATCTGGAGGATTCGAATGAGCTTACAAGTGACTTCAGTAGTCCAGATAAACTTTGGACACGCTTGGAGATAAGAGGAATAGAGAAATATCTAAAAGAAAAAGCTGCCACCACCGTATTAAATGCACTTCAACAATTTTTTTGGCCGCATTTATGTGGAGAAGACCCTTGAACAATATAACTTTAGCTGCTACCACTCACAAAAGGCTGAGGGAGATACATGACATGACATGGACTAAAGTAGGGAGCTAGATGGAAAACAAGTGGACGATGGGGATGATGGAGGAGGATGCTATATAAAGAAGAAGGGCTCCTAATAAAAAAAAAAAAGGAAAAAAAGAAAAAAGGGAGAAAAGAGAGGTCTGACTGTAACCCTAAGAATTGTAACAAGTATTCAATTTATCATAAGTCTCTTCGGACTTGAACTTACATGATCTTTATGTGTATTTTCATGTTGGTTTATACTGGGACGTTGTGATCAACCGTTATAAGCTCCACGGTCAACCTAGCTCTATCATCCACGCTCTACAAATTTATTGTTTTTGGACTTGGACCACAAATCCTAACCCTACAATAACATTTATAAGTTTAGGAATGAGGGGGAAACAAAATTTAAACTTTAGAAACTAAAATAACAATATGTTGCCCCAAATTTAGAGGATATAGTGTGTGTTTGACTAACTTATTTTATTATTCAACTTATTTTTATTACTATTCATGAGTCTCACTGCACTTTTTGGTATTATTTATCCACCATACTATTTCAACTAACATTTATCTTTATTTACAGTACTTTCAGTAAAAAGTTTTCAGTTTCAACAAAATAAGCGGATCCCAAATAGACTCATAATCTAAACTTAACCTAAAAATTATTTCTACATAAGTGTAAGTAGACTATAAATACTAATTAGATTTTTTTTTTTTTTTTTTTTTTTTTTTTTTTTTTTTTTTGCTGAATGTAAAAGTTTAGTTTGGTAACTAAAATGCACTAATAAGAAGTAGAAACAGTGAAGTCATATAAATTGAATCAAGCAAATTCACTTAACCAATTTAATGAACTGAAATAGTCAAGCACCTTGTGACTCAATGACACTGTTCACAAATACATCAAATCGAGCTAATATATCAAGCTTGGCTTTGTTCAAGCTTAGTTCATTAGTTAATCGAGCTTCAAACTTGAGTTCAAGATAATTCGAATAGATATCTTAATGAGCCAAAGCCAAAATCTGAGTGTATTCTTGGCAAACCGGATTTTTAAGGAATCTACAAATGATAAACCGTTTAGAGGAGACGGAACATAGGGTTTAAAGAATCGACAAATGATCATTCTATTCCCAGTTCTCAATCTTTCAGTGTTCAATAATGGAACACAGGGTGCAGTGAGACCATTTTACCTTGAAAGCTCAGCGGCATTAACAAGAGACTTTCTCCTAAAGACACCCTAATTTACTTCCCTTTCACGTTTAAAATAAAATAAATAAATAAATAAATAAATTCTTACAAGAAAGAGGTATACATGTCCCAAAAACAGCTCCAAAATCAGTCAGTTTAAAGAGCTACTTCAAGTTTTGAGTAACAAAAATGATTATGGGTACATGCTTGTCATGACAATGATCGAATTGTATCACATAATTGGTTATATAATTGCCAGTCACAATCTTATTGCAGGTAAGATGTAAACATATATGATTCAACCAAAAAGATAACAATGTGAGAAATTAAATTATGTTGGGTCAGCTGCAAGACTAGAATACAAAAACTAAATATATGGTGGAATTTTCCCATCTGACTTAATAGGGTCCAAACAGGCAAGTGAGAGAATGTAGCAAGATTCGTGGGACAATGGTTAGTGCCTTGCTTGGCAGGGGTAGGTTTTGATAGTTGAAACTTCTGTGAGTGACAATGTGTCACTAATTCGACTTAAAGACGATTATATCTTGAAATTATTGTGGGTTTAATTATCTAAACTCCTTAGATATTGGTTCCTCAACAATAATAAGTTCATTGATCATATTGGGTAAAGTTGTCAACCCTGTGATACCTAATAAACTACCATTTATTTTAAAAATCTAAATAGTTAAGAAAATGATGAATTTAATCATTTTTATAAGTGATTAATTTAATTATTTAATCATTATTTTAACATTCTCTCTTCATATTTTGACCTATACTTCCTATAAGAAGTGGGGTAAGTGACTAAATTTTTAACTTTTCAAATAAAAGGACTTACTATGATCATGGTTAGGTAAATTTGCCAATAATATTTACCAAAATATAAGAAAAGGGGTAAAGTTACAATCACATGTGGTCACTTGTGGACTCAAATTCCCCTTACTAAATGAGGCTCAACATGTAAAATTTTTAACTTTTTAAATGAAACATAAAGTGGAGGCAAATAATGAGATTAAGACCACCCACTCTGATATTATAATAAACTACTATTTGTCCCAAGATTTTAAGATATATGATAAATTTAATCATTTATCTATTATTCTAACATTTTGTAATTGATTCCTCGACTAGACAATTATGGTCATGTCTAGCTGCTTCCCTTACCTATTTTTTATTAGACAAAAAGGGAGAGAATCCATCAAGATTTCTTGCTAATTGTAACCAATCCTGCTAGCAGCAATTGGCAGTAAGCCAATCCATGAAAGCTCCTGGATAGATTTGCTTGTGATTCTGGGTAATTGTTTGTAGCCT
Organism: Quercus variabilis; assembly: GCA_030445155.1. Taxonomy (NCBI): domain Eukaryota; kingdom Viridiplantae; phylum Streptophyta; class Magnoliopsida; order Fagales; family Fagaceae; genus Quercus; species Quercus variabilis. Next base: position 5,423,375 of record CP129452.1, on the reverse strand, counting down.
TTAATGTGTGTCCACTCCAAAGTGAAGCTTCCTCGCTATATTTTCCTACTTTAACAAAGTACGTACGTAACATGTGGGAAGCTTCCTCTAGGAATAGACAAAGTTAAATCTATTTGACGTCTTATGGGAAGTTGCCATGCATGCACGTCCAGCCAACCAGCCAAACTAGTTTAAAGCATTTGCGGTTCAAACTTCACCAACTGAAATCCAAACCTCCCTTCCAGTACTGGTAAGCCAAAGTTCAGTTCAAGCTTTTTGTAAAGAATCTCATTTAGTGCTTAATTCAGTATAAAGTTTTTACTTCAATTCAGTTCATCTTGCAAAATTTAATTTGGGCATAATTTTCTTTTTTAATGCAGCAAAACTTATATAGGTAACATGTGGTCATAGCTACTTCTCATATCATTATATCATCAATTATTGTTAATACACTTAATTCTTTGGCTTGCCATTGTTATAATTTGCATCATTGAACTAAAATTAAGTCCAACAAGAGTTTGAATCGTATTATGCTTCATGCTATAGTAATAGAAGTATAACAGAAACTTATGGTTAGTGGTACATTAATAGTGGGAGATGAACCTATATTCTTGACAGAACTAGCATTGGAAGTAGTATATATATGTACATGAACAATATTGAGACTAACACGATAGCTTTAAACTTTAATTTGTGTATGCAGGTCAAGTACTAGTTGCTGAATCATCACAATGGCCTTGAATGGTACTGAGAAGCTGACTCTGTCAGGATTGGAAGAGCCTACACCGCAAACAAATCAGAAAGAAGGTCTTAAGAGTAGAATATACCGCTGGTGCAAAAGTGCTTTCTCTGCATATTCTGTGAAACTAAACCCAAGTTATAAGCAAGTAGGCATCGGCTTTGGCATCTACATGGGTGTGGGAACTTTTTGCTTCTACATTTTCAGGCACCACTTCAAGGGGAAGGACACAAATGGACTTGTTGATGCTATCTACTACGTTGTTTCCGTAGTGACCACAATTGGGAATGGGGACCTTGTACCTGATAATAACCTTACGAAGGTACTCTCCAGTGTTTTTGCCTTCATCGGAATGGGCGTTGTTGGACTAGTCATGGGCAAAACAGGAGAATTCTTGGCGGAAAAGCAAGAGAGAATGCTAGTGAAAGCCATACATTTGCATCAAAAACTTGGTCCAAATGAAGTTGAAAAAGAGCTTGAGACCAACCTAGTGATGAAGCAGCTTATAGCGATCAGTACTGTCACTTCAGCGCTTGCACTTATTGGGACATTCCATCTTTGTGTAGTCGAGGGATTCGACTTTATTGATGCATTTTACTGGGTTGGCGTCACTATCACAACCCTCGGCTATCCAGATGAGAGCTTCAAACATACAAAAGGGCGTATTTTTGCAGCATTTTGGATGATGTCAAGTACTATGTCTTTGGCCCAGTTTTTCCTGAAGATTATTGAGATGAAATTTGAATGCAGGCAAATGGCATTAGTGAAGTTGGTTCTTGCTCAGATGACAAAAAATAAAGATCTTGAGGCTGCAGATCATGATGGTGATAAGGGTGTAGAGTAAGTTGAATTTTTTCAGTTAGGACATATTGTCTGCTAAATTGTTCTCTCTTATCCTCTACTATCTACATGTACAATTTATTATCTCATCTTATAGGTTGTCTAATTTATTCTTTAACTTCTTCATTTCCATAGGTCCAGTGAGTACATCTTACATAAGCTCAAAGAGATGGGGAAGATTACCCAAGAAGATATTTCACTTGCAATGAAGGAGTTTGAGGGCCTTGATCGATCAGGAAGTTTATCAGCAACTGATACCAAGCCTGTTAAGCCATCCGAAACAGAGAATTGAAAGTACTTTAGCAAAGTGGTTTGAGTATTGACATCTATATATGCTGGTGAACAAAATAATATTGATAATAATAAATGAGAAGCATTCTAAGAGCTGCTTGTGAGTTTGTAATAGTCAATGTCATGTTTTTACTATGAGTAAAAAAATAGTAAAAAAATTTAGTAAAGTAGAAGCGCTTTCTACCCATGTATTTTGTATAACTAGGCCTTTTAGTAACACGTGGATGTCACTTGTAGATAAAATGGATTACTGTATTTTTATGTACCAATAAAGATGAAACAGAGAGCTTGCTTATCTGTGTGCCCATTGATTTGTGTCACAGAACTTGTGTTTTCCTAATTGCTGAGTATTGATCTCAATTTACACTTCATAATTCAACCAAGAATCACAATGTGGGAAATCAAACTAGAAGATGGACATTACTGAAAGAAGTTCCATGTAGTTTCTTCTATAAGAATAGGTATATTAATTGGCTGACAAGGGAACTAATAAAATGATGTTAAATCATCATCTCTCTAATCTTAAAGAAGCAATAAGGTTGCTAAATGAGATCAGTCATTAAACTTTTCAAGGAAACAGTTTGCCTCTCATTTCAATACATAAATAGGTTTGAAACTACCTTAGATTCTTGAATGAACCTAGTCCACCTAGTGTCCAAGTTCAAACATCTGAATGGTCAAATCTTTGATAAATTATCACTTGATCAAAAGGGTTGAATTTAATCATTTAACATTATTCTATATTATTTTTCGCAAGAGTTATGTAGGATTTACAACAGTAATTGTTGAAGATTTCTGTTTTTTGCAATTTTAGTGAAAAAAAAAAAAAGAGAGAGAGAGAAAATTAGAGAATTAATGAATTATATGATTTAGTAGTATGCCTAATCACAAGCAGGAGCGAACAGCCAAGCACTCCAATATACAAAAAATGAGGGTTTACAATCCCAAACGCAAACCTTTTTCATTTTCAGAACTTTTTCTAGTGATATATGAACATGAGTCAACTTCTAACTTAATAAAAAAAAAAAGAATATTTTACATATTCTTTTCTTTATTCTAAAGGAAATTGCAAATTATCCATTGTTGATTACTTGATTAAGATAAACTTCAAGTATTAAAGTGGGGAGAAGCACTTCTTAAATTTATTTAGCTTATTAGAGTACTCACAATGATGGTGTTAAATTGCTAAAATACTAAATTTAGCACCACAAAAACTGTGCCACATTGATTGCGTCATATCTAAAAATATTTAACAACTTGCTACATACCATTTAATTTTAGCAAGTTGTTACTTGCGTTTATTCTCTCTCTATCTACTTTCTCTAGTCCATGTCTGCTATCTTATTGCTTTCTTGACTTGCATGGAGAGAAGCACTTCTTTCATACCTGCTATCTAGACTTACATGGGGAGAATCACTTCTTAAATTTATTAATTAAATTTGGTTTATTAGAAGTTCAATTATACACGAGAAATTCATTGGCCTATAAGTATAAGCTAATAAACCACATGATTATGCTATAGTTGAATTTAAATGAAAACCTTTGTTATGGCACCTCTTTCATACCTCCTATCTTCTTTTCCCCATGGTAATGGCACATCTTTGGTGACCACTGACCAGTGTCAAAAAAGTCAAGGTGCTAGAAGTGAAAAGTAGCGTTTATGTGCAAGAAAGTAAAGAGTAGTAGTTAAGCTTAAGCAGTAATAAAAAGCCAAGCTTCTTCGAGAAAAATATTGACAAATGTACCGGATCTTTTTTGTGCTTTCCACCGTATCATAACCAAAAATTAATATTTTATACTTATTTATATCTACTATTTTTCACATATATTTTACAAATATATTTACAATTAATGGAAAAATATCCCCACTTTAAAATTTAAAAGTTTATGTAAATTGATTCTAAAAAAAAAAAATTTAAAAAGTGAATATCGCATAACCAATGCAAAAAAATATTGCGCAAGAAAATAAAAGCTGTATCATATATATATATATATATATATATATGTGGGGGAAAAGGAGTCAGACCCAATGTAATGGGCCGAGAGCCCACGAAATGGCTATCTTACATCCGAAAAGAGAGAGGAGAAAAGGGCAAGGCCCAGCTAGGAGTAGGATCTTCATAATGAAAGATCAGTGCTGTCCGAGGAGGATATCTCCTGTCCGAGGAGGGTATCTCCTGTCCGAGGAGGATGTTTCACTTTAACAGGATATCACAGGCTAGTTGAGTACGAGAAAAGCCAGAGTGACTGTCCGAGGACTTCACCTGATCAGGATAAGCTCAGAGCAAGGACTGGAAATGATAAGAACGAAGAAATATCTAAAGGAAAAGCTGCTATCACCGTATTTAATGCACTACAACAGCTTTTCTGGCCGCATTTATGTGGAGAAGACCCCTGAACAGTGCAACCTCAGCTACCGTCACTCCCAAATAACTAAAGCATACCCATGATGTGACATGCACTCAAGTAGATGCACAGATGAAGAACAAGTGGACGATGGAGATAGTGGAGAAGGGTACTATATAAAGAAGAAGAGATCCTAATAGAAAGGGATCGGAATAACTGGAAAGGAAAAAGAAGAGTAGTTTTACTGTAGCTCTGAACCTTGTAATCACTGTTTATTCAATGAAACACCTCTTCGGACATTGACCTAAGAGTTTTCTCGGCATTATTTTATGTTACTTCTGTTTTACATAATACAACCCACCATTGTTAAATTCAGATCCAGCCCAGCTCTTTCACCCACTCTCTACAAATTCATTGTCTAGGGTACATTGGGCCTCTGACCCATACTTTTTGGCTTGGGTTACAAAAGCTGACCTTACAATTGGCACCGTCTGTGGGAAGAGCTTGAACGTGAGGGAAGAGTAGCAGTGGATGGTAATGGCTGATCAAGGGCAACAACCGGCAGAATCTGGGGCCTCCCAGCATATTGATCCTTTTCTTAACCTGGAGCATAGGCAGGACCGTGAAGGCAATGTACACACTACACACACTGAGCGAACCCAGCCTCGTGGCGGAAGTCATGTTTCCCATGCAGAGAAAAACAGCATGCAAATAGAGATTGAAAGGTTGAAGAGGGAGTTACGCCTAGAGAAGAGGAAACGTGCTGCACCACATCCTGATGACGACTTGGACGACGGACAAGACATTACTTATCAGCAGAACTCTCAAACTCCAATCAGCGAAACCTTTTCGTATGAAGCTGAGCACCCTCGTGAGAAGCGACCACGAGAACTACCATATGGAGGGGTGGGTAATGATGCCATGAGTAAGGCCCTGAATCAAATTTTCAGGTCGCCTTTTACACGAAGGATCGAAGGAGCGGAGCTGCCTCGGCGTTTTAATCAACCAACCTTTACTATCTATAATGGCAAAACAGATCCTGTGGAACACGTCAGCCATTTTAACCAGAGAATGGCTGTCTACGCCAGGGACGAGGCTCTGATGTGCAAGGTATTCCCTTCGAGTTTAGGTCCTGTAGCCATGAGATGGTTTGATAACCTGAGGGCCGATTCCATCGATTCCTACCAAGAGCTTACTCAGGCTTTTGGTTCACGATTTGTCACCTGCCGAAGGGTGCCCAGGCCCTTGTCCTCCCTTCTGTCCTTAAGCATGCGCGAGGGGGAGACACTGAAGGCGTACTCGGACAGATACTGGGAGATGTTTAACGAGATGGAAGGCAACTTTGATGCCATGGCCTTGGAGACGTTCAAGTTGGGTCTCCCCACTGATCATGGTTTAAGAACATCTTTGTCCGGCAAGCCCGTTGTTAGCATGCGCAAGCTTATGGATCGCATCGAGAAGTATAAAAGGGTAGAAGAGGATCGGCAACAAGGGAAGGGTAAGGATAAGACTACCACCCAGGACAGGAAGGACTTTAAGTCGGATCGTTATAACAACAGTAAGCCGAGGAGAGATTTCGCTGGGCACTCAAGTTCAGCAAATGCCCAAATAGTTAATACCGTGTTTAAAGAGTCCGTTCATCAAGTTCTGGATAAGATAAAGAACGAACCATTCTTCAGATGGCCGAATAAAATGGTGGGGAATTCGGAGAGACGCAATCATAATGTCTATTGTCAATATCACCAGGATCATGGGCATACGACTGAAGATTGTAGAAGTCTATGGGACCATCTGGACCAACGGGTCAGCGAGGGCAAGCTGAAGCACCTTTTGCATCGCTCCAGCGGACGAGGGCAACCAGTCTCGGATGCCGAGAGGGGGGATTCTACAAAACCCCCTCTAGGAATTATTAATGTTATTTTCGCAGCCCCAGGAAGGACAGGATCCCGTCCGTCGAAGGTTATGTCTGTGGCTCGGCTGCCGGTGGGAGATGCTGATAGGAATCCGAGGAGCCCTGGGAATGCAATATCCCCCATTCTAGGCTTTTCGGACGAGGATAAGGCTGGAACCATTCAACCCCATGAGGACGCATTGGTAGTCACCCTCAGGATTGGGGGATATGATGTGAAGAGAGTAATGGTAGACCAGGGTAGCGCAGTGGAGATCATGTACCCTGATCTTTTCAGGGGATTAAATCTCACGCCCAGCGACTTAACTCCATATTGCTCCTCTATATTTAGCTTTGAAGGAAGAATGGTCATTTCGAAAGGACAGATCCGACTGCCCGTGCAAACCGGCTCGGAAATTGTTGAGGTGGATTTCGTGGTGGTAGACGTCTATTCCCCTTGTACGGCAATTGTGGCTAGGCCCTGGTTGCATACACTGGGGGCTGTTTCCTCTACTCTACACCAAAAAGTCAAATATCCTTCCGAGGGACGAGTTTGTGAAATCCGCGGGGATCAATCCTCGGCTAGGCAATGTCTAGTGGCGGCCATACGACATGGGTCTGAGGATGAATCTTCGGGAGGGGTGATCAAAGACCTATAGCAGTTAAAGGAACAGATGTTGCCTGTCGACGGGCAGAGTGAAGGTGTAAAATGCGAGGACTTAGCACGGGTCATGATTGAGTCTGATCCTGAAAAGTATTTTCAAATTGGAGCTCAGATACCTCAGTCAGAAAGGGAAGAGCTAATTGACTTCCTCAAAAGAAATATTGACGTATTTGCGTGGAGCACTTATGAAGCACCAGGGGTGGATCTGGAATTCATTTGTCATCATTTGAGGGTTAACCCTCTAAGCACACCGAAGAAGCAACCTCCTCGGCGGCCATCTAGAGAGCACGCTGAAGCAGTCAGAGAGGAGGTAGGAAAGCTTAAGCAGGTCGGGCCTATTAAAGAAATTTTCTATCCCGAATGGCTAGCAAACACTGTGGTGGTAAAAAAGAAAAGCGGAAAGTGGCGAGTCTGTATAGACTTCACGGACTTAAACAAATCCTGCCCTAAAGATCCCTTCCCCATGCCGAAGATCGATCAGCTGGTGGATGCTACTGTCGGCCATCCTCGGATGAGTTTCTTAGATGCTTTTCAGGGGTATCATCAGATCCCCCTCGCTCCAGACGACCAGGAAAAGACCGCTTTTGTTACCCCCATTGGTAATTACCACTATAAGGTAATGCCTTTTGGTCTGAAAAATGCAGGTTCTACGTATCAGCAAATGATGACCAAGATGTTTGAATCACAATTAGGCAAAACCATTGAGATTTATATAGATGATATGGTGGTTAAAAGCAAGCTTGTTGCTGATCATTTGAAGGATCTTGATGTGGTTTTTGAAGTTCTGAGGAAACATAAGTTGCGCTTGAACGCTTCAAAGTGCTCGTTCGGAGTTGGGTCCGGCAAATTTTTGGACTACATGGTTACGCACAGGGGAATCGAAGTTAATCCTGATCAGATAAGGGCTATCCAGGATCTACAGCCTCCTCGGAATCCGAAGGAGGTGCAGAAGCTAACAGGAATGACGGCTGCGTTAAACTGATTTATATCCAGGTCTGCGGACAGATGCAAACCCTTCTTCTCCCTAATTAACAAGTGGAAGGGTTTTGAATGGAATGAAGAATGTGCCTCGGCCTTCCAACAGCTTAAGGATTATCTATCTCGGCCACCAATTATGTCCAGCCCTGAGCCCGACGAGGTTTTATTTGCCTATATCGCAGTGGTTCCTCACGCTGTAAGTTTAGTGTTGATAAGAGTGGATCAGGGAGTACAGAGGCCGGTCTATTGTGTAAGCAAATCGCTGCATGAAGCCGAGGTCAGGTATTTGCCGCTGGAAAAAGCTATCCTGGCCGTAGTGCTAGGAACGCGGAAATTGCCTCACTACTTCCAAGCCCATACTGTCGTGGTGCTCACACAACTTCCACTCAAAACAGTACTTCGAAGTGCCGATTATACGGGGAGGATAGCCAAGTGGGGCACTATTCTAGGGGCTTTCGATATTAAATACATGCCTCGCACGTCAGTCAAAGGCCAAATCCTTGCAGATCTGGTGGCCGAATTTACGGAGCCCAGTCTGGAAGATGTAGAGGTAATGCCGAGCATGGATAAAAAATCGGTTGGTTTGGTTTCTTAACAAGATCCTGCTCATTGGGAGTTGTACGTAGATGGCGCTGCAAACCGGAAAGGTTTTGGAATAGGGCTGGTCTTGACATCTCCGGAAGGGATCATCATCGAAAAGTCACTAAGGCTGGATTTTGGTGCCACAAATAATGAGGCTGAGTATGAAGCCCTACTGATGGGAATGGTTATGGTCCGAAAGATGGGAGGAAAGGCCGTAAAGGTGTTCTCGGACTCAAGACTGGTTGTGGGCCAAGTACAAGGAGAGTTTGAAGCGAAGGACGAGAGGATGCAAGGTTATTTGAACCGAGTCAAACGCCTGCAATAGGAATTTGGATTTTTCAGTCTGATGCATGTTTCCAGATGTGGCAATGCACACGCCGATTCTTTGGCCACACTAGCCACCTCTTCGGATCAAGATTTGCCGAGAGTTATCATCGTGGAGGATCTTCATGGGCCCACTGGAATAGGAAGAGACGCAATTCAAGTACACCAGATTCGAAAAAGTCCATGCTGGATGGATGCCCTAATCGGATTTTTGAAAGATGATGTCCTGCCAGAAGAGCGAAAGGAGGCTGACAAGATCCGAAGGAGGGCCGCTAGGTTCTGGTTGTCCGAAGACCAAAAGTTATATAAACGCTCTTATTCGGGGCCATATCTGTTGTGTATTCATCCAGAAGCCACTGAGTCACTACTAGAAGAATTACATGAAGGTATTTGTGGAAGTCACACCGGAGGCAGATCGTTGGCCCATCGGGCCCTTACCCAGGGATATTGGTGGCCGAGCATGCAAGAAGAAGCTCGAGACTATGCGAGGAAATGTGATCAATGTCAGCGATTCGCACCAAATATACATCAGCCGGGGGGAACCCTCAATCCATTGTCTAGTTCATGGCCGTTTGCCCAATGGGGTTTGGACATCGTGGGTCCATTCCCTAAAGCTGTGGGGAACAGAAAATATCTCCTGGTCGCACCGATTATTTTACGAAATGGGTCGAAGCGGAACCTCTTGCCAATATCCGAGATGTGGACGTGCAAAAATTCGTATGGAAGAGCATTGTAACTCGCTTTGGAGTTCCATACACCCTCATTTCAGATAATGGCTTACAGTTCGACAGTACCTCGTTTCGGAATTATTGTAGCGAACTTGGGATCATGAACAGATACTCTACTCCCTCCTATCCTTAGGGTAATGGCCAAGCTGAAGCAGTCGATAAAGTTATAGTCAGCGGCTTAAAGAAGAAATTGGACGACGCAAAGGGAAGGTGGGTCGAAGAATTGCCACACGTGCTTTGGGCTTACAGAACCACACCTCGCAGGTCTACTGGAGAGACTCCTTTCTCAATGACTTATGGGTCCGAAGCTGTAATTCCTTTGGAAGCCAATTTCCCAACTCTGAGAACCAGTTTGTTCTGCCCGGACAACAATAATAAACTCCTGGAAGCCGGATTGGATTTAATCGAAGAAAGGAGAGAAAACGCAATGATTCGGCTGGCTCACTACCAACAAAAGCTTAGACAGGGCTATGACGCCAAGGTCAAACCGAGACCCTTAGAACTCGGTGACTTGGTGCTTAGGAAAGTTGTCGGCAACACAAGAAACCCAACCTGGGGAAAATTAGGACCAAATTGGGAGGGCCCATATCGCATCACGTCATGTGCAGGTATTGAAGCATATTTTCTTGAAGATTTGGACAGTCATGTAATACCCCGCCCTTGGAATGTAAATAACCTCAAGAGGTATTATTATTGTAAGGTCAGCTTTTGTAACCCAAGCCCAAAAGTATGGGTCAGAGGCCCAATGTACCCTAGACAATGAATTTGTAGAGAGTGGGTGAAAGAGCTGGGCTGGGTCTGAATTTAACAATGGTGGGTTGTATTATGTAAAACAGAAGCAACATAAAATAATGCCGAGAAAACTCTTAGGTCAATGTCCGAAGAGGTGTTTCATTGAATAAACAGTGATTACAAGGTTCAGAGCTACAGTAAAACTACTCTTCTTTTTCCTTTCCAGTTATTCCGATCCCTTTCTATTAGGATCTCTTCTTCTTTATATAGTACCCTTCTCCACTATCTCCATCGTCCACTTGTTCTTCATCTGTGCATCTACTTGAGTGCATGTCACATCATGGGTATGCTTTAGTTATTTGGGAGTGACGGTAGCTGAGGTTGCACTGTTCAGGGGTCTTCTCCACATAAATACGGCCAGAAAAGCTGTTGTAGTGCATTAAATACGGTGGTAGCAGCTTTTCCTTTAGATATTTCTTCGTTCTTATCATTTCCAGCCCTTGCTCTGAGCTTATCCTGATCAGGTGAAGTCCTCGGACAGTCACTCTGGCTTTTCTCGTACTCAACTAGCCTGTGATATCCTATTAAAGTGAAACATCCTCCTCGGACAGGAGATACCCTCCTCGGACAAGAGATATCCTCCTCGGACAGCACTGATCTTTCATTATGAAGATCCTACTCCTAGCTGGGCCTTACTCTTTTCTCCTCTCTCTTTTCGGATGTAAGATAGCCGTTTCGTGGGCCCTCGGCCCATTACATTGGGCCTGGCTCCTTTTCCCCCACAATTATTAATCGAGTTGTTTTCTTGTTTATTTATAATACCACTATTTACTCGTTCTCTAAGTGTTTAAACTTAAATCTGATCATGCTTGTAGTCCTCGGACCAGATGATCTCGGATTAGTTAACACTATTTACTTGTTCTCTACATGTTTAAACTTAAATCTGATCATGCCTGTAGTCCTCGGACCAGATGATTTCGGATTAGTTAACACTATTTACTCGTTCTCTAAGTGTTTAAACTTAAATCTGATCATGCCTGTAGTCCTCGGACTAGATGATCTCGGATTAGTTAACGCTATTTACTTGTTCTCTAAGTGTTTAAACTTAAATCTGATCATGCCTGTAGTCCTCGGACCAGATGATCTCGGATTAGTTAACGCTATTTACTTGTTCTCTAAGTGTTTAAACTTAAATCTGATCATGCCTGTAGTCCTCGGACCAGATGATCTCGGATTAGTTAACACTATTTACTCATTCTCTAAGTGTTTAAACTTAAATCTGATCATGCCTATAGTCCGCGGACCAGATGATCTCGGATTAGTTAACGCTATTTACTTGTTCTCTAAGTGTTTAAACTTAAATCTGATCATGCCTGTAGTCCTCGGACCAGATGATCTCGGATTAGTTAACGCTATTTACTTGTTCTCTAAGTGTTTAAACTTAAATCTGATCATGCCTGTAGTCCTCGGACCAGATGATCTCGGATTAGTTAACACTATTTACTCGTTCTCTAAGTGTTTAAACTTAAATCTGATCATGCCTGTAGTCCGCGGACCAGATGATCTCAGATTAGTTAACACTATTTACTCGTTCTCTAAGTGTTTAAACTTAAATCTGATCATGCCTGTGGTCTTCGGACCAGTTGATCCCGGATTAGTTAGCACTATTCGGTTAATTGGTTAATGTTACTTTTCGTACACGATATTAATTGTACAAATTATTTGCAAAGCAAAGTAATTTTGTTTCTCTATAACTATAATTACCAAGTGAAATCACTTGTAACACAAGAAGATTATATTAAACTGCAAACATCAGCGTCTAAACAAAAACTAATTCATTAATAAAAATCATAGTTTACAATTTCCTCAAGAGTAAAAAAAAAAAAAAAAAAAAAAAAAAAAAAAAAAAAAACCCCTAAGTCTATGTTGGGACTTCCTGAAGAGGACCCGAGGGTAGTTTCTCCCCTTCCAAAGATTCACCCTTCACTTGCTGGGGCTCAGTAGAGGAGACTTGGTCACCTGGCAGTGGAAGACCCTGGTTAGAGTCAAGAATAACTGAGGGATTCGGCTCAGGCAAAGGTAGCTCAGAGGCCTCGGGGGGTTGTGCAGGAGGAGCATCGTCATCCGGATACTGCCGAATATCCTCGCCATAAAAAATATTTTCTGGCAGTCGAAGATCTGAGTCTGGAGGAACTCCAGCAGCATCCAATGCCTTGCCCCAAGTCAGATCGCAGTAATCCCAAGCAAACGAGGCAAATTGCTCGGTGAGACCTTTCTTTGTTGTCTCCACCCCCAACTGATAGGACGCCCTTTTTTCGGCTTCAGTGGCCTCCTTAGCCAGCTGGGCGTCCCTCTAAGCATCCTCGGCAGCCTTCTTGGCCTTCAGCAGCTCGGCGCGAAGCTCTTTGATGCTTTCCTTTTCTGCGGCCAACTTTTTCTAAGCTTCGCTCAGCAGCCTGCGCTGAGACTCGGCCTGGGACTCTGCATTCTTTAAACCAGCGTCCAGGCTATCCCTCTCTTGGGCTACTGCTTTTAGCTGGTCCGAGAGTTTCGAGGACTCTTCCTTTAGGTTGCCCAAGACTCTCTCTGCCTCGGACCTAGCTTAGGCCTCGGCCTGGGCTTCCACATGGGCCTTGCGGTTCCACTCTTCAGCCACAAACACCTGCTGAGTGATCTGAACAAGATTACGGTGTTAGTATACAAACATAAAAAATCAACGCTATAACCAAGAAGTGGAATGGATATACTTACCATGGCCAAGTCCCTCTTCAGAGACATAAAGAGTTCATATTGGCTGAAACGCCTATATGAATCCATGTCTTGGGGCAGAAGTAGGGCCTGCTCCAGCGCCTCAGCTATCAGTGCCGCCCGACCCCCGTCGTAGTTCCTGACCGAGGTCTCCCAGGGAAATGGAACGCCGTCGAGCTCTAGCCGGGGGGACCATATGCGTTGCCCTCGGCGCACCTCGGCCAGATTAGGCTCCTCTCTGCTCTCCACTGAGGAACCCCTCTTTTGACGGGGCTCTTTGGTCACCTTTTGCTGCTTGGTCTTAGGTGGCAGCCCTTTCTCTTTGTCTTCAGGATCCATCGGCCTCTTTTTATTTAAATCCGGTATAGGTTTAAGAGCCGAATCAGGAACCTGCGAAGCGGGAGGAGGTGGAGGCAAATTGGGAGCTGGACGAGAAGTCCCTATCTCTTTAACTTCCACTTTATTACTCCTCTTCTTAAGAAGTAGTCTTAGATCAGACATCTCTTCCTCCGAGGAATCTTCAGGTATTGTTGTCAGCAATAAAGGTGGTCGGATGAAAGACTGCCTATCCGTTTCCTCTTCGGAATCCGAAGGAATAATGTGGACCCCTCCTTGGCTCTCCCCTTCGAACTTAAACCTGTCAATTTGCTCGTCCAAGGAAGTGGACGAGGAGCCGACCCGTTCTCTCACAGCCGGCTGTGCAAGAGGAACTTGCTGGACTGGTCGGATGAGCAGTGGGACACCCTGGGGATTAGGGTGTGGAACCGGTGGGAGATCGTAGGGCGCTAGGAAATTCTTCCGAGCAACGTCTATACGTTGCAACCTATAATCGCCCTGAATAATGGCGTTCCCCGCTGGCTGGACGTCGGCTTTCTTTGGAGTGTAACCAAGTATGAGGGGAATAGACCTCAACTGCCTATCTTCGCTGACGTATATCTCCGAGCGCAGTAAGTAGTTGAGGGCGGGCACGTTAATAAGGCTCAGCCGAGGAGCAGTATGTACCTTATCTGTAAAACAAACAAAGCAAGCAAATTAGAAAGCAAATATCAAGATAGACTAAGGAGTAATTGCAAAAAGAGAAAGTCCTAAAGCTATGGTTAAAGACCCTAAGTCCGAGAGGGCACACCTGGCTCTCCTGGCGTGGTCGGACAATGTAGACCGTCGTGCCATGCGCCCGAGACAATCAAATAGTCGTCCTTCATCCCCTTATTGGATTTAGGAAGGCAAGAAAACAGCCTTACGACATCGGAGCGGGATTTAAGGTAATACCCCCCTCCCCTTTGGCTACGACATTCATACATGTATGCTAAGTTGTGCCAGGTTAGCCCTAAACCTAACTGCTCATTTACGACATCGAAGGCCCCTAATATCTTAAAAGTGTTGGGTGCGCATTGCTCAGGGGAGAGCCTATGGTTGAGGAGATAATTTCGGGTCACGGGACCTATTGGAAGGGTCATTCCCCCTTCAAGGAAGGCGATCATAGGAATTATGACCTCTCCTTCTTCTCGGACTGGTAATAGTCCCTCTGGGGGGCAATACTTCAGATTTACCCCCTATGGGATATGGTGGATTCTCTTGAACTCCTCAATCAGTGTCAGACTATCGACGAGATATTTGTATTTACCCATTTCTAAAAGAATGGATGAAATAATGAAAGAAAATGGTAGCCGAAGAGAAAATAAAGGCTCAAGGTGCGCCGAGACTTACTATATCACGAGTGAGACGAATTCCCTAACTTGAAATGTACTTTTGAGAGGGACCCTGAAGGTAGAAGACGCAGAAATCCGAGAGGGCGTGAAGTGCTTTTGAAGAAGGGAACTCTCCGGAAGCTCTGAAAATGCTCTGAATGCTATGAATGTGTGTAAAGTGAGAAATGTAACTGCCTACGGATATTTATATATGGGGACAGACGGAGCAGTATCATTCATCTCGCACGAATCGCGAAGACAAACCCCAACCGTTTGATCCACAATCCACCGTTGGATGCAAGAGACAGAGCCGCCTGAAGTAATTGATGCAACGCCTAGGGAATGGGAGATTTACAGTGGCAATAATGAGGCGCGCGTCTCCACAAGCTCGCGCGTATAAACAGGGGTATTTGTGACTTTTTGTTTTTACTTTTGTTTATTCCTTCTATTTTATTTTCCTTTCATTCCCGCGTATCAAATCAAAATTATTCTCTCTTCCTGCTTGTGTGGGAAAAAAATAAAATTTTGAGGGGCTATTGTGGGGGAAAAGGAGCCAGGCCCAATGTAATGGGCCGAGGGCTCACGAAACGGCTATCTTACATCCGAAAAGAGAGAGGAGAAAAGGGCAAGGCCCAGCTAGGAGTAGGATTTTCATAATGAAAGATCAGTGTTGTCCGAGGAGAATATCTCCTGTCCGAGGAGGGTATCTCCTGTCTGAGGAGGATGTTTCACTTTAACAGGATATCACAGGCTAGTTGAGTACGAGAAAAGCCAGAGTGACTGTCCGAGGACTTCACTTGATCAGGATAAACTCAGAGCAAGGGCTGGAAATGATAAGAACGAAGAAATATCTAAAGGAAAAGCTGCTACCACCGTATTTAATGCACTACGACAGCTTTTCTGGCCGCATTTATGTGGAGAAGGCCCCAGAACAGTGCAACCTCAGCTACCGTCACTCCCAAATAACTAAAGCATACCCATGATGTGACATGCACTCAAGTAGATGCACAGATGAAGAACAAGTGGACGATGGAGATGGTGGAGAAGGGTACTATATAAAGAAGAAGAGATCCTAATAGAAAGGGATCGGAATAAATGGAAAGGAAAAAAAAGAGTAGTTTTACTGTAGCTCTGAACCTTGTAATCACTGTTTATTCAATGAAACACCTCTTCGAACATTGACCTAAGAGTTTTCTCGGCATTATTTTATGTTGCTTCTGTTTTACATAATACAACCCACCATTGTTAAATTCAGACCCAGCCCAGCTCTTTCACCCACTTTCTACAAATTCATTGTCTAGGGTACATTGGGCCTCTGACCCATACTTTTGGGCTTGGGTTACAAAAGCGGACCTTACAATATATATATATATATATATATATATATATATATTCAAGTAGTTAATATTGTACTCAAAGTGGTTTGATTTTTTTTTTTTTTTTTGATATCCAAAGTGGTTTGATTTAAAAATGCAAGTCCGTGTCTAGCCCAATACCCTAGGCCAGCAATATAACTAAAAGTCTAAAAGAATACACTGCCTTGAACATTCGCATCGGTTAATATAAAATAGCCCAAAATCCAAAATATAATTAATAATGCTCAAAATCAACTGGATCAGATTATGAAACGGTTGTGCAAAATGAGATTTTGCTATAGTGCTTATGTAAATATATAAGTAATTGTAGGTTATGCAAAATGATTTTATATAACTTTTTTGTGTTTCACAGATGATGAAAGAAAAGAGTGAATAGTAATTGTTATATATATATATATATGAGAGAACCGTTTAAAAAAATATGAAGAAAATTTGACAATTTTATAAAATAGAGTATAGAATATATAATCAAATGTGGGTTTTGTGAAAAATGGTATCATGTATAATATATATATATATATATATATATATATATTTTCATTTTATTTATAATTAGTGGTGAACTAACAACTCAATTTGTTGTTAAAATATTATGAGATTTTTAGTTTTTTTTTTTTCGTCAACTCATTTCAAATGACAGAAAATTTTGAACGGTCTTCTATATCACCGACAATATTTTATAGTGCGACTTCCTGCCAATTAAAAATGGCACTATCTCCAGTCCAACTTATCCATATTCTCCAAAGAAGAGCAGAAGACCCACAAAATTCTACACACCATTCCATCCACTCTACGACATGTCGTGGTCACCTCTCTATTCTTTCTATCTCATTTTTTGCTTCTTCTCCCTTCTCTCGGGGATCCAAACAGACGACCTTCAAATTCTCATGCAACTAAATCCTCCCTTCTTGAAACATCAAACACCAATGCCTTCATTTCTTGGGAAGCCAACAAATCCATGTGCAACTTTACTGGAGTCTGGAATCACCTGCAACTCAGATGGTTTCGTTACAGAAACCAAACTTTCATACCAAAATTTAACTGGGGTTCCTCCTCTTGATTCCATATGCCACCTCCAATCATTGGAAAAGCTCTGATTCCAATCCAACTACTTGCACTGTCCAATTATGGATCACTTGAGCAATTGTGTCAACCCGCAGTGCTTGGATTTGAGCAATAATAATTTCGCAGGGTGTTCAGTTCCTGCAGACATGTCCTCTCTAAGTCAATTACAGTATTTGTATCTCAACGAAAGCGGATTTTTGAGGACTTTCCCATGGAAATCTCTTCAAAACATGACTGGTCTAGTTCACCTAAGCCTCGGAGATAATCTTTTTAATCCCTTTTCATTTCCAAAAGAGGTGTTGAAGCTTACCAACCTGACTTGGCTAAACCTATCCAACTGCAGCGTCCAAGGAACAATTCCAGCAGAGATTGGAAACCTTATAGAGCTAATCAACTTGGAACTTTACCTCAATAACTTGACAGGGGAAATCCCAGTTGAGATTGGGAACCTACTCAACCTCTCATGGCTTGACCTCAGCGACAACTCATTCACAGGAAAACTTCCAGCCGGTTTAAGAAACCTCACGAAGCTAGAGATGTTTGATGCTTCAAGAAACTATCTTGAAGGTGATCTATTCGAGTTAAGGTTCTTGAACAACCTCGTTTCTCTGAAACTATCTGATAACAAGCTCTCTGGCTATGTACCGGCCGAGTTAGGCGAGTTCAAGAAGCTTGAGACCCTTTCCGTAAGAAGGAACAGCTTCACAGGTCCCCTGCCTCAGAAACTTGGCTCTTGGGCTGAATTCTATACAATTGATGTGTCTAAGAATTTCTTTACTGGTCCGATTCCGCCAGATATGTGCAAGCAAGGTACTATGCGCTATCTTCTCATGCTTCAGAACAATCTCACCGGTGAAATTCCAGCTAGTTGCGCCAACTGTTCAACTCTACGTTTTTTCAAAGTCAACGATAACTCCCTTTCGGGTATCGTTCCCGCTGGAATCTGGGGATTACCAAATGTATACACAATTGATATTGCGTTGAATTATATCGAAGGCCCGATTGCGTCCGATATAAAAAATGCCAAGAGTCTTGCACAATTATTTGCGGCAAACAATCGCTTATCTGGTGAATTACCTGCAGAGATTTCAGAAGCCACGTCTTTGGATTCAATCCAATTGAATGACAATGAGCTTTCAGGTAGTATACAACAACTTCCAACTTTTCTAACATCCTTTCTTATCTCAAACAATAGACTGATTGGGGAGATCCCATATCTGATTTGTAACTTAAGTTTACTTCAAATCTTGGATATCTCTAATAATAGTTTGAGTGGTAAGATCCCAAAATGTTTGGGAAATTTCAGTGATAATCTTCAGGTGATGGATTTTCGAATGAATAACTTCTACGGCACCATCATTGATACATTTGCAAAGGGTAATCAGTTGAGAACTCTTGTCTTTAATGACAATCATTTAGAAGGGTTGTTACCAAAATCTTTGGTCAATTGTACAAATTTGGAAGTTCTTGACCTTGGAAATAACAATAACAACATAAATGATCTTTTTCCCCATTGGTTGGAAGCACTTACCACTCAGCGAGTTCTTGTCTTGAAATCCAATAGATTCTATGGTCCTATAGGAAATCATAACATTAGTGGAATATTTAGCTTACCTCTCGCAAAATGAGTTTAATGGTCTTTTACCAAGAAATTATTTTGAAAACTTGAATGCCATGATGATTGACGAAGAAGGTAACCACGAACCAATGTATTTGGGTAAAAGTTCTTATTATCATGATTCTGTGGTGGTGACCGTGAAAGGGTTGGAGATTAAACTGCAAAGAATTCTAACTATCTTCACAACAATTGATTTTTCAAGTAACAAATTCGAAGGAGAGATTCCAGATGCACTTGGAAGGCTTATAATTCTCCGATTGCTCAACCTTTCCCATAATAACCTAACCAACCATCTCCCATCATCATTGGCAAATTTGTCACAACTTGAGTCTTTAGACCTTTCTTCAAATAAGCTCACTGGACAAATTCCTATTCAATTAACAAGTCTAATATTTTTGGCCAAGTTAAACCTTTCACAAAACAAGCTTACTGGACCCAGAACTCGTGGCACGCAATTTGGTACATTTGAAAACAGCTCATATGATGGAAACTTGGGATTGTGTGGATTTCCTTTGTCAATCAAATGTAGCACTGGTGATCCATTGCCACCACCACAACCATTAATATTCGAAGAAGACAATTGTTCGATATTTGCAGGTGGATTTGGTTGGGAAGTCGTGTTATTGGGCTATGGATGTGGATTTTTGGTTGGATTGGCCATGAAATGCATTGTGTTTAAAAGAGGAACACCTCAATGGCTTCTAAGGTTTGTTGAAGGAGAACGCAATGGAAAGATAAGAAAGCATAATAATCCAAGACCCAGGAAAAGAAGAAATTAATGCATTCAATGGTGCTCTAATTGGTGAGTTTGACAAACTTCTTTTTAGAATACTATGTGTTATGGTTTTGTATAAACTTGCCTTAGATATGACATCTTATAAGTATTTTGTAATATATAATCCCTTCCCCTATCTTGTTGATGATTGCAGGCATCTAATCTCTCAATTTCAGCAAGTGAGGGTGAGCGGCATGAGCCACTGTTTCAGGGAATGCAATAAGTGTGCTGACGACTTTAGCGAAGAAAAAGACCAGCCTTGCCTCTGATTTTGTTTATTTTAGTAGTCCTCCTGTGGACTTCGCTTTCTGCTTTGTGCTTTAGCTTCGGACCGTAATGGATGTTATGTAAACAGGCCTTGTCCTGTTCCTGGCTCGCTGTAGCCTCTTTTATGAAGTTTCCGTTTCTTGTTTAAAGAAAAATAGAAGGGTGGCCTAGGGTTCAATTAGAGTTCTAATATTTTTCTTTTGGTCTAATTCATAAAGTGAAAGAGAGTGGGAGAGAGAGAGGAACTCGTTTTGGTATGTCGAGGAGTGAATGCAACTTTTGAAACTATGGTGCAACAATTGGCAAAAGCTAGTCACACGAAAAAAAAAAAAAAGAAGATCAAGCATCAAGTAATCATCATTAATTAGAAAAATAAAAATAAAGGAGAAGAAAGTAAATAAGAAAAAACAATTAATTAATAGAAGGGGTAATTGATCAGATTTGATAGGAATGCAAATCCTTTATCCTAAATGAGAAATCATTCATTCTTATGGGAGGAGTCTCTTTCCTCTCACAAAAGGTATGGGCCCTAGTATAGGACTCATGATAGGGCTCACACCTTCTTCTAGAGGAAAAGGATGGCTTTAGTAGGACTGAATAACTTCTCGTCCAGACTTTTGTGTTTTAATTTATACTCTATCAATCACGACTTATCCTGTATTGTTTTTCTATTTTCTTTATAAAATAATTAAACTTTAAAACGGCAGTCAAATCAAATTCTTCATGTTCTCATCAAATTTATTCTGTAATTTGCACTCTAAAAGGATTAGATTGTGAAAATCCTTTCTAACATCGACTTCTAATACTCTTTGCTTGAAGATAAGAGTTAAGACAGTAAGAAAAAAATTAATAACAAAAAAAAAAAAAAAAAAAAAGCATAGATATAGGAGAGGTTAAAATTGACTTCATCTCCATGTCATTAATTTAATTGGTTACTTTAAAGAATTTTAAACACGCTCTTTGAAACTGGGAGTTTAAGCAGGAATCTCTAACACCAAGTGATTCTCCAGGATTCAAAAAGTAGCCAATTGTTTTTGAAATGCGTCCAGCTTAGAACAATGATCTCGACCTCGAAAAAACCAAAATGCTGTGTAGAAAATCCAGCACTTATAGCCCATGATAGAAAATTGTGAATACAGTTCCATCTAAGAACAAAGCTACATAATCATTGGACCTCTAGTTGCTTTTCATGTGATTTAGAGCATCCACATTAGTGGATGTAAACTTTTGTAAAATGCAAAAACCAACCAATTTTATATATTTTGCCCCAAAAATCTTTCATATTAGTCTTTCTAAACTTGTGTATATTTACACATTTGCTACAGTAACCATGCATATATACATGTTTACTGTAGATGTGTATCTCATTATTTTATTAATTTCACGTTCGCACCTTTTTTTTTCTCTCTTCTTCGTGCACAACGAACTCAGTGACTTCTCCTCTTCTCATCTTCTTTTTCCTAAGATGCACACAAACACACCCACACACAAACACATTCACAAACAAATCGACATAGAGATACACAAACACATTCACAAACAAATCGACACAGAGATACACAAACACACCCACACACAAACAAACCCACATGAACAAACCAATAGAAAGACAGATCGATGCTTGACTGGAATGATCGGTGCTTGTGGGTCTTGTTTGATCGGTGATTGTGGGTCTTGCCTAATTGGAGCTAGGGAGATCTGACCGAGATGGAGTTAGGGAGATCTGATCGAGATGGGTCTTGCCTGATCGGAGTTAGGGAGAGATCTCACCGAGAGGGTGTGGATTAGACTAAGAGGGAGAGTTAATCTGTGTTCAGAAATGGGTATAGAGATGGGTATAGAGAGAGAGCAACAAATCAAAAAAAATGGGTAGAGAGAGAGTGTGTGTGCACGTATGTAAAGGGTAGTTGAGAGAAATAATAAAAAAATTGAAAAAATTGATTATTTAAATAAAATAGATTGTAGAATAGATGGACTGATGTGGAGGATTTTAAAAAGTGAGTATGTAAAATAGAAAAAGTAGGTTTATAGTGTAAAATAGACGGAAAATTATAGCCGAACTAATGTGAATGCCCTTAGCAAGAAAGAGCTATGTGGTTTGAAACAACTCCTACATTTAGAACATGTTGCCTAATCAAATGCAACCCAAATAATTGAACAAAACAAAGTATTCAAACTTTTGAGAGAGCAACTAAAGGTCTGTTTAGATACCATTTATTGCTGAAAACTGAAAATACTGTAGCAAAATTATTTTTAAATGTGTGAATAATACCGTGAGACTCAGTTTTAAAGTTGTTTTTATTAAAAAAAGTACTTGCAGGTCTTATGAACAGTGCACGGGATCTACTAAAAACGTTGAACTCTGAAAATTGAACATCCAAACGTGCACTAAGTTGCCTTAAAATATGACACACAACATATGCCAAAAAAATAAGTTTTTATATCTTATACTTCTTGAATAAAAAAAATAAAACAAAATCTTTTACTTATGGTTAACAAATTAGATATAAGATTTCATAAAAAAATAAATATAAAATAGAAGGAAAAAATACTACTAACAAAGTTGGCAGGACTAGTCGGAGAGCGAGTTTAGGTTTAAATGGGTAAAGTTCAAGAGAGGGAAATTTCTTCAGGAGAGAGAGAGAGAGAGAGAGAGAGAGAGAGAGAGAGAGAGAGAGAGAGAGAGAGAGAGAGAGAGAGAGAGGAAAATGTTTTGGTAAGTGGAGTAATGAATGTAATTTTTGAAATTATAGAGCAACAATTGGCAATAGCTAACCGAAAACAGAAAGAAATAATAAAGAGTAAGGCGTTAAAAGAGGCAAGACAAAAAACCAAGCATCAATTAATTACCATTTACTATGACTTTTGAGTAAAGTTGTGGTGTGCCTTTGTGTTAGAACCTCTTTCCTTCTCTCTTGTGTGTGTGTGTTTGTTTCTCAAATAATAATAATAATAATAATAATAATAATCACAATTTATTATGAAAATAAATTGATGGAGTAAGAAAATAAGAAAAAATAATTAATGGATTTTTTTTTTTTTTAGAATAACAATTGAATGGATTTAAGTATTTAACAAAAAGTGGAAGCGACAAATGAGGAAGGAGAGCTTTTTTTTTTTTTTTTTGAGAAAGTAAGGAGTGTCATTTTCTAAAAACACAATTTCAGCTAATAATAGGAGTACTAGCTTAAATCATGTTTTTTTAAAACACGCTTTCAATTTGAACTTAACCAAGTCAGGTATTTTAAACCAAAAAAAAAAAAAAAATTACGTTCCCAAATACTTCAAAACAATACTAATTTGAATAATTAATATTAAAAAGAGATTAATTTATAAATTTTGCCGAAAACTTTCACTGTTGCGAATGCTGACTATTATTTATTTATTTATGTATTTTTAAAAAGCAAAGCATATCAAGCTGTCAAAGGTCTGAATAGCAGTAATGAAGAGCAGAGCTCTACTACTCAAGCACGGCAAGCCATCAAAAATGAAGAAAAAGAAAGATACCAGCAGAGATGCAAAGCTGAACAAGAAAGTCATTTCAGTTAGAAACGACAAGTAGTTTAGATGTTCGAATGTAAAGCTACAAGTAGTTTTAGTAGTGTATTAAAATGACAATAAGAAACATGTGTAAGAGTTTGTTATGCGCACGTGTTAGTGCAGTGAGAGTAGGATTCCTTTTCTGTTTTTCAGTTAGTTGGCTAGACTCTAGATCCTTCTATTTCACAGCTATAAATAGCTTGATGTTATTAGTTTCTAATTAATGAAATCGTTCTCTCAATTATTCAGATTTCATAAAGCATGACGCATGGCAACTCGTAATTGTTAACATTAATCGTAGTCATGTTTTCGTAACAACTTCCTCCAAGCGCTTTCTCCCCATGTAATTTATAAATTTTGTAAACTAGGTATTCAGAAAATTTCGGTGTCTCTTCCTTAAAGGACTTGGATTGATGGTACTTCAATGCAAAAAATTTCGGAGGGCACGCTTGCTAGTTGCTACTGTGCTGACTGATTTATGTAACACAATTGGCCATCACTAGTATCTGGAGTAATGCACTCAATGACCCAAATAAATAACCAATTCATATGACTCAATCTTGGAAATCAATATAAATATTGCTGGCAACGGAAAAAGTTTAATTTTCATCTATAGTACTAGATTATTCTGGGGCAAACATATAGAATTTAATCACTAATACTCTAATCTTAGGATCTATTTAGGATCCGCTTATTTTGTTGAAATTGAAAACTTTTTGCTGAAAATGTTGTAAATAAAAGTAAAAAGTTAATTGAAATAGTATAGTAAGACTCGTAAATAGTATCAAGAAGTGCAGTGTGAACTATAAATAATAACAAAAATAAGCCAACTTTTTAATTTGAAGTTGAACACACACTTAAAGAGGCAAACAAATTGCTTACAGGTCATTTAATCACATATTTATATTTCTTTAGAATAGGATACTAGACTATAAAATCCATCATTTTATTGATTGATAGCACATTGAAGAATGCGATTCAAGGAATGAGATACTAGTACTAAACTAGGGTAAAGATATTTTAGCATTTCAATGCTGGATGGAATTTCCGGGAATCATATTCTTGTGTTAGATTAGATCTCCATTTTCATGGGAACATCACAGATTCTAAGCAAAGAGATTCAAACTAGGGATGGCAATTTTTGGCCGACCCGCGGGTACCCGGCCTGGCTCGATCCTAATGGGTCGGATTTTACTCGGTCCGATAAGGAATAGGGTTGGGTTTGGGTCTTTAAAAAAAAACCCGAACCGGGTCCAGGTCGGGTCCGGGTTTTTATGAAAACCTGGCTCGAACCTGAACCCGACCCGACCCAGTTATATATAACTACTAAAATACCCTTGTGTATATATATTGTTATAAACCCTAACATCTCCCTTCTTCATTTCATTTCAGCTCACTTGCAGCCGTCTTTCCTCTGTACCACTCTCACTCACACAATCTCTCACTCTCTCACTCACAAATCACAATCTCACTCACTCACTCACAAATCTCAATCTCACTAATTCTCAATCTCATCTTCGGCCAACTACCCAACCTCTCACTGCCGGTCCAACTCTCGCTGCCGTCCCAAGCTTTCACCGCCGTCCCAAGCTGTGTCAGTGTCACAGTTCACCGCCAGTCTCGGTTTGTTTTGTTTGGGTTCATTATGGTTTGGGACCTTTGGGATTGTTAGGGAGTTTGGGTTCCATTTTTTTTTTTTTTTTGAGAATCTAGTTTGGGTTTGTGATTTCTGTGTTAGGATTTTTGTTTGTGTTTGTGTTTGTGATTTTGAAAGTAAAAATAAAAAATCTGAATTTTTTGTGTTTGTTTTTGGGTTTTTAGTTGCTACTCTGCTCCGATTGAAGAATATGATTTGGGTTTTTGATTTTGGGTTTCTGATCTAGTTTAATGAACATGATCTTGGTGTCTTGGGTTTTTTTTTTTTTTTTTTTTTTTTTTTTTTTTTTTTTTTAGGTTTCTGATTAGACTGATCTAGATTGATGAACGTGATCTTGGGTTTTCTTTTTTGGGATTTCTGATCTTGGGGATGAACGTGATCTTGGGTTTTCTTTTTTGGGATTTCTGATCTTGGGCGGGGCCCGCGGGGCCCGTGGAGCCCGACGGAGCGGGTCTGGGGCGCAGGAAAAAAACCCGTTTATTAAATGGGGCGGGTTCGGGTTTTTGAGACAGACCCGCGAGTCGGGTTCGGGCATTAAGAAACCCGGCCCGAACCTGACCCCTGCCATTCCTAATTCAAACTTTAAATTTGGAAAAATTATGGAGACAAAGCCTTTTTTTTGGTGGAATTTTACAAATACTATTAGTATATTACGGTATTACCCTTGAATTCTGATGGGAATATGATAATCCTTGAATTTTTTTATTTGAATAATTTATTCATTTGACTTTGAGTTTGTCACAAATAAAAAATTCTGTTAATATTTTATTAAATCCTAACCGTTCCCCCATTTCAAAAAAATAAATTAATAAAAAAAATCCCTAACAATTCTTATTATGTGATCTATACATGGTAAAAATGATATTTTCAAAATCATCGATATGTGGCAGAACCACATACACATAAAGTAAATATATCCGTTAATCTTTAATTGAAAATATTGATTTAAAAAAAAATGAAAATATTAATAGATGGTTTAATTTGTCACAACTTTAAATTTTCGAGGTTGATTCAAGTACTAAATCGATACTCCTGTTAATGTTCAAGGATGTTATTTGTATATACACTTGTTTTTGGTATTAGAATTTATCCTAGTCTCTTATGATAACTCTATAGTGAAATTCTTAAAATTTTGACCTCTTACTTGTAAATTAGTGGTCTATATTTTACTACGTCATCAACATCAAACAAACATGAAATATTTATATTCCTATAATTTTTTTTTTTTATATCATCATTTTGAATATAAATCCTTAGTATTGCTTTTTGTGATTAGTAGAGCATGAAATAGAACATAAAAAAGTGGTACATAATTTTTTTTTTCATTATTTTGACATTTATTTGAATAATTGATGATATGATATTAAAAAAAATAATCAAAACCACTCATTTATGTTTGAAAAATTAAGATTTTAAGAATTGAAAAGTATAATTACCTTAGAGATTCCCTATATTGAAGAATACTTGCAAAAGTTATTCAAACCCACCCAAATCAACTGCAAATCTAACAACGCTTTATTGGGAAGGTGAGGGATGTGTAAACAGTTTCGGGGATTGGGAAGTCTTTGTGTGGCTAGGTTTTAACTAGATTCCTCCTGAGTTCATCAAAAAAACTAGATTCCTCTTAGGAATCTTCACAGTTCACATACACACAAAAAAGCAAAAACAAAAAAGAGATACAAGAAATTGGGCATCATATTCCTCTTAGATGGGTTTTTTTTTTTTTTTTTTTTTTTTGAAAAATTAAATAAAATACATCAATCAAATTTTACCAATGAAGTATTTGGGTTTTGGAAATGACCCTAGGAATATTTCTTGTGAGCTGTTAATCTATGGAACACATGAGGAACAAGTAATATTTTTTTTTTCCTATATTCCAAAGGACATTTCAAAATTCCTACGTTAATTAAAGAATCTCCAAACATTTTTTTTTCTATAATTAGCACGAAGAATTACGTAGATTGTCTTGTAGAAGAACCATCTCTGAACTCCCTCTCACTTGCCCCCTATCTCTCTTCACTCGCAGCCTTCTTGTGTGTTGAAGTTCCATATTTCCAATTGTTAGAGCTCAACAAGTACAAAGGATTTTTTTTTCTTTTAATGCCTTGAATATAAAGTTTCATTAATTTATATTTTTTGGAATGCTAAATTCTTGCTAATGTTTCTTAATGTGACAACGCAACAAAATTTGATATGTTAAGTGTGACCATCAGTACTAATGATGTCAAAATCATCAGTTGGGTCACTCGTCTAGTCCGGAGCATTAGACGATCTTGTAGGACCTGCAAGATAAAAGAGGGACAAAATTGCAAAATGCCCTTTTTGAGCAAACTAAGCAGTGTTTTGCCCTCTTTCTCAAACTAATTAGGGAAATGCCCCTTTTTTGAAACTCGATTTTCTCAAAATCGAGTTATTAAAAAATAAAAAATTATGGAGCTCTATAGCGGCATTTTTAAAGACCTATAGTGACGTTTTCAAGACCTATAGTGACGTTTTGTAACTCGACTTCCAATAAATCGAGTTATAGGCAATTTTTTTAATTTTTTTTACCTATAACTCGATTTTATATAAATCGAGTTACAAAATGCCATTGTAGGTTCTGAAAACGTCACTATAGGCCCCTTAAAAACGTCGTTATATGGCCTAAATCGATTTTGAGAAATTCGATTTTCAAAAAAGGGGCATTTCCCTAATTAATTTGAGAAAGAAGGCAAAACGCTGCTTAGTTTGCCCGAAAGGGGCATTTTGCAATTTTGTCTGATAAAAGAGAGATAGATCAAAGAGACCACCGAGTTGTGCCTAGTGGGAGAGCCTCCGATGCTTAAGTTAGTATCAGCCCATATATTTCATATATAGATAGTGTTTTGTAGTGTTTTGTTGACATACCTTAGCAAATGGACAAATTGTCCCTTTTATAGGTGACTTAGGTAGCTGTTGGACATAAATAAGAGTGATTATTACTCTAATTGTAACGTTCTTTGTCTTGATGAGAGGGTTTAAGGCATTTGATGATCATTATTGAATGTGTTAGGTGGTTACTCATTTATCTTTGATGGCCTACTAATGACGCAATGACCGTCCATTAAGGTGGACGACCTTAATAATTTTTATGGACTTATCAATTGCCCCCCATTCCCAAGTTTGATTTTGCTCTGTGCTAGTTAGACTTTGGGAATATTCTTGTCTTGTTTAGATTCAGACTTCTTTATCTTCAACTACTTTCTTCTTCAAGAATAGTAGTATTTTTGTGACGACTTCTTAGTATCTGCCTTTTGAAGGTCTTTTTGGATGTTCGAGGGATCATAGCTTGATCTTGAAAGTGAGCTAATTTCTTTGGATGATCATTTTTTATCATTGCTGAAGAGTAAGGTAATTTCTTTGGATGACAATTTTTTATCGCTGATGAGGAGCGAGGTGATTTCTTTGGGCGACCATTTTTTATCACTGCTGAAAAGCGAGGTGATTTCTTTAAACTACAATTTTTGATCACTTCGATGCTTCTTATTTCATTCATTTTCTGGTTGTCACATTTGATATTCTTGATTTGCATGTGAGTTGCATTTGTGTGAGAATCCTTGTTTGCTTACACTCATCTAAGGGTATTTAGTCACTTAGCCACTTATAGGTGACTTACATCTAGTTATGGAGCTTTGTCATTTAGACTTTGCCAGCGATTTACATCGGTCTAGCGGAATCTTGTCCTTTTTTTTTTTTTTTGATGACTTACATCCATTTAAGGAATCTTGTTACTTAGGTTTCGTCAGTGATTTACATTCGTCTTGGTGGAATCTTATCACTTAGCCATTTTTTAGTGACTTACATCCATTTAAGGAATCTTGTTGCTAGAAAGATTCCTTGACGCTATGTCATTTTGGACCTTCTTGAGGCCATGTTGATATCTGCATTAAGTAGCACATGCACTTGCCAAGACTTGGTTAGACAAGAATTTTAGAACAATTCATATATAAATGATAAGTTACCAACAGCCTAGGTGGACCTTTTTCTTATTTCCTTGTAATTTTAGAGCTTTACCTCTTTTGTGATATGTCTAGTAATGCATACATTTTAGCATGAAACCTTACTAGGTGTAAAATTTTATAGACAAATATAAAAGAGACAGGAATAAATGTGTTACCTTAAATGATAACATTATTTTGTCACATACCTCAATCTTTTTATTGTTGGGATCTTCTTGACAAACTCTTTTCTTTTCAAGATGACAAGCTCCTTTCTTTTCAAGATCTTTTAAGCTTAACATGGTACTTCATGTCTAAGGCCTAGATCTCTTTTGCCTTCAATTTTTCGAAGGCGTAAAGACTAGGCCATGTTGTTGCCCTCGTTCAAATATGAAGAGTGTAATTCTTGTTTGTTGACGAATAGAGGAATGCTCTATCATGATTAGATTTTTTTTTTTTTTTTTTTTTTTTTTGTGTGTGCGCGCGCTTTGATAACTATGGTCATTGCTGTTTGTAATAGCGATTTCCTTTTCCTTCTTCTTTAATTGTACACTTAAGTCACTTCAAAAGTGCTAGCTGCATTTTGTTAGGAATGACAATGTACAAATTTGCAATTGCATGCTATACAATTATGGATGTCATTTGACGAAGTGCATTCTATATGAATCATAGAGAAGTATTCTAGGATATATAAAAAGTAAAGCTTTTTGACTATATGCTTCTTTAAACTGATCTTTTTTAGGTGCTTGCACAGTAAATAATTTTAAAAGCAATTTAAAAGATTTTGATGAGTTAACAAAGATAGTGGAAATTTATTGAGACTTAAACTCATGACTATATTGTGAACATGGTCATCTTATCATTTTAAGTCTAGGAGACTTAATAGAACTTCTCAAATTCATGACGATGAAACATATGCTACTAATAATATAGTCATATTAGTTGTGATAATTGTAACAATTTCATAGCAATATTTTCAACATGTTCCACATACACATTTGTAATAATCATGCAAGCTTGATATGCACTTAGTTCTAAAAAGATCATATTTGGCATGGCTAATTAGAAAAAAATAAATAAATGAGTTACCTTAACAAGAGACCTTAAATCACGATACTATTTTGTATGTACTTTGATCCTTTCATTGTTGTATTCTTCTTGACAAGTTCCCCTGCCTTTAAGATCTCTTTTGTTAAGCTTAATATGATATTTCATGTTTAAGGCTTAGATCTCTTTTACTTCATTCTTTTGAAGGTGCAAGGACTAGGGCATGTTGACCATTCAAGGTTATATTTCCTTCCTTTAGGGACAAAGGCTATCCCACGGGCTTCTATTATTACTTCCTTTATCGTTTGATCACGACTAGTGAAATGACCCTTCGCTTTTTGTCTCTTTGTTGAGATAGTGGCCTAGTTGGCCAATTTCTTTTCTTATTCTTCTTGGGCTATTCACTTTATTGTTATGATCAATTGTCTAAAGTCCTATAATTCTACAATTTATACATGTACTTGCAAAGTGTTTCATTAAACACATGTTATATGAGTAAAGAGACCACTGGTAAGATTTTATAGGGAGTTTAGCCTTTGTTCCAGTCTTTTTAAGGGGTGATCCCATTAAGGTCAAGATTGGCATGTGCATAGGATAAGATTCTTCTGAACACTTATGAGTCATGTGCATGTGTTCGGAAGAATCTTATCCTATGTACATGCCAATCTTGACCTTAATGGGATCACCCCTTAAGAGTCATGAGTCATGACACACGGGCTTTAGGGTTCCCCATCTTCTAGTAGATGGACGGCCTAGACTTGTTAATCATAAACAATATATCAAGTTGAAATTATCAGATAACATACCAAGCGTCATGTTGGTTTGATCTTTGAAGAGAAAATTCTCATCTTTCATAGAAAACAAATTGCTCTTATTTACCTTTCCTGAAATAAGGGCTCTCCAGCTTAAACACATATAACCACGAAAGTTGATCTCTTTGGCCTCCTCTTGTATCTGGCCCTACTTTTACCATCTCAGTGTTGCCTTCCAATCTGAGTTGAAAAATTCAAAGTTGAGGTGTGGTGCTTAAGGAGCTTGTTGTTGTTGTTGTTAGGGACGGTGAGGGAGATTTGTTTTTTCTAAAAGAGTGTCTAGGATAGTGAGGCTTGTTTTGATCTAGCCAAAGATTGGGGTTAGCTAGTGGTGTCATTGCAATGGCCATGGACATATCCACGGATCAATTACTTAGGGTCGTCCATTGCAGTGGTTGTGATAACTTTTTTGTCTATTGACGTGTGTATATGCACTTTTCATTAGTAGTTTGGGATGAGCATTTTTAGCATCCGTGCCTCTAGATTGAACCAAGTAACCTTTTGTCTTAAGAGGAGGTGAATAGCTAGTCTCTTCCCACAGATGACACCAAACTGATGATGCCAAAATCGTCAGTTGGATCACTTGTCCAACCCGGAGCATTAAACGATCTTGTAGGACTTGCAAAATAAAAGAGAGACAGATCGAAGAGACCATCGAGTTGTGCCCAGTAGGGGAGCCTCTGATGCTTAAGTTAGTACCAGCTCATATATTTCGTATATAGATAGTGTTTTGTAGTATTTTGTAGTAGTTTTTGACATACCTTAGCAAATGGATAGATTGTCCCTTTTATAGGTGACTTAGGTAGCTATTGGACATGAATGAGGGTGATTATTACCCTAATTGTAACATTATTTGTCTTGATGAGAGGGTTTAAGGCCTTTAATAATCGTTATTAAATGTGTTGGGTGGTTACTCATCTATCTTTGATGGCCTACTAATGATGCAATGACCGTCTATTAAGGTGGACGACCTTAATAATTTTTATGGAATTATCAACTGATTACCACTGCCACCGATTGCTGATCTCTCCACTGATCTAATTGCTTTCCTTTATTTCTGGTTGTTTGATTAGTGGGTTTCAGGTTGAATGGGGTTGATTTGGCTTTTGTTTGGGTTGAATGGGATTTCGGGTATTTGGGTTGATTTGGCTTTCTTTTGGGTTGAATGGGGTTTCGGGTATGTGGGTCGATATGGCCGGGTGAGTTGATGATGTTTGGCTGGATGGGTTGATGGTGGTGGAGGTTGGTTGCTTGGTGATGGCGGTTGGTCTGTGAGAGAGAGATAGGCAGTGAGTGAGAGGGATGTGAAGAAAATAATAAAAAATAGTAAAAAAAGTGAATATTTTATTGAATAAATGTGTAGAATAGATAAACTGATGTGGGTATTTTGTAAAAGTGGAGGTGTAAAATAGAAAATGTAGGTTTTTTCATGTAAAATAAACATAAAAATTAAACGTATTGATATGGATGCTCTAAGAATAGGATACTGCATTATAAAATCCATCATTTTATTGACTGATAACACATGGAACAATGTGATTTGAGGAATGAGATGCTAGCTAGCTAGTACTAAACTAGGGTAATGATATTTATCATTTCAATGCTGGATGGAATTTCTAGGCAAATCATATTCTTGTGTTAGATTATATCTCCATTTTCATGGGAGAACATCACAGATTCTACTCAAAGAGATTCAAACTTTAAATTTGGAAAAATTATGGAGACAAAACCTCTTTTTTTTTTTTTTTTGGTGGAATTTTACAAATATTATTAGTATATTACGGTATTACCCTTGAGCTTCGGACGGGAATGTGAATTTAATCCTTGAACTTTTGATTTGAATTATTAATTCCTTCGTCTTTGAGATTGTCACAAATCAAAAATTCTATTAATATTTTATTAAATTCTAACCATTCTCCAATTTTAAAAATTAATTAATTAATAATAATAAAATCCTTAATGATTCTTATCATGTGATCCATACATGGTAAAAATGACATTTTCAAAATTATCGATATGTGCCGCAAAACCACATACACATAAAGTAAATATATCCGTTAATCTTTAATTGAAAATATTGATTTCAAAAAAATGAAAATAATTTGTCACTACTTTAAATTTTAGAGGTTGATTCAAGGACCACGATGTTACTCCTGTAAATGTTCAAGGATGTTATTTGTATAGACTTTCTTGTTTTGGGGATTAAAATTCATCCTAGTGTCTTATGCTAACTTTACAGTGGATTTTTTAAAATTTTGACCCTTTATTGGTAAATTAGTGGTTTATATTTTACAAAGTCATTAACGTCAAGCAAACATAAAACATTTATAATTTTATATTCTTACAAACAAAAAACATTTATATCATCATTTTGAATATAAATTATCTGTATATTTTTTGTGTTCCTTCAATCACAACTTATTATGTATTTGATTGATTTTCTTTATAAAATAACTAAGGTTTAATATAGAAAAAAGAAAATCAAATAAATAACAAGTTGTGATTAATAGAATATAAAGAAGAACACAAAAAGTGGTATATAAATTTTTATTCCTTTATTTTGACATCTATTTGAATAATTGATTATATGTTATAAAAAAAATAATCAAAACCATTTTAAGAATTGTGAAGTATTATTACCTACGAGATTCCCTATATTGAAGAACACTCGCAAGAGTTATTCAAACCCTCCCAAATCAACTGCAAATCTAACAACGCTTTATTGGGAAGGTGAGGGATGTGTAAACAGTTTTGGGGATTGGGAAGTCTTTGTGTAGCTAGGTTTTAACTAGACTCCTCCGAGTTCATAAAAAAAATTAGATTCCCATTAGGAATCTTCACAGTTTACATACACACAAAAAAGCAAAAACAAAAAAAAGATGCAAGAAATTGGGTATCATATTCTCAAATTATCTGGGAATGTGGTTCCCTTGGTCATACAATTTCTTAGATGGTTTTTTTTTTTTTTTTTGGAAAATTTAAATAAAATACATCAATCAAATTTTACCAACGAAGTATTTGGATTTTGGAAATGACCTTAGGAAGATTTCTTGTGAGCTGCTAATCTATGGAACACATGGGGAACAAATAATATTTTTTCTTTATTCCAAAGGACATTTCAAAATTTCTCTGTTAATTAAGAATCTCCAAACAATTTATTTTCCTGTTTCTATAATTCGCACGAAGAATTACATAAATTGTCTTACAGAAGAACCATCTCTGAACTCTCTCTCTCTCTCTCTCTCTTGCTCTCTCTCCTCACTGGTAGCCCTCTTGTGTGTTTGAAGTTCCAATTGTTAGAGCTCAACAAGTTCAAAGGTTTTTGTTTTTCTGGTTCATGGAAATCCATTATGGGCTTCATTTTTTTTTTTTCTTTTAATGCCTTGAATATAAAGTTTCATTAATTTATATTTTTTGGAATGCTAAATTCTTACTGATGTGATTTTCTTCCATTCCCCCCTTTTTATTTTTGGCTGGCCTGCATCCATTCCTGGAAACAATGAAGTTACTGAATGATGTTTCATATAATGTACAATTATTTGACTTGTGAAGTGTGACCATCATACAAGGCTATTTTGACTTCCCAAATTGGATTTGTTATTATTTATGAATATTGCTATTTTATCTGAAGCTGTTTTTACCTTAAAAGGAGAAATTATATTGTATTTAGACACTATTATTTTAAGAGATTTCTGGAAATAAAATCTGGGCTCTGAATTTGGGAGGGAATTTAACAATAAACTAATAAAAGTACTTCAATTAACTGGAAAAAGAACATGAACAGTTCAATGGCAATTATGTTTAAAAGCAGAACTTTCAATCTATCAAAAAAAAAAAAAAAAAAAAAAAAAAACTAATGCTGGAGTTTTTCTGTCAGAATAATGTTATCTATCATGCGCTAATAATTGTAAATTGTACACTAAAATTTTATTGCTTGTAAATGTTGTTTAGATGGTCATTTGAAAGTACTATAACATAAACAACCTGACTAACAAGGCTAGTTTTTTGAACTATGATACAACTGCACAGGTCCTCTTTTGGAGAAACAATTTCATGGCCAGCAATGATGCAAAAGGGAAAGGGCCATTTCAGGAAGGCTTAGTAAATCGTACACCTCAAGCAAGTATGACCGATGCTCCAAAGAGAAGTTATCGACTTTGCAGTAGTGATCCCCTTACTGATTCTGTTTTTAGGGGGACAAGTAACGTTGAACCAAGTCCTTCTTCTACATCTGATTTTTGGGAATCACATCATACTTTAATGCTAGTAGCCATAGTCTTGGTTATCTACTTAGTACTAGGAACCGTATGCTTCTACCTCCTTGAGACCCAGATGATGGGACACAAAACAAACGGACTTGTTGATGCAGTCTACTTCTGCATTGTAACAATGGCCACTGTTGGATATGGAGACATTGTGCCTAATACTGTCCTGAGCAAGATATTCGTCTGTTTTTTCGCCTTCACGGGAATGGCCTTGGTTGTGCTAGGCCTGTCCAAAGCAGCAGACTCTTTTGTGAAGAAGCAGGGAGACATGCTAGTAAATGCTTTACATAGGGATCAAAATGCCAGAACAGCTGATACTAACAAGTATGAAAAGCATTATAAACGAGTGAAATGCAAGTGTTTATTGGTCTTTATCTTTATTTTGATGCTCATGATTGCTGGGACAACCGTCCTAGCTACCGTGGAGAAATTGGACCTTATTGATGCATTTTATTGTGTCTGTGTAACCATCACAACATTGGGATATGGAGATAAGAGCTTCAAAACTAAAGGAGGGCGTATTTTTGCAGTGTTTTGGATATTGGCAAGTACTATTTCTCTGGCTCAGTTTTTAGCCTACATTACTGAGCTATTTGCTCAAAAAGCACAAAGTAAATTGGTCAAGCGGGTTCTTAGCCGGAAATTGACACATGTAGATCTGGAGAAAGCAGATCTTGATAAAAATAAATCTGTAGAGTAAGTTTTTTTCCCCCCCTAAGCTCTCTTATTTATGTGCGCAACTTATTATCTCATTGTATGGATTTCTTTTGCTTAGTTTAACTTTCTTGTTTTTCCCTTTTTTTTGTCCATAGTATTGCTGAGTTCATCCTACTTAAGCTCCAAGAGATGGGGAAGATTTGTGAAGATGATATTGCACCTATAAAGGAGGAGTTTAGAAATTATGATGTTGATAAGTCAAACACCTTAACAACATCTGATATTCCGCAATCAACTCGAGCAGGGAAGTGACTTTACCCAAGTGAAAGTGGCTACCTTCTTCTGCACTTGTGAATTAGATAAAAATTGTGAAGCATCCCAAAGATAGCTACTGAAAAGTGTGTAAGATCAATCATCTATGTCATCATGTTTTTAATATACGGCTGTAGCTAGTTCCTCAACATGTAAGTTATATATAGATTTGGTAATCTAGGTCCTTTCAGAACATGTGGATATATATCTCTTCCTTTGGAAAGAATATGGTTGTAAATTATTTTATGTAAAAAAGATTAAATAAAGACAATGTTATAAATATGCTGTCTGATTTGTGTCATACAAGGGTCATCTGCTTCTCTTTCTTTTCTCTTAAATTCTAAGTCTGTGCTACAGATTGTTTTAGGTCCTTTTTTTTTTTTTTTTGATGAACTGCAAATCTTATTGTTATAGGTCTAATTAAACTCATTTCGGATCTAAATATGTATGACATGTGCTTCTTGCTCATGTTTCCAATGAGAAACTAGGGAAAAAAATTCCAAAAATGTGCTCTTCATGTGTCTTTTTGTTGATCGTGTTTGAATAGTTCAATTTTTTAAGTGGACAATATTTAATAGTTTGTATTTGAAATTAAAGCGTACTCTCATAAGTATTTGAAATTAAAGTGTATTTGAAATTAAAGTGTACCCTCTATAGTCTAACTTAAGTATATTTTATGATAATTGACTAATTTTTTGGGCATCACAAAATGGAGGTTGGAACATGCGCAAGATATATATCACAGTTTCAAGGTAAGAATAAGATAAGTTACTAAAATTCTATCAATTTACTTTTCTAGGAAGAGCATATTTTATAATAGATTCATCATTTGGGTCATCACAAAGTGAAATAAATTAACAAAAAGAGGCAGAGAAGTACTACAAGTTGCTTAAAAGTACAATGAAAAAACTACAAGTTCACATTAAAAAATAATAAAAAATAAAAAATAAAAACTATAAGTAGTTTTATCTAATTCTGTTGGCCAAGACTTGTTTACAAAACTGGGCTCAAGCATTGAAAACAAAGCCTATATGTTATAACATAATAGCTTAGATAAAGCCTGGCCTAGTCCAGCCCATGGTTAGGCCTTGGTTACTTAAATAAACAAAACAAAAGCTTCAGGCTTATTTGGTACTCTTGTTTAAACAAATAATAGTTTTTCGTTGTTTAAATAATATAATACGTATTTTTATAACATTTTTTCACTCACATTTATTTTCACAACGCTTAAACAACGTTATTAAAAATCTCATACCAAACGGGCTGCATTGCATCAATATGGATCAAATATTCTCATGGGTCATTGACAGGCTGACAGCTACTAACTAAGGGTTCTTTTTGTGATAGTTTATTTTCATTGAGTAATTGTAATTGAAAATAAAATAAATAAAAATACATACCTAAAAAATTGGGTTATGCACAACTATTAAGTGAGGTTAAGATATGTGGTAGAACATTTATACATTGTGTTTTATTTATTTATTTTTAAAGATTCCGCAGTGTGTAAATTTATAATTGAAAAACATTAACAGAAGGTTTATTTGTGTCAAAATTAAAGTTCAAGGGTTGGTTACTCAAATAGTAAAAATACAATTAAACAAGGACTAAATTGACACTCATGCTAAAGTTCAAGAGTGATTTATAAATGTCCTTAAAAAAAAAAAAAATCAAAGTCCTCCAAAATTCCTATGGTAGCGTTATTAACAATTTATCATACATAAGTAATAGGACACCACAAACATAGGGCACTATAAAGGATATTATTACCACTAAATTATTACTTGAATTCATCTAAGTAAAATATTTAGTGATGAATAATTAAGATTTTAAGAATTGTACAATGACCTCTCAAAAACAAATAAGAATTATACAGTAAATTTTCCTTAAAAACTCTCCATACAGAACGTTTTTTTCTTCAGTTACTCAAACCCACCCTAGGCGACAACAAATCTAACCCATTCTCCCAATTATACTTAAGGGTTGGAAGGGTGAGGGATGGGTAAACCACTTTGGGGACTGGGAAATTTTTGTGTAGCTAGGTTTTAACAAGAATTCCATAGCCGGGAAATCTCTCTACACACATCAAAAGATGATTTTTTTTTTTTTTTTTTTTTTTAAATTTTAAATGGAGAATATAGAAGAAACAATCTCATACACGTAGTCATATAGGAATCATATTCTCAAAATATGTGGGAATGTGGTTCCCATGGGCATCCAATGTCTTAAATGGATTTTCATGAAAATTTGAATCAAACATATTGAGTTTGACTTACTTTCAGTACTATTTAAATTGGACATGTCCTTTTGTTTTAAATATATAATAATAAGTGGGAGTGGGTTTTAATCTCCATATTTTATTTAGTTATAATGTGGTTATCTCTGATTAAAATAAAAGGATATTATTTTTTAAAAATATTGGAAGTAAGCCAAACTTAAACACATCAATTGAAAATTTCTCAATGAAATTTTTAGAAATGATCTTAGGATTCCATAAACTAATTATTCCTTGGTGTTTCCTTTCTAGTGAGCTGCTAATCTATGGGACATACAAGGAACACATACTGTTTTTACGTTTCTTTATTCTAAAGGAAATTACACTACTTCTATGTTAATTAAAGAATCTCCAGGCTTTCCCCCCCTTTTTTCTGTTTGTATAGCACCAAGAATATTATATAAACTGTCTTCCAAGTTCCAACACAAACATCTTTGAACTCTCTCCCTTGCTCTCTTTCTCCATCGGTAGGCCTCTTGTGTGTTGAGATTCCAATTGTTAGACCTCAATACAAGTATAAAGTTTTTCTTTTCTTTTTTCATTAATATATATTTTGTTGAATGCTAAATTCTTGCGGGTTTGGTTTACCTCCAGTACTTTCTTAACTGGAGATTTCTTTTTGTTTTAAATACATAATAACAAGTGGTATTGAGTTTTAATCTCCACATTTTATTTAGTTAATGAGTGATGTAGCAGTTTCTCATTAAAACAAAAGGAGATTCCAGTTAAAAAAGTATTGGAGGTAAGCCAAACTCAATTCTTGCTGATATAATTTGCTTTCATTCCCTCCTCATATTTGTTTTTGGCTGGCCTGCATCCATTCCTAGAAACAATGTGGTTACAGAAAAATGTTTCATATCATGTTGTATTTTTTTGAAATGTGAAGTATGACCATTCTACAGGACCAATCATGTGATATAGGGAGGAATTTGGGCACTTTTGACTTCCCAAGTTGGATTTGTTATTATATATGAACATTGCTATTTTTTTAATCTGAAGCTGCCACTTTTTTCCCCTTTAAAGGAGAAATTATATTGTATTAGGACATCATTATCTTAAGAGGTTTCTGGAAATAGAATTGGGCCCTGAGTTTGTTAAGGATTATTAACAATAAATTAATTAAAGTAATTTTTTTTTGATACAAGATAGAATTTTATTATAATATAATCTAAGTGTATATGTGTGTGAATTAATTAAAGTACTTTTTTAAATTAATTTATTAACAATAAATTAATTAAAGTAATTTTTTTTTTTGATACAAGATAGAATTCTATTCTAATATAATCTAAATATATATGTGTGTGAAACTCCGTCCTGGATACTTGAACCCTGACCCTTACCTGCACACCCCACAAGTATTTATACTTGTGGAGTGACCATCATATCAAAGGTGTGCGGTGATTAATTAAAGTACTTGAATAACGGGAAAAGAACATGAGCAGTTTAATAACAATAGCTGAACATTTAATCTATCACCAAAAAAAAAAAATTAATAAGTTGTAGTTTTACTTTCAGAAAAATGTTATCCATCATGGACTTGTGGGCCGCGCTAGAGCTATTCCAGGGGTTCAAATGACTTGAGAAAAAGGGAAAAAAAATTATATATATATAATATTTTTTTTTGGTAGAAATGCCTTTTTCATTCTTATAATTTGATCTTATTCTTATTTTGGTCTCTACTTTTTTATTTTATCGCTTTTAGTCCATAGATGAAAAAAATGTTCTATTTTGGTTCCTACCATTACTCACATAATGAAAATATCCTACTTAGTAAACGGAGTGCACTTTTGGCACACTAAATGCTAACGTGACCATTAAAATAATAATAAAAATTTCGTATTGTCCATGTCAACCTCTAACTAATATATATATATATATATCAATTTAAAAAATAATAATAATTAAAAAAGTGGTGGAATTTAGATATGAGTGTGTTTTTGTTTGTACTCGTTTCTTTTTCTTCTTTATTCTTTCTTTTTCTTTTTCTTCTCCAACTCTCTTTCTCTCAGTTTCTTCGCCTCCCATTCTTTCTTCTTCTTCTTTTTTCTTTATTTCTTTCTTCTTCTTCCTTCTTATTTCTCTTCCCAGATCACTATTTCTCCATCCTCGTCTTAGTTATTTTCTTCTCTTTTTTTTTTTTTTTTTTTTTTTTTTTTTTTTTTTTTTTTTTTCTTCTTTCTTTTTTTTTTTCTTCTTCTTTCTTTTCTGTTGTCTTCTCTTTCTCTCTTGGTAGAACCCGATTGTTTCTTTCTTTCATTCTTCCAAATTGTTGGTATGACGTGGGTCCTTGACTAGCGATGGAGTAATGTAGGATCGACGGTGTTTGCAGGTGGTGGGTCAATTTTTATGCTGTGTGTAGGGTGTGGTGTGGCTTTCCAGGTAGATGTGAAGCCCATCTGGGATTGAATGCGAATCCTCTCCCTCCTCACTTTCTCATCTCACTCTCTCTCTATCATGGGGTTGAATCTAAAGTCAATCTTGGGTTTGTTGTATTTGTATAACGGAATTTGTTGGGTTCGTGAAAATTTTTAGATCTGACATAAAAAAATTTGGTTGGTCACTGATCCTTTTTTTTTTTTTTTGGTGAAATTGAAAACTTTGTTTAGTTGCCAAGAAAATGGATAGTAAAATGTTATTTTCTTTTAACTGTCAATGTAGGGGTGGCAAAATTGGACACAACTCGTGAACCCGACACAACACGACACGAAATTAACAAGTTATGAATTGAGGCTTAATGGGTTCGTGTCATATTTGGGTTGACATGATTGACTTGTTTAATAAAAGGGTTGGGTTAGTGTTCAACATATAGAACTCGTTTGACCCGT
Organism: Quercus variabilis; assembly: GCA_030445155.1. Classification (NCBI taxonomy): domain Eukaryota; kingdom Viridiplantae; phylum Streptophyta; class Magnoliopsida; order Fagales; family Fagaceae; genus Quercus; species Quercus variabilis. The sequence continues at coordinate 5,382,404 of CP129452.1, read as the reverse complement.
TTAATTAAATGACATTTTACCAGTATATCCTATAAAGTTTAGGTATATACACTTATTAGTTGTTGTGATTTATTTTCTTTGACATATTGTGATTGATTATTTGTGATATTGGGATATACCTTAGTTTTGAATGATTATTTGTGATGCAGTTACTCATTAATTCTGAATTTTCTATTAAAAATATTTATTTGTTTGTTTTTTCATATTTTTTTTTTCATTTTGATAAAATTTGATAAACAGATCGACACAACTGGCCTATTTAATAAATAAGTTATGTTAGAGTTAAGGAATCTTGACCTGTTTAATAAACATGTCAAGTTAGTGTTGACCTATATAGTCGGATACTCATAAGTTGACATGAAATGAACCCGACACATGAACACAAATTGCCACCCTATTTCAATGAGTTTTGATGTGTTTAGTTATAGATAAAGTACAAGAAAGACAGAAAAAAAAATGATTAATTTACTAAGAATATGAAGAACATAAACATGACCAATTTTGTTTTGGAGAAGAACACAAAAAAGATTAACATGTTCTTTCCAAAAAAAATAATGAAATGAATAAAAAAAATTTAATTTAATTTATTTATTTTACTTTAAAAAAAAAATTGAAATTCAGAATTTTATCCTAATTGCTTTATCTGATGTGGCTTTTAAAAAAAATTAAATTGTTGACATGGCATTTTTAAAATGCCAAATAAATTGTTTTATTATTATTTTGATGGCCACATCAGCATTTAAGTTGAGTATGGCATTGGCCAAAAAATACAACTTTTTCTACTATTATTTTTGCTACTATTCATAAATCTCATTACACTTTTTGGTATTATTATTGGGTCTCATTATACTATTTCAGCTAGCTTTTAGCTTTATCTAGAGTATTTTTAATAAAATTTTTTTAGTTTCAGCTAAAGAAGTTATTCCCAAACGGACTTTTAGTGTGCCAACAGTGCATTCTGTTTGCCACGTAAGATATTTCCATTAAATAAGTAACGGTAAGGATTAAAATGAAACGCTTTTTTCATTTAAGGACTAAAAGTAGTAAAATAAAAAAGTAGGGACCAAAACGAGAATAGGGTCAAAATATAGGGACGGAAAAGGTACTTTCACCTTTTTTTTTATAAGCTTAATTTACCATTAAAAATATTATTGCATAGCCTGACTTAAATCTTGCCCTCTCTAATCATATATCAGCTTAATCTAAAACCAAATAACAACACAAATCACATGTCTCTCTTTAATGAATCTCATCTCATCTTTCTTCTCTATTTGACTATCCTTGTATCTCCTGACTTTAAGAGTAAAGAGTGAGTATTTGTGAGTTGTGAGTGTCTCTCTTTTTATTATAAAATTATATCATAAATGTGTGTAAGTGAGTGTGTCTCTAATATGTGTGTTGTTGTTATTATTATTATTATTATATTATTTGTGTGAATTGTGATGCATGTGAATATATATGTTCATGTATAGTATAAATATAATATAATTTATAAAATTTAATAATTAGAAAATGTAGAGGGTTTATTATATGTGTGTATACTGTTAACATGTTATAATAATTTTTGTTATAAAGTTAGTGATTGTTCAAGAATTTGATTGGTTAAATAGATATTTAGTGTATTATTTATGTATAGACGAGTGTGGTCATGTGCGTTAATAATAATTGGCAAAATTTGCTGAATAGTAGCTTTTTAGAAAAAAAATTTGGTACAAAGCATGCGTTTGAAACTGTTTTGTAAGTTGGATTGTTTTTGAAAATCGAGTTTGACAAACTCGAGTTCCAAGCACTATGCAGCAATATTGTATGGAACTCGAGTCTGTCAAACTCGAGTTCCAGCCCAAACTCGAGTTCCAAAAACAGTTTAACTTACAAATAGTTTCATTATTGTGCTGGTTTCCTAAAATTTTTCTAAAATCATGCTATCTGGCAAATGTTGCCTTAATAATTAATACAATACAAGCGAGTTCAGTTTTGTCATTTAGTTAAAAATATTTTGTAAAAGCAATGAGAAGTAGGAAATGGAATTTGCATAAAAATAAAAAAGATATATAAACTTAACAAAATAAAATAGCCACTCTTACTCACATTGACAATTGATAACGATAAATAATCATAAATCATCATGTAATGATTTCAAAATATGAGAACTGGTAAAAGAAATTAAGATTGAAAATTTCATGACTTTACAATTTTATTTGTCAATAACTAAGTTTGATATATTTAAATTATCTTTACTTAAGTTTTTTTTTTTAATTTAAATTTCTTAATGACCCTTGAAAAATATTCCTGGAACTGTCATTGCATGGATTGATAAGTGTGCAGTGTTTAAAGTTAAACACAAATTTTATTGCTTGTAAATGTTGTTTAATGTAGATTTTGAAAGAACTAGTACATAAACACCAAGGTTAACATGGCTAGTTTTTCTACTCTTATACAACTACACAGGTCCTTAAACATCTTCATGGCTAGCGATGACGCAAAAGGTAAAGGTCCATTACAGGCAAGCTTGGTAAATCCTACACCTCAAACTAGTATGACAGATGCGCCAACACATAGAAGTGATCCAGTCACCGATTCTGTTTCCAGGGGGATAAGTAACACTGATCCAAGTCCTTCTACATTTCATTTTCGGAAATCACACCGTACTTTAATGCTAGTAGCCATAGTCTTCGCTATCTACTTAGTACTAGGAACCGTGTGCTTCTACCTGCTCGAGCCCCAGATTGAGGGACACAAAACAAATGCACTTGTTGATGCACTCTACTTCTGCATTGTAACAATGGCCACTGTTGGATATGGAGACATTGTGCCTAATACTGTCCTTAGTAAGATATTCGTCTGTTTTTTCGCCTTCGCGGGAATGGCTTTGGTTGCATTAGGTCTGTCCAAAGCAGCAGACTCTTTTATGAAGAAGCAGGGAGACATGCTAGTAAATGCTTTACATACGGATCAAAATGCCAGAGCACCTGGTATTAAAAAGTATGAAAAGCTTTATAAAGGAGTGGAATTCAAGTGTTTATTGGTATTTATCTTTATTTTGTTGCTCATGATTACTGGGACAACCGTCCTAGCTACCGTGGAGAAATTGGACCTTATTGATGCATGTTATTGTGTTTGTGTAACCATCACAACATTGGGATATGGAGATAAGAGCTTCAAAACTAAAGGAGGGCGTATTTTTGCAGTTTTTTGGATTCTGGCTAGTACTATTTCTTTGGCTCAGTTTTTAGCCTACATTACTGAGCTATTTGCTCAAAAAGCACAAAGGAAATTGGTCAAGCAGGTTCTTAGCCGGAAATTGACACATGTAGATCTGGAGGAAGCAGATCTTGATAAAAATAAATCTATAGAGTAAGTTTTTTCCCCCTAAGCTCTCTTATTTACGTGTGCAACTTATTTTATCATTGTATGGATTTCTTTTGCTTAGTTTAACTTTCTTGTTTTTCCCTTTTTTTTTTCCATAGTCTTGCTGAGTTCATCATACTTAAGCTCAAAGAGATGGAGAAGATTAGTGAAGATGATATTGCTCCTATAAAGGAGGAGTTTCGAAATTATGATCTTGATAAGTCAAACACCATAACTACATCTGATCTTCTGCAATCAACTCAAGCATAGAAGTGACTTTACCCACGTGAAAGTGGCTACCTTCTTCTGCACTTGTGAATCAGATAAAAATTGTGAAGCACCCCAAAGATAGCTACTTAAAAGTATGTAAGATCAATCATCAATGTCATCATGTTTTTAATATACGGCTTTAGCAAGTTCCTCAACATGTAAGTTATATATAGATTTGATAAATTAGGTCCTTTCAGAACATGTGGATATATATATATATATATATATATCTCTTCCTTTGGAAAGAATATGGCTGTAAAGTATTTTATGTAAAAAAGATTAAATAAAGACAATGTTATCAATATGCTGTCTGTTTTGTGTCATACAAGGGTCATCTGCTTCTCTTTCTTTTCTCTTAAATTCTATGTCTATGCTACAGATTGTTTTAGGTCTTTTTTTTTTTTTTTAATTTTTTTTTTATAACTGCAAATCTTATTGTTTTAGATCTAATTAAACTCGTTTTGGATCTAAATATGTATAAATGTGCTTCATGTTCATGTTTCCAATGAGAACCTAAGAAAAAAAAAAATCCAAAAATGTACTCTTCGTGTGCGTTTGGCATTGGCTTAAAAAGCTAATTTTTTTTACTATTCAGATTATTTTTGCTACTATTTATGAGTCTCATTGCCCTTTTAGATACTATTCATTGGTCCCATTATACTATTTTAGTTACCTTTTAATTTATATACAGTTCTTTCAGCAAAAAAATTTCAATTCTAGCTAAATAAGTTGTTTCGAAACAGACACAAATTCTTGTCTCTTTTTGTTGATCATGTTTAAATAGTTCAATTTTTTAAGTAGACATCATTTAATAGGCTGTATTTTAAATTAAAGCGTACTCTCATAAAATTTCAAACTATCCCTGTAGTCTAAATTAAATATATTTTATGATAATTGACTCATTTTTTTGGGCATTGCAAAATGGAAGTTGTAACATGTGCAAATATATATCACAATTTCAAGGTAAGAATTAAATAAGTTACTAAAATTCTATCAATTTACTTTTCTAGGAATAGCATATTTTACCATAATAGATTCATCATTTGGGTCATCACAAAGTGAAATAAATTAACAAAAAGAGGTAGAGAAGTACTACAAGTTGCTTAAAAGTACAATGAAGAAAACTACAGGTCACATAAAAAAAAAAAAAAAAAAAAAAAGGAAAAAATAAAATTACAAGTAGTTTTATCTAATTCTGTAGGCCAAGCCTTGTTTACAGGACTGGGCTCGAGCATGAAAACAAAGCCAGAATCCATGGGCCTAAACGTTATAACATAATAGCTTGGTTAAAGCCTGGCCCAGTCCAGCCCATGATTGGGACTTGATTACTTAAAAAAAAAAAAAAAAACCCTTCATCTGCCGGCATTGCATCAATATGGATCAAATATTCCCTTGGATCATTGACAGGCTGAAAGCTACTAATGTTGATAGTTTTTTTTTTTTTTTTTGAAACTGTTGATAGTTTATTTTCATTGACTAATTGTAATTTAAAATAAAATAAATAAAAATACATACCTAAAAAATTGGGTTATGCACAGCTATTAAGTGAGGGTAAGGTATGTGGTAGAACCATTTACAAACTGTGTAATTTTTTTTTTTTAAAGAATCCGCATTGTGTAAATTTATAATTGAAAAATATTAATAGAAAGGTTTAATTTGTCACAAAATTAAAGTTCAGGGGTTGATTACTGAAATAAAAAATACAAGGACTAAATTGACACTCATGCTAAAGTCCAAGAGTGATTTGTAAATGGCCTTAAAAAAAATCAATCCTTGGAAATTCTTATGGTAGCATTATCACCAATTTACTATACATATATGACAGAACACCACAAATATAGGGTACTACAAAGAATATCATTACCACTAAACTATTACTTGAATTCATCTAAGCAAAACATTTATTGATGAATAATTAAGATTTTAAGAATTGTACAATAACCTCTCAAAAACATATAAGAATTATTCAGTGGATTTATCTTAAAATCTTTCCATACAAAACACTTTTTAAATGTTATTCAGCAAATCAACAACAAATCTAACCCATTCTCCCAATTATACTTAGGGGTTGGGAGGGTGAGGGATGTAAACCACTTTGGGGATAGAGAAGTTTTTGTGTAGGTAGGTTCTAACTAGAATCCCATAGCCCGGGAAATCTCTCTACATTTCACATCAAAAGATTTTATTTTTTATTTTTTATTTTTTAATTATTTTTTGAAGATAGAAGAAACAACCTCATGGACATTGTCATATGGTATGGGCATCATATTCTCAAAATATGTGGGAATGTGGTTCCTACGTGCATCGAATGTCTTAAATGGATTTCCATGAAAATTTGAATCAAACTCATCAATCAAAATGTTTATGAAAATTTTAGAGATAACCTTAGAATTCCGTGAACTAATTATTCTTTGGTCTTTCCTTTTCTAGTGAGGTGCTATTCTATGGTCCTATGGAACATATGAGGAACACGTACTGTTTTTTCTTTTTACTTTTCTTTATTCTAAAGGAAATTGCACTACTTCTATGCTAATTAAAGAATCTCCAAGCTTTTTTCACCCCTTTTTTCTGTTTTTATAGCACCAAGAAATATTACATAAACTCTCTTCAAGCGCAAAACATCTTTGAACTCTCTCCCTTGCTCTCTTTCTTCACTGATAGGCCTCTTGAGTGTTGAGCTTCCAATTGTTAGACCTCAATACAAGTACAAAGTTTGTTATTTTTAATTTTTAATCTATTGAATATAAAGTTTCATTAATTTATATTTTGTTGAATGCTAAATTCTTGCTGATATAATTTGCTTTCATTCCCTCCTCTATTTTTTTTTTTTTTTTGGGGGGGGGGGGGGGGGGGGGGGGTGGAGGGGGGCTGGCCTGCATCCATTCCTAGAAACAATGTGGTTACAGAAAAATGTTTCATATCATGTTGCATTTTTTTGGAATGCGAAATGTGACCATTCTACAGGACCAACCATGTGATATGGGAGAAATTTGGGCACTTTTGACTTCCCAAGTTGGATTTGTTATTATCTATGAGTATTGCTATTTTTTTTTTCTGAAGCTGCCACTTTTCCCCCTTTAAAGGAGAAATTATATTGTATTTAGATATCATTATTTTAAGACTTTTCTGGAAATAGAATCTGGGCCCTGAGTTTGTGAAGGATTATTAACAATAAATTAATTAAAGTACTTCAATACTGGGAAAAGAACCTGAACAATTTAATAGCAATTTTGTTATTAGTTAAAAGCTGAACTTTTAATCTATCACCAAAAGAAAAATGTTGTAGTTTTACTGTCAGAAAATGTTATCTATCATGGACTGATAAGTGTGCAGTGTTTAAAGTTAAACACACAAATTTTGTGTTTGTAAATGTTGTTTAATGTGGATTTTGAAAGAACTAATACATAAACACCCTGGCTAACATGGCTACAACTGCACAGGTCCTTAAACATCTTCATGGCTAGCAATGATGCAAAAGGGAAAGGTCCATTACAGGCAAGCTTAGTAAATCCTACACCTCAAACAAGTATGACAGATGCGCCAACACATAGAAATGATCCCCTCACAGGTTCTGTTTCTAGGGGGACGAGTAACAATGATCCAATTCCTTGTTCCACATCTAATTCAAGGAAATCACACCGAAGTTTAAAGTTAGTAGCCTCAATCTTGGGTGTCTACTTAGGACTAGGAATCGTATGCTTCTACCTACTTGATACCCAGATGACGGGACACAAAACAAATGAAATTATTGATGCAGTCTACTTCTGCATTGTAACAATGGCCACTGTTGGATATGGAGACATTGTGCCTAATAGTGTCCTTAGTAAGATATTTGTCTGCATTTTCGCCTTCGCAGGAATGGCTCTGGTTGTACTAGGCCTGACCAAAGCAGCAGACTATTTTATCAAGAAGCAGGGAGACTTGCTAGTAAATGCTTTACATATGGATCAAAATGCCAGGGCAAAGAAGTATGAAAAGCATTATAGAGGAGTGAAATACAAGTGTTTAGTGGTCTTTATCTTTATTTTGATGCTTATAATTGCTGGGACAATCGTCCTACTTACTGTGGAGAAATTGAACATTGTTGATGCAATTTATTGTGTTTGTGTAACCATTACAACATTGGGATATGGAGATAAGAGCTTCAAAACTGAAGGAGGGCGTATTTTTGCAGTGTTTTGGATATTGACTAGTACCATTTTTGTGGCTCAGTTTTTATGCTACATTACTGAGCTACATGCTCAAGGAGGACAAAGGGAATTGGTCAAGCGGGTACTAAGCCAGAAGATAACAAGTAAAGATCTGGAGGCAGCAGATCTTGATAAAGATAAATCTGTAGTGTAAGTCGGGTTTTTGTTTTTTTTATTTATTTATTTATTTGAACCTAAGCTGTCTTATTTATGTGTGCAACTTATTATCTCATAGTATTGATTGCTTTGCTTGGTTTAACTTTCTTGTTCCTCTTTTCTGTCCATAGGCTTGCTGAGTTCATTGTAGATAGGCTTATAAAGATGGAGAAGATTAGTGAAGATGATATTGCAGATATAAAGGAGGAGTTTGGAAAACGTGATCTTAATAAGTCAAACACCTTAACTGAATCTGATCTTCCTCAATCAACTCAAGCAGAGAATTGACTTTACCCAGGTGGAAGTGGCGAATGACTTCTGCACTAGTGAATAAAATAAAAATTGTGAAGCATCCTATGAGAGCTACATAAGCATGTAAGATCAATAATCTATGTCATGTTTTTCTACACGGCTGAAACAAGTTGCTCAACATGTAATTTATATATAGATTTGCTAAACTAGGTCCTTTCAGAACATGTGGATATATATCCTCTGTAAATAATATGGATGTAAAGTATTTTGTGTTAAAAAAAAAAAAAAAAAAAAAAAAGAGGATGAAACAAAGACAATGTTATTAATATTCTGACTGATTTGTGTCATGCAAGGGCCCTTTGCTGCTGCTTTTTTTTTTCTTTGGCTAAATAACCAAGAAAAAAAGAATACTAGGGTCATTTGATGATTGTTGAACTACCATTCTTATATTCTAAGTCTATGCTACAGATTGCTTTAGGTCTAATTAAACTCATTTAGGAATTCTAAGGACCATCTTTGATCTAACTTAAATAAGTTTTATGATAATTAATTCATTTTTTAAGTCATCACAAAATGAAAGTTGTAACGCGTAAGATACATATAAAAATTTCAAGGCAAGAGTTAGGGAATATGTTAAAATTCTATTAATAATTGATTCATCTTTTGGATCATCTCAAAAAAAAAAAAAAAAAAAAAAAAAAAAAGGCAGAGATTACTACAAGTCTACAAGTTGCTTACAAAGTACAATGAAGAAAACTACAAGTTGTTTAGGTCAAGCCTTGTTTACATGACCGGGCTCAAGAATTAATTGAAGCCAGAATCCATGGGCCCATTTTACATAATAGCATAGTTAAAGCCCAGCCCGATCAAGCCTATGATTTGGACTTGACAGTTGACAAGACACACTGATTCTTTCCTTTAGAATTTAGAAATCAGAAAAGAATTCAATATAAAATAAAATAATAATTTATGATAAATATTTAAATTTATAGAGTAGATTTTGTAAAATGGTGTCCTACAGATCATTCCGGGAGTTTCGCTAGAATTTGCCAATTTGGTGATCAAATTTCTCCAACTGAAAACCGCTTTATCCTTGAAAGTCTAAGGCTAGTACAAGTTTTCACTGGTAAGCCTCTCTGAGTCTCTGTTTTCTCTCTTTTGGTTAGATCTCTGTGTTGATGTAAATAGTGTAGTTTCTAAGTTTTAACACTCATTTGAAGGAAACCCATTTGGGTTATTTTGGTAGAAACATATTTAGACACCTCAGTTTACATCAATGTGAGTTTTTGTGTTTTTCCCTTCATTTTTTCTTTATAAAGTTTGTGACTTTAATAACTGATTTTTGCTATGGTTCAATGTCGCTGTGTATCTGGAATATGGAATAAAACTGTCACTGGGGAAACTTTGAGCTGCTGATCATGTAAATTGTTAGAATTTGGCTGATTCAATCATGTAAAGTAGTTGGGCTCATACCCAGTTAGTTATTTCTGTTAATTTATGAATCTTCACTTGGCCAATGAACAAAATGGGAATTCTGATGAGTTGCAGCTATGAAATCAAGTTTTTCTGTAGAGATCAATAAAAATTGTTTAATCAAACCCATCTTTCTAAAAGGGAATATCCAGTAGATTTGCCCCTTGTTTCTCACTATTGTATTTTATTTATCTCTGTATTCGGTTTGATGACCAATTTGAAAAGTGTTATGTACTTATGCTTAAGATAGACAAATGGAAGTAGAGCATGGCAGAAAAGAATAAATGTAACTAACTCTGATTAGTTTGTTGAGGATCATAGCCGGCCCAAAGTTTTGGGACTAAGGCTTGGTTGTTGTTGTTGCTGTTGGAAGCTGAAAAAATTGTCTGAATAATACTTTCATTTGATTATAAACAAGCACTTAATATGGTTTATGAACTGATATGCGCACTTTTGTGGTAACTGCTCTTACATTTCAATTGATAAATCGGCTGCTGGATTACTGTTTTCAAATTGAATTGGTTTATAAACCTTGGCTAACATAGCTAATTTGAATTCCAGTGTGACCATATGGGTTTTTAAGACAGGCCCTCTTTTGTTGGATATTAATGGCCTCTAATGGTGTGCAAGAGCCCTTGCTGTCAGGAATGGTAAATCCTTCAGTTCAAACCAAAAAGAAAAATTCTCTGAAGAGAAGAAGATATCGCCATTGTAAAAGTGCTCCTCTTGCAGAATTTGTTCCTCCAGAAACGAAAGGGATTGGCCAGATTCCACGCACTGAATCCATTCATGGGAAGCTACATCCAAGTTTTAAGCAAGTAGCCATATTCTTGGCTGTTTACTTAGGTGCAGGAGCTGTAACCTTCCTTCTTGTTAGGAACCAGATTGAGGGGAAGAAAACAGATGGATTTCTTGATGCTTTGTATTTTTGTATCGTGACAATGACAACTGTTGGGTATGGAGACCTGGTTCCTGATAGTACCCTTACAAAACTACTTGCTTGTGCCTTTGTTTTCACTGGAATGGCTCTGATTGGACTAATCCTGAGCAAAGCAGCAGACTATTTGGTAGAGAAGCAAGAAACGCTACTTGTTAAGGCCTTACATATGAGTCATAATGTTGGTACCACTGAAATTCTAAAAGAAGTAGAGACCAACAAAGTGAGATATAAATGTTTAACAGTCTTTATCCTTCTTTTGGTGCTTGTAATTATTGGGACAATCTTCCTAGCTACTGTTGAGAAATTAGACCTTGTTGATGCGTTTTATTGTGTATGTGCTACCATCACAACCCTGGGCTATGGAGATAAGAGTTTCTCAACAGAAGTGGGGCGTGCTTTTGCAGCAATTTGGATATTGACTAGTACTATTACCTTAGCTCAGTTTTTTCTCTACATTGCTGAGCTTAACACTGAGAGGAGACAAAGGGCACTGGCCAATTGGGTTCGCACTCGGAAGATGACTAGTGTAGATCTAGAAGCAGCTGATATTGATGACGATGGGGTTGTTGAGTAAGTTGTGTGTTATCTATTTAAAGCACATATTTCTTGAAATGGTCATCTTTGTTACTACTTTTTATGGTTTCTCCACAAGCTGTCTCTAACATACATAGTACATAACTGGTTTTTTAAGTCTTAATGTACAATTTACTCATGCTCTTTTTTCTAATTTATTTTTTATAGTGCTTCGGACTTCATCATATATAAACTCAAAGAGATGGGGAAGATAAGTCAAGATGATATTTCACTGTTACTAGAAGAGTTTGAAGATCTGGATGTTGATCAGTCAGGAACTCTGTCATTGTCTGACATAATGCTTGCTCAGTCTTAACCAGAGAGGTGGCCGTGGCCATCCATCACAAACTGATAACAGATTGTGTACTGTATACATACATTTGAAAAGAAACCTGAAATAATATAAGAGTTAATAACCTTGTAAATCTGTACATCAAATTTTGTTCATCATTATATCACGTTCATGGCTCTTTACACAATCAATACACTTGTTGCACAATACTTCAGGCAATCATGATTCACATTCAGAGCAGCAATATAGTGCTGGTAATTATATGCTAGCTCAGCTGCAATTATGTTTTCGTATACATCATGGTCTTGAATGGGTGACCATACAAGTAATAGACCAAAGTTGGGTCAGAATTATCAAGTCACTTGGGATTTAAGGAAATTAAGGATCAGTCCAAGTCCAACTGTCCAAATGTTCATTGGGAGTTTTTGTTTGTTATCAGTTGTGAGACCCATCTTTTTTTTTTTTTTTTTTTTTTTTTTTTTTTTTTTTTTTGAGGAGAGTGAGAGCCATCTTTTGTTGGTACCTTTTACTAATAATGTCACAGGCGATTAAGCCTTTTCCAGCCACCAGTCTTATGAGTTAAGTGCATGCTGTCAAATTACTAGCTTCTTACCCTTTTAGGGTCTTGGATAAGAAACAAGAAAACAAAGGATGTTTACTCATAGACTCTCATCTGAGTGAAAATGTAAAGGGTAAAGTCACATATTACTTCATGTTGAGGTAACTAACCTTTCCTGTTGGTCTGAGTTCCAGAAAAGAGGCTTCTAAGCCTTTATGTTATTGCCTTTATTTCCATTTTAATGTTGTTTTAAAGGATCACTCATTTGTGTCTTCTTTGTTTTGTTGGCATGGGCGTCCATGGCTCTTAGAGACTAATCATCCAAGTGACTGTAATCCTCCCATCTTACACACACCAAGCAATTACGGGGTGGAATTCATTGAGGGCGGTCCCAAGCTAGGTACTGGCTAAAAGGCTTGAACTGAGGATCTCCTGGATCGCATGAAACTTGAAAATCATTAGGTCCCATGATTACTTGTAAAATTGTAACACACTTCTGTTTGCTAAGCTACTTTGTACTGCAATTATTTTTTGTGGGTCTAAACTAAACAGCTTGTGGTAGATATGCTCAACATCTTGTAGCATAAATTTTCCAGTAAGTTACCTGTAGCTTTCCTTTTGGGGCCTAAACTTTTTTTCGGGGGGCCTAAACTAATCGTACAAAAGAAAAAGAAGACAGTTTAGTAGATCCATATTTAGCAACAACCAATAGCATATGACAATCTCACCTTGAAAACTTTGTAGCCTTCGCAGGACAATACTGTACCAAGGCCTTGCTGCTTCTTTACACCATAAAACAAACAAAAGCATTCATCTGCCGGCATTGCATCATTATGGATCAAAATATCCCCTTGGGTCTTTGACAACTACTGACCAGGACTCCTTGTGATAGTTTATTTTCATTGACTAATTTTAGTTGAAAATAAATTAAATAAAAATGCATGCCTAAAAAATTGTGTTATACACAACTATTAAATGATGTTTTGTTTGGAATAGTCTTTTTTTTTTTTTCCTTTCTAATTTCGCTTTAAAAAAATTAGATTAAAAAAAAAAAACAAACAAACAAATGTACCCTTACCAAAAAAAATTAAAAAATTAAAAAATGTAACATTGAGATCCTTACAAAATCCATTTTCCTGCTACAACTTTACAAACACTATGCCACTCACTATAAAGATAAGGTTTTGAAATTCAAAGCCACCATAATTTCTACAAGTAAAAGTCAAAATGTTTAAAATTACCCTTAGCGATGTTAGATGGGGAGAATGGGACCAAGACAAAATAATTGAATTAATATTATGGGCATCTTTTTCTTTGTGGTTGTCATGTTCTTTGGCAATCAACAAAATAGAAAGACGTGCCAATGACATATCATGGATTGAGCTCAAAGTAAAAACACACCAAATGTTTTATTATCAAATCAAGGCATCATTTGATTTTATATATGAGCCAAGACTGAATATCTTATTCGATAATAAGAGTTTTTATTAATTGGGATAATTGAAACTTACTTAAAAAAAATTATTGTAAACTGGGTCTCAGTCTTTTTTTGTTTTATTTTATTTTATTTTGACTTATGATGGACTAACACTTCACTTGTTAAAAATATATTGTGAAATTTTGTTTTGCTTGTAAAAGAACTAATTTTTTTAGGAAAATGCTAACGAATGTCCTTAGGATATTGATTAATAATCAATTTAAAGAAAGCTTTTGTGGGAAAAGAAAAAAAAATTAATATTTTGACAACTTTTTTATATTTTCTTTAAAAATGATATCAAAACTTTTCTAAAATTAATTATTAACTAATACTCTAAGAGCACTTGTTAGCATGATCCATCTTTTTAATAAAAGTCTTCTTTATTCTCCAAAAGCAAAAATTTTATATTTATCATTTAGAAAAGTGAAGATATAGACATTATATTCATAGTTTTTATTATTATATTATTTTAGAAGAAAAGAAAATTGTAAACTTCATAGTTATGAATTAAAGGCATGTTGCATTTATCATCAATGAAAAATAAGATTTCCTCTGTTTGTATTATTGTTATAGTATTTTTTTTTCTTATATTGAGTTGTATATATTTGACATGTAGAGAGATGGATGTTATTTAAATTATTTTAAATTGATTAAATGTTTATAAGTTTAACAATTTTTAAAACTATTAGTATACTACTATACTCTAGTTATGGAATCTCTAAATTAGTAAATAAAAAAAATCTTTATCTAAAATATTTAAATCAATGTGATTAATATTATTTAAAAGAAAATTCACAATTTACAAACTAACTGCATGAAAAATGTATTTTGAATTATGTAAAGAAAATATATTTTTTTTAAGCGAATGTAAATACTAATTTGATGTTAATATTTGTAAGATATTCAAAAATCACATAAGATGTAAATATTTTGTAAGATATTCAAAAATCACATAAGATGAAAAAATTTCCTAACTCCACCATTTGATGTAATATCATTTTTTTGTTGTCCCATTATAAACATTTTTTTTAATTGTATATAAATCATAACGGACCATTTTAACTAGTAAAAAATTTCTTATAAAAAATATTAGTAAAATTTTTTGTCTTATTACAAATCTCATTTTATATTCCATTAATTATGTCTGAGTATAATTTTTAAACACTTCGATTTTAATTTTAATTTTAAAATAAAGGACGTGTAAAAAATTTGATCGAGAGGGAATACAGGATAAAATATATATTATATTGGGGCATAATTTTTATTTCATTTCATCAATTATAAATAATTAAATAAAAAAAATCATTAATTTTCTTATGTGATTAAACTTATGAAGTTATGGTACAAATATGTGGTTGCACTTACCCAAAAAAAAAAAAAGCACCTAAGTAAATTAATTTCAAAATGAACGGTTGTGGGGCCCATGAAGGTGGACCCCACACCAAACATAAAATTGGATAATCATCATACAACCTCTTGAAGTTTCGCGCAGCCACAAGTTTCAAGGACCCACAACCCACTGGGTTGATTTCCCATCAAATCAATTTCAAAAGGCCATGATCATGGGCCCACCACATATACTTTATCAAACGTCCCACATCACACTTCGGAGAATATACGGTACGCCACAAGTATACGTAACGAGCATTTTACTTGCAACACCCCTTGTGTGCCACGCAGTGGCACAGTACGAGTGTACGACTTTCAAAGCCCATAAATAATTATACAGGATCAAGAATTGGGTATAGTGCATAGATTCGATGAGAATGGTCTTAAAATCGGACTGGACCAGCCGAATCAACCGGTTTAATAGAGAATAAAATCTCAATCGGTTGGATAAAAAACATAAAATCCAGTGGCTCAACTATAGACACTATATGTTTAACTTGTAAAAATTTGGAACCAGACTTTTTTTTTTTTTTTTGGGTATGGTCAATTATAAATGGTTAATCAAGTTTCTTAAATAAAAAAGTTAATCAATTATTTATGATAAAATGATAAATTCGTATGAAACTCAGTGTCCACTTCACTCGATTATTTCATCAAGTTCACAAATATAGTGTATTAGAAAAGAAAAATTTTAAGCCGCTACCAATTCCACGTTCACTTCTACAACTGTCTGATTTAGCTGACTACAAGTAGTAAACAAATTGTAAATCCATGTAAAACTGACCGACAATAATAATCTGCCTAATTAATAATAATCTATCATCACTCACTTTTGTACAATAATCACTTTATAAGTATAGGAGTTTATAGGAGGTGAGAACAACGGGCAATGTTCAAATCTTAAAAAATGAGCTCTACACATATAAATTTAGATTGAATTAGAATAAAATTTTAACCTTGTATAAAAAATAAAAAATCTATCTTATAGAATAATGGTAAAAATAGAAAACTCTACGCATCTATAAACTTAGACTGAACTAAAATAAAATTTTTACGTTATATAAAAAAAAAATAATAATAATAATCTGCGATATAGAATAATGGTAAAAATAGGGGTGGAATTGGATCAAGTTCTAGAATAAGTCTAAGCAGACAAACTGTTAAATCACAGTTTGCAATTGCAGCTCACAATAGGTACTAGACTACTAGTACTAGCTACCCCAACAAAAAAATAAATGGTACTAGCGGTCTAGTACAACTTTGCTTAGAACTTAACACCAAATAATTTTTAATGAGACAAACTTGCTCAAAACCAACAAAAATGAGTGGTCGGTGTTAAATGCTTCAAAAGGGTTTCAGGAATCTATGCACAGTACAGAATTTTAGGGCTGACGTGGCTGAAAAAGAAAATATAAAAAACTAAAAAGAAAAAACTTTACTTAGTAATAACTAATAATCATAAATCAATGAAAAATAAATAAAACATGCGCTGTTTAGAAATAAAAATTCTAAATTCTATAATCTAAAATAAATCTATATAGGAATTATAACTCTCAATGAAAAACTAATGTGAAAAGATAAATGAAACAAAATAGACTTCCTTGACACGTAGTACACTGGTTTGGTGACTTTACTAGATTCCAACAATTGATAAACCCAATCAATTAGCATTCAATCACATTCTAGTCTAAATAGCCAAAAACATAAACTTTAGTTTTACTTTCTTTCTTTTTGTTTTTTTTAAGGGAAAACTTATATGTTTTACTTTTTAATTGTACCTCACCGTTCACACACTATTTACTATTTACTGTAGCAATACAAATATTCTCTAGCTTGAACAAAAATTCAAATTAAAAATATATATAGACAATCAAAAAAAAAAAAAAAAAAAAGAGGATCCAAATGTCATTAACAAAATCAAAGTGAAACAAAACAAAAACAAAAGGTTAGAAATTACATAAGAGTTTTGAGAGTAACTAAATAGTACATGGTTTATTTTGGGCTTGTGGCCTGTGGGCACTACTCCTCGGACTTGAAACTCTCTACTACCGGATGTTCCGGTTGCCCAGCGACGTAATCAAGGAGCCCTTCACCGGCCTTGCCACCGGGAGCGTCGGTAGATGGTGGCGATGTCTTGCCAAACACAAGCACAGCGAAGAGAAAAAGAGCGGTGGAGAGGAAGAGAGGCCAAAAGTAAGCCAAGATGGTGAGGAACCTTGGTGCTAAGAAGAAGAGGGTGATGAGTGTGACTGATAGAATGAGAGCAAAGAGGAACTGGAACTTGTACTGGAGGAGCTTTGCTGGGATCTCCATGAGTTGGGTTTAGATGGGTTTGAGAGATTGTGAAGTGGGTTGGGTTGGGTTGGGTTGGGTTGGTGTTAGATTTTGTAGAAAGAGAGAGAGAGAGAAGATGAAAAGGAGGGATTTTTGGAGTTTTATCTGTGTTTTGTGTGCAGAGATTCTCTGAAGGGAAAGTTTGTGTTTTTTGGGTTTTGGGAGAGAGAGTGAGAGTGAATTTTTTACAGAGTTTAATCACATCTGCTTGCTTTGTGGTGGTGACTGGCTGTTTGTTTACTAAAATGCCCACCCTTATTACCTTTTACCCTCTTTTTTTTCTCCTCAGCTACATTTTTAATCTTTTGATGATGAAGTAATTTCTTCCTTTAACTTTTATGATGAAACTTAAAAGTCAATTTTATTTATTGATTAAATCAACATCTTAACTACTCTAAAATTTCATTAAAAAAAAAAAAATCAACATCTAACTAATTTTGAATGACTTGATTTCAAAATTTGAGGATAAAAATGTACATTCAATTCACCAACTTAATAAATCTAATTTAACACTATTTGAGTTTAATCAATTTTTTTTTTTTATCATTATCATTTATTTTTTTAAATTTGGTTACAGAACAGGTTTAATTTGACAAAATTTTCAACTCGAGTTACTCGACCCAACCAATGAATTTTTTTTTTGATTGGTAAAATTATGATATGCCACCTTAGGAATAATAAACTTAGTTGTGATTGTGTGGCAACTCGAAATAGAGACATGGTGGCTTGCCTAAGATGCTAGGAATTCAGCACACCTTAGCTCCTCTAAGCGTAAAAACAACTAAGTCCACCAAAGTTCCCATATGGAAATCTAATTAATTTGATTTACCCCTAGCATCATGGCATTAGCCTCCAAAATAACATGGGATGTTCAAGCTACAATGATAAAGGAATCCACTCCTAATTGACCCGACCCATTTTTAACCTACTTAAAATAACTCATTTTTTACCCGTAACTAGATTAACCCGACTTGAACCCGACTTAACAATTTGACACGTCTACTCCCAAGAGAAGTATAAAAGGAAAGTAGGGCTTCTAAGGATGATAGACAAACACTTTAGTCTACAATCACCTCCTTAATAGATTTTCTAGGTACGTCATATTTGCTAACTTAAGTATTGTAGAGTCCTTCATTCACACATCCTTGACAGTTCTTTCATTTTCAAAACTTACTCTTGCAAGTGTATATGAATAAGGTTTCACCATTAATGAATTGTATCATCATTAATAATATTTAAAAGAATATGTGTATTTAAATTTGTTAATTTGATTTATTTTGGTATTTTTACTTTTGAGACTTATTAGCGTGGATGAAATAGAAAAAGTAAGCCCAATTGTATAAATGGTAATCATTTGTTGTATAATAATAATAATATATTTAAATATTTGAATGAAAACCCAAAAAATTTAAACCATCTTGAAAAAATGGGCCCAACTTGACAACCCAACTCAAGCCAACTTTATCCCTAAAAATATAGTTTGGTTGGTTTTGAGTTATCATAGTTGGGTTAATATGGGTTAGGAATATCTCAATATTAGGAATTTGGCTTGGTTAAGTTAAAAATACTCTAACCCAAAACTCATGCACAAACCTAGTTAAGGGCTGAAATTGAATCCATCAATATTTGATGGATATTACTATTGAAAAATGAAGGAAGAAATTGGCTAATTGAATGTATATAAATGAAATTGAAAATTTGAAACCATAAAAAATGTTAAAGGTCCAAAATTGTAACTTCTCCTTTTACCCCCTCAATATGGAATCATTTTATTATAAGATATTATTACCTATAAATAGATAGCAGATCTAGATTCCAGACCCTTTATTGTGAGAAAAAAATAAATAAAAAATCATTATGAATAGTTCGATATCTTTTGGAAAATATAATATGATCGTTTTATCTCATTGCGTTGTAAATTGTACTGGTTAAGGAATTAGAAGTGCATCTATTATTTTTCTAAAAAAAAAAAAAAGTGCATCTATTATTAGTCAAATGGTGGTGAGACTTAAATCGTTTACAAATTTTCTTCAAAGACAAGCAAATTACTATAAGGAAAAAACAAAAATTCTGGACGGTTGGTAGAGAGGGAGAAAAATCTTGATTCTTTCTTTAATTAGATGATTGTATTATATGCACGGTTATGAGCATCAATTAAGACATTATTTTGACAGTTAGAAATTTTTTACCTAATCTTTTCCATATTTATCAATAAATTTTATTTTTTATACTATTGAAGTACAACATATACATATACATATAATATATATATATATATGTATAAATAGTTTGACTTTCGATTGATCCATAATATTGTGAAGCATAAGTGTTTGAAGCCATAATGTGTGTGATCACACATATTACGGTACACCCTTCCTTAGGTCAAAGATTTATAAAGCAAGAGTGGGACGCGTCTCTCTCCGATGTGGAATTGAGCAAATTCGTGCGGGTGAGACGTAGGTCGATCCTTGCCCATTCCAGGGCAAACAATACCTAATTGGAGGTTGAGGCGAAAGTCCTCCCACAATATATATATATATATATATATATAACTTTAAATTAAAATTTTGACAAAATATTTTCTTTAAATGATAAAATATTTAATTTTATATATAAATACAATAACAATAAATTCTCATTAATAACTATAATATCGAATCTCATATTTAGAAAAAAAATGAAACAATAAAAATAAAAATTATATCATTTCAACCTTCTTTTAGAAAATAAGGGTGTTAAGGTCATTTTATAAAAAGAAATAAATTCATGTGCAAATTTATATATATATATATATATATATATTTTTAATGTTTGGTCATTTGCTTCAGAGTTCAGACTTGGGTGGATTGTCGGCTACTAGTTTTTTTTCAAATGAACCTCCTCTGGCTTTAATCAAAGTTTTTGGAAGTTAGTGGGAAAGATAAGATCTAACACATGATTGTGGTAATTCGAGGCCGAAAGTTAACCCAAATGAGAATGAGAATGATTCTATTTCAAAACCTTTTTAAATTGGTGTTTGGTGGGTGCACGTGGGCTTGAACCTAGTTTAAATTTGGGATAAAGCTCAGTGTCTAGTTGCGTCACAATGATGACACGTGTTTATTTTTGCCATATATCATTATCTTAATGGATCTAATACACTAGATATATTTGACTCAAATCAAGTTCTTTAAAATATAAATTCAAAATATTTGTCACAATAGTTATAAGTGTTCATTTTTGCTACTTATTATTATCCCAATAAATTCAGTGCATTAGATATACTGGACTTGAAGACAAATTTTTTAAAAGATAGATTCAAAATTTAAGAAATGCACGAGTTCTTTTCTGCCCTTTATTATGATGTTTGAATCTATTATGGTGCTTAATGCCAAAATTTAGTTCACTTTTTGAATTTGCACTTGGGAAGGATAACTTCCTGAAAGGTATAAGGGACCAAATTAGATTGCTTTCCAACTAAGAATACCCTTAACTTGAAGTGACATTTTTGTTGACCATAAAGCCATGAAATGAATGTAGAAGTTGAACTTTCTGTTGTTTTTGAATGCGGTCCAATTTGGTTTTACAATATCTTGAAAAGTTTTTGACTTTTAAATTCAAATCATACTTCCGTTGATGGATTAATAAAGAAACTACTGGTGGTCATTTATATGCATTTCAAGTGTTAGTGTTTCCAAATCAATTTTGTTCCACTCAACTTAAGAAAAAAAAAACATTTTCTATTCCCTCAGTTAATCTTCTTAGTCATATTGTGTTAAATAAGTCAATGAATCCCTTCTTACATGTATTCAACAGGGGAAAAAAAATCCAAGTAAAAAGTACTTCCAATTAGATCCAGATCGGTTTTGGTTTGTTGAATAAGGTGATAAGGATTGTGAAGTACACTATATATATATATATATATATATATTTTTTTTTTTCCTCTTTGAAAATTCTTTATTAAATAGAAGCCAAGGGCTTTATATTTTAGTGAGCTAAATCATATCACAAGGTATTGTTGCAAAGAGGGTTACCTTTCTTTCATATTCTGTAAGTACTACTAAGAGCTTAAGTTTGATCCAGTTACCAATATTCAAAATTCTTGGGTATGAGGGACGTAGGGACTGTTTCACACTTCACATCCTATTTTGTCTCCCACCTTCAAGCATCCTCTTGTCCTTATTAGCTCGCTACTTTCCTAGATGGACCACTAGAAGAAGTCCCTCATCATCCAGTGCATTTTATCATGGTAGCATTTGAAATTATTTAATTTATGCTAATAACTAGTCTAACATTATTTTTTAAAAAATTTATTGAAGAAAGAAACAAATCAAGAATTAGTGCACTTAACACACATCAGACTAGCTGCATAACAGCAACCAAGTTCAACACATAGAAGACCCAGAAAACCTAAGAACTGAAGAAGTTATTCCCCCAATTCCATCACAACAATTAATTTAAAACCAAACTCCTAAGTCCTCCACGAAATTCAATAGGAGACCCAATGTCTAGTTTCAAACACTACAATATTGCCTCTTCAGATTTAACATTGCCATCGTAAACTCTTGCACATCTCTGTATCCAGACGTGATAAACTGTGGTAGACAAGACTAATTTGCATGGTACAACCCTTCCAAACACTGAAATATAGAAACTTCTCTCTTTCAAATCTCATGCCAATAGCCTATTATCTTCCGAGCATAACAGCATCACATTAGTCCATATCCTTTTGGTAAAAAAACGTGGTGGTTGGAAAAGAACTTGCATGAACCAAGAAAATAATTAATCATGTAACATACCTCTCAATCAGTTTAAGTTCTTTAGTGACATCTACCATTGTTGGCCTTCAGTATGGATCTTCCTCTGTACATGTCAAGGCAAGGTCCAATACAGCTTGTAATTGTTGCTCTAAACTAGCACCTCCTTCCCCTGCCAAGATTGCAGGATCCACAATCTCATTTATGCTATAAACTTGAGCACAGTTATGCATGTATTCTACTAAGCTAGAATCTTCATCAATTATCAATCGGATTGTATTATAAGAATCCTCCCCAGTTAAAAGTTCCATAAGAAGAACACCAGAATGATACACATCAAACTTCTCTGTTACCTTGCCTATTGCTTCAAACTCGGGGCCTTTGAACTTCGGATGCCAAAGGCCATTATAAGCTTCCACGTCAGTTTCACCTTCAGGGATTGTTACTGAAAAAAAGTTGGACAATTTGGGAACATCATGTTCATCTAATAAGATACTGTGCATATGTATAGCCATGTGGATTACAGGTCTGGAGAACACAGTATGGAGACAAGAAATTGCATGAGCAATCTGCCTGGCAATCTTTAGCCTACCTTTCCATGCCATGGGCTGATGTTGTCGAGTATCACTGCATATGTAAATTTGATCTGCAAGGAAACCATTCTTGGGAAATTCATACAGTAAAATGGGAGGTTGATACTCGAGGCAACACCCTATGGGCTTCAACACATTATTGTGAGCGCACATCTGTGGAGAAATCACCAGATCATTGATGGCAAAATCAGCTAATGATTTAGAGTCAGGAAATAGCTTAATGAGAACAATTCGTCCTTCAAGAGAACCATTGTACCGATGCATTCCCAGATAAGTATAATCATGATAGTTGTGGGTTGCTTGGCGGAGCTCTTGAGTGGAGAAGCTACGGATGGGAATAGGCTTGCCATTGCAAGAGGTGATCAGCTTCTCCAGTAACTTGCTCCTATTCTCAAGAAATGCTCTCTCTTTCCTTTCTTCCCTTAATCTCTCTAAAGAAATGATCTCTCAACCAACTCCGCATAGCTTGAACTTGCGGTACCCTCTAAACGGGACTTTTTAGAATACTGCTATAGAAGCTCAAGGGTCATTTATTTATTGGGGGTGACATGCTTACAATTGAAGCAAGTTCTGGTAGGTTTCATCGAATGTAAAAGTGGAGCCTTCGTTTTTCTTTCGGTTCCTTTATGCAATTTCAGTTGTAAGCGGAGCTTTCATCATTAAAATTTTTGCACTTCCTTATTGGAACTTCATTAATTAGTGAGAGCTTTTATCATTAGACACAGAGGGTCAATGGTCATTTGCTGGGGTAACGCATTTAACAGTGAAAGGTTTGGTCAAAACCAAGTGGAGCTTTTCTCAATAGCCTTTTTAGAAAACTCCTCACTCCTCAGACGGTTAATATCCTTTCCTTTGGACAACTAATAGAAGTCTAGAATAGTGCATGGAGAGCCGACCGAATATGTTTCACATGACAAATATATTTTACTTACTCATAAACAAAAGAGGAGGAAGAACCTTCCCCATCTTCCTCAACATTGCAGCGAATAGAAGAGGAAATAGAGGACATGGAATTAGTCCCTCTCTCAAACCTGTAAAAATTTACGGGGGATGAGTTACAAACACATCTATGTCTCTGTTATGAATAGAATCATTCCAAGTCTGGTTTGTTATGTCAACTGCCTGGTTTGTTTTTTGTTTTTATTTTTATTTTTCACAAAAAATAATTTCCTAATATTTCGAATGTGAATGGCTCAATCTACCTAGCCAAAAAAGAAAAGGAGACCACGAGGAAGAAAATAAATCTACGTCAGTAGAGGGAAAACAACAATAAATATATATATATATATATATAACAGCTGAAACTTAGCATTATTTTTTTTATGTTTCAGTTAAGTCACATAAGTGGCTATATTATCCACCAATTTCCAATCATTTCTCTCTTATATTTTTTACTCCTCTTTTTATTAATTTTGTGCTTTCATTCAACATTTCATCATCATTTTTACCTTTTTATCTCTCCACTATTCTCAACCTTAATATCACTCTTTCTCTATCCCTTCCTCCTCCTCCGCCTCCTCATCATCATCATCATCTTCTTCTTCTTCTTCTTTTTTTCATCCTATTACTAGAAGTATGTTATTTTATTTCTCATTCTATACATATTTTTTCATACAAAAAATGTTATTACTCTTTCTCTCTCTCATTTTTTTTTTTTTTGGGTGTGGATATTTTATTTTTGTATCTCTACTTTAGGTTGATGAATTTTTGTTTTATTTAGAGCTCTACTTTTTTTGAGAAGGATTTAGAACTCTACTTTGGTTGTTAAATGGTATCCTATTGCATTGTAAAAATAGTGTATAAGAATATAATCTTATTATATTACATAGTATGGCTTTGAAAATTTGGTGTTTATGATTCATAACTATATTGTTTATTTTGACATTTCTTCTTTTCATATTATTTTCTATAAATTTGTTATCCCCTCTCACGTTCTCTCCTAAAAAAGGTGATTACTCTCTCTCTTTCTCTCTCTTAGAGCTATATATTTATTCTTTCTTGCAACTCTACTTTAAGTTAATGAATCAATGTATTTTTTTTATAACACTATTTTGGGTTAATATGATTTGGTGGTGTGTTTTTTGAGTTCTAGATCACAAGTCTTCTCTCTCCTTCTTATAGCTTTTTTTTTCCCTGGACATAATACTTAGTTATTTTGGAAGTGGGAATTTGAATTTATATCAAAATACAACCTTCGCTATATATTTGAATGTACCTGTCAACTATTTGAGTAATATGAAATGTACTTTTGTAATGAGTTTTGATTATCATGACAATCTCATTTTAAGAAAATGAGAAATTTGATATGTTTGAAACTTAAGTAGTTTAGTTGAATAGGAAAAAAAAAAATGTAACTCACCAAAACATAATTCAAAAAAAATATAAACCACCTGAAAAATGAATAATATCAATCATACACATTCAAAATAATAAAATGATATATTTGTAGAGATGGATAGATGAAAAATAATTTTAAAAATTGTTTAATTTATAGGGAGATCAAATTATTTTCCACAAAATTTAGAGAACAAATTATATATTATATCACAATTACAAAATAATTATTTATTCTCATGCATTGCGTGAATCTATGACTAGTTATATATATATATATATATATTCTTAGTGGCCACATCATCCACCTATTTCCAAACCTCTCTCTTATTTTTAACTCTTTTCTTTTTCTTATTAATTTTCCAAATCACCTTCCCACTACTATTTACCTTAATATCAATTTTCCTATATCCCTTTATCTTCCTTTATTTATGGCTCTTTTTATTCCCATCATCTTGTTATAAATTTACAAATTTCTCTCCTATTCTATGCATAGTTTTCCCGCACACAAAAGATCTCTCTCTCTCTCTCTCTCTCTCTCTCTCAATTTTTTTCCCCTTTTTTTGGTGAATTTTTCTTGCACCTCTACTTTAAGTTGATGAATTTTTGTATTATTTGAAACACCATTTTAGGTTGATGTGATTAAGTTTTACGTTTCTAAGTTATTATCTTTTTTTCTTCTCTTTAATTTCGTAGATGTTATCCTATTATATTATAAAGATTGTAGGGTTTATTTTTGTAGCCCAAGCCCAAAAGGTTTGGATTATGAGTCCAATGAACCCAGAACAATGAATTTATAGAGAATGGGTGAATGAGCTAGGCTGATTGTGGACTAAAAAATAGTTAACTATGGTGTTTAAGAAGGAACTGATATAAAAAACACACTTCAAAGTCTTTCCATTTGATATCCGAAGAGGAATATTATTGAATGAAAAATCATTACAATTATCAAAAACCATCCCCCCTTCTCCTCCAGAGGCTTCTTTTTTATATAGCATCCTTCCTTACCATCTTCATCGTCCACTTGTTCTTCATCTAAGTGTTCACTTGAGTATGTGTCACATCAAATCTCTTCCTTAGCTTTCTGTGAGTGGTAGTAGCTGGATTAACACTGTTCAGGAGTCTTCTCCACATTAATGTGGCTAGAAAAGCAGATGCAATGCATTTAATGTGGTGGTGGCAGCTTTTCCTTTTAGATATTTTTTCGTTCTTCTTATCTCCAAGCATGTCCAAAACTTATCCAGATCGCTGAAGTCATTAGTAAGATCATTCGAACCCCCCAGATATTTGCTTGACCAAGAATCTTTACATTCGAGGAGAATGATCTCTTCGAAACACTAGTGCTCTCTTTGGACTGATCCCCTTCATTTCCAAGTATCTTTCTTTCATGCGGACTCCTTCTCAACAATTTTTGCCTCTTCAGACGCACAGTAACCTTTAAATATGGCCTTGGGCTCAATACATAAGTTGGAGTTTCCACCCCCTACAATAGCCCCTTAAAATTTTAATTTTTCCCTCGCATCCGAGGAGAAAAAATAAGATTTTGATTTGCCACGAAGTAAAAGTCAAAAATACAAAAATATCTGAGTTCACACATATAGGAGCATAGATTTAGGCGCTTCATAACTGCTACTGCCGTTTCAATATTCCCAAAGTGCTATTAATTACTCTAGGCGTCGTTTTGTCTCTGCCATCTAACGGTGGACTACTAATCCAACGGATGTAGTTCTTCCTCGGAATTTGGGCGGGATGACTCCTACCCCTTCGTTTGTCTCTATATAAAGCCCCAAAAGAGGCTTTTCCTCCTTTACTTTACAGATTCTTAGACTTTCCAGCGAACTAAAGCATTCAAATCGACTGAGCCCTTTAATCATCAAATCCAAAATCTACAAGAATCTCTACGAGTTCAAAGATCATTTTTCGATCTTGTTCGTGTAAGTTCTCATATACTCAAGTCTTTTATCTTCTCCTCGAACACCTTCCTTGGCCTTCGAGTAGTCGCTCCCTAGTCACTGCATTTAGAGTCCCCTCTTTCTTGTTTGTTTAAGATGGGTAGATTTCAGTATCTGGTGGACAGCCCTGCTCAGATGGAGGAGTTTAGGGCCACATACCGCATACCTGAATATGTGGGTTTGAGATATTGCCCCCTAGAAAGAATATTAACAGATCGGAAGTCAGGTGAAGTAATAATCCCCATCATCGCCTACCTGGAAGGAGGAATGACTATCCCTATAGGCCCCATCACCACTAACTACCTTCGAAACTATAGGCTTAACCCTGAACAATGTACACCTAACGTCTTTAGAGTCTTAGGAGCCATTGATGATTTGAACCATCATCTAGGATTGGGACTCACTTGGCGGGACGTGGTACACATGTATGAGTGCCACAGTCAGAAAGGAGTGGGATATTATTTGAAGTCTCGATCTGACATTGTTAGGCTCGTTACCTGCCTTCCCTAATCTAACAAAGGGATGAAAGACGACTATTTGATCATCTCGGGCGCATGGCAAGACGGTCTTCACCACCCAACCCGACTAGGAGAGCCAAATGGGGGCATCCTAGATTTAGGCTTGCTAACAGTAGATTTAGGATTGATGTTTCTTAACAATTATGTCCTTTCTGTTTTATCGTTTTCAAGTTTCTAACTAAGTTCTGTTGTGATGTTGACAGATAAAAACCACGTTTCTCCTTGGCTGAGTCTCATAAATACTGTCGCACTCAACTATCTACTACGATCGGAAATCTTTGTAAGTGAAGACGGGCAACTCCGGTCGGTTCCCCTCATTCTTGGTTACACGCCTAAACTGTCCGATTTTCAGCTGGTCAGCAATGCGATAAGACAAGGAGACTATCGCATCAACCACATCGATGTTGCTCGGAAATATTTTTTGGCTCCGTTCGATCTTCCCCTAGTGCCACATCCAAACTTACAGGGTGTACTGCTGCTCACCCAGCCAGTTCAGCAGATTCCTTTTGAACCAGCAGTAGAAGGCGAGGGTGTTGCTTCCTTAACTTCATGACTCGAAGTGCAAATTGATAAATTTACCTTTGGAGAGGCCTCAAAAGAGGTTCGAGTGATACACGTTTCGGACCTCAAGGAGGAAGTTGACAGGCAATCTAGTGTCTGCCCTCCAGTCCTGATAACAGCTATCCTAGAGGTCTCTTCGGATGAAGAAGACGACATGGCAAGCTTGAAAGATTTAATGAAGAATAGGAACAAGAAGGCGGGGCCCAAGGAGACTGGGACGTCTCAGCCAGTGGTTAGTCTTCCTCCACCACCTTCCCAAATTCCTGCTGATCTGGGCCTAAAACCATTGCCAGATATGAAGAAGAAGAGGCCCATTATGATCAACGAAGAGAGGGAGGTGGTGCCTACAAAAGGGGCAAAGCAACAGAAGGTAGACAAGGGCTAGCAGAATAAAAGGGCTTCGTCCACCGAGAGCCGAGACGAAGCTCTTACCGCTGAGGTGTGTCGAAGGCCGCGAACCTGGTCCCCTAAGCTAGAGCTGGCCAGTGCTCCCATCCTCTGGGATACTTCCCTCAGGAATTACCATAGGGGGAGGGCAGGTTTGGTTGCTGAAGCCCTGGAGCAGCCACTACTCCTTCCGAAGGATATGGAGTCTTACAAGCGCTTCAGCCAGTATGAACTCTTCTTATCCCTCAAAAGGGATTTGGCTATGGCAAGTGAACCAGTCCATTCTTTTTATTAAAAAGTTGATCAATTAATTTAATTAATTTTTTTTTCTTTGTATTGAAATTCTTTCTACTACTATACAGATTACCCAGCAGGTATACGTGGCTAAAGAGTGGAATAAGAGAACCTTTAATGAGGCCCAGGTCGAGGCTCACACTCAGTCTGAGGTTGAAAAATCCCTTGGTAGTTTAAAGGAAGATTACTCTCAGCTGTCCGAGTAGCTGAGAGATATGACAAGCCAAAAGGACAATCTAGATGCTGGCTTGAGGACAGCTGAAAAACAGGTCGAAGAACAAGGCAAGCAATTGCGCATGACCGAGATCAATCTAGAGATAGAGAGAAAGATGGTCAAAGGTTTTCGTGCTGAGTTAAAGAAAGCCAAGGAAGCTGCTCAGTTGGCCGAGAAAGGGGCTCAACTGGCCAAGGAGGCAGTGGAGGCTGAGAGATAGGCAGCATATACTCTTGAGGTGGAGGAGACCCAACTCAGATTTACTGAAGAGTTCGTGAAGGTCTGCAGGGAGTATTGTGATGTGACTTGGGATAAAGCCCTTGAAGCTGCTGGGATCCCTCCAGAGGCTGACTTGAGGCAGCCTAAAAGCATTTTCTACCACACAGACATTTGTGAACTAACAGAAGCTCCGGAGCAGCCAGTAGTCGACCAGACCCTTCCTGATGCTATTGAAGCACCCTAAGAGTCTAGTCAGATTAGAGACTAGGGCAAGCAGGCTGAGGATCAGATTACGGATGCTGCCACCCAGCCCAGCCATGCTCCTGACCCTTTGACTTCTCAGACGAAGACTTAGACACCTAGGGATTTATATTTTGTACTTGTAGTAGGATTTTTTTTTTTAATTATTTTTTTTTTATGTAAGGGATTGCAATGTACTTTCTTTTTAATTAATGAAATTATTCTTCTATTTTCTATTTTCGTCGTACTTGTTATGAGATTTACTATTGTAGTACAGGCAGATTTAACAATAATATCATACCAGTGATGTAAACGCCTTATTCAAATACTGGAAGAAGTAGGTCATACAAGAGTTATTAACGAACATAAAATGCAATGAATGATGTGAAGATATTATAGATTTTCTTATATTCTTGGATTATTTAAGACTACAAGACGAAGTTATTTAAGCATGACTTGTTAAATTTGAACTTTGATAATGACTATAAGACAGTGTTAACTAACCCATATCATCTGATCCGAGGACTTCATGCATGATTGGATTTAAGTTTAAACATTTAGAAGACTTGTAAACGAGTGTCAACTAACTCAAATCATCTGGTCTGAGGACTTCAGGCATGATTGGATTTAAGTTTAAACACTTAGGAGACTTGTAAACGAGTGTCAATTAACCCAAATCATCTGGTCCGAGGACTTCAGGCATGATTGGATTTAAGTTTAAACACTTAGGAGACTTGTAAACGAGTGTCAACTAACCCAAATCATCTAATCCGAGGACTTCAGGCATGATTGGAATTAAGTTTAAACACTTAGGAGACTTGTAAATGAGTGTTAACTAACCCAAATCATCTGGTCCGAGGATTTTAGGCATGATTGGATTTAAGTTTAAACACTTAGGAGACTAGTAAACGAGTATCAACTACCCAAATCATCTAGTCTGAGGACTTCAGGCATGATTGGATTTAAGTTTAAACACTTAAGAGAGGTCCAAAGATTTTACATAATAAATTAGCACAATGATTAAAGTAAAGACTTGATTAATAATAATACCTTTTAAAGTTGTTTACATTCCAAGGGCATGGTATTACATAACTATCCTAATCTTCCAAAAAATATGCCCTAATGCCAGCTCTTGAAGTAGTACGATATAACCCCTCCCAGTTGGGTCCTAACTTTCCCCAAGCTGGGTTTTTTGCAGTGCCTACAACTTTCCTGAGTACCAAATCGCCAGGTTCTAGAGGCCTTAACTTTACGTTGGCATCATATCCCTGCCTGAGCTTTTGTTGGTAATGTGCTAATCGGACCATTGCATTTTCTCTCCGTTCTTCAATCAGATGCAAACTCTTTTCTAGTTGCTCATTGTTGCTAGTTGGACTGAACGAACTAGTCTTCATAGTTGGGAACCCAGTCTCTAGAGGTATGACAGCCAAAACTTTGTAGGTCATTGAAAAGGGGGTTTCCCCTGTAGACCTACGAGGTGTAGTTCTGTATGCCCACAATACGTGTGGTAGTTCTTTCACCTATTTTCCCTTTGCATCATTTAGTCTCTTTTTTAATCCATTAACTATGACCTTGTTGACTGCTTCTGCTTGCCCATTCCCTTGGGGATAGGCAGGGGTGGAGTATCTGTTTGTGATTTCCAGTTCACCACAATAACTCCTGAACGCTTTACTATCGAACTGTATACCGTTGCCTGAAATGAGAGTATGAGGAGTCCCAAACTGAGTGACAATATTCTTCCACACAAATTTTTGTATATCTACATCTCTGATGTTGGCCAGAGGTTCAGCTTCAACCTATTTAGTAAAATAGTCTGTGCCGACTAGAAGATATTTCCTGTTTCCTGTGACTTTGGGGAATGGACCCACGATATCTAAACCCCATTGAGCGAAGGGCCACGGGCTGGATAGTGGATTAAGGGTTCCCCCTGGCTGATGAATGTTTGGGGCAAACTGTTGACATTGGTCGCACTTCTTGACATATTCATGGGCTTCTTTTTGCATAATCAGCCACCAGTAACCTTGGGTAATGGCTCGATGAGCCAAGGATCTACCTCCAGTATGGCTCCCATAGATTCCTTCATGTAGCTCTTCCAGTAATAACTCAGCTGCTTCAGGATGCATGCATAATAAGTACGGTCCTGAATAGGAATGTTTGTATAATTTTCGATCCTCGAATAGCAAGAATCTGGTCGCCTTCCTCTAAATTTTGTCAGCTTCGCCCTTCTTTTCGGGCAAAATATCCTCCTTTAAGAATTTGACTATAGAATCCATCCAGCTGAGTTCGGCCATGATTTGGTGAACTTGGGCTACCTCTCTTCGTGCTTCTATAGGGTCATCCATGTCCTCAACGAGGATAACCCTCGGCAAGTCCTGTGCTGAAGAGGTAGCGAGCGTGGCTAAAGAATCAGTATGCACATTACCATTTCTGAGGATATGTAGCAAATTGAAAAAGTCGAACTCTGATTGCAGACGCTTAACTCAGCTTAGGTATCCCTGCATTCTCTCATCCTTTGCTTCAAACTCACCTTATACTTGGCCAACAACTAATTTCGAGTTCGAGAACACCTCCACTGACTTTCCTCCCATTCTTCAAACCATAGTCATTCCCATTAGTAGAGCTTCATACTCCGTCTCATTGTTGGTTGCTGAAAAATCCAATCTTAGCGACTTTTCAATGATGATTTTTTTGGGAGATATCAGCACTAGCCCCACTCCAGAACCTTTCTGGTTCACTGCACCATATACACACACTTTCCAATGTGAGGGGCTTTGTTGAGAAATCATGCCAACTGATTTTTCATCTATGTCTGAGGTTGGCGTTATTTCTTCTACCCTAGGCTCCGTGAACTCGGCCATCAAATCTGCAAGGACTTAGCCCTTGACCGATGTGCGAGGCATGTACCTGATATCAAAAGCCCCTAAGATCGTGCCCCACTTAGCAATCCTCCTAGTGTAATCAGCACTTCGGAGTATAGCCTTGAGCGGGAGTTGGGTGAGAACAATGACCGTATGAGTTTGGAAATAATGAGGGAGTTTCCACATTCTAAGCACCACTGCCAGGATAGCCTTCTCTAGTGGCAAGTAAAGAATCTCGGCCTCATGCAGCGACTTACTCACATAGTAGATCGGCCTTTACACACCGCGATCTGCCCGTATTAACACCAAGCTTACAGCACAAAGAGCCACAACAATGTAGGCAAACAGGACTTCGTTTGGTTCATGACTGGACATGATAGGTGGCCGAGCGAGATAATCTTAAAGTTGCTGAAAAGCCACAGCACATTCTTCAGTCCACTCAAATCCCTTCCACTTGTTGATCAACGAGAAGAAAGGTCTACACCTATCTGCTGATCGGGAGATGAATCGATTTAGAGCAGCAGTCATTCCGGTCAACTTCTGAATTTCTTTGGGATTTTGAGGAGCCTGTAGATTGTGGATAGCCTTTATCTAATTAGGGTTAACTTCAATTCCTCTGTGAGTCACCATGTACCCCAATAACTTGCCTGACCCTACACCAAATGAGCATTTGGAGGCGTTTAGACGTAGGTTGTGCCTTCTTAGAATTTCAAAAATGTTTTCAAGATCCTTTACATGCTTCGAAATGATCTTGCTTTTCACCACCATGTCGTCTATATAGATTTCGATACTTTTGCCCAACTGTGGTTCAAACATCCTCGTCATCATCCTTTGGTAAGTAGATCTTGCATTTTTCAAACCAAAGGGTATCACCTTGTAATGGTAGTTACCAACAGGGGTGACAAATGCAATTTTCTCCTGATTGTCCAAGGCTAGCGGTATTTGATGGTAACCTTGGAAGGCATCTAGGAAACTCATTCGAGGGTGGCCAACCGTGGCATCTACCAACTAATCAATTTTTGGCATAGGGAATGGGTCCTTAGGACAGGCCTTATTTAAGTCAGTGAAGTCTACACACACTCGCCATTTTCCATTCTTCTTCTTCACCACCATAGTGTTTGCTAGCCACTCAGGATAAAAAACCTCTTTAATAGCTCCAGCTTGTTTGAGCTTTGTTACTTCTTCTCTTACTGCATCAGTATGTTCCTTAGATAGGCACTGAGGAGGTTGCTTTTTAGGGGTGATCAATGGGTTGACCTTCAGATGGTGGCAAATGAATTCTGGATCCACCCCTAGGGCCTCGTAAGCATTCTAGGCAAATACATCAAGGTTTCTTTTAAGGAAATGTACTAGCTCCTCCCTCTCTGGTAGAGGCATCTGAGATCCAACTTGAAAAAACCTTTTGGAATTGTCTCCAGTTAGAACTTTTATTAAATCTTCACTTCTAACACCCTCATCTGGATCTTCGTCGGGTGATACCTGACTTTTTAACTGCTATAAATCTCTTTCGGCCCTAGCCGAGGACTCCGTTTCGGGCTTGTGTTGGATGGCAGCCACCAAGCATTGTCTGGCCGAGGATTGATCTCCCTGAATTTCACAAACTTGCCCTTCAGATGGATACTTAACTTTTTGATGCAAAGTAGAGGAAACAGCCCTTAGCGTATGGAGCCAAGGTCTAGCTACAATTGCCGTATAAGGGGAATACACATCTACAACAATGAAATCCACCTCTACTACCTCTGAGCCAGTCTGTATGGGTAACTGTATTTGGCCCCTCGGGGTGACAATTCTTCCCTCGAAGCTAACCAGGGGAGAACTGTACGGTGTTAAGTCATCAGGTTTTAGGTTCAGCCCCTTGTAAAGGTCAGTGTACATTATCTCTACCGCGCTACCCTGGTCCACCATTACCCTCTTCACATTATATCCTCTAATTCTAAGAGTGATTACTAAAGCATCATCATAGGGTTGGATGGTTCCAATCTTGTCTTCGTCTGAAAATCCTAAAACCGGTTGAATATTCGATCTAGCTCTCTTCGGATCTTGGCCAAAGTCCCCTGTTGGTAACCGGGCTACCGACATAACCTTGGATGGTCGGGATCTTGTTCTCCCCGGTGCGGTGAAGATGACGTTGATAGTTCCCAATGGAGGCTTTGAAGAGTCATCGCTTTGGGGTTCAGAATTCACCTGACTTCCTCGGCCACTAGAGTGATGCAAGAGGTGTCTCAATTTACCTTCGTGGACCAGCTGGTCCAAATGATCCCACAGACTCCTGCAATCCTCTGTGGTATGCCCATGATCTTGGTGGTATTGGCAATAGAGGTTATGGTTACGCCTTTCAGGGTTCCTTACCATCTTGTTCGGCCACTTGAAGAATGGTTCATTCTTAACTTTTTCCAAAACCTGGTGTACTGGCTCTTTGAATACAGTGTTAACTGCTTGAAGGTTTGTTGATCCTGACTGCCCAGCGAAATCTCTTTGTGGTTTGTTTTTATTGTAACGGTTCGACCTGAAATCCCTCCTCTCCTGGGGGATAACCTTATCCTTTCCTTTCTCTTGCTGTTGATCTTCTTTTACTTTTTTATATTTTTCGATGTGGTCCATAAACTGACGCATGTTAGTTACTAGTTTGCCAGTTAAGGACTTCCTCAAACCATGGTCAGTGGGGAGGCCGAGCTTAAACGTGCTAAAGGCCATGCTATCAAAATTACCCTCCATATCATTAACCATCTCCCAGTACCTATCTGAATACGTTTTCAAGGTCTCACCCTCTTGCATGCTCAAGGATAAAAGTGAAGACAAGGGCCTGGCCACTCTTCTACATGTGACAAAATGGGAACCAAATGCTTGAGTAAGCTCTCTGAAAGAGTCGATGGAGTTTGCTTCTATGCTGTCAAACCATCTCATTGCAACTGGTCCAAGACTAGAGGGGAAAACTTTACACATTATATCCTCATCTCTGGAATAAACTATCCTCTAATTAAAGTGACTCACATGTTCCACATGATCCATTTTACCATTATAAATGGTGAAGGTTGGCTGGTTAAAACGCCGAGGAAGTCTCGCTCCTTCGATCCTGTGCGTGAAGGGTGACCTAGAGATTTGATTCAAGGCTTTGCTCATAGCATCGTTCCCTACACCTCCACGGGATGGGCTTCGAGGTTGCCTCTTGTGACGGTGTTCCTCTTTATAGGAAAAGGATTCACTAATTGGTGTCCGAGATCTCTGCTCATAAGTGACATCTTGCTCATCACCCAAATCTTCATCAAAATGCGAAGAAATCCATTTCCTCTTTGCATGGCGCAACTCCCTCTTTAGCCTCTCAATTTCCAGTTGCATGTTGTGGTTCTTCTCTACATGAGATACGTGACTTCCTCCATGTGGTTGGTTTTGCTCAAGGTGCGTAGTATGCATACTGCCTTCACGATCTTGTCTCTGCTCCAAATTGAGAAAAGGGTCTATATGTTGAGACGCCCTAGATTCTGTTGGTTGTTGCCTTGATTCAGCCATTATCAACTGTTGCTTTCACTTTCGCTTAAGCTTTTCCCACAGATGGCGCCAATTGTAAGGTCTTTTTTGTAGCCCAAGCCCAAAATGTTTGGATTATGAGCCCAATGAACCCAGAACAATGAATTTGTAGAGAATGGGTGAATGAGCTAGGTTGATTGTGGACTAAACAATAGTTAACTATGGTGTTTAAGAAGGAACTGATATAAAAAGCACACTTCAAAGTCTTTCCATTTGATATCTGAAGAGGAATATTATTGAATAAAAAATCATTACAACTCTCAAAAACTGTCCCCCCCTTTTCCTCCAGAGGCTTCTTTTTTATATAGCATCCTTCCTTACCATCTTCATCGTCCACTTGTTCTTCATCTAAGTGTCCACTTGAGTATGTGTCACGTCAGATCTCTTCCTTAACTTTTTGTGAGTGGTAGTAGCTGGATTGACACTGTTCAGGGGTCTTCTCCACATTAATGCGGCCAGAAAAGTAGATGCAGTGCATTTAATGTGGTGGTGGCAGCTTTCCCTTTAGATATTTCTCCGTTCTTCTTATCTCCAGGCATGTCCAAAGATTATCTAGATCGCTGAAGTCATTAGTAAAATCATTCAAACCCCCAGATATTTGCTTGACTAAGAATCTTTACATCCGAGGAGAATGATCTCTTTGGAACACTGGTGCTCTCTTTGGACTAATCCCTTTCATTTCTAGGTATCTTTCTTTCATGCAGACTCCTTCTCAACAATTTTTGCCTCTTCAGACAAACAGTAACTTTTAAATAGGGCCTTGGGCTTAATACATAAGTTGGAGTTTCCACCCCCCACAAAGATAGTATATAAGAATATAATATTATTTTATTTCATAGCATGACTTAAATAATTTGGTATTTATTACTAAATATATATATATATATATATATATTTTTTTTTTTTTACTTTTTTGTTTTCTCATCTTATTTTCTATATATTTCTTATTATTCTCTCTCACATTCTTTCCTAAAAAAGTGGTTTCTCTCTCTCTATTTTTTTTATTCTTTCTTTCAACTCTACTTTTGGTTGATGAATCATTGTGATTTTTTAAAACTCTATTTTTGGTTCATAGTTTAAGTGTTGTATTTTTTTAGTTTCCCATCACAAGCTCTCTCTCTCTCTCTCTCTCTCTCTCTCTCTCTCTCTCTCTCTCTCTCTCTCTCTCATAGCTTTGGTTTGATTATTGTTTGAGTTAATACTTAGTTATTTGGGAAACAAGAATTTGAATCTTGACTATGCTAATTACATATTGGCATTCGGTCCATTTTAGTCTAGTTGGTCTACTTTGGTTCACTTTGATCCATTCAGTTTGCTTTAGTCCACTTCAGTCCAATTCGGTTTACTATGGTCTAATTAGGTCCACTCGGCCCAGTTCAGTCAATTCAGTCGGTGTACTCAGGACTATTTAGTCCAGGTTGGTCCATTTGTTTGACTTCGGTTTATTTCGCTGCATTTCAGTCCAATTTAGTCCATTAGGTTTTAGTCTAATCCTAGTCGGTCCACTTTGGTCCATTCCATCCAATTTGGTACATCTGGTCCACCTTAGTCTAATTCGGTCCATTTGGTCTATTTCGGTTAGTAAGGTCCAATTCAGTCTACTTCGGTTAGTATGGTCCAATTTAGTTTACTTCGGTCGAATTGATCCATTCAATCCCATTTCGATCTATTCGGTCCATATCGGTCCTATTCGATTCAATTTGGTCTATTCTATCCACTTGGTCCATTTGGTATAATCCATTTCACTTCACTTTGGTCCATTTGGTGTACTTACTTAAGAATGAGAAAAGACAAGTTTGGGTTGAGAGTACTATCAATTATTTGAGTAATATCAATTGTAATTATATGATAAGTTTTGGTTATCATAATAATCTCCTTAAGACAATGAGAGTTTGAATAATAATTTTGAAGCTTAAAAATTTTAGTTGTACTAAAAGAAATTTGGAAAATATAATGCATAATAACAATTGTTAGAAGAATATGGACAATTTCAAAATAAATAAATAAATAAATAATATTAGTCAAAAACATCAAAAATTATATATTTGTAAAAATAGAGTGATGAGGATTACTTTTTTAAATAGTTTAAATTTTAGGGAGGATAGATTATTTACAATAAAATTTAGAGAAATAAATTATACATATTTAATATAACTTTGTTATGACTTTTTATTATTATGATAATCTACTTTAAGAGAATGAAAATTTTTGAATAATTTATTTGAAACTTAAAAAGTTTAGTTGTACCCCCAAAAAAAAAAAAAAAAAACATAGCATACTATAGCTTAATTTTGAAGAATATGGACCATCTTATAAAAGAATAATATCAATCAAACTCACTCAAAATAATAGAATGATATTGGTAGAGATAGA
Source organism: Quercus variabilis (assembly GCA_030445155.1). Classification (NCBI taxonomy): domain Eukaryota; kingdom Viridiplantae; phylum Streptophyta; class Magnoliopsida; order Fagales; family Fagaceae; genus Quercus; species Quercus variabilis. Next base: position 5,344,347 of record CP129452.1, on the reverse strand, counting down.
AAGATGAAAAATAATTTTAGGAATTATTTAATTTTTAAGGAGAACAAATTATTTTCAACAAATTTTAGAGAACAAATTATATATTATATTACAATTACAAAATAATTACCTATTCCCACGCTTGTCATGGGTCTACTACTAGTCTATATATCTATATATATCTAAAAGTTGAAACATAGCATTTATAGTTGCTACGCTCTAGTTTAGCCACATCATCAACCATGTCACCTTTAATTCTTCATTTTTTAAACAAATATTAGTATATAAATAAATAGTGCAACTTTACTCATTCTCTAACTCATTAAATCCAACTCACCATGAACAACCTTACACATTCTTTAACTCATTAAATCCAACTCACCATTAATTTTCCTCCTTCCAATTCTCAACTCTTCATTTACCCCTTCAAGACTATTTCTCTCTTTTGAAATTCAAACCCTTCAATTCTCAATTCTTTATCTCCGCAAAAGTTGCCAAAGTGGTATTAGATTTGGAAAGTCCCTTTGTGGTTTGTTTTTTCCCTTCTTATTTTTTCTTTTCCCCAACTTCGGTTTTTCCATTGGATTTTTAAAGTTTGTGGATGATATGCATTTTTGTGAGTTGCCGACAATGTGATCACTTTGGGGTTATGGGTGGCTAGGATTGGTTTGTCGGTTATAAGAAGGGTTTTCAAGAATTAGACATCTCTACAACAACTTCTTACTTCATATTCATGTCGTACAATTTTTATTTTATATTTGTGTCTTACCCGTTCAATTTGTTTATCTTTGACATTTTAGTTTTCTTACATTTGACATTTGTTTAACTCTATGTAAAAAAAGGAAGAAAAGAAAACTAAAGTTTAATGTATTTACCTATGGTTGTTTTGAAACAATAATAGAGTATACATTGTAATTATACTCCAATTACTATTTTCATATTTTTTTACTCATTGGTTCTTTTTTGTTGTCGAACCTTTCTCAATTTCTGTTTGGCTTCGACAATATTATGTTTAGCATACTTTTTCTTATCATGTGCAGCACAAAATAATTTGATCTTGCAGTCTAATAGACAATTAAATATCTACCTCAAAAGTTTGGTCACAAGGAAATAGAAAACCTCAAGACATGATTAATTGGAGGTTTAATTTTTATCTGATTTTGATAATGCTAAACGTGGAATTTGGTTCTTGCAGGGTTTAGGGTCATTGACCTAGATACATGAGAGTTTGACAATGAAGGTTTCTTAAGTGGCTAAAGACATTTCTAAGGAACTTTAAGAGAAGAAAGAAAGTTTTTTTTTTTTTTTTTTTTCTTCCAAACTTCCATTATTTTATATAGTTTTGATATGTATAGACATTGTTTTTTGTTTTTTTATTCTTCATTGATTTCATGATTTAGTTATTAAGAAAAACCCAAAATAATAGAACATAAATGGATAATACTTTTAAAAATAGTTCATTTTTTAAGGAGAACAAATTATTTTCAATAATTTTTAGAGAATAAATTATACATTATAACATATTACAAAATAATTATATATTTCCACGCATGGCGTGGGTCTGTGACTAGTTGAAAAATAAAAACTGAAGCCACAAGAGAACCAAACAAACTAAAAACGGGAAGCAGCTGTACAACAATTCAAACACACGGTTTTGTTTCAAAAACTGAGATATTGCCTCTTTATATTTAACATTAACATTATGAACTCTTTCACATTGCGTATCCAGATGTAATAAACTGTGGTAACCAAGTATAATTTGCATAGCAGGACCTTGAACTTTTCCACTTAAAATCTCTATGCCTAGTTGCAAGATCTCAGGCTAACAGCAGCCTATATTATTTTCCAAGCATTACGGCATCACACGAGACCAAATCCTAATAGTAAATACATTTCTAGCATTTGGTATTTGGAAAGGAACATGGATGAACCAAGTGAGAAAATAATTAGTCATGAACAAACCTCTCAATTCGCCTGGGTTCTTGGTTTTTTTAAGTGATATATTTTGGTAATTTGCATAGCATTTGGTATTTGACACAGTATCAGAAGGAATTGGTATCAACAGGTTAACTCATAATTTCATGATGGCAAAACTTGATGGGGGGATTTTAGAGGCACATATTTGGAAGCTGTTGAAACGTCTAGGTAAGTGCAAGCTCTTGGTTTTTTAAAGTGATATATTTTGGTAAGAAAGTTGAGAAATTAAACTGATGGAAAAGAGAGTGTGCCAATTCTACTAGTGGATGTTTTGCTGATTTTACTGTACAGAGCATTTTATTGTAATCTACCATTAATGACATTAAAAAAAAAAACTCCATTCTTTCCCCATATACTTTGCTAGAACACAATTAACCTTTGTGTGTTTTCCTTCAACTTTTTTTCTTTTTCTTTTTAGGATTCTTTTGAAGAATACTGGGTCCTTTTTGGATGTTCATCAGCTATGAATTGTGTTGGAGCCGTCAGAGCGGCACAATTTGTTAGCCCTCATAACACTATTATGACTATTCTTTGTCGCAATGCAATGACACATCTGAGTAAGTTTTACGATGCTACTGGATTAGAGTTTCTGGGCATGAGATGAGTTAGCTTGACCTAGAGCTTTGATTTGATGTTTTTTGTCACTTCAGTCTAAAGTTTGAGAAAGCCTCTGCAGAAAAATTTCTCCAGAAAAGTTTGTATTTGATTTTGGTAACATTTATCGCTGTTTATCTCCCTTAGGTGAAATCTGAATTTTCTTTTGCAGATTATGACATAATAAAGCAGCAATGCCAGATTAGGCATGTCTTTTAGGATATTGATAATTTTTGTTTCATTCTTACTAGAGCAGGATTAGGCACATCTCTGTTCGATGCAACAATATGTATTTCATTCAGATGTGTATCCAAGGATGATTGAGATCATTTTGTCAAGAGAAATGGAATGAGTTTAGTGATCTATTCCCATTCTAAATCATGCAATTATTGTTAGAAATCAACACTAACTCTCTTGTCTCTAGAAACTTCTAGAACTTCTCACACAATCTCTCTTTTTCTAGAAATTTTTCTCTAATTCCAGAAATTTCTCTTTTGCTCTCTTTCTAGAATTCTCTCCAAAATAGTTCTTATATTTTCTATAGAAGCTTCCTTGCATTAGTGAATTTTAGCCACATATTTATAAAATAGTCTAGAAGGTTGGAGAATAATAAAAAGCAAGGTGCTAGAAGCTTCAAGTTGGTTTCCTAACAACCTACACCTAGTATAAATAGATGTGGTAGTATGTGAAGGAGTGTGTGAGACTAGTGAGAGACTTGAAAAGTGTGAAGTGGAGAAATAAGTAAGAGCTATTGTGTAGTGTCAGTACATAGGTGTCTAGAGAGTTGGTGTGTGTCTTGTAAAAGCTAAGTGTGCTAGAGTAGCTTTGCCGTGTGGTGTTAGTGAGTCTTGTAATTGTGTCATACGTGGAGCCACATTAGGCTTTCCATAAGTCTTAAGTGTTGTAATTCAAATAGTTAAGTATTAAATAAAAGTTCTTTTGTTCAGTCATTTGTTCAATAATCTAATGTCAGAGCTTCCGCTAACTCAAGAATTATACAAGGATAATATATTCCTGTTCAAACACTGCAATATTTCCTCTTCAGATTTAACATTACCATTGTGAACTCTTTCACATCTCTGTATCCAGATGTGATAAACTATGGCAACCAAGACAAACCTACATAGCAGCACCTAGAAACTTCTACCCTTCAAATCTCTTATGTCCTGTTATAAGACCTCATGCCAACAGCCTATATTATTTTCCGTGCTTACATAGACATCACATGAGACCAAAAAAAATTTAAAATTAACGCAAGGTCTGGGGGTTCAAAATTGTGAACAAAACCAACTTTTATTTGTAAATTAACATCAGTCCAAAATTGAAATTTCCATGGCTTTTAAAGCTATTGGTGAAAGAGGGTAGTAGAACTCATTAAGAACATTATATAGCCACACACATCATATAACTCAGCAATAAATTTTGTTTCTATCTTTGTAGCATTTCACATTAGTTAATTTATGGTAATAACAACATATCTAGCAAATGATGGTTGGAAAGGAACTTAGATGAACCATGTGAGAAAACAGTTAATCATATGGCACAAACCTCTCAATCCGCCTTAGTTCTTTGGTGACATCTACCATAGTTGGCCTTCTCTGTGGATCATCCTCTGTACATCTCAAGGTGAGGTCCAGCGCAGCTTGTAATTGCTGCTCTGCCAAAATTGGAGGATCCATAATCTTGCTTATGCATCGACCTTGAGCATGGTTATGGATGTATGCTGTTAAGCTAGAATCTTTATCAATATAAAGTTCCACTCCAGTTAAAAGTTCTAGAAGAAACTCACTGAAGTGATACACATCATTTTTCTCCGTTGTCTTACCTGTTGCTTCAATCTCGGGGGTTTTGAACTTTGAAGACCAGAAGTCGCCAGTAGCTTCTACCTCAGTTTCACCCTCAGGAATTGAAACGGAAACCAAAAAGTTGGACAATTTGGGAACATCATTTTGTTAGACTTCGTCAACAAAATAAAGGATAAAACATTGGAAGATACCACCCGAGAATACTTGACTGAGCTTATTAACAGAAGCCTGGTTCAAGTATTAGAGGTTCAAAGTTGGGGAGAAGTTGCAGTGTGTGGAATCCATGATCTATTGCGTGATATCATCTTACAAAAGATGGAAGATATAAGTTTTTGTCATGTTTTGTCAAAAAGAGAGTCTAGTTTTGAAGGACTAACACGACGCATGTTAGTGAATAGAGATTCACTTTGTGTATTGGAGCAATTTAAGAAATCTCATATCCATTCTCTTTTATTCTTTAATATTGATGAATTTCCAATCTCCTTTATGAGTACATTTCTTAAAAATTTCAAGCTTATGAAAGTACTGGATTTTGAGAATACTCCACTAGATTATCTTCCTGATGAGGTGGGAAATTTATTTCACTTAAGGTATTGAAACTTGAATTGTACGAAAGTGAAGACACTTCCAGAATCTATCGGGAAGCTACAGAATCTAGAGACTTTGTCCTTATGGCATACACTAATACAAGAGATACCAGTTACGATCAACAGGCTTCATAAGCTTCATTTTCTTTTCACCAGTCATTTTGATGCCAAGATGGATTTCAATCTAAATACTAAAAGAGGAGTTAAATTACATTGGAGCATTGAATGCTTAAAGGAACTAGAAAAGCTACTACTCGTGGACGCAAATCATGGACGGGTCAAATTGATTGAAAGTTTGGGAAATTTGAGCCAACTGAGGTATCTAGGCTTGGTAAACTTGTCTTGGGAAACTAGAAGGGCTTTATGTGCTTCTATGGAGAACATGAACTGCTTAAAAGATCTATATGTTAGCTTGATGAACAAAGATGAGATCATTGATTTACAGCCCATTTCATCTCCACCTAAATGTCTTGAACACCTATGCATAAAGGGGAGCATAGACAAGTTGCCAGGCTGGATTTTAGAACTTCCACACCTAGTCAGATTATATGTTTATTGGACAAGGTTATGTGATGAGTCCTAAGAAGCACGGGTGCGTTTCGGGACTCGGGAGCGGGTGTGGGTGCGGGACTTGGCAATTTTTGAAAAAGGTGGGTGCGGGTGCGGCGGAACTCGGCAATTAAAAAATTATTAAAAATATTTTTATTTATATTTTTAATATATTGCTAAGTATATAAACATATACCATACTTTTTCACATTATATACACATATACCAAATTTAATAACTAAAACATGATGTTCATAAATTAAATACAACCCAGACTCTAGAGTGGCTGGTTCAGTGAAGCGCAGCCCAGACAGCATAGAGAAGAGAGAAAGAGCGATGGAGTTGGAGTGAGGAGGCTGTTTTGGAGTCTCTGGACGAAGTGTGAGGGAGTTTTAGGTTTTAGGGTAAGTAAAATGGTGCGTTTTGCACCTTTTTTTTTTTTTTTTTTTTTTTTTTTTTTTTTTTTTTTTTTTTAAATTTCGGCCTGAACTGGCCGTTTTGGTGGTTTTGGCCGACACGGCCGAAACGGCCCGAATCGGGCCAATTCGAGCTGCGTCGGCGCGCGTCGGCTTTGCCACGTGGCCCAAATCGGGCCTATTCGAGCCGCATCGACATGCGTTGGCTTTGCCACGTGGCCCGACGTGACACGAACGCGCAGTCAGCGACGTCCGACGTGGGTGTGGTGCTTCTGGTGTCGCGTCCGTGCTTTCCAGGTGATGATCCACTCAAAGCCTTTCAAAATCTGCCTAATCTAGCAGAGCTCATACTGGGAATGGAAGCATACAATGGAGAGCAATTGCAAATTAGGAAAGGAGGATTTCCAAAACTCATGATGCTATGGCTAATAGATTTATCTGAATTGAATTCACTAGATATAGACAAAGAAGCATTCCCTTTCATAAAAAATTGAGCATTGAACGTTGTCCACAATTGAAGGAGGTACCCTTTGGTATTCAACACCTGAGAAACCTTAAAGAACTGAGTTTTGCAAATATGCCTAGAGAATTTGAAAAAAGTTTGGATCCAGAGCAAGGGTCACATTATTGGATTATTGAGCATGTACCATTCATCTTACTCTGTCACAAGGTTTGCAAAGGTTTTTTTAGGTTATGAGTCCCACAATCTCCGTTCTAAGTCTTTGGAGAGGTCAAGAGGGAAAACAATCGACGAAGATGATGACAACAACAACAACAATAATGGCGATGGTATCAATGCTTCAGATGAGAAAGATTAGTCATGTTAGTGAATTGTAGCTAAAATCAGTTTTTGCATTTTGATGAGATTTATGCTTCATTTTTTTTTTCCAAAGAAAAAACAAATATTGGGAATAACGCTATTATGGCTGTGTCATTTGAGGCAAATTGTATCTCAAGTTAGAGAATTATTGTGTACTCTCATAGTACTATAAATGTGTACTCCCTCCTCTCACATGAATGGTAGATTCCACTAATTAAATTCATGGTGGGACTCACCATTCATGTGAGATAGGATAGTTCTCTTGTGAGGCTAAATGTGATAGTTCTCTTGTCATTTTAGAAATTGTTACTATAAGCAAAGATATTACTAGACAGGCATGGGAAGAAATAGAATTAATTATTGGAAAATGGAGAAATCCACATGATTTGCCAAAGTTAAGAGAAAAAGACATGAAAATGACAACATATAAGAAAAGCATGAGTGATTTTTTTAAGCACCTATTATGATTAGCCTTACTCTCTTATGAAAATAAATATAGTTCTCAGTTGGAAAATAAAGGAGAAGTTTATAATACGAAGGATTGACATTTGTTGGATATTGCGTGAAGGTTTCATCAAACCTTGGTATACTTTCTTGCATTATTTGGAATCATAAGTAAGTTGGGGGAAAAGACTCTCAAAGTGTCAAATACTCTAAGCGGCTGCATTTCATATGTTTTATATTAAGCTTGGGTTCTAGAGCTTTGATACCAAAGGAACTTACATAATGAAGAGATGTCATGAGGTGGGGCATGCTGTATATCATGAGACAAGTTATAGTGATTAAGCTAAGACTGAAAATTGCATACTGTAGAGGGAATGTAAAGTGAAGAAGCAAGGGATACACCAAGTGTGGAACTATCATGCTATTATCTATATTTCAATAGAACTCTTGTTATTGTGGCATTGTAATCAAAGTGTACAATTTAATAAAATTTTGTTCTTTTTTGGATCAAATTCCTTCTTGTCTACTTCTCTCTTAGATCAAATTTTGATTATAATGCAACATCAAAATTGTTCAAATTGAAGCAATTACTTTATTGTTCATGATGCATTATGAATTCAGTCATGTAGATAATACATATTCCGAGGCTAGAAATGTATTTACAAAGAGCATTACTAAAATATACTATATATTATGAGGCTAGAAATATTTCATTCAGATGCGTTATACAAGGATTATTAAAATAATTTTGTGTTTACCAACAAAAAAAAAAAAATAATAATAATATTGTTAAGAGAAATGGAATGAATTAGGTGCAATTATACCAGTCATTGTGATCAATTGTGGGGAAGTTAATTATTCAATGAATCATTTACCTAAATTCGCACGAATGATCTAATGTCAGTAGGAAAATGTTTGCCAGGTTAATTTTACTTTAAATACAACTCTATGAACATCTTTTGAGAAGGATATTAACTTTGAATACTACCTATCTTGTTTGGTTTAGCCTTCTAAGTTCTAATCTCTAGCATTGAGCCATTATGAACTTGGAAGCCTTTTGAAAATCAATGAAGTTCTGCCTGTTAAATGTTAATGTGTCTAAAACATTTGGATATGAATTTATGTGAAACTGCTGCATGATTTGATTGTTAACCAGTTCCAATGTCCCTTTTCTATTTTATTTTTTTATTAGACGCAAATTATCTTTAAAGGTAAATTACAAAGTAAATGATGCTTTGCATGGTTAAATGAACATACCAGTCCAAATTTCCAAGGTTGTAAACCATGTTGGGAAAAAATTTATATAACTGTGAATAAATTTCAGTAAGTACAACGGAAGTATAATCACACAAGAACACCAAAATTTACGTGGAAATCTTTTTCCTTAAAGGGAAAAACTACTAGACAAACTTTGAATAATTTCACAATATTAAATAGAAATTACAATATTTAGAGACTTAGAGATACAACTTGAAAAAAAAAAAAAAAAAAACTCTTTTTTTTTTCTTTTTTTTTTTCACTCACTGCTCTCTTCCTCATTGTGTGTGTCTCACAATTTTCTCTTACTCTCTTTATTTTTCTTTTGTCTTTTACTTGCTCTCAATCATGCAATTCTTCATGACTGCACCATTCTCAGTCTCACTCACTGGGACTTAGGGGTGTCCAGCGGGTTAAAGACCCGACCAACTCGCCCGAATCCGACCGACCCGAGGCCCAATGGGTGGACCCGAAGTCCAGGGTGGGTCGGTTGCGGGTCTCTCTCTAGTAAAACCCGATTAATCGGTTCGGGTGGCGGGTTAATGAGTTAAAAACCCGTAGTACCCGACCTGACCGATTACTTAAGATTAAAATATATATATATATATATATATATATATACCAAATTGCAGAACCAGAACACGTGAAGTTTGAAGGAGGAGAGACTGATTGGACTTTGGTCACTGCTCCACGCTACTTCAGGTCTGCCATGGTGATGGGACTAAAAGTAAGAGAATACCACTCATATTTCTCAATTTTCACACAAAAAAAATCTCTTCTGAAGATATGGTATGGGTTGAACGGCTATACTTCAAATCAGATGGAAAATTTTCACCACTTCCCCATGCCCATGGTCAGCAATCTGAAGATATGGAACGGCTACCCCTATCAAAATCCAAATCAGAATTTTCTCACTCCTCTCTACTCGGCTACACTTCAAGACTCTCAACTCTCAAGTCTCAAACCTCATCTCTCTCTCTCTCTCTCTCTCTTATAAATGGGTATTTTCTCTAAGCTTTTATTTTTCTCTCTGCTCTCTAGTCTCTCTATAGATTTCTAACTCTCTTTTTTATTTTGAAACAAACCTTTTCAACCCAACAATCCCACCAAATGTAAGTTCGACATTTTCATTTTACACTTTCAGTTTCTTAAGCGTTTTCATTTCCTGTCTTTTTATTTATTGACAAAACCATTTTGTTTTTTGTTTCACCGTTTGTTGTTTGGATCTGATTGTTTGATTTATGTTTTATTTTATTGCAGCCTGCAAGGCCAGGGGTTCAGACCTTAGGGTTCATTTCAAGGTACTATAATCTGTTACTGTCTCATCTTCAAATTTTAGTTCGTTAGTATTAATATTAAGTGTTTATTTATGAGGGAAACATAAATCTATGTTGTTTTAGGGTGTTTGTTTGCTTGGAGAGATAGAAGAATCATGTATCACATGCATATAATCTGAGAAAATACCACATGAATGTTATAACATAGTTGGTATTCAAGAATCAGTCTCGGCTTCCTAGTCTCAGATCAGGTAATTTTTTTTTTCCCTTTTCATCCCTCTTTTTCTGTATTTTGTGATTGTGTATTTGTGATATGGGTTTATCATTTTGTTCAAATGATTTATTTTTTGATATGTAATAAGAATGATATGAAAAGTAACTTAAGGGATCTTGTTCACATGATTTAAAACTTTAAGATTAGGGACCAAAACTGAACAATAGATTGGATTCAATCATTCAAAGATGAAACCCTAATTTTTCTTTATTTGATTTGTTGGTCTAAGACTTGATTTATCTCTTTTTAAAGATGGAACCCCTAACTTGAGTGTGTTTGTTTCTGTTATCATTTTTCGGAGACTTGAGTTATCACTTTTCTGAGTGTGCTTTGTGTTTATTTTCATGTTTACTCTTTATAGACAGACATTATAGTTAGTTTGATTTATTATTTTAGCTTGCTCTGAGTGTGATTTGTATCTGCCCTGTTTTATTTCTTGTTTTGTTTTTGTTTTTGTTTGTTTGTTTTTATTTTTTATGATCAATGTACTTGTATCTTCACTGTAAAAGAAGAATATGAACCCCTGTTTTAAAAAGATAAAATCCAAACACATTTTTATTATCTTATCTGCCTGTTTTATTCCTTGTTTTGTTTTGTTTTTTTTTTCCATGATCAATGTACTTGTATTTTCTTAGGATTAGTTTTTTTTGGTTGTTTGCTAATGCATAATTTTGATTCTTTAGGTTATGGAACCCTTTAGTGATGCACCCCCTTCCCAAACAACACTTACTGCCCAAACTGAACCTGTTGCCCAAGCTGTACCCCCTTCCCAAACAGCCCCTATTGCCCCTCCAACTAATGCTGAGGTTCCACTTCCACCTAGAGGTAAAAGCAAGGTGTGTAGTAATAGGAAAAAGTCTGTTACTTGGGACCATTTTGAGAAAATAGATATTGGTGAGGGTCATTTTAAGGCTGTTTGTAATTACTGTCAAAAAACTTATCTAGCTGATAGTAAGGGGCATGGTATTGCTAATTTATTGAATCATACTCCAGTTTGTGTTAAGAACCCTAATAGAGATACACTTAAAGGGCAACAAACCTTAGCGTTTGAACCCAAAATGGATGGGGAGGAAGGGTTTCAGCTTGTGCCAACAGCCTTTACTGTTGAGGCTTCTAGAAAGGCAATTGCTGAAATGGTTATAATAGATGAGTTGCCTTTTAGGTTTGTTAAAGGGTATGGGTTTCAAAGATATTCGACAACCTTACAACCTAAGTTGCGAAGTAGGGATATTCCATCTCGTCAAACTGTGGCTAGGGATGTGATTGGCATTTATGGTGTTGAGAGAGAGAGAAACTAAGGAGGGCCTTGAAGGGTCGTAGGGTGTGTCTTACTACGGACACATGGACTAGTATTCAAAATCTGTGTTATATGTCCCTTACAGGTCATTTTATTGATAATGATTGGAAGTTGCATAAGAGAATTTTGAATTTTTGTCAAGTGGAAGACCATAAGGGGGAGACTATAGGTAGAAAGATTGAGATGTGTTTGCGTGAGTGGGGTATCAATGGCATATTCACTTTAACAGTGGACAATGCTAGCTCAAATGGTGCCACCATTAAGTTTTTGGAAAATGTAACTAAAGATTGGGATGGGACTATTTTAGGACATGAGTTCTTACACATGAGGTGTTGTGCACATATCCTAAATCTGATTGTGGGGGATGGTATAAGTGAAATTGATGCATCCATTGCCAAGGTGCGTGAAGCTGTGAGGTATGTCAAGTCCTCACCAAATAGGAATCAAACTTTTGTGGGTTTTGTTGAGAGATTAGGTATTGAGTCTAAGTCTCTTCTTTGTCTAGATGTACCAACTAGGTGGAACTCTACCTACCTCATGTTAGAAATCGCACAAAAATTTGAGAAAGTATTCATACGAATGGGCTTTGAGGATGATAGTTATTCTTCATACTTTATGAACAAGGAGAATAGTGGTGGTATGAGATCTCCTAGTGGTTTTGATTTCCAAAATTGTAGGACATTTGTGGGGTTTTTGAAGCTTTTTTACAATGCCACAAAAAAATTTTCAGGTTCTTTGTATGTTATTGCAAACACCTTTTTTGATGAGATGTTTGTCATTCAAGAGAATATTTCCCATTTAAGTAAATCTCAAAACCACCTCTTGAAAAACATGGCAACTAAAATGAAATCTAAGTTTGATAAGTATTGGGGGAAAGGGGATAAAATGAATCATCTCTTGTATGTGGCTGTGATTCTTGATCCAAGAAAGAAGTTGAGGTTTTTAAAGTTTTGTTTTTCTGAAATTCATGGGAATGAAGTGGCTGATGTGATGGTTGAATTGGTGAGGGGTTCCTTGGTCAAGTTGTATGATTATTACTGTCGTGTTGATTCACCAAATGTACAAGTATCAAGTGGGAGTGAGAGGACACACATAGAAGGTGAGTCAATTGGTTGTAGTGATCCATATGCGATGGTTAATTCTAGGTTTGACCGTTTCTTGGAGGCTGAGCAGTCCATAGGGTGTAGCAATGAGATTGACAAATATTTGGCCGAAAATTGTGAAAATAGAAGGGGGGATGTTAAGTTTGAGATATTGGGGTGGTGGAAGGCAAATTCAGATAGGTATCAAGTGCTGTCCAAAATAGCTAGGGATGTGCTGGCTGTACCTGTGTCTACTGTTGCTTCTGAGTCAGCCTTCAGTACCGGAGGATGCATACTTGATCCATTTCGGAGTTCACTCTCTCCACTCATGGTTCAAAATCTTGTTTGTGCACAAGATTGGCTTCAAGCCTCGGTTCCAATATCTTTTCGTAAGTCAAAGGATGAGATAGAGGCATTGGAAGATGAATTTCATGATTTAGGTAAAATGTTAACTTCCAAAGTTTTTTTCTATTAAGTGCTATTAAATGTGTCTTATGCAAATGAAATTTAATCTAATAGCTTTCATTTCTTTCTCTTTTCTAGTTATACGTCAAGCAGCAGTAGGTGGTGGAAGTTCAAGCTCAAGCGGTATCTCAATTACTATTGATGACTAATCATGAATTGGGTAAGTTTCTGCCCTTACTTTTTGGTTATTGCTATTCTGTATTTTTTGGTCTTGTCTTTATATTTTCTATTGATAAATATCTTTTTGCCCATTTTCTTGTAGGAGGGACACATTTTGTATAGGAGGCAGATTTTTGGATACAGATTGGAAGTTCTTTTGGACGTATAGTGCTTTTCTAGCTTATAACTTATAGATCAACTCTTGCTTATAGGAAAGAAAACTTATTAGGTTTATATGCTTTCTTTCCTATTAGTAATGGACTAAACTATAGAGTAGTTGTTCTTTAATGCTTTAGAAAAGCTATTTTTTGGAAATACTTAGGTATTTCATAATATTGCAACTAATTATAACTAGCTACTACCTTGGTAGTTTACTGCCTTACACACTTGCAGTAACTATCTTTCTGCCTCCTTTGATTCTTATGGAAATATTGCAAGATGCTCAAATTGCTATACTTGTGGTGTGGCTCACTGGCTGTGATTGAATTATTTGTTAGAATTTGTTTTGCTGGCTTGTGTAAAAGTTGTGTTACATGTATGGAATGGTTGGCACAACTTGGCAGGTTTAATAGATTGAGATGTGCTTTTGTGCTTATTAGACTTTTTTTGATTTGTTTTTGGATTTTAAAGGTACTGCCCAGGTCTTAATTCTTAGGCATTAGGAAAAAATTCTTTCTTGTATTGTGTGTGTTTTTATGCACTGCCCAGTGCCCAGGTCTTAAGGGTGTGGCATTTTGAAAATGTCTTTTTTTGTATTGTGTGGTTTTAACAGGTGGTTAGAATGTGATATTATTAGACTTTTTTGATTTGTTTTTGGATTTTAAGGGTACTGCCCAGGTCTTAATTCCTAGGCATTTTAAAAAAATTCTTTCTTGTATTGTGTGTTTTTATGTACTGCCCAGTGCCCAGGTATTAAGGCTGTGGCATTTTGAAAAATGTCTCTTTTTGTACTGTGTGGTTTTAACAGGTGGTTAGAATGTGATATTAGGTGTTTTTATGTGCTTGCTAATTGTCTAGTTGTTATCAGTGATGTACTGTTTTTATGTGCTTGCAAATGTTTTTATATCAAACATTAAATTTGTACTGATAAAAATTTGTACTTAAAAAGGCCTGTAGGCCCGATAGATTTAAAGTTGTGGAATGGCATACAACTTGAAAGCCCAATTTGAAATGAAGGATGAGCCCGTACCATATATTTACATGAGTCAAAGTATCTAAATCTTTGTTGAAACGAAGCCCATTAATTTGGGCCCAAAGGCCTATCAAAAATTGGGTTAAAATTAAAAAAATTTATGCAAATTCACAAGTTCAGCCCAATTCGAAGCCCAAGCCCAATTCGAAGCCCAAACCCGCCAAACCGACGAATCCGACCCATTAAACCGTTGACCCGAACCGCCAGGTCTGACCTATATATTGGGTCGGTTGCGGGTCACAATTTTGCTAACTCGATCCAGTCGGGTCGAGTTCGGGTCAGGCCCAAACCCGAGCCGACCCGACCCGTGGACAGCCCTACTAGGACTTCTCTTCTCATCTTCACCAAATGGCCGAATGGCCTTTCCTTTTATTTCTTCACCTTTTTCTTCTTTTCTTCCTTTCACACTCTTCACACCAAGTCATAATAAATGCAACCCAACTAGTCTTGACTTTTGTACATAAAGATGACTTCAATTCTTCTCATTGGAAAGCTTCTCCAGCAAGTTCAATTTAGTTTGCCGACTTCTTGCCAATTTTTCAACAAGCTCATTTAATGGGCTAAGACAAAGTGTAGGCTAGACCATGGTGCAATGCACCCAACAAACCACACATTTTTATAACTCAACAATAAACCTTCATCTACATTGCAGTAATTGAAACGAGTTCATGTGACATTTGTTAATACATGTCAATAACTACAGGATTGTTTGGTAACGTTGTTCTAGTAATGCTGTTTGTATTTTTTGAAAATGCTTGTAAATAAAAAAATATGTATAAAAATACATGTAATGTTGTTTAAAAATAAAAAACATATGTTTAAACACATGTACTAAAGGAACAGTACATATCTTAACATTATTGTCATTATAAATTAAAGAAATTTATTAAAGAAAGAAACATATCAAGAATCTGTACACGGAAACACAGCAGAATATCTGCACATGAGCAACTTAGCTGAAGACACGTAAGAACCAACCAAAATAAAAATAGAACCAGTAATTAGCCAACTCCGACACAACGTTTTGTTTAAGACTGAGTACCTAATTCCTAAGAACCAAACAAACTAAAATAGAACCAGTAATTAGCCATTGTGAACTCTTACACATCTCTGTATCAAGTTGTGATAAACCACGGCAGCCAAACAACGGCCTATATCATGTTCGAAGCATAACAATCTCACACAAGACCAAATCCCAGTGGTAAACACATGCCTAACATTTAATAGAAAATAACTAATCATGGTACAAAGCTTTCAATCCGCCTGAGTTCTTTGGTAACATCTACCATTGTTGGCCTTCTCTGTGGATCTTCCTCTGCACATGTCAATGCAAGCTGCAAAAAAGCTTGTAATTGTGGCTCTAAACTTGCACCTCCTCCTGCTGCCAAAATTTTCGGATCCACAACCTCGTTTATGCAATGAACTTGAGCATGGTTATGCATGTAGGCTATAAAGCTAGATTTTTTGTCGATTGTCAATCGGGTTATATTATAAGAATCCTCTCCAGTTAAAAGTTCGAGAAGAAGCTTACCAAAGTAATACACATCAGTTTTTTCTGTTACCTTACCTGTTGCTTTAATCTCTGGAGTTTTGAACCTCGAATACAAATAATTGCCATCAGCTTTCACGTCAGTTTCACCATCAGGGATTGATACAGAATTAAAAAAGTGAGACAATTTAGGAACATCAAGTTCATCTAATAAGATAGTTGTCATATGTATAGCCATATGGATGACGGGTCTTTGGAAGGCTGTATGGAGATAGGAAATTGCATGAGCAATCTGCCTTGCAATCTTTAATCTGCTCTCCCAAACCATGGGCTGATGTTGTCGTTTAGTAACATGTGAGACATAAATTCGATCAGAAAGGAAACCATTTGTAGCATATGCATACACTAAAATGGGAATTGCAGTCTCAAGACAACACCCTATGGGTCTTAATACATTACTGTGAGCACTCATTTGTGCAGAAATCACTAAATCATTGATGGCTGAATCGGCCCAGAATTTAAAGCCAGGAAATCGCCTAACGATAACGATTTGTCCATCAAGAGAGCCCTTAAACCAAAACATTCCATAATGATTGTTATAGTTGTTGGTTGCTTGTTGGAGCTCTTTAGCAAAGAAGCTACGGATGGGAATTGGCTTGCCATTGCAAGAGACAATAAGCTTCTCCAGTAGCTTGCTTCCATTCTCAATAAATTGTCTCTCTCTTTTCTCTTTTTCCTCACTTTTCTCACTCATTCTCAAGAAACAATCTCTCCACCAACGCCGCATAGCTTGAAGGTGTGCTAATTAACCTCTTACCCAACATGGATCTTCAATTTTGGACTGAATTTTCATTACAGCTTTCAATTGTATTGTCAAGTCAACTCGTTTGGTCTTTAGGTCATTTTCTAACTTCACTTCTTTCACCAATTACTTTACGCCCGCTCGCACACGCAGTTATATTTACTTCAGCAGTTAGCACAATCTACACTCCTCAAAAGTCCACACGTCGTGAATGGGACCTACCCACCATCTTGTCACATTGAACTCTATAGGATTGTGCCGTGCAGCAAATTTTCATTGGTAAGGTATTATCTTATTTGTTGGTACTAGTTACCTTAACAGATAAAATCTCATTGTATAAGAGATTTGGAATTCAATTTTTCTTTAAATTAAAAACTAATTAGTATCTTACTCTAATGATAAAGAGTTTTTATCAGGAGTGGACACTACAGATTGAAACTATCTAAAAAAAGATATTATCTTATTTGAGAGCGACATATAATATAAAATAGAGCCAGAATAAAAAAAAAATAAGAGAAAAAATATTTTTAATTTTTTTCACATGGTATTTGATTTGAGAGTAAAAAAGGGAAGGAATAAAAAATATAGTTTGTATAAATTTACTTTCATGTCCTAATAGATTAAAAAAAAGAGTAACAAATAAGAAAAAAAAAATACTAATAAACAAAAAATAATAGCAACTGACCAAATGAAAAGTACCCAAAAAAAAAAAAACTAGAGTATGAATTTTTTTTTTTTTAAAGGAAAAGGACTAAAAACTAAAAAATGATATATATATATATATATATATATATATATATATATAAAAGAAACAGTTGACACGTAAAAAAATATGACAAAACGGACCCTTAAAATACATGAAGTAAAAAAAAATAAAAATAAAAAAACGTGTCTAGTTTTCTCCTTATTCTTGGTAGAAAACTTTTCGGTGCGCAAGAGGAGAAAACACTCAGCTCCACTATTTTTTTTTTCTTCTCTCCTTCCTAATCAAACACTCTTTAAAAAGTTTTTCCTCCTCACTATCTCTCCTAAATTTTCTGTTCTCCCTAAAATCTCTCCAAACAAACACACTTGTAGCCTCTCCCTCAAGAGTCCAAACTTCTTGAGTGGAACCTGGCCACCATCTTATCACATTGGGGTCTATATGATGTCCTGAATGACGTGTAGACTACTTTACATATATTAAAACTAGGAGTGTGCATGAATCGGGTTAAGGAGATTTTTTTATCCAACCTACCATGGTGGGTTTAAAAAAACTCAACCCAACCCAACCCAACCCACATGGGTCAGGTTGAACTTTTTTTTTAATTACTATTATTATTAAATTGAGCATAAAAAGATATAAATATAAATATATTAAAAAAAAACTCAAAGATTAGTATCAATGTATCTCTTTAAAGGCAAACAACACTAATGACTAAACAACAAGAGTAATTTACTAGGATTTGTATAAACTAATTGGCTTTTATATAGGATAGGAAGAGCTGGTTATTTTTTTAAAAATTATTAATTATATAGTATATATTAAATATATGGGTGGGCCAGGTCGGGTTTAGCGAGTTTGGAATTTTATGACCCGAACCCAACCTGACCCACTATCAAAAAAAATTTTGTAACCTAATTCAACCCACCAAGCCCTAAAAACCAACCCAACCCGGCGGGTTGGTTTGGGTTGGGTCGATTTTGGTAGGTTGGCGGGGTTGGTTGCACACCTCTAATTAAGACTTATGCATAATACTTATTTTATTGTAACTATTTATGTTTACCAACAATATTCTTTGAAATTTGATTTTCTTAATTCATATTTTATTAAAAAAAAAATTGTATAACACTAGAAGATTAAAACATATTATAATTGTAGGGTTGGTATTTGTGGCCAAAACCCAGAAACAATTAATTTGTAAAGTATGGGTGAAAGAGCTAGGTTAAGTATGGGACTGATAACAATAGATCATAGCCTTCAAACACAAGCCAACATTAATTTGCACGTAAAATTTGATAATCCGAAGAGCTACACTATTTGTTTTTCTGATGAACAAAAGCCTTAGGGTTACAATCAAGTTTTCTTCCTCTCCCCTCATGTTAGGAGCCTCCTTCCTTTATATAGTCATCCTTCTCCTCATCTCCATCGTCCACGTGTTCCTCATCCATGAGTTTCCTGAAGTACATGTCACGTCAGGTATCTTTTTTTAGCTCTGTGTGAGTGGCGGTAGGTTAGGATGCACTGTTCAGGGGTCTTCTCCACATAAATGCGGCCAGAAAAGTTGCTGCAGTGCATTAAATACGGTGGTAGCAACTTTCCCCTTAGATATTTCTCCATCCTTATCGTTCCATAGCATATTCAAAGCTTATCTTGATCAGGTGAAGTCCTTGGAAGGTCATTTTGGCCTTTCATGCATTCAATTGATTTATGATATTGCGTCAGAGGATTACAGCCTCTTCGGATAGGAGATATCCTCTTCGGATTGTGATAATTCTTCGTTTTGAGGGTTCCACTTTCAGCCGGGCCCTGCCTTTTCCATCTTCTTCTTCTCGATCACAAAATAACCCTCCTATGGGCCTTTAGCCCATTACATTGGGCTGGGCCTTTTTTCCCTTACAATAGCCCCTCAAAATTTTAGTTTTTACCTCACATCCGAGGAGAAAAGGTAAGATTTTGATTTTCCACGCAAGAAAAAAGAGATAAAAATAAGAAAAATTAAGAAATTTAAAAGTGGGGAGTCATAAATACCCCCGTTCGCACGCGCGAGGGCATGGAGACGCGCGCCTCATTATTGCCCCTGTAAATCCCATATTCCCAAAGCGCTGTATCAATCACTCCAGGCGGCTTTTTGTCTTTTGCATCCAACGGTGGGTTGTTGATCAAACGGCCAGGGTTCGTCTTCAGGATTTAGGCGGAATGAATGATAGCGTTTCATTTGTCTCCGTATATAAACCTCTGAAGGAGGTTATTTTTCTTTACTTTACACATTCTCAAAGTACCCAGAGCATTCTTAGAGCACCCAGAGAATTCCTTCCTTCGAAAGCCTTTCACGCCTCTTCGGATTCCTGCGTTCTTTGCTTTCAAGATCTACACAGAGTTCATTTCGAGTTTAGGGACCTCACTCCTATCTTTTTTATGTAAGTTTCAGCGTCTTCTAATCCTTTATTTTCTTCTCGGCTAACCTTTTCCCTCCTCAAAACCATTCTTCTATTCATTGCTTCAGTCACTCTCTTAGAAACGGGCAAATTCCAATATCTCATCGATAGTCCGGCGTTGATAGAGGAATTCAAGAGAAATTATAATATCCCGCTAGGGGTAAATCTTAGGTATTGTCCTCCAGAGAGGGTATTAACGGCCCGAAGAGAAGGAGAGGTTGTAGTTCCCATGATAGCCTTCATTGAAGGGGGAATGACCCTCCCAATGGGCTCCATCACCTTAAACTATCTCCGCAACCACAGGCTCTCACCTGAGTAGTGCGCGCCTAACACATTTAGGATACTAGGGGCCTTTGATGCCTTGAATGAGCAGTTAGGACTAGGGCTAACTTGGCATGACTTAGCATACCTATATGAGTGTCGTGGCCAAAAAGGGGCAGGATACTATCTCAAATCCTGCTCCGACGTCGTTAGACTATTCTCCTGCCTTCCCAAATCAAATAAAGGGATGAAAGACGACTACTTGATCATCTCGAGCACATGGCATGACGGTCTACATTGTCCGACCGAGTCAGGAGAGCCAGGTGTGCCTTCTCAGACTTAAGGTTTCTAACAATAGTCTTAGGGCTTTCATTCTCCATAGTTGCTTCTTTTTTATATTATCCTGTATTTGTTTTCTGACCTGACTGGTTTACTTATTTTACAGATAAGGTGCATACTGCTCCTCGGCTCAGCCTTATTAACATCCCCGCCCTCAACTACCTATTGCGCTCGGAGATATTCGTTAGCGAGGACGGACAGCTGAGGTCCATTCCTCTCATACTCGGCTACACACCCAAAAAAGCCGACATCCAGCCAGCAGGTAATGCCATCACCCAAGGTGATTACAGGTTGCAACATATAGACGTTACTCAGAAATTTTTTTTGGCCCCCTACGATGTCGCACCTGTTCCACACCTCAACCCCCAGGGCATTTTGCTACTAATCCGACCAGTTCAACAAGTCCCCCTTGAACCGTCGACCGCAAGAAAAAGGGTCAGCTCCTCATCCACTTCACTAGAGGAGTAAATCGATAAGTTCAAATTTGAAGGGGACACTAAAGGAGGGGTCCAGATAATACCCTCTTCAGATTCCGAGGAGGAACCTGACAGGCAATCTTGCATCCAACCACCCCTGCTGTTGACTACAGTCCCTGAGGACTCTTCGGAGGAAGAAATGTCTGACCTAAAACTTCTCCTGAAGAAAAGGGGCAACAAAGCTAAGGTCAAGGGGACGGGGACCTCTCAGCCGGCGGTGAATCTACCTCCACCTCCTCCCCCACCATAGGTTTCCGATTCGGCTCTCAAACCAATATCGGATTTAAAGAAGAAGAGACCGATGGAGCCCGAGGAGAGGGAGGTGGTATTACCACCAAAGGTTAAGCAGCAGAAGGTGGGAAAGGACCACCGCAACAAAAGGGCCTCCTCTGTAGAGAGTAGAGAGGAGCCCCCAATGGCCGACGTGCGCCGAGGGCAACGCACATGGTCTCCTAGGTTAGAACTTGATGGCGTCCCTTTTTCTTGGGAGACCTCGGTCAGGAATTATGATGGGGGTAGGGCTGGCATTATAGCCGAAGCGCTGCAGCAACCATTGCTCCTCCCCCGAGACATGGAGTCATATAGGCGTTTCAGCTAGTATGAACTCTTTACGTCCTTGAAGAGGGACTTGGCCATGGTAAGCATACTCATTCAACTCCTCGGTCGTAGTATTAATTTTATATGTTTATGTGCTAACACTATTACCTTATTTATTCAGATCACCCAGCAGGTCTTCGTGGCCAAAGAATGGAACCGCAAGGCCTATGTAGAAGCCCAATCAGAGGCCCAGGCTAGGTCCGAAGCGGAAAAGGCCCTGGGTAGCCTAAAGGACGAGGTCTCTCAGATCTTGGACCAGCTAAAGGTAGTGACCCATGAAAGGGATAGCTTCCATGCTGGTCTTAGAAATGCTGAGACCCAGGCCGAAGCCCAACGTAAGCTACTGAACGAAGCTCAGAAAAATTTGGCAACCGAGAGAGAGCTTGTGAAGGAGCTTCACGCGGAGCTACTAAAGGCTAAGGAGGCTCGGAGGGACGCCCAGCTGGCCAAGGAGGCGACCGAGGCCGAAAAGAAAGCATCCTATCAGTTGGGAGTGGAGACTACGGAGAAAGGTCTAACCGAGCAATTCGCTTCGGTCGCTCGGGACTACTATGATTTGACCTGGGGCAAAGCGCTAGACGCTGTTGGAATGCCTGCTGATTCAGAGCTGAGATTGCTAGAGAACATCTTTTATGATGAAGACATCCGACAACTTCTAGAGGCTGATGCCCCTCCTCCAGCACAACTCCCAGAGGCCTCGGAGCAGCCTTTGGTTGATTCAGCTTCCCTAGTCATCCTTGAGCCTACCAAGGATTCCAACCTGCTAGGTGATCAAGCCCCTTCTACTGAGCCACAACAGGAAAAGGACGAGGTCTTGGAAGGAGAGAAAATGCCCTCGGATCCTTAAGACCAAGCTCCAACAAAAACTTAGGCTTTAGTTGTTTTGTTATTGCTGTTTTTTTTTTTTTTTTTTTTTTTATTTTACTGTAGGGAGTTGTAAACTATCTTACTTTGATTAATGAAACAATTTTTGTTTTAACTTTGGTGTATTTGTTGCATTCTGTATGACTTTCTTTTGTTACAAGTAATTTCACTTTGTAATTATAGCTATAGAGATAGACATAATTACTCTGCCTTGCTGACAATATATGCAATTAAAATTGATTCCGAAGAAGGTAGTACATAGAGGTTAAAGCTAAAGGATAACCATACCAAATATTACAAAAATGGACAAATCCTTTTGCATGTATACTTAGGAAGGTTAACACAGGCTTAAAGTTGATATTAAACAGAGTCACTAATGCCAGACAAGATTTATTCTAAGAATAACTTAGTATTAATAACGGTACAACAATATTAACTAACTAACAATCACCTGGTCAGAAGATCACAAACATGATTGGGTTTAAACATTAGTATTTAGGGAACCAATAGGGAGTGTTAACTAACCCAAAATCATCTGATTCGAGGACTTCAGGCATGATAGAGTTTGAGTTTTAACACTTGGAGAACCATTAAGGAGTGTTAACTAACCCAAAATCATCTGGTCCGAGGACTACAGGCATAATTGGATTTAAGTTTAAACACTTAGAAAACAAATAAGGAGTGTTAACTAACCCAAAATCATCTAGTCCGAGGACTACAGGCATGATTGGATTTAAGTTTAAACACTTAGAGAACGAATAAGGAGTGTTAACTAACCCAAAATCATCTTGTCCGAGGACTACAGTCACGATTGGATTTAAGTTTAAACATTTAGAGAACGAATAAGGAGTGTTAACTAACCCAAAATCATTTGATCCGAGGACTACAGAGGCATTATTGGGTTTAAGTTTAAACACTTAGAGAACGAATAAGGAGTGTTAACTAACCCAAAATCATCTGGTCCGAGGACTACAGGCATGATTGGGTTTAAGTTTAAATACTTAGAGAACAAATAAGGAGTGTTGAGAACTACAGGCATGATTGGGTTTAAGTTTAAACAATTAGAGAACGAATAAGGAGTGTTAACTAACCTAAAATCATCTGGTCCGAGAACTACAGGCATGATTGGGTTTAAGTTTAAACAATTAGAGAACGAATAAGGAGTGTTAACTAACCTAAAATCATCTGGTCCGAGAACTACAGGCATGATTGGGTTTAAGTTTAAACACTTAGAGAACAAATAAGGAGTGTTAACTAACCCAAAATCATCTGGTCCGAGGACTACAGGCATGATTGGGTTTAAGTTTAGAGAACGAATAAGGAGTGTTAACTAACCCAAAATCATCTGGTCCGAGGACTACAGGCATGATTGGATTTAAGTTTAAACACTTAGAGAACCAATAAGGAGTGTTAACTAACCCAAAATCATCTAGTCCGAGAACTACAGACATGATTGGATTTAAGTTTAAACACTTAGAGAACGAATAAGGAGTGATAAGTTATCATAATAAACAAAGGAACGATTCGATTAATAATAGTACCTTTTGAGGTTATTTACATTCCAGGGGCGAGGTATTACATGACTATCCAAGTCCTCTAGGAAATATGCCCCAATGCCGGCACATGAAGTAATGCGATATGGTCCCTCCCAATTTGGTCCTAATTTTCCCCAGGCTAAGCATTTCGCAGTGCCGATAACTTTCCTGAGTACCAAATCACTAGGTTCTAAGGGTCTTAGCCTAACCTTGGTGTCATAGTCCTGCCTAAGCTTTTGCTGGTAGTGAGCCAGCCGAACCATTGCACTTTCTCTTCTTTCTTCGATCAAATCCAATCCTAATTCTGGGAGCTCATCATTGCTGGCAGGACTGAACAAGTTAGTTTTCAGAGTTAAGAAACTTGTTTCCAAAGGAATGACAGCTTCAGCCCCATAAGTCATTGAAAAAGGAGTCTCTCTGGTAGATCTACAAGGTGTAGTTCTATAAGCCTAGAGCACGTGTGGCAACTCTTCGACCCACTTTCCCTTTGCGTCGTCCAACCTCTTCTTTAACCCACTAACTATGACTTTATTAACTGCTTTAGCTTGCCCATTCCCCTGAGGATAGGAAGGAGTAGAGTACCTGTTCGTGATTCCTAGTTCGCTACAATAACTCCGAAATGTACTACTGTCGAACTGTAAGCCGTTGTTCGAAATAAGAGTATGAGGAACTCCAAAACGAGTGACAATACTCTTCCACACAAATTTTTGCACATCCACGTCTCAAATATTGGCAAGAGGCTCGGTTTCGACCCATTTCGTGAAATAGTCGGTGCCGACTAGAAGGTGCTTCCTATTTCCTACAGCCTTAGGGAATGAACCCACTATATCCAAACCCCATTGGGCAAACGGCCATGGACTAGATAGTAGGTTGAGGACTCCACCAGGTTGGTGTATGTTCGATGCGAATCGCTGACATTGATCACATTTCTTCACATAGTCATGGGCCTTCTTTTGCATGTTCGGCCACCAATACCCCTAAGTAAGGGCTCGGTAAGCCAATGACCTGCCTCCAGTGTGACTCCCACAAATCCCTTCATGTAACTCTTCTAGTAGCGACTCAGCCGCTTCTAGGTGAATACACAACAAGTATGGTCCCGAGTAGGAACGTTTGTATAACTTTCGGTTTTCGGATAGCCAAAACCTAGTAGCCCTCCTTCGGATCTTGTCAGCCTTTTTTCGCTCTTCTAGCAGGGTATCATCCTTCAAGAATTTGATTAGGGGATCCACCTAGCATGAAGCTTCTCGAATCTGGTGCACTTGGATTGCATCCCCTCCTATTCCAGTGGGCTCATGGAGACCCTCAACGAGGATAACTCTCGGCAAATCTTGATTCGAAGACGTAGCTAGTGTGACCAAAGAATCTGCATGTGCATTACTACTTCTAGAAACATGTAGCAAGCTAAAAGATTCGAATTCTCCTTGCAGACGCTTGACTCGATTCAAGTATCCTTGCATCCTCTCATCCTTCGCTTCGAACTCCCCTTGTACTTGGCCCACAACTAATCTTGAATCCGAGAACAATTCCACAACCTTTCCTCCCATTCTTCAGACCATAGCCATTCCCATCAATAGGGCTTCGTATTCTGCCTCGTTATTGGTTGCACCAAAATCCAGCCTTAGCGATTTTTCAATGATGATTCCTTCTGGAGATGTCAAGACCAGGCCCACTCCAGAACCTTTTCGGTTCGCATCGCCGTCAACGTATACTTCCTATCGGGCAAGATCTTATTGAGAAATCATGCCAACCGATTTTTCATCCATGCCCCTCTTTACCATTACTTCTTCTAAACTAGGCTTCGTGAACTCGGCCACCAAATACGCAAGAATCTGTCCTTTGACTGAAGTGCAAGGCATATACTTGATATCAAAAGCCCCTAGAATAGTGCTCCATTTGGCTATCCTCCCCGTGTAATTGGCACTTTGAAGTACTGTCTTGAGTGGGAGTTGCATGAGCACCACGATAGTATGGGCTTGGAAGTAATGGGTCAATTTTCGTGTTCCAAGTACTACAGCCAAAATGGCTTTTTCTAGTGGCAAGTATCTGATCTCAGCTTCATGCAGAGACTTACTTAAACAGTAGACCGGCCTTTGTATGCCTTGATCCACTCTTATCAGCACTAAACTTACAGCGTGGGGGACCACTGCGATATAGGCAAATAAGACCTCATCTGGTTTAGGGCTAGACATAATTGGTGGCCGAGACAAGTAGTCTTTGAGTTGTTGAAAGGCCGAGGCACATTCTTCATTCCATTCAAATCCCTTCCACTTGTTAATCAGCGAGAAGAAGGGCTTGCATATGTCCGCATACCTGGAGATGAATCGGTTTAATGCAGCTGTCATTCCCGTCAACTTCTAGACCTCTTTCAGATTCCGAGGAGGCTGCAGGTTTTGAATAGCCTTTATCTAATCAGGATTGACTTCAATTCCCCTGTGCGTTACCATGTATCCCAAAAATTTACTTGATCCCACATCGAATAAGCATTTTGACGCGTTCAAGCGCAACTTATGTCTCCTTAGAATTTCAAAAACATTATCAAGATCCTTCAAATGCTCAGAAATAACTTTGCTTTTAACCACCATATCATCTATATAGACCTCAATGCTTTTGCCTAGTTGTGATTCAAACATCTTGGTCATCATCCGTTGATAGGTAGAACCTGCATTTTTTAGACCAAAAGACATCACTTTATAGTGGTAATTACCAATGGGGGTAACAAAAGCGGTTTTCTCCTGGTCATCTGGGGCTAGTGGTATCTGATGATATCCTTGGAAAGCATCCAAGAAACTCATCCGAGGATGGCCAACAGTAGCATTTACTAATTGATCAATCTTCGGCATAGGGAAAGGGTCTTTAGGACAAGCCTTGTTCAATTCTATGAAGTCTACACAAACTCGCCACTTTCCACTTTTCTTTTTTACCACCATAGTATTTGCCAACCATTTGGGGTAAAAAACTTCTTTAATAGTCCCAGCCTGTTTGAGCTTCATCACCTCTTCCTTGACTGTCTCAGCATGCTTTCTGGATGGCTGCCGAGGAGGTTGTTTCTTTGGTACACTCAGAGGGTTAACCCTTAAATGGTGACAGATGAACTCGGGGTCCACTCCGGGGGCTTCATAAGTACTCCACGCGAATACATCAATATTTCTTTTAAGGAATTCAACTAGCTCTTCTTTCTCTGACTGAGGTATCTGAGATCCGATTTGAAAGTATCTTTCAGGATTGGTCCCAACTAAAACCCGTTTTAAGTCTTCGCATTTTACGCTTTCATCCTGTCCCTCGACAAGTGACAATCGTTCCTTTAACTGCTATAAGTCTCCCTCCACCCCAGCCGAGGATTCACTTTCGGGCTCGTGTCATATGGCCGCCACCAGACACTGCCTAGCCAAGGATTGATCTTCGCAGATCTCACAAACTTGCCTTTCGAAAGGATATTTGACTTTCTGATGCAACGTGGAGGAAACGGCCCCTAACGTATGTAACCAAGGCCTGGCTACAATCGCCGTATAAGGGGAATAGACATCTACCACAATGAAGTCCACCTCAATTATTTCCGAGCCAGTCTGCACAGGCAGCTGTATCTGTCCTTTCGGAATAACCGTCCTTCCCTCGAAACTGACCAGGGGAGAACAGTATGGAGTCAAGTCACCAAGCGTGAGATTCAGCCCCTTGAAGAGGTTAGGATACATGATCTCCACCGCGCTACCCTGGTCCACCATCACCCTCTTCACATCATACCCCCCGATCCTAAGGGTGACTACCAAGGCGTCATCGTGAGGCTGAATGGTCCCAGCTTTATCTTCGTCCGAAAAGCCTAAAACGGGCGGTTCAGCCTGTTTAGGACTCCTCGGATTTCGGTCAGCATCTCCTACTGGCCGTCGAGCCACTGACATAACCTTTGTTGGCTGAGATCCTATTCTCCTTGGCGCTGCAAAAATGACATTGATAATACCTAACGGGGGTTTTGTAGAATCCCTCTTTTCGGACTCAGAATTCGGTTGACCTCCTCGGCCACTAGAGTGATGCAGAAGATGCCTCAACTTGCCTTCATAGACCAGTTGTTTCAAATGATCCCATAAGCTTTTGCAGTCTTCAATAGCATGCCTATGGTCCTAGTGGTACTGACAATAGAGATTATGATTGCGTCTCTTCGGATTCCCCACCATTTTACTCGGCCATCTAAAGAATGACTCGTTCTTGATCTTTTCTAGGACTTGATGCACGGGTTCCTTGAACACTGTATTAACTGCCTGAGCATTTGCTGAGCCTGAGTGCTCGGTGAATTCTCTCCTCGGCTTATTGTTGTTACAACGATCCGACCTAAAGTCCTTCCTGTCTTGGGGGGTAACTTTGTCCTTACCCTTCCCTTGCTGCTGATCCTCTTCAACCCTTTTATACTTCTCAATACGGTCCATAAGCTGGTGCATGTTGGTAACAGGCTTGCCAGACAAGGATGTTTTTAAGCCATGATCAGTGGGGAGGCCTAGCTTGAATGTCTCTGAGGCCATCGCATCAAAGTTGCCCTCCATATCTTTAAACATCTCCCAATATCTATCCGAGTATGCCTTAAGTGACTCGCCCTCACGCATGCTTAAGGATAGTAGAGAAGACAAGGGTCTGGCCACCCTTCGGCATGTGACGAAACGTGAACCAAAAGCTTGAGTGAGCTCTTGATAAGAATCGATGGAGTCAGCTTTCAGGTTATCAAACCACCTTATGGCCACGGGTCCAAGAGAGGAATACCTTGCACATCAGAGCTTCATCCCTGGAATAGACAGCCATTCTTTGGTTAAAATGGCTGACATGCTCCACAGGGTCGGTTTTGCTGATGTAAATAGTAAAGGTTGGCTGGTTGAAACGCCGAGGGAGTTTCACTCCTTTGATCCTACGTGTGAAAGGTGACTTGGAGATCTGATTCAAGGCCTTACTCATGGCATCATTGCCCACCCTTCCATGTGGTGGTCCTTGAGGTTGCTTCTTACGAGGGTGCTCATCCTCATATGAAAAAGTTTCACTGATTGGAGTTCGAGACCTCTGCTCATAGGTGATGTACTGTTCATCATCCGAGTCGACATCATGATGCGAGGTAGCACGTTTTCTATTCTCATGGCGCAGCTCCCTTTTTAACCTTTCAATCTTTATTTGCATACTGTTTTTCTCTGCATGAGAAACGTGACTTCCGCCACGAGGTTGAGTTCGTTTAGTGTGTGTAGTATGCACACTGCCTTTACGGTCTTGCCTCCGCTCCAAATTGAGAAAGGGATCAAAATGCTGAGATGCCCCAGATTCCGCCGGTTGTTGCCCCTGTTCAGCCATAATCAACTACTGCTACTTTCCCTTACACTTAAGCTCTTCCCACAGACGGCGCCAATTGTAGGGTTGGTATTTGTGGCCCAAACCCAGAAACAATTAATTTGTAGAGTATGGATGAAAGAGTTAGGTTAAGTATGAGACTGATAACAATGGATCACAGCCTTTAAACACAAGCCAACATTAATTTGCACATAAAATTTGATAATCCGAAGAGCTACACTATTTGTTTTTCTGATGAACAAAAGCCTTAGGGTTACAATCAAGTTTTCTTCCTTCCCCTCATGTTAGGAGCCTCCTTCCTTTATATAGTCATCTTTCTCCTCATCTCCATTGTCCACGTGTTCCTCATCCATGAGTTTGCTGAAGTACATGTCACGTCAGGTATCTTCTTTTAGCTCTGCTAGAAAAGTTGTTGCAGTGCATTAAATACAGTGGTAGCAGCTTTCCCCTTAGATATTTCTCCATCCTTATCGTTTCATAGCATATTCAAAACTTATCTTGATCAGGTGAAGTCCTCAGAAGGTCATTCTGACCTTTCACGCATTCAATTGATTTATGATATTGCGTTAAAGAATTACAACCTCTTCGGACAGAAGATATCCTCTTCGGATTGTGATAATTCTTCTTTTTGAGGGTCCCACTTCCAGCCGGGCCCTGCCTTTTCCATCTTCTTCTTCTCGGTCGCAAAATAGCCCTCCTATGGGCCTTTGGCCCATTACATTGGGCTGGGCCCTTTTTCCCCCACAATAATATTTACTGTTAACAATAGATTTTATTTTTTAAAACTGATTAAATGATTTTGGAATTTATAAATAAGAATTTAAAACATAAAATATTTTTATATCTTAAAATTACATAAATTTCAACATTCTCTTAAACACTTTTTCAATCATTGTATTCTCACAGCCAAATATGGAGACCTCAATCGCAAACACCCAATTCATTATCTTAATGAAATTAAGAAAATCATTTGTATGTATCAACATAAAAAGAATGTGATTAAACAAAAAGAAATTGGCTAAAAATACATCCATTTATCAAAATTTAATTCTCTTTAGTTGGCCTACAACATCATTAAAAAAAAAAGCAAAAAATATTTTGAAATTATAATTGATTTTTATTTTTATCATTATGTCTCATATTGCACAAAATAGCACCAAAAAAAAAAAAAAAAACTAACTTCATAAATAATCAATTAGAATTTTTCTTTTTCTTTTTCTTTATTTCTTAAAAAGAAATATTTATAACTTTCCCAACCCAAAATCCTAAACACCCAAAGACTAAAAGTAAATCACAACATTTACAAAATGCACAACGTCTGACTTCAACGTCAAAATCGTAAACTACCATCACTACATAAAAAATGCAAGCCCTCTTCCTTGGTCATTGCCTACTCATAAAAAACGCAATTCTCCTTCCTTGGTCATAGCCTACTTATTCATGTTAGGATTAAATGGTACTGCAATGTCAGTGTTATGTAAGTGTCATTGAAAGGTTGAAGATAAATACCATCATTTTTTGTGTGAGTTTATTTGAGATGGAATGGCATGAAGGCCTATAGACATGTGTATATAAAGGTGTAGAAATGAATATGGTAAAAGGAAATGAAAAGAGTTTTTTGTGTGTATGAGAGAGGAAAAGTCTTGAAATATTAAACCAGTTGAAACAAATAATAGGTTTAAAACATTGAATAAAAAATGTAACAAAAAATAGTTTTAAAACATTGAACCAAAGGAAGTAAATAGTCCATATTTTTAAATTTATTTTTTTTATCTCTAATGTGGCTTAAGAGTATTTCAATTATCTTCATAGAGTGTACCACATGACAGAATCTCGTGCTCTCCCATATAAGGTCTCTGCTTATATATATATATATATAGTGATTTTTTTTAGAGAAATTATACTTTACCATTCTAAACTATACATTTGATTACACTTTGCATGATAAACTTTTTGAATACACATTTTGCACCCTAAACTATGATTATTGTTGCACTTTACACCCCAACGTTAAGTTTACTATTAACTTGAATGGAAAAGTATGACACCACGTGAAAATACCTAATTGCTCATTTTCTCAATTCCTTAAAAACAAAAGAAGAATTCCACTTTATTGCCCTAAATTATACTTTTGATTATACTTTGCACCCTGAACTTTGAATTTCCATCGAAGTTAACAGAAAACTTAATGTTGGGGGGTAAAGTGTAACAAGGGTCGTATTTTTTTTTTTTTTTAGGGGAAACAATGGTCATGGTTTAGGATGTGAAATATATAATTTAAGATACAATATATAGTAAAAAATTTTAAGATACAAAGTATAATAAGGTATATAATTTAAGGTAGTAAAGTATAATTTCCCCTTTTATTTTTATGAACCGAAAAATTTTATTCCAAGAAAAGAAGATTACAGCACAGTAAACAAACCTGCCTCATCCCCAAGGACACCAGTCAAATAGGGAGGACAGTTGCTAAGATCAAAAGATGCTATCATCCTACTTTTAAGAGACCAATTTGCAATTACATGGGCTGACATGTTGGCTTACCCAACAGAATATGGGATTACAAACTCCCGTCGCCTAAGAATTGATATCTAGGATGGTGTTCAGATCCTTCATGGTGTCTCTTGGGTTTGAGAATATACTGCTTGGATGCAGCTCAAGGAATCGCTTTAAAAAAAGATTTAATTCATAACAGAGCCGGGTCGACAAAGTAACTGCCCATTTCAATGCTTTTGCTTCTACTAGAGTTTAAAAGGCCCATCGTCAATTAGAGTCCAACCCCTCCACATAAGGCTTAGGAGTTCCCTATGCTTAGGCAATGTATGATATATGTTACATAAAAAAAGGGTTAGTTAGACATTTGCCCTTTGTAAACTTACTTCAGTGATGGTCCTTCTCTAATGCTCATTATAGGTAAAGCAATATTGTAGCACATATCTTAGTTAGGAGAACAAGATTTTATTTTCTGCTTTTAGTCTGGATAGACTCTGTTTCTTGAGACATCTTTAATTTTGTTATAGCTTATTTACCAGATTTTGAATAAAACTTGCTGATCTGTTTCTAAAAATTAATAATAATAATAATAATAATAATAATAATAATAATAATAATAAACCTTTGAGCCATGTGAAGCTTTTTTTTTTTTTTTTTTTTTTTTTTTTTAATAATATGAAGTATGGGGAGTCCTGGTGTAGAAGGTGGAGATGGCCTCATACGTGACCATAACGGTGACTAGATAGCAAGATTCTCTAGACCTCTCAGCTCCAGTAATAGTATCATTGCGGAGCTATGGGCCCTAAGAGATAGGCTAACTCTTGCCAAGGAACTTTGTTTAAGTAGTCTAATTGTAGAGACGGATGCTTTGAGTGTTGTTCAGTTGATGAGCAATAATATTGTAAATATGTTAATGGAACCTCTTTTGTCTGATTGTAGGAACCTGTTCAATGTTATCCTCAACAAATGGATAGAGCACGCATACCATGAAGCCAACCAATGTGTGGATGCATTAGTAAAGATGGGAATAGGGATGGCCATAACCATTGAGTAATGGATATCCAACTCTACCCGATCCAAATATTCCCGGTAATACCCAGTTCTTCATGGGTAGAGCTTAACCGGGTAGGGTATGGATATCATCCAAACCTGACTTGTATTAAAAAAAAAAAAAAAAAAAAAAAAACCACTCTTACCGTCACTCACACTCTCTGATGAGAAACCACAACAACAACAATAGCAATCACAATAACTACTCAGAGGAGAGATTCAACGGAAGAGATTTCCTATTGAAGTAGTTGTACTCATTTGGATTTGAACAGAATTTAGTGTTGGAGAGGATGGTGATGGAGCCAGCAACAACGTCACCATGGTGGTACAGAAGAGGAAATTTATGGAGCAAATGACCATCACCGATTGGATCCATAACAAAATCTAGAGTTTTCTCATTCCGCTACTACAGAGGAATGAAATCGCCATTTTTTCAATGAAGAGGATTCTTCTCATTATCGAAAAGATTCACTAGCTCCGGCAACAGCGTCGAAGGCGGTTCATCAAGAAGAACAAAATCACGCTACTCCACCTTGGTTAGACCAACTGATCTCTCTCTCATCTCCATTATGTCTCCACGCTGCAATGGTATCACTCCCAATGCCATCATTTCCGCCCCTACCTTCCTCCAAATCTCTGATTGCATTTACGACCTTCTCCACGGTCTCTCTCTCTCTCTCTCTCTTTATTTGCTTGCTCAGAAAATTTTGTGTTCTAATTTTACTTTTGGATTTTGTTTTAACAACCAAGGTGGAGCTAAGTTTTTGTTTGGTTGACAAGATAATATATATATATATATATATATATAATACCAGACCAAAGAGTGGGAAAAAATACAAGTGGAGGGGCGATAAAGCTATTGGTTAGTTTTTAAGTTAAAATGTTTTGGATTTAAAAATAAATAAATAAATTAAATGGGTTTCGGGTTTCAAGTAGGGTATGGGATATCCATGGATAATATATTCGGGTAAGATTTAGGTATGGATACTAATGGATATTGATATTCGGGCATCCATGAGCAAACTTTTCAGGTAGAGTAGGGTATGGGTATACCCGATCCATATCTTACCCATGGCCATCCATAAATGAGAACTAGTAATAACTTTTCTTTTGTTGTATTTGCTGAACCACCACCTATAATAGGTACCTTGTTAGCATTTGATAAGACTACTATGTTTTGTAATAGACTTATTAATTCTAACATGCGAGTATATCCATTTCAAACCAAGAAAAAGAAGTATGAACAGAGAAGCCCTTAAGAAAAAAATAAAACTATTTTCTTTTTAGTAGGCCAGATTACATCAAACTGGGCCAGTCCATAGATTCGGCCCACTCATCTTCCACTCCCGTTTAAACTTTAATGGCATGTTTGGATGTTTAAAAAAGGAGGGGGAGTAGAGTAGAGGGAGGGAGAGTAATGCAATTACCTTATTTGGAAGTTTTTTAAAGAATGAAGGGGAGGGATTTGGAGGAGTTTGGAGGGGTTTGGACTCCCTCTAACCCTCCAATTTTAATTCTCCCAAATTGGAGGGATTTGGAGGGGGAATAGAGTATATAAACTATTGACTAAGTAAATTACCTAATTTATCCTTATTATATTAACAAAATTACACAAGGGGAAGGGCTAATTACTCCCTTCCCCCTTACTAATTTTAAAAACATCCAAATAAGGTGGAGGTGAATCATTCTCCTCTACTCTCCTCTCCACTACTCCCCTTCCCTCTACTCCCCTCTACTCTCCTCCGTCTCTAAACTTCCAAACAAGCCATAAGTCATATGTGTGCTCATGCTTTAACCAAGATTGCTTCTTTTCCATCATCATGCATCTCTAGTTCTTCTGACTTCCCTCTTTTTTATTTGTTAGGTAGAAGCAGGTGTCTCATTCATTCTCATTTGTTTATGTTGACTGTTTCACACACATATCTATAATTAATGCAAAAATTGTCTATATTTTAACGTGATGTGAAAAAAGAAAGATAAAAAGCTAAAAAGCTATTTTTAGTACCACAACCTACAAATATTGAGCTACAACAGTGTAGCTATATCTAAAAATTTTAGCTGTTGAGCTACAGTGCACATCCATCTATAGATGTGTACTATAGCTCACAGCTAAACCCAAATAATATTTTTTATTATCTCTTTGCTTTAAAATATTGTTTTAATTCACCCAACACGTTTTACTCTCTGTCTTTCTTCATTGGGCTTCTCATACACCTCTTTCTTCTCATTCTCCCTCAATTCAATCTTCATTGAGCTTCTCTAGCTTCCCTCTCTTGTGCCTCTCTGAGTAAATCGTTGTCATCTTACTGCTGATGGGTCATCGTCGCACTGCCGAGGATCGCCATTGTGCCGCTGGATGGATCGCCGTCTTGCTGCTAATGGGTCACCATCATGCCGTGATGGATCACATCGTGCCACTGGATGGATTGCTACCGTACCACTCGGTAGATCGCCGCCGTGCCTCCCCTCTTTGGGTGGATCGTGGCCATGGGTTGCTAAATTTTGTGGTGGGTTCGGGTGTGGATAAGTTTGCAGTTGGGTTTTGTGGTGAGTTTGGGTGCGATGTGCCGATTGGTGAAGAACATGGGTTTTGTGGGTTTGTGGTGATGGATCGTGGCTAGTGGCAGATTGATGGTGGGTTTTTCCATGAATTAGTTGTGAGTTGGTGGCTGGGTTGGCTTGACATAGCAATGAGTGGTAGTGTCATGAGGGGCTGTGGGTTGAAGAGAGGGAAGAGAGGGAGAAGACAAAAATAAAGATGAATAGTGAGAAAAAAAATAATAAATAGGTGTTTGTGAATATATATTATTTTATTATGATGTTTATATTATTTTATTGTGTTAAAAGCTAAAATAAATCCACTGCTGCAGCATGTGAGTAGGTAAAATAGATAAAATAACTTTTTGTGGTGCCAAATAGCTAAAATTATAGCTCCACTACTGTGAATGCTCTAACGAATGTCTAATAATCAAAACCCAAAATCATTATATATTATATAAAAGAGAACTATATTATAAAAATTAATTTTAAAGAAAAAAAATGATGTGTATGTTTTACCAATAAGTATTAGTATGTAAATCATGCAATGCATGTGATTTTTAATTTTTAATATACGCTAGTCGGTAACTCATGCAAGGCATGAGAAAGTTTAATATATATATATATATATATATTCTCTCCTTAATTTATTTTTTTTGTAAATATGAAATTCGATAATTATAATAATTATTACTAAGCATTTATTATGATTGTGTTGTATATAGAATTATTTATTCTAGCCTTAGCCATTTATTATGATTGCATTTGTACATAGAATTATATATTCCACTTTTTAGAGAAAATATAGTATACCAAAAATCTAATGGAGGGTTCATATCAAAAAAAGACTAGTCAAAATTTAGCTACAAACTTGGTTGTAGCATTAAAGTGTGTTAACCTTTTATCACCCTCTTTCTACTACCTCCCATACAAAAGTAGAGCCTTCCTCATTACCAATTGCCACAGAGGTCCAATGATTATTTATTGGGGTAAACATGCTTGCAAGTTAAGTTAGCTGCAAAGGCAGAGTCACCGACTCTATGTGACTATGTTTCAAATAACAATTGTATTTAATTAATTGAACCTAATTAATCAACTTGAGTAATTGAATTAATTAATCGGAGTCAAGCTATCTTAACCCAATGTATTTAATTTTGGTAATGTATATCAGTGTTTATCTCCTTTAGAAGGTGCAGTTTGATTTTTCGTGTGAGTAGAGTATGACATATTGGAGTAGCAACACCAGATTAGGCACATCTGTTAGGATAATGATAATTTTTGTTTCATTCTTACTAGAGCAAAATTAGGCAAATCTCTCTTAATTTGTTAGAATACAGATATATATATATATATATATATTGTAAGGTTGAATTTTATCAACCATTTTTGTTGGCTTTATTTCTTGCTAATTTGATTGTAATTCAGCATTTAGAAATCTTGTATTTAGGTGAGAATTATGTAAGGGTAGTGTGTGAGAGAATGTGAAGAAAAGCTCAAAAGTGTGTAACTCAGCAGGGCCTCGCAATTAGATCTCACGGCTAGCTTGTGGCTTGCAAGTCACCAAAGGAGGCACACGTGTGAAGCATGTAGAGGAGTTGAAGAGTCACGCCAGTTGGAGCACTACAGGACAAAACTTCCAGTCTAGCCATTCTGTTAGTTCGCGACTTAGACTCGCGACTCAGTCAAGTTGCGAGGCCAAGTCACCAAACCACTCTGTTTGGGAAAAACTGACTTTTCGCATTCCAAACACACACCAGTATAAATATCCCTTATACCCACGAAATGTAGAGAGCTTCCAAAGAGAATTTTGAGATAGAAATCCTAGAGAAAAACAAGATTGACTCATCCACAATCTTCATCCTTTGATTCTCCAAAATTCTCTACACTTACCCTCTCCATTGTTACATCCTTAAGAGGTACATTTAGCCAAACCATTTTCTCACCATACCCAAATCAGTGAGAAGGCTTTTTGGTGCTTGGGAAGCAGTTAGGAAGAGACCAATTGATATTTGTTGATGTTATAGGCTATAACGGAATTCGGTAAGCTAAAGAAGACAAAGGTTCGGCGTAACCTCATTGGAGTAAGAAGCTTGGAGGGCTTAGGTATACTGGGTAGATTAGGCTTGGAAGGTCTTCTGCTGTTCATGTATTCCAACTTTATTTCTTTAGTGGATTATTGACCGCTTGGAGGGCAGCGGAGATGTTTTACGTTGAGGACTTCGGTTTTCTCTTCAATAACACATCACTATGTTGTCTTTGTGTTTACATCTCTCTTTCCTTAATATTTGCCATTTAATTTCTGTTGTGGATGTGATTTTATTTGGTTTAGATTATGTTATCAATTCTGTTTTAGCTTATTTACATTTTCTGCATGTACATTGTTTGTTAATAAGCTTGAATTGGTAATTTGTAATTTGAGAGTTTAAATGTTCAAGGGTGTTTTACACACATTAGATTATGTTATCAATTCTTGAGGCTACATGTATTTCATTCAGATGTGTATACAAGGACGATTGAGATCATATTGTTAAGAGAGATGGATTGAGTTAGATGATCTATTTCCATTCAAATGTTGCAATATTGCCTCTTTCAAATTTAACATTACCCTTGTGAGCTCTTTCACATCTCTGTATTTAGATGTGATAAACTATGGCAGCAAGAATAATTTAAATAGCAGGACCTATAAACTTTTCCCCTTCAAATCTTTTATGGGCTTAAATACATTATTGTGAGTGCTCATCTGTGCAGAAATCACTAAATCATTAATGCAAAATTGGCCAAAAATTTCCAATCAGGAAATTGCTTTAAGAGAACCCTTGAACCAATAAATTCCTTGATGATTATGATAGTTGTTGACCAGAGAAGTTATGGATGAAAATAGGCTTGTCGTTGCAAGATACAATAGCTTCTCCAGTGGCTTGCTTCCATTCTCAAGGAAAGCTCTTTCTTTTTCCTTTTCTTTCCTCACCTTTCTTACTCATTTTAAAGAAACCATCTCTTCAAAAACCCTGCATAACTTAAACGTGAGCTCAATATCTAACCCTTTACCCTCTTTCTCCTACAACCCACCAAAATAAAGATTCAAAGGTTCTCATGGAAAGTAAAGCCTTCCTCAGTTCTCAATAGCCAATTGTGCTCGTTCTGTTCACTTGGACTTCTTAGAAGACTACCACAGAGGTCAGAGGGTCATTGGTATATAAATTGGGGTGACATGCTTACCAAATACCAATGGACTAAGTGCAGCCGTGCTGGCAGGTTTGTTCAAAACCAAGTTGTTAGTCCATGGAGAGCTCAGCGATTCTGTGTTTCACATTACTACTAGAATCTTTTAAATGCAATTATACCAGTTATTATGACGAAACTACTCGCTAACCCGTGCTATGCACGAGATTCATTAAAAAAAGACAATAGTGCAATTATCTATTGGACAGTGACTTTCTTTGAATATGATGTTTGCTTCAAAATCACTTAACACATACTTCAACAATCTTACATTATAAGTATATCTAACATGACCACAATCATCAATTTGCATAATTTGCATATTTTAGAAAGTAACATGCATCATAAACTTGACATCACACATAATATTCATAAATTACTGTTAAGAAAATTCTAGTGCACCTATGTTCATAAGAAACTTACCATGATATATACTGTTTTTTTAGGCAACCAATCATGGGTAGTGAGTGGGCCACGCAAGCAAATCCATCTGCCAAGGAATTCATTACAATATAATAAACAAAAATGTTATATGTCTCATAACTAAAAAGCATTGCTACAATCTGTTTTTGAATCAATAATTGTAGTGTTGGCAGTCATGAAGCAAGTGAGCAAAGAATGAAAAACCATGTAAAATATTTGTCATGGTAAGAACATGGAAACACATACTTACAAAGATGCCCTTAAATCAATGTCATAATTGTGAAGCAAAATTTTCTTAAAAATGACTTATGAACAATTACAAAGCATAAGACATATACTTATCTCCTTAAACATATTACTTATTAGTGAACTATTTCATTTTACCCATAAACAAAAAATAAATCATTAAGCAAACTTTTTTCCAAAATCAACCACATAGATAACAAATACTCACAAAGCTCTACAAATATTGTTCGAGAGCTTCTCAAAATCATTAAAAAAAATAGAAAATCAGCCACAAAATCTAGATTGTTCCTATTTTGCAGCAGTTTTTGAAGTTGTTCAAACTAGTCATCCAAATATCCTTTTTTATCACCAATACAAATAATTAGAATTCCTCTACCAATCCAAACTAAATTAATTAACAGACCAGTAAAATTTTTGTTTAATTCAATGGAAAATAGGCTAGTTTTCTAGGAAAGTAACAAAACCAAACAAATACAACATAAATATCCTTCAAAAATAACAAATCTCAAGAGAAAAAGAAACATTCCCAACAAAAAAAAAAAAAAAAGTTCTTAAAGAGAACAAAATCCACCTAGAGTAGAGATCCACCTCACACCCAATTTTTGAACAATCTCTCAAAAGTAATTATAACCCCACCAAAAAAAGAGAAGAAAAAAAGATCACCTCATCTAGATAAGCAGAGTGTTTTGACCACTATCTTTGAAATTGAGTCATAACATTGATGGTGGCTTCTTTTTCTCAATAGCGTGAGCTTTTATCGCTCAGCAAGACTAACCCATAAAACAAAGTGCTGGACTGAAGCAAATCTTATTATAATCTTAGAGGTTAGAGAGGGCTTTGACTAAATAGTTATATTATGCATAATCTTCAGAGTCATAGATAATTCAATAAAATTTTAATTATATAAATCCCTAAACCCTTTAATTAACAAAAGTAATGCAAGCTGAAAAGTTATAAAAAAGAAAAAAAAAAAAAAAAGAAAGATATAAAGCATAAGTTTGAGGAATGGCCTTTTGCATATACATTTTGAACATGGCTTGCAAAAGATGGGGTTAAATGTCCTTCTATTTCTCTACACCTAGGTTATATTGTCCTACTATACTGAAAGATGTACACCTTGCATTCCTCAGGTGCCTCATTTAAGTCCAACAGATATGTAAATGCAAATCAACACATATTGAAGATTAAAGCCCGCATTAGCTCTAAAGCTTGGATATTTAGCTCTCAAAGATTAGTTCTTATACTCCTATAATTATATTGAAAAGGCTAACTATATACAAAGTCTTTATCCTCTTTAAGTATGGAATTTCTTATCACTCTAACAAAGAATAGGACTCTCCTTTAGGCCTTGAAGAAATACAGTAAGGAGTATGAATAGTTGCAAAATAACATAATTAAGTCCACCTTCAAAATAACATAATTCTTTCCTCTTTCCATTTCAAAAATATCTAAAATTCCAATTAGCATAATCTGGTTCTTCTTCCAACCTCAAGAAACCCATAAACACCACTGCATACCTAATCCCTACAAGTTTTCCCTCACCATACCCAATTCTATGCATATTTAATATCACATAACTTAATTAGAATTCCCAAAAACAAATCTGATTTCCCTAAACCCAAAACTTATGGAACAAATTTCATATTGCATTTGTAGAAGCCTTAGCACTTAAGGTAATCTTATAGATCTACTAACAATCTCAAATTTGATGGCCAATGATATTATTTTGTTGAGTTTCACATATATGGAAAATGATGCAAAAGATTTGACATGGCTGTATAAAACTGTACGCAATTTAGGTAGAAATCAAATGCTCTAAGTTATTGAACTTACAATTTCTTGAATCTATATAAGACTATAATTTCTTGAATCTAAAATAGTGTACGCAATTTAGGTAGAAATCAAATGCTTTGTCAATGATGACATAATTATGTGGGAATAAAAGTTATTGACTTCAAGAACTAGGAATCAAAAGATAATTTGCTTGGCTGTATAAGACTATAATTTCTTGAATCTAAAATACTGTACACAATTTAGGTAGAAATCAAATTCTTTGTCAATGCTGACATAATTATGTAGGAATAAAAGGCCTTGACTTTAAGAACTAAGAATCAAAAGATAATCCATCTAGTGGACATTCATTACTGTCAATTCATATTAACATTGTCTGTAAGTATTGAATCTATTGATGTATATGACAAAACTCCAATTAAAAACCATAGCAATCAAAAAATCATCCACGCCACAACACAAAGTACTGAACCAAAAAGACAAAGCTCCAATTAAAACCCCAGCATTCAAAATTTCAGAATAACAATCATCCACACCAAAACATGAAAGAGGTAATAACAAAATGTAAAAAGGGAAACAAAAAGCATCAAGCAAAAGAATGGAGCACAAGAAGAACTGGGATTTAGAGATATCTCAATTGAATCCTCGAGGTTCTATCAGTATTTATATTGGTTGGGTTGAGGAAGACAGGAAGGAAAGAAGTCAGATAGGCAGCTGTTACTATGAAATCTAGAGCAGGAAGGTGGGGAGATTTTCACGGCTTCAAATCGTATTAGATTCTTTCCCCTTTACTGTGAAACGATGTGAAACTGTAGAGTAGAAGTTCAAACCATCTATTTGTACATAATTGTAGAGCAGAAAGGTGGGAGAAATTCAAACGGTCTGTTTCCCATTCCCCATGCTGTGTTTCTCACGCAATACCTTTTGTCAAACCCTGTTTCACAATTTTAAATTTCCTATTGTCCTTAAGTTGAAAAGGCTTTGGGTTTGGGCGTTATGGTAAAATTAAATAGATAAGAAGTGGGCTTTATTTTGGAGATAAGGCTGAGATTTATTATATAGATTTATTATGATTTTGAAATTTGTAAAAACTATTTAAAAATTGTTGGAAAAAAAAAAAAAAAAATTTGATGGAAATGACATGGCCGCTGACGTGGCGCAACGTGAGCGTAGCAACATTAAACGCTACGCTTCAGCTTTTAATAATACTAGTCCCAGACCCGCGCGTTACATGTGATAAATTTTCTTATGATAGTGTTATTATTATATATTATTAATCATTAATATTTTTCTATGTATTGCTACTCAAGTTGCATTATACATCATTCTCAAAAAAAAAAAAAAAAAAAGTTGCATTATATATGTTTGACCAATATATTGCAGGATTCATGGTGATTGGAGGTTTTGATGATGGAATTAATTTTGTATTATTAGAGATTTGTATTTGGAATAGAATGAGGAAATTTTATTTTAGATTTTTATTTTGGAACAAAATTTATACCATACTGGGTTGGCTAATTTGTACATTTCCAAGTCAATTGAGCACATTTTGCATTTAACATGTAATTCTTTATTTCCATAAGGGTAAGCACATTCATGATCCAAATGACCCACTACATTTTTCTTGCATGCTTGGTTTTTTAGGATGCGAAATGTGTTTTTTCCAAAAGTTGTAAGCCAAAGGATTTGTCGATAGTTTTGCAACAATTGTTTTCCATCTGGTTGGTTTATAATTAATTGCAATATTGGATCCATGAAGTCAATTTTTTTTTTCAAAAATATAACAATGACTGTAGAGCAGTGCACGACTTCATTGGATAAAGTTAATAAAAAGAGAAAATATAGGATTACAATATTTTGTGGCACAATTTTGGACATGGTAGATTTTGATTAGTAGAGAAAAAGTAGTTCATGTGAAAGTAATAGACATTAGTTGTGAATTTAAAATTGTGTACCTCATTTTTATGTTGCCTAAAAATTTTGGCAATTGTCTTCCAACATTGGAAAATATTTTGAGCAATAATTCTGTGGTAATTCATGTTGTATGCTCATTTTTGTAGAAAGTATTTTAATGATATTTTTTGGTTTGTATTTTTGAAGTTGTTTAGGATTGTAATTTATAGTGTTTTGCTAGTTTTATGGATGAGTGATTGTTTAAGTTATTAGAAATGATTTTTAGTTTTTTTTTTTTTTTTCGTGAATAGAAGTCTTTCATATACCCTCCACTATAAAACTTAAATCTTATAGTATTGAATATATATTTCAACTGTAACTTACATTTAATGTTCTCCTCCATAAAGTGTATCATTATTAAGATGTCTTGATTTGAATTGATTTGTGCTGCATAATTTTGATCTGCCAACCTAGCAATGTCATAAACAACTTTATAGAGTTTTCGACAACAATCACATATTCCATGTATCTAAATGATCAACAAATGATGAGATTAGCAAATAAATTAACATGTGTCAGTTACTTTTATTAATGGTTAAATAACAATTGTGGAGCAACCGAATAGTTCTATATCTTTTGCATAATAGAGTAGTAAATTTTAGATTGCACATATAACCTATTCAATAAATAGCTATGACTTTA
Organism: Quercus variabilis; assembly: GCA_030445155.1. Taxonomy (NCBI): domain Eukaryota; kingdom Viridiplantae; phylum Streptophyta; class Magnoliopsida; order Fagales; family Fagaceae; genus Quercus; species Quercus variabilis. Next base: position 5,301,001 of record CP129452.1, on the reverse strand, counting down.
TCTTAACAAACCTCTACCATACACCTACAACTTTGCTTTTCTGTTCTTTAAAACAGTGTAGAGAATGTGAGAAGTTAATATGACCTCAAATGATTCTATTTCTAATGGCTAATGCTATCATTTATCTTACCTTCAACTATAGGACTCTTTTGTAAATTGAATTTCTAAGATATCACCATATCACAACCAGCATGAGTTTGTTTTTCAGTTGAATAACAATTCTTATCCTTAACAATTAATTAGTATTAATTTTATTTTATAAAAAAGTCTAAAATTATATCACTAATAATTGTATATAACTATATATCACTAACTTAAATTAGATATCTACTGATGATAGTGCAAGCATTGAATATTGCAAGAAGAAATAGAAGGAGAGCCATCCAAACATAAACCCTCCATAAGTTGCATATTTAAATAAATTATTAATAATTTTGAAATAGTTGAAATATATTAATATCCAAATCATTTACTAAAGACAAAAGAAAAACCACTCTATATCTTGTTTTGGAAGGAATGATTTCTCTGTAGTCCATAGCTTAGACATTAGATTTGAAACCTCTTAGAACAATTAAATTAAAAGGAAAATGAAAAAGAAATTGATTGGAGGAGTAATTGTTCTTTTAGTGCTTTCCTTTTCACCATATTCTTTGGAGATAAAAGAACTCCGTATGACCCTTTTTTAGAGGATAAAAGTTAAAGGCCCAATGAGAAAAAGAATTTTAATACCAGGATTTAGTCATAAAGAAGAATGATAAAAGAAATCAAATAAACAAAACAAACAAAAAAGTACTTTTCCAACACTAAAGAATTCTCAGTTCACATTGGCATAAAGTTCAATATAATAAATCCATCATTAACCACATACATACACTGACTGATTTCTAGAGCACCAATATATAGGTTAAGAAGACAGTCGTTGAAGTAGAGCATGTGAGGGATATTCTAATGCTAATAACATAAAAACGCTTGTGCAGTGACTTGAGTTTCATGAATTCACAAATTCTTAAAATTGAAACCGTTAATATCAAACCATGTCTAAACCAAAGATCATGATAAACACAATTATGCAGAAAAATTACTGCAGAAAAATCAAACACCAGGAATCATGTGCTGTAAGAGTAGCTAGGATGTGCATATATGTTGACAGTGCTGGTGATAGTGAGTTGCATCTCAACATATTATATAATTTCTCAAACTAGATACATTAATTGATTCACATCTAACCCGTTTATGAATCCAAAAGTCCAATTAATCAAAGTCCAATTCCAACGATAAACAGTTAGCAAAGAAGTTTAGGTCTACCCTCTACCTCAGCTAAAAGAAATTTGTTAACAACTTCCTAAGCAGTAGGTCCATTAAAATTGTATTCAACACTTGTTTCAGTATCCACACCCACAACAGTACCATCTTGAATTGAGCAAATGAAAAAAAAAAATGACAATAGCAAAATAAGAACAAATCATTACTTTGTGAATGTTCACCTTCACAACACATTGAGAGCAAAACATTACTCATTATAATGTCACCAATGTTGAAAAGTAATTCGTTAACAACTTCCTAGGCAATAGGTCCATTAAGATTGTATTCAACACCTGTTTCGGTATCCATACCCACAACAGTACCAACATGCCAAATCTAGATCACATCTTGAACTAAGCAAACAAAAAATGAACCCCAAAAAAAAAAGTGACAATAGCAAAATAAGAACAAATCATTGAGAGCAAAATATTACTCATTTTAGCGTCACCAATTTTAATCACATTAGCACACTAATGATTGAACATACGGTAGTCCTAAAGCAGAACAGTTTCATCACTACTATCGAAAGAAACCATGTCTAAACCAAAGACCATAATAAACACAATTATGCAAAAAATTCAAACATCAGGAATTCATAGTCATACTAAACAAATAGCAGAAGCAAACACCACAACACTACACTAAGAACTCAAAGACACACTAAGTCATTGGAATCACACAAAATTTAAAACCCAACAATCTAAAAACTCAAAATGAATAGACCCAAAAGAGGTAGAATCCCAATTAAAAAACTCAGCAATAAAAATTTCAATACCCTAAAACACGAAAGAGCCAGTAAGAAAGGGGGTGGGGGGGGGGGGGGGAATCAAGCAAAAGAATAGAGCACAAAAGGAACTAAGATTTAGAGATTCCTTAGTAGCTTTTGTTAATATTTATATAATGTGAAGAGAGGAAGACAGGAAGGAAGGAATACAAAGGGACTGCTATTAGAAGGGAGTGAGGCTGGCATGAATTTAATGTGAAACCGTAGAACAAAAGGTGGGGAAGGGGAAAGAACTAAACGTGGGGAGAATGTGAAACCATTGAAGGGGAAGAGGAACGAACTAAAATATGGGGAGACAGGAAATTGAAACCGTGTAACAAAAGGAAAGGAAAAGCAAAAAAGTTTAAAGCGTGAAGACAAAGGGTTTTGCTTCGGGTTTGGGCTTTATGGGCAATTAAATTTAGAAGAAGTGGGCTTTATGATGGAGATATGGATGTAATTTATTTTATATTTATCAGGATTTTAAAATTGATAAAAATTATTTTAAAATTGTAAGACAAATACAGAAAAGATGATGAAAATGACATGGCTGCTGATATAGCAACATTAAATACTAAGCTTCAACTTTTAGTATTATATAGATATAGATATAGATGTGGGGCAATAAGTTATTCAATAAATTTGTTACCCAAACAATCAGAAGGAAAAATGTTTCTAACTGAATGGTGTCACTCATTATTTAATTATACTGTAAATAAGTATGACTCTCAAAGCATCTTCCAAGATGTGACAGTAACAGTGAATACTAACTATCTTGCTTGGGTTTACATTTTGATCTCCTACCTTTGACCCATTATGTATCAGGAAGCCTTTTGAAAATCAACCTGTTGTTGTGCCTAAAATAGTTGGATATGAAATAATGTAAATCTGCTGCATGATTATTAAGCAGCTCCATTTTATTTTTCACATGATTGAGAGAGATTTAAAAAAAGAAAAGAAAAAAGAAACAAATCAGTTTTTTTTATGATTGCGAGATTTATTAAAGAGACAAATAAATCAAGAATTAGCGCACAGAAAATAATAGACTAGCCACATAACAGAAAACTAAGCTAAGACATAGGAAACCAGACAAACTAAAACAGAACCATCTATTCCCCAACTGCATCACAACATTTTCTTTGAAAATGAATTCCTAACACCTTTACAAAAATCAATACAAGATCTATTGTCTAGATTCGAACACTGTATTATTGCCTAGATTTAACATTGACATTGTGAACTCTTGCAAATCACTGTATTTGGATGTGGAGACTCTGTAGCCAAGAGTAATTTGCATTGCACGACTTGCCAGAAGTCATGCTAACAGCAACCCATATTATTTTCCAAGAAAAACAACATTGCATCAGACGAAATCATGTTGGTAAACACGTCTAACAGTAACAATTGATAATTTGAAAGGAACTTGGATGAACCAACTGATTAAATAATTAATCATAGAACAAACCTCTCAATCCGCCTGAGTTCTTTGGTCACATCCACCATAGTCGGCCTTCTCTGTGGATCCTCCTCTGTACATGTCATGGCAAGGTCCAGCACAGCTTGTAATTGCTGCTCTAAACTAACTTCTCCTTTCCCCGAAATGATTGCAGGATCCACAATCTCATTTATGCAACAAGCTTGAGCACATGTATGAATGTATGCTATTAAGCTTGAATATTTATCAGTCGCTAATCGAGTTATATTATATGATTTCTCTCCAGTTAAAAGCTCTAGAAGAAGCTCACCAAAGTAATATACATCCGATTTTTCAGTTACCCTGCCCGTTGCTTCCAATTCAGGGGGATTGAAGTAGACATTCCAAAGGCCATCATAAACTTCCACGTCTATTTCACCCTCAGGGATTGATACTGAATAAAAAAAGTTGTCTAATTTCGGAACATCATGTTCATCTAATAAGATATTTCGCATATGTATAGCCATGTGGATGACAGGTCTAGAGAAAGCGGTATGAAGATACGAAATAGCATGAGCAATCTGCCTTGCAACCTTTAACCTGCTGGACCACTCCATGGGCTGATGTTGTTGTCGAGTATCATGGGACACGTGAATTCTATCCATAAGGAAACCATTCATAGCAGATTCATACACTAAAATGGGAGATTGAGTCTCGAGACAACACCCTATAGGCTTTAATACATTTTTATGAGAGCTCATCTGTGCAGACATTACTAGATCATTAATGGCAAAATCAGCCCATATTTTATTGTCAGGAATTGGCTTAACAAAAAAACTTCTTCCTTCAAGATAACCCTTGTACCAAAGCTTTCTCAGAGGATTTTTATAGTTGTTGGTTGCTAGTTGGAGCTCTTGAGCAGAGAAGCTACGAATGGGAATAGACTTGTCATTGCAAGTGACAATCAGCTTCTCCAATAGCTTGCTTCCATTCTCAATAAACGCTCTTTCTCTTCTTTCTTTTTCCTTTCTTTCCTCACTTTTCTTACTCATTCTAAAGAGACAATCTCTCCACCAACTCCACATAGCATGAAAGTATGCTAGTCTCTTATTACCCTCTTTCTCCTACCACCCACCAAAATAAAAATTCAAAAGATCTCATACAAAGTAGAGCCTTCCTTATTACCCAGTTGCCACAGGCGCTCAATGATCATATATTGGAAGTAAACAAACTTACAAAAGTAATTAAGTTAGCTGTGCAGGCAGTGCCACCAACTCTTGACATTTGTATTCAGCTAACTTCTCTTTATAATGCGTGGTAAATTGTACTTTGAATAAGATTGCGTGTTTCCATTCACATCTCAAACTTTAGACGTTTTCCCTCTTTTCTTTTCTTTTCTTTTCTTTTTTTTTTTCTGATAATTTTTTATGTTTATTTTTTGATAATTTGTTAGTTGGGTGGAAGGATTAGGATTTGAATCGATGTCTAAGTATGAACGTGAGGAACTTTTTTTTTTTTTTTTTTAATAATTCTAAAGAGTATGTTTATAGTAAGTTTTTCTTATTTTTCCCTCTTCTTTAGTTCTGTAGTTTAGAAATATTCCTTTATTCTTCTCTCACCGAATGATTGTAATTAAAAAAAATCAATACCAAAAAAAAAAAAAAAAAAAGTCAAGTGTGAGGTTCTATTGAGCAAGAAAAATTCAACTTACATTGCTGAGGTTTCCATCTTTCAAAATATTTTAAAAGATGGCCAAAGCATCTTTTCCACCAATATATTTAGGGGTATTTACGTTTTGGTCCTTTTCTTTGTTTTTTTTAAAATGATGGCAAAAACAAGTTCATTTGACATTTGTTAATTCATGTCAAATTGTAAACACATGTCTAACATTTTTGTCTCTTAGAAATGGGAGAAATTTATTAAAGAAACATATCAAGAATCAGTACGCAGAATACACAGCAGACTATCTGCACACCAGCAGCTAAGCTGAAGACACATAAGAACCAGACAAACTAAAACAGAACCAGCTATTTGAAACTGAGTTCCTAACTTTCTTCCAAGACTCAATATGAGACCTAGTGTTTAGCTTCAAACACTGCCATATGAACTCTGGCACATCTATGTATCCAGATCTGATAAGCCATAGCAGACAAGAATTTTTCTTTCCATCATCAAGCTTCTCTGGTTCTTCTGGCTTAATTCCCTCACTTTTTATTTTATTGGGGTAAACAAGCTTGCAAGTTAAGTTAGCTGCGCAGGCAGGTCACCAACTCTATGTGACTATGTTTCACATGACAATTGTCTTTAACTAATTCCCTTTATGATGCGTGGAAAATTATAATTTTACCAAATATATATATATATATATATATATACCGTGAATACTTTTCTTGGAAATAGAATTAAGTTAAACCATAAACGAGTTCATTTGACATTTGTTAATTCATGCTAATAACTATATGTCTAACATTTTTTTTTCTCATAAATGGGAACAATTCATCAAAAAAAGAAACATATCAAGAATCAGTACGCAGATACACAGCAGACTACCTGCACACCAGCAGCTAATTAAGCCAAAGACACATAAAAACCAGACAAACTAAAATAGAACCAACTGTTTAAAACTGATTTTTTTAACTCCTTTACCAAACTCAATATGAGACCTACTGTTTGGTTTCAAACATTGCAATATTGCCTCTTCAAATTCAACGTTGCCATTGTGAACTCTTACACATCTATGTATCCTGATGTGACAAACCATGGCCGACAGGACCTTGAAACACGCTTCAAATCTCTTATGCCCCATCGCAAGACCTCATGCCAACATCACCCTAAATGCCTACATTATTTTCCAATCATAACAGCACAACATGAGACCAAATCCTTTTGGTAAATACATGTCTAACATTTGATAGTTTTTTTTTTTTTGATAGGAGTCTAACATTTGATAGTTGGAAAGGAACTTGGATCAGTAAGTGAGAAGATAACTAATCATGGAAGAAACCTCTCAATCTGCCTGCAAACTTTTATAGTTTCTTCATAATCAGAGATTGAAACTGCTATACAAGCCCTGTCATCCCTCTATTGCATCACAATTAAGCTTCCGGAGGCCTTTCACAGGCTTCTTTCACTGCTTGGCTTTCATCATTAGAAGCATTCCTCTTCAATGATGCAGAAGCATGCTCTCCAAGCTTCCGTGAAATTTCAAAAGGAATTGCTTGGAAATTTACTTTTTCATTCTGGAACATCACTCGATTTCGTAGCCCCCAAATGTAATCCATAATTATTGCTGCCATAAGAACAAACTGCTCCTTGGTGACCTGCTAATGTAACACATGAGCTGGAGGAACGACTATATTCTTAATGAGATCAAAGCTGTTATTAACATTTAAAGATTCAATACAAAATCCCCAGTTTGAACTAAACCAAGCTGCTTTTACTACAGAACAGTTTTTGAATAAGTGTAGGCATGTTTCGTTTTCAATGTCACACAAAGGACAGCAAGTAGTTTCAATCTCACATTTTTGCATCATTTGAGCTTCTGTTAGTAAGATATCATTTGCAATCTTCCATAGTAACATTTCATAACGCTGATGAAGCTTTAAATTCTGCAAACTCCCCAAAAGCTCTTCACCCACCTCTGTGAATCTGTGTGATTGAGAAATACCATTAATTAGCTGATCTCATATAGAATCCTCCTTATTTATTTAAGATGCACGCGTCCCAGTTTATTAGGCCTGCTGCTCAGTAGCAATGGCAATTTGATAATGGCATTAAATGACTCTTCATCAAATAAGCTTTTTAACTAGCTGAATTCCATCCATGGCCATTTGTTTGAAAATCAAATAATGCAAATCTAATTTTCTACATATTAAAGCTATTGGAAAAAGCAGGTTCAACACATAAGAATATTATATGACCACACGATTCTTTGCAAGGGCAAATTAGAGATTACCATAACAGTTGAAAATTTGAGTACATTCATTCATCCTAGCATTTGATATTAGTTAATGTAAGCTAATAACAACAAATATAATAAATGATTGGATGAACCCAAGTGAGAAAATAATTAGTCAAGGAATGAACCTCTCAATCCGTCTGAGTTGTTTGGTGACATCTACCATAGTTGGCCTTCTATGTGGGTCTTTCTCTGTACATATCAAGGCAAGGTCCAACACAGCTTGTAACTGTCTCTGTAGACTAGCACCTCCTTCCCCATCTGCCAAGATTGTAGGATCCACAATCTCGTTTATGCAAAAACCTTGAGCACGGTTATGAATGTATTGTACTAAGATAGAACCATCATCAATTTTCAATCGGGTTATATTTGAAGAATCCTCTCCAGTTAAAAGTTCTAGAAGAAGCTCACCAAAGTAATATACATCAGTTTTCTCCGTTACCTTGCCTGATCCTCTAAACTCAGGGGCGCAGAACCTTGTTTTCCGAAAGCCTTGATAACCTTTCACGTCAGTTTCACCCTCAGGGATTGATACAGAAAAAAGAAAGGTGGACAATTTGGGAACATCATGTTCATCTAATAAGATACTACGCATATGTATATACATGTGGATGACAGGTCTTTCGAAGGCTGTATGGAGATAGGAAACAGCATGAGCAATCTGCCTTGCAATCTTTAACCTTCTCTCCCACACTATAGGCTGATGTCGTAGTTCAGTAACACAGGAGACATAAATTCGACCTGCAAGGATACCATTGGCAGCGAATTCATACACTAAAATGGGACATGGAGTGTCAAGACAACACCCTATGGGCTTTAATACATTACTGTGACCACTCATCTGTGCAGAAATCACTATATCATTGATAGTTAAATAGGCCAATATTTTAGCATCAGAAAGTCGATTAACGAGAACAATTCGTCCTTCAAGAGAACCCTTGTACCAATATTCTAGATGAGGTTCACAGTAGTTGTTGGTTGCTAGGTGGAGCTGTTGAGCAGAGAAGGTACGGATGGGAATAGACCTGCCATTGCAAGTGGCAATCAGCTTCTCTAATAACTTGCTTCCATTTTCAACAAATGCACTCTCTCTTTCTTTTCTTTCCTTTCTTTTTAAAAAAAAAATGATCTCTCAACCAACTCCGCACAGCTTGAACGTAGAACCATGCCATCTCGCTAGCCTTTCAGAATACTGCTGTATAGGGAGACTCAATGGCCATTTATTGGGTTGTACTCTTACGAGTGAAGTGGAGGGAAGTTTCTTCCCACTCCGAAAAAAGAGGGCTATTGACCAGTGTGCACCCTGTTGACCAAGATTGCTTCTCTTCCAATCTCCAAGATGAGGTGGTAACCAGGCACGTGGGTCCATCTGCGAGTGTAAGAGAGAGGAAACATGCTTTCGATGCCTGACGTATTTTCTCCTCTATGAGTTTGTCATCTTCCTCCCTTGTTAATTCTTGCTAGGTAGAAGGTATCTCATTCATTATGCATTTGATAGGAAAAATATTCTTTTACATTTTATTAATACATATCCATAATTATTATGAAAATGTCTACCTTTTAACATATAAAAATTAATGAGAAAATATATATATATATATATATATATATATATATATATATAATGGATGTGCAGGAATCTAAACCCAAAGTAATCATTATGTAAACAAAGGAACTCTATTATAAAAAATATTTTTAAAAAATAATGATGTGTAATGTACAAGATTATTTTTTCTACCATCAAAGATTAAAAAAGATTTATGAATATATTTTTATAGATTATATATATATTTTTTTTATTATTCATTGATTTCATTTTTTTAGTTATAAATATCTAAATTAAAGTAGTTGAACATGTAAAAGAAATATTATATGTAAAGTTAAAACCTCCCAAGATGAATATGTGCCGACAATATTTTTTTTAAAAATCCATTGATTTATTATTTAGTTATAGTATCAAAATTAAATTAGATAAATATATAAAGTTAAAACTTTTTAAGATGAATTTGTTAAAAAAAAATTTATATATTTAATATTGTCAAAAAATTAAAGATAAAAAATAAATAAGAAAAAAATTAATGATGTGATCAATGACATGGGTATCTCGTGCCCTGCACTGAAAAGTATAATATATTTTGATTTTTTTTTTCTCTTTTATTTTTTGTTCTAAATACAAATTTTGATAATTATAGTAATAATTAATAAATATTTATTATGATTGTTTTTGTATATAGATCTATGAACACAAATATTTTGTACCACTTTTTGTGTTCCAATTTACGTTACACCAAAAACATTCTTATCTCTTTCTTTTCTATCCTTGATCCTTTTTATAAGAAAGAGCATTATTTTACTATAACCCGGGAGTATCTAATAAAAATTTTCCCTCTGCATAAGTATTGGGGGAGGCTCAATGGCCAGTTTTTGAGGATTGGGATGAAGTGCCTAGAAGGTTTCCAACTGAGGATCAGAGTTGATGAACAGGAAAATTACAAAGAGGAATCAAAAGCCTCAGCTTAATGATAATCTCAAAACAATATATATATATATATATATATATATATATATATATTGTTGAAATGGCTTGAATTTTAATGTCGGTGGATTAACATTACAAGCAAGCATTAAATGCTATCTTGTATGAATAGTCAAAGAAAGGGCAAGGAACCGACTTGAACAATATTCATGCATTCTTTTGTTCCAGCTGAAATGTATGACTCCTTGGAATTCATGAATTGTCTAGAAAGGGCAAGGAACTACACTGAAGTTGCCAAATACATGCTAGCCGAAATATGGCTTCATTGAATTCATGAATCATCAAGAAGAGTGTGATAGTCGAATTGTATGAATTCTTTGGCAATAAATGCTAGCCACTATTGTTGACTTTCTTAACAATGGAAGTCTCTAGTGTGCTGAAATTGTTGGCATTTTGGCGGAAGATTTGGCTATAAATAGAGTTGGAGCAAATGAGAGCAAAGCATGTAAGGGAGCCACGGATAACTTCTTTTGTGTGTGCGCACTAGAGATAGGAAGTTAATGTCTTGCAATTTGTCTAAATATAAAAGGGTGTTCTCTATTTGTTTGTGAAAGAACCAAGGGTGTATTTGGGGTTTGGGTTTGTGTGAGAGTGTCTTCAAGTCATTATTGTAATCTCCAAAGTTATGGTGAAAATTATTCTGTCGCCTCCCATAGACGTAAGCATATTGTTGAACCACGTAAATTTCTTGTGTCATATTATCTTCTCTCTCTTCTATAACCTTGTGTCAAAGAGATTTATTTCACTCAATATGCACAACATATATATATATATATATATATATATGAGATGAGTTCAAGTTACACCTTGTGTAACTTGATAAGAGTTACACCATTTGTAGACCGTAGATTTGTAATTGATCTAATGGCTAAAAAAATAGTATTAAATGCTAATTGACTTACACCTCATTCCCTTAATTAATAGAAATTTTGTTTCTCTCTCCTTATTTATTATTTAAAACCTTTTACATATATTCCTTTTATTGCCAATGACTTTACAAATATATTTGCAATATATATTTTTTTTTTTTTGAGTTCGTACTACTTTTTTTTTTTTTTTCTTCTTTTAAGCCGGCCATACTCCTTTTTTTTTTTTTATTTGAAAGGTAAATGATAGAAAACTTTTATTGATAATAGTATTTTAATCATATACATGAATGAGGTACCAAACAACGTGGCCTCCAGAAACTAACTGCCTCCAAATAAGAAAAGAAATACAAAGACCCACATCCACTTAATACACACTCAGACAAAAAAACACCATCCATCCTACAAAAGAAAGAGGTCCGCTACTCTGTTAAACAAACTATAAGAAAACAAAACACAGTAATCTCTTCTTCCTGTTCAGCCAGACCTATACACTAGCTTGAAAAGATACAACTCTCTGATATGTTTCCAGTAACTACAATGCCTCTTCTACAATTTTCTTTGGCTATGCTTGGACTTTGTCAAAATAGACTCTGTTTCTTGCATTCCAAATAGACTCTGTCATTCTCTTATAGTCTTATCAATTATGAATATATATCCTGTCTCTTTAAAAATAAATAAATGGCTAAGTGTTGTTTAATGGCTGTCCAAGCTTGTAATTTTTTGATCTAAAATAGAATTTAATCTTCACAGAGACAATGCGAGACCAATGTACTTTGTACTTCCCTTAACAGTTTTTAATCTAATGACTGACCAAGCTTGTAATTTATCCGATGCCACTAGTGCTAATCTAATTTCTATTAGTTTTTTTGTCCTTTCAGAAGATGTGTCTATCATAACTTTGTATTTTTCTCATTCACGAACAGTAATGCAATCTATGATGATAATCAATGTGTCCGATGTTGGTATTGTCCTAAATGATGGTTTGGTTCATCAAGCTTGGATCACTTACGATGGTCCACGTCGTTGGATGGACATTGGTTTAGGATCAAAAGATGAAGATTACCCAACAAAAATAATCTTCTCTGAGCAACTTGATCTCTCACCGTTTCTCAATGAATATATGTTCATTGGATTTTCAACTTCCACAGGCAATTTGACTCAAATCCACAACGTCTTGTCATGGAATTTCACGTCCACAAGCCAAGCCTTTCTTCGTATTCCTTCAACAGAAACATGTGAGAGCAAGATCATTGTCAAGGATGGTTCTGGGACTAGGAAAGCTCGTGCAGAACCACCAGGCAGCTTCTTGATTTTTGTGGCTGTGGTAGCGTAGAGAGAGAGAGAGAGAGAGTCAGACAACACTTTTTTTTGGGTTTAATGATAGGTATAAAATATAATAAATGAAAAGTAATTAATGAGATTTTAATCAAAATATTAACATTAATGAGGGTCTTTTTTTTATCATTGGATCTACTTAAATCCAATGGTTTTAAAAAGGTGTAATTTGAACCCATCTCTATATATATATATATATATATATTTATTGTGGGCTACTTTTTGGTTGTCCTAGAGAAATTGTTTGCGTACTGTGAAACTTTGAAACTTTTTAGCGTCCCACATATGCTTTGACTAATTCTAAGTCATGTGTGGCCAATGTTTTGGCCAAGATTGACTCTTTCCGATATGAAGATTGTCATGCTTTCGATGGTGTCCCTCTCTGCTCTATTAATTTGTTAGGTGGTCTCCAAGAGAAGGTATATAATCCATTTCATATATCTATATCATAACTTTACCATCTATAGGGCCCATACACTATGACAAGAATGATGTAAATACTACATATATACAATGAGAGACACTAAAGTTAAAAAATAATAATAATAATAATAATGACCTGTGTATTTTTTTTCCCCTTGAATACGTTTTTTTTTTTAAGTTTAAATTAGTTATTATGATTGGCTAATTTATTTGCAGTGTCCATTCAATTGGTACAAAGAGGGAAATTGAAAAGACTTTTGAGGCCTTTTGTTTGTATTAATTGATTTTTTTTTTTTTTTTTAAGAATACTAATAATTTTTAACACACATGGGAAGAAGGGAAAATTTTTTTTAAAGAAACTTATAGTGGTATATATCCAAAAGGACCTAACTTTTAGATACACAACACAGGCTTTAAATTGATTCTTGTTTTTCCCTCAACAAGAGGTATTATACCAATATTTTCATTGGTGTAAATATTCTATTGTTTTAACTTCTACCTCAATAAAGTTTACATTTATTTCAATGTCATTGAATTAGCAAATAAAGTAAAATGCATATGTTAATTATTTATAGTTATGTGTTGATTATTTTTATTAGAGAGATTTATATGATTACTTTTATATAAGAAATTATTTTTATTTATAATAATAATAATAATAGTTGAACTGGTTTACTTTACTTCTCTTCTCTTTGCAATTTTCCGCTTTCTTGCCTTTTTATTTTATTATGGGAGTACAATGTAGACTAGATAGCATTAAGCGTTGGTGAAAACTTTAACCTTACATCAGTGCCTTGGCCTACTGATATCTAGTTGTAGTAGAACTCTGTTCTGTCAGTTCCAAGCTAAGGTTGTCCATAGTGACTTGGCTTTGGGGTGGTTTCTCCGTGGACAATGCCTCCTTAAATCGTTTTTTTAGTCTTCATCATTTACTCCCCTTTATTTTAATAGGCGCCAGTCTTCTTCATCTGGCCACATTGCATCAATATGGATCAAATAATCCATTGGGTGTACATTCAGAGATGGATAAAATTGCTTTTTACCCTTATTTTTATGTAAAGGATCTAGTAGGTTGGGTAGCTTTTGCTATCTTTTTTTTTTCATTTGGATTTTTTATGCTCCTAATGTTTTGGGCATCCTGAATATAAAATTCTGCTTGGTGTTATATATTAAAAAAATTATTATATGTAATAGGATGACATTCTTCCTTGTATTATATATTAAAAAGATTATTCTACATAATTATAAATATTAGCCATAGGATAAATACATTTTTTATATTAATTATTTTAAGTGGTGCATTAATTAATTAATTAATTAATTATAACAAAATTTTGATGCTTTTTTTCTAAGGCGTATATGAGAAACAATTGATTTGAAATATGGTATTCTCTGTCAAATTTTGTTACTTTTGCAACAACTGAAACCAAGTCCAACAAAAGAAAAATAAATTTTTAATAACACACAATTAAGAATGTAAAAAAAAAAAAAAAAAATTTATTATTGCATGATATTTGCATTTTTATTTGTCAAAAAGATATTTACATTCTTGGCATGAAAGATATGCTTATTTATATTAGTCACTATATCATGAAACGTTCAAATTTTGTAAATACATATAGTATGGTAAAATTACTACATTGTTCTTATTGTCTTTCTATTTTGTCTATACAAAATAGAATATTAAATGGGCAAAATTTAGCTACAAAACTAATTGTAGCCTAAGGTTACAAAGTGCTCTAATAAACTGACATGTGTCAAAAATGATATGTGCATTACACATGATTACTTAAGTAAACTTAACCCAACTAACCCTAGTTAACTACACCACCTATTAAAAAAAATAAAAACATAAAAGGACAAAACATAAAATCTCTCTCTCTCTCTCTCATCGAAGAAACCCAACTCCCAACACTAGAGACCGAAACCCTCTGTCTCCTCCATTGGCCGGCCAACCCAAACCCTTTGTCTCCACCATCGACCAATACAATAAAGTTGTTAATAAAAATTATAATGACAAGATGGGACTTTCACTAGAAAATGCTTCCTAATCCAAATCCAAAATTGCAATCAGAACTAAGACCCAATAAAGGATGGCCGTTTATGTATTCATGAGTTGTCAATCACATGAACCCTTCATGAATTCAAATGGCAATGTAAGTCCAATTTCAACCACTTAAGTTTCATCATCATGAAGAACAAGAACATTATCCTAGAGGTGAAATAACCTACACTATATTCTAATCACATACTTTACCTAAGTACCATACTCCGAACTCTATGTTTAGGAACTACAAATCCAACTTACGTAGATGTGAGGATCTATGCTATTTCAAAACTACATCCTCAAAAATTCACTTTTGTCAACTACGCATCAAAGTCCTTAGTTCTCCACTATCAAGGTTTAGGAAAGAAAAACAAAAAAGAACTTTGACAAATCTTCAACTTCTCATCACTTACATAGAAAAGGCCGAAGAAAGATTCTATTATTTATTCTAAGGTGTCTACAAAAGTGAAAGGATCTCAAACTAATTTGAAGTTGGCCAACGGTGGAAACAGAGGGTTTGGGTTGGTTGGCTAGCGGCAAAGACAGGAGGGTTTGGGTCTTTGGTTTTGGTTTTGGGAGCTGGGTTTCTTCGATGAAACAGATAGAGAGAGAGATTATACATTTTGTCCTTTTTAGGATTTTAGTTTTTATTTTTTTTAATAGGTGGTTTAGTTAACTAAAGTTATTGGGTTAAATTTACTTAAGTAATCATGTGTAATGCACATGCCATTTTTGACATATGTCAATTTATTAGAGCAGTTTGTAGCCTTAGACTAAAATTGGTTTTGTAGTTAAACATAGTCCATATTAAATATTACAAATTTTTTACCAAAAAAAGTATTGAAATATTGGAAAAAACTAATAACAAAATACATAACACATAGTAGCTGCCTTCTAAGGAGATTATTGCCATTGTTAGCTAGCCTTCTTAATCTCCCTCTCCTTCCTTAATAAAAGTTGGGTTAGAAGCTATGATTGCTCCAAGTTATTGCATCAAATTTCAACATTTTTTTAGATATAAACTATTAACATTTTTTTAGTTACGTTTTCAATTCTTTTGGAGGAAGAGTTCCCTTATCAATTGTCTACTTGGTCTTTGTTACATTGTTTATATGACCTCTTACTTTAGAGAATTTTATTTCCTCTAAAGCACATAAAAATAATTCAATATCCATGATTTTAGATATTACGATTTTGAGAGCTATATATATATTTTTTAATAAATTTGGATTTAGAATAGGTGCTCTCAACCCAAACATCTTTTCAACTTGTCCTTGTATGTAGGTATACAAAAATGGACTGAAATGGACACAAATGGATCAAATTGGACCAAATGGAATGAAGTGGACCGAGTGAACAGCATAGGACTGAATGGGAACAAGGTGAACCGAATTGGACTAAAGTGGACCGAATATGACAAAGTAGACCATATAGGACTAAGGTGGACCATTTATAGAGTGGACTAATGTGAACCGTGAATCATATAGAACTGAAGTGGACCGGATAGGACCAAATAAGAAAGAAGGGATAAATTAGGACCAAAGTAGACATAATAGACTAAATAGGACCAAGTCAAACCAAATAGGACTAAAGTGGACCAAATAGAACCAATGTCAACTGAATAGAACCAAAGTGGGGAAAATGACTAAATAGGACCATAATGTGGACTGAATAGAAACAAATCATATAGAATGGACCAAATTAGACCAAATAGCCCAAATAGATTGAAGTGGATAAAGTCTGGACCAAATAGGACCAAATTGGACTAAAGTGGACAGAGTAGGACTACTGTGGACCGAATGAACTAAATAGGACTACAATGGACTGAAAGGAACCAAAGTGGACCAGAGAGGACAGAATAGACCAAATAGGACCAAAGTGGACCGAATAAAACCAATATAGACCGAATAGGACTTTTGAATATTTATCATTTTATTGCATTTTTAGTACTCATATTTTTAATTTCAAATGTTTTTTTTTTTTTTTTAACTAGAAACTAAAGAATTTAGTCCAAATATAATAAAATTTCATACTTTTCAACCTGAAAATTAAGGAAAAATAGAATAAAATTTTGAGTTAAACTTGAATAGGAAACCTACAAAAAGAATCAATTTAATGCTCAGTTAGTCCAAAATGAACCAAAGGAGACCGACATTGATCGTGTGGACCCAAGTAGACCTAATTAGACTGAAAAGAAATTGTTTAATTTTTAAAGAAAACAAATTATCTTCAAAAAATTTACAAAACAAATAATACATTATATTATAATTACAAAATAATTATTTATTCCTACGCATCGCATGGGTTTGCAACTAGTAATAAGTAACAACCAGATCTAATTTTTCCAACGAAACTTAAACAGAACTAGCTATTACCCAATTCCAACACAACATTTTGATTAAAATTGAATTTCTAACTCCCTTACAAAACTTAGAAAATTATTAGGTAGTTCGGGAGTATTCTCCCTCCCTCTCACAGGAGGTGGGCCTACCTCTATGTAAGAGGGAGGGAGTATACTCCCAAAGCACTAAATAGCAACCCACAAAAATCAATACAAGAAGTCTAGTTTCAAACACTGCAATATTGCCTCTTCAGATGTTAACATTGCCGCCATTGTGAACTCTTGCATTTCTCTGTTCCAAATATGATAAACCATAGTAGCCAAAACTAATTGGTCCGGAATTGGCGTAAAACCAGTGATTTACGCTAACCAATGAGACCATGCCACATCATTATTTCAGTAAAAGCCAAAAACACCTTAACACAGACAATAACAGCACTCTTAAATCCCAAATCACAAACACTGATCAAACCAAATTGAAAAATCTCCTTTGCAGCTCTACTTCCTCTTGCCCGAACCTCCACCCCACCATACACCGACACACACTGTCACACAAGTCACCGGATTCGTTGCTAGAGCTTGTAAACATGCCGGAGTTGCTGTGAGCATGGTTTCACGATTCCAAGGTTTGTTTTTCATGATTTGCATTTTTCTCAGTTTCGATTTCGAATTATTGATGGTTTGGATTTTTTTTTTTTTTTTTTTTTGGGACGTTAATAACTTGATTTGTTATGGGTTTTTCTATATTTTGGTATCTTGAGTGGTGGAGAAGCGGTGACTACCCAACAATGATAGCGGAATGGATGGAGCTCCAGGAGCGAATGCGGATCTACAAGCTGGGTTCTTTGCCACCATTTTTGTTAGTTTTTGCTGGAAACATAGCCCCAGTGGACCACAGTTGGAACTTGGAACCAGCATGGTCTTGGTGGGGACAACTTTCTTCGGTTGCGTAGAGATTTGCATCCTGGTCTAGTGGGTCTCTTGCATTAGAGTGGGAAAGGCAAGCCATGGCTCGACTCGATGCTAACCGGCCTTGCCCTTTGGATGCGGTGTGGGCACCTTATGATCTGTTACAAACTCAGTTCGCTCTAGAGTCTTAGAAATGGTATATTATTTTTTTGACTTGGAATCGTGAAACCATGCTCACCGTGCTGGTTTAAAAAGAAGAATTGAATAAACAAGAAGGAAAGTACTTCAAAAAGCAAAAACACATTGGCAGACTTGATATTTACATCATTGGAAATTTTTTTTTTTTTTTTTTTTAATTTGCAAAAGAAATACTGGTTTTATTGAAATAAAGATGTGGCGTGGTCTCATTGGCTGGCCCAATCTATTCTCGACTAATTTACATATCGTTGATAACGAGACCTTGAAACTTCTCACCTTCAAATATCTTATGCCCCGTTACAAGACCTCACGCCAACAGCCTACATTATTCTCCAAGCATAACAGAACCAAATCCTTTTGGTAAATACGACATGTCTAACATTTGATAGTTGGAAAGGAACTTGGATCAATCAAGTGAGAAAATAACTTATCGTGGAACTAACCTCTCAATCCGCCGGAGTGCTTTGGTGACATCTACCATTGTTGGCCCTTTCAGTGGGTCTTCCTCTATACATGTTAAGGCAAGCTGCAACACAGCTTGTAATTGCAGCTCTAAACTAGCACCTCCTTCTGCTACCAAGATTGTAGGATCCACGATCTTGTTTATGCAATAACCTTCGGCACGGGCATGCGTGTAGGCTATTAAACTAGATTTCTTGTCAATTGTCAATCGGGTTATATTATAAGAATCCTCTCCGGTTAAAAGTTCTAGAAGAAGATTACCGAAGTAATATACATCAGTTTTTTCTGTTCCCTTACCTGTTGCTTTAATCTCAGGGGTTTTGAACCTCGAATACCAAACATTGCCATTAGTTTCCACATCAGTTTCACCCTCAGGGATTAATGTAGAAGCCAAAAAGTTGGACAATTTGGGAACATCATGTTCATCTAATAAGATACTATCCGTATGTATACCCATGTGAATGACAGGTCTAGAGAAGGCAGAATGGAGATAGGAAATTGCACGAGGAATCTGCCTTCCAATCTTTAACCTGCTTGTCCACGCCATGGACTGATCATGGTGTCGTTGAGTAACACTAGAGGCATAAATTCGATCTGAAAGGATACCATTCCAGCAAATTCATACACTAAAATGGGACATGGAGTGTTGAGACAACAACACCCTATAGGCTTTAATACATTACTGTGAGCACACATCTTTGCAGAGATTACTAAATCATTGATGACACAATCGGCCAAAATTTTCGAGTTAGGAAATTGCTTAACGAAAACAACTCTTCCTTCAAGAGAGCCCTTGCACCAACGTATTCCACAATGCTTATTGTAGTTATTGGTAGCTAGGAAAAGCTGTTGAGCGGAGAAGCTACGGATGGGAATAGGCTTGCCATTGCAAGAGACAATCAGATTCTCCAATAGCTTGCTTCCATTCTCAAAAAACGCTAATCTTTCTCTTTCTTCTCTTTCCTTAATCCTTGTAAAGAAATGATTTCTCAACCAACTCCGCATAACTATTGAGGGAGGCTCAATGGCCAGTTCTTGAGGATTGGGATAAAGTGCAAGAAGGTTTCATCCAAACCAAGTGGAGCTTTTCTCAACAGACTTAGAGCAATTACATCAGTTTGTGCATAATTTTCCATCTATTTTACACTTAAAACTTATTTTTTCTATTTTACACTATCATTTTTACAAAACATTCACATCAATTTATCTATTTTACAAGATATTTCAATAAAATATGCATTCTTCTCAATTTTTTTTTTAATTATTTCTCTCAATAACCATACGCGCTCTCTCTCTCTCCCCATTTTTTATGATTTGGTGCTCTCTCTCTCTCTCTATACCCATTTCTGAACAAATCACCTCTCCCTCTCTCTCTTTTCTACCTTCTCTCATTCTTTCTCAAAAACTACCAACCCAACCAGCCGATCTTAGAACCACGCTAGCTGGACTTCTTCACCACTCAAAAACTACCAACCCAATCGGCCGATCCACGAACCTCTCATTCTTTCTCAAAAACTACCAACCCAACTAGCCGATCCAAGAACCACGCCGGCCGGACTTTTTCACCCATCGACCCAGATCACTCGCCATCAACCCTGATCGCTCGCCACACCGGCCAAACTTTTTCTCGACCCATCAGCCCAGATCGCTCACCATCAACAACAACAACCAAAACAACCACATACAATAATAAAAAAAAGAACTCTCTGACTACCAAGCCCACCAATTTCAGAACTACCAAGCCCACCAGTTCCAGTCAAGCACCGATCTATCTCTCTGTTCTTTTGTTTGTGTGGGTTTGTTTGTGTGTGGGTGTGTTTCTATGTTGATTTGTCTGTGTGGGTGTGTTTCTGTGTTGATTTGTCTCTGTGAATGTGTTTGTGTATGGGTGAGTTTGTGTGCATCTAAGCAAAAAGAAGATGAAGAGGCTGAGTTCGTTGTGCACAGAGAAGAGAGAAAAAAAAGGTGCGAACTGAAATTAATAAAATAATAAATACACATGCTATGGTAACCGTGCATATATGAACTGTTACTGTAGTGATTGTGCATAAATACATAATTATGCACAAGCTGGTATAGATGTTTTTTTATTCAAATTGTGTAAAATTAGTCACTTTTTTCATTTTGCACAATTATATCTCAGCGGATATAATTGCTCTTATTATAGCGGATGTAATTGCTCTTATTACAGATATTACTGTATTGATCGTAGACTGCACTCTTGTTTAGTCCATGGAGAGCCCCACCGATGACAAATGCATTGAATTCACGCGTATCGTGTGGCATGCTGTATACTTTTGACTAACTCAAAGTCATATGGGGCCAACGCTTTGACCAAGATTCATTCCAATATCAAGACTTTTGTCATCCATGCATGTCCTATTCTCCAATCTCCATGTCGTGAATTAGAGCACTCACATATAATAGGAAAATATCACATTTTCTCCGATTATAAGCCCAAAATTTAACAAATTTAGACTATACAAAATTATGTAAAAATACATGGTTAGTATGGTAACTATATAAATTTGTATTGACATTATTCATTTTATATTTAGTTTTTTTATTATTTTTTTACATATCTTGAAGAGAGTGAATGGTGGCGGTTGTATATAAAGAAAAAGAAATAATTAAAAAAATTAATATTTTAATGAAACATAGTGTAAAATAGATAATTTGACATAAAGTGGTTAAAAAAGTGAGTATCTAAAACATTAAAAAAAAAAGTTTTTGTATTAAAATAAATATGAGTTTTTGCACAGGCATAAAAAGTGAGGTTTTTATACCTTTTTCTTCTTCTTTTTTTCTTTTTTTCTTTTTTTATAAAAAGTTTTTAAAAATATTTCTTAAATCACTGACCAGAACATTAATTAACTTTTTTTTTTTCATATATCAAACTCATAAAATAATTATTGTATATGAGAGTCACTTTCTCTTTTTTTTAAAAAAAAAAATAGTGTTGTGGATACGTACGTGTGTATGTCTCAAAAGTTAACACGTATGTCTCAAAGTTAACATTACTAACCGTTTCTTATTTTTCTTCTTTAAAAAAAAAAAAAAAAAAAAAAAAAAAAGAAGATAAAGAAAAAAAGTCCACTTCTTATTTTTAGTGGGACAATGGAAAACTAGAAGAATGGTGAGATATATAATATGTACCTGAAACCGAGTGTGATATAGAAGGAAAATGAGAATAAAAAAAATATACAAAATCCTTTCAGGTCAAATTAAAAGGTTATTTCAGCTTTTTGTTATTGTTAGAATCCGCATTAGTTTGAATGAATATTTGCTGTAATCTAAGAATGGTTAATTCTTGATATTTTGATAGCATCTAGGGTTTATCATAGAGATGATTGATGTAAACTCGTTATTTGATTGTGGAAGTTTTTAACAGATTAAATGGTTTTCCCTTGTCATAGAATGTTTTTCCATACACAAAATTGATGTCCTAATTGTGGAATTTTATTGGTTTTTATTTTGTTTTGTTTATATTGTTTATTATGCTTGGCTAATTTATTTGGAGTGTCCGTTCAATTTGCTTGCAGAAAGAGGGATAATGAAAATATTTTGTGGCCTTTTGTTTATATTAATTGATTCCTTTTTTTTTCTCAGCAAGTGATATTGTTGAGAAAAAAAGAATCAATTTACAGTTTGGTGTGAATATTTTTGTGTAAATTATATGTAGAAATATTCTAGTACAATGATAAATTTTCAGTTTCGAATTATTCGGTGTCAAAGACTAGAAGAGAATTTTTTTTTTAATATATATATATATATATATAAAATATATATAAAGAATTGTTTGAGCCTATTAAGTTAAATGGAATGAAAGTGAAACCATCAACTAAAACCGGTGATTAATGTGTTTTCCACCATGTGGCCAAAGAAGTTGATACCTATATAATCTTTGGATGAAAAAAGAAATAGTCTTTATGAGAGCAAGATCGAATAATAAAGCCTTGATGGTAAGGACTCTGAATATGGAGTATAATCTTTGGATGAAAAAAGAAATAGTCTTTATGAGAGCAAGATCGAATAATAAAGCCTTGATGGTAAGGACTCTGAATATGGAGTATATGAATAGGCAAAGGGTTGCCAAGCACTTTAGTGATTTCAAAGAGGTGTTACATGAGTAGTCTATTATTAAACTTGTGTTGATGATGAGGTAAAAGCATTACTTTTGTTGAGCTTATTGCTAGATAGTTGGAAAAACTTAATTAGTTGTGTATATTACAATTCAGCTCCTAGTGGTGTGATAACCATGAGTATAAAAAAAGACTACATGTTCAATGAAGAGGTAAGAAGGAAAGAATTATGTAATTAGTTGGAATTGCCACGATGTAAATAGTGTAATTGATTCACTCCTACGGCAGCTTTGAAACAACTCAAAAAAGAAAAGGGAAGGTTGTTGCCAACCTTATATGTGATTGGGAATCAAATACACTATTTATTTCACCAGTGCAATTCCTACTAGGAGACCAGGATTAGATCACTTTCATCTAGCAAGTAAAGAACACAGATAATGAAAATGTTTGTGACTAGTGAAAGTAGATTATAAATGTTACACAGTTGCAAGCTTCTTTCAAATGATTCAAGGACCAATTCTGTTTCCAATGTGTCACTTGCTGGGTAACATGACAAACATACCAACCTCATGTCTCAAACACTCATGGTTAATTTCTTCCACTATGTGGCTCACAACATTACATTCTTAATGATAAGTAACTGCATCCAAGAACATAGCCTGGGTCCTTGGTGCCTATGCACATAATGGGAAAGAATATGAAAAAAGTGAAAATGAAAGAACAAAAGAAATTGATACCATTCAAAAGCAAATGCAAGTGGGGCTCCTTGCCTAGCAGAAGTCTCCACAGACAAGATTATTTTGCTTTGTTTATGTCTAGTGTACGTTTGAAAACAGAGTTTTCTTCTAACATTTTAGCTTATTTATTTATATACAACTTTTTATTTTTAAACTTCACATGTTTATGTACAATTATACTTTAATCAGCTACTTTTACTCAATAAGCTTTCAACAAAATGCTCTCTAATATATACATCAAGTACATAATGAAGTGGAATTTTGATAATATAAACTTCAAAGGGGTTACAAAAAGACTGTGGTAGGCATGCTTTACTGATCAGAATTGAAGCCTTCAGAGAAAGCCAAGTTAATGAAAACGCAATATTTTCATAAGGTTCAGCATTAAATAAATAAATAAAAATTATTTAAGAAAGAAAAAAGAAAAAAAAGAGCAACCCTATCCATTAATCTAAACATCATTCATGGAGATCAAAATTTAGAACATGTTGACCTCTTGAGTCTTGATAATGACAACTCATTCTTCAATCTCTAACCTTGAACACTTGATTGATGGAGCCCATTGAAAGGTCAATCTCTATCAAATTTTCTTCCTCATTCATCTCATTAATCTCTGCTAGGAGTTCCATTAAGCCTTGCTGCTGGAAAATAGACTCTGGCAAGAGATCTGGCAAATTTGACTGTGCCTTTTGCTTTGGCTCTTCATCTAGGCCACCAGACTTGCTGCCTGGGAGGGAGATTTCAATGAGGCTATCATCATCTTCATCAGAAACTGAACCATCTGAGATTGCTAGATCTTGATCCATATGGTTGGAACACATCAAATTGACCTCAAAATTTTCACCAATTAAGGAATCATTGCTGCTTTCACTGTCTGAAGGAAAAAGAGTATCTGGGGGTGACTCAACTTTGTACTCATGCATCACACCAACTTCATTTTGTTGTGTAAACTCAGGTTGGATAGCTGTTTCCAAAAGTGGCAGTGGTGTCTGAGTCTGACCAACTTCCTTTCCAAGTAGGTGTTTCTGGTCACAGATGTGACCCTCATCTTGGACTGGATTCTCATCCAAAATCACATTTTTCTTTCTGAATGTGACAACAAACAAAGTTGATAGAACCAAAATTGGAATAGTAACAAGGGAGGGATAGAACCCAAAACTGAGAAAATAAGCAAAGACTGGAACAAGGACTGCAACACATAGCAATGAGGTTCTGGAAAACCACATTGAGGAACAGAACAGATTCTCAGCTGATTTTTCCATTTTCATATACCCATCAAAGAAGATGAAAGAGAAGGACCTAACCAAGTAGAAACTTTTAGGGGTACCAAAAGAGACTTTCCAGAGCTAAAAGATTTTCTGGAGCAAAAAAGTAACAAACTTTAATTTTTCTTATAAACTAATATTGTTGCTCATATATCAAGAAATGAGCAACAGAAATGGGAGTGAGTTGAACAATCAATCCAAAGTAAAAAGATGATATGAATATAGAACAAGACCAGCTTCCATTTACCTGACCGAGCTTCCAAGGAAAAATGCAAGTAACTCTATGGTAATGAGCTCTAGTAAGACTTTGGCACTGAAATTACTAGCCCCTTTAGTTTCCCTCCCTTGCACAGCCTTTACTTTAAAGACCTAGCAAATATGGTATTTTTTTTGTTTTCTCTTACACCAAACAGTCTGGTCTTATCTGCAACTGATTCTCTTGAAAGAAGCAAAACCCTTGTTTTCCATTATCATTTTACAACCTCAAAGCCTAGGAATTCCCAAATCATGTGCAACACATCTTTGCTCCCCACATGGCACGATGAGACCCTTCAAAACAAAACCCATTAGCAGAAACGAGATATCCATATACAGTACTTCAAGGTAAATAAATAAAATAAAATAAAAGGAAAATCCTTACTAGTCACTTTAATCTTTTTCACAACCAAACAAAAAAAGTCAATATACTCAAAAGGGTCACTTCAAAGTCAATTTTCCTTAAAGATTACCTTTTGTGTACAACAAATTTTCCCAGTAAACAAACATCAATTAATCAGTTTTTATTTTTTGATTTTTTTGGGGTTTCACAACACTATTCTAAAGCCGGCCAAATCTCTGTAGAAATGAAAAATTAGTGCTTGACTCGAAATAATAGCACCCTGCAGTTTTGTCAGAACTCAGAAATCCAATTATAAAGAGAACTGTACTCACTGAACATGACCCATTTTCTACTGTCTGCATTAAAAACCATCAATTTTTTTTTTTTTTTAATTATCGCAATGCTTTGTTTTAAACCATCAATTGGAGGTACATTTCTATTTCTACTTATCCTCCAAGTTTTTAGTGGAAGCCCATTTCCTTGAAGAGACCTCTCGGCTAGTTTGGTCAGATTCCATTACTCCTTTGTTCTCACAAGCAAACAGAGCTGATAAAAGGGTCAGATGCAAAGTATCCGCTGCATTAATTTGAAAATTTCATGCATTCGATAATCTATTTACGAGGTGTCATCCAGTTAGTGTGATACAAATATTTCACTAAATTTCATCCCAAAAAGAAAAGAAAAGAAAAGGTTCAAAACGTAAAAAACAAAGCAATTCTATGTCGTTTACCCAAAAAAAAAAAAGCAATTCTATGTCATGTTAAGGATAATGTATATATTTCATGCACTTGATGTATGCATTTTTCTTTTTGAAGTGACCGAGTTTTGCATAATTATGAAATTCACACACTATATGAGGTAGAATCCATACATCAAATACATAAAATAAATATTGCATGTCAAGGTTCCATCTAAGGTCCAAAATATTTTGGAAAGTGACAAAAGAAAAAGGGAAAGTACATGGGAAAAATGCATAGGAGAAACATATTTTGACAGCAAAAAAGTTCCACTATAAATGTCATCACATAAAATGTCAAATTTACTACTAAAAAATTCTTCATAAAAATATATTTTTTATGTAAAGAAAAAGGTGTTTTCCAAAATGTGACCATAACAAAGCACTCATAAGCTTATGTTATGTTATGTTAAGGATCGCATCTGAAATTGAAAAAATTCTTTAGAAGTTTGAATTGTTTGAAGTGAGTAGGCAAAATTATGGAAAAAGACGAAGGGAAAAGGTAAAAACAAAAAAGTAGATGGGCAAAAACGCATAGCAAAAAGAAAAATTGACAGCAAAAAAGAAGTGTCCCTATTAGATTTTTCCACTTTATTTTGTTGAAACATTTCCTCAGCCTAATCATTTTCCCGTGCAAGAAAAGCAATTATGATTATAAAAAAGATTTCAAAATATATGCTGTCAAAGTCTTGTTAATCCATGTCAAGGTAACAAGGCATCACTAACAACATGGGTGCTTTTTTTTTGTAAAGACTTGGGTGCATTTTAACTGTGACTCTCTTAACTCAATGACAAAAGCTAGTGGAATGTAACATTACCCTAGTTTAAAGATAAATTAAAAGGTATGCACTCTGATATTTATGTTCCAATTAATTAAGTTTCCTCTTCATTTATGATTTATGAGAAATTGAGAAGAATATATTTTTGATATTATAAAATAGGCGAAATTACAAATTATAAACCTTAACTTTGAGTGGTTTTAGTCTTTTAGATTCAATTTTTTAAGTTTCATATTTTTTATTCTAGTCTTTTAATTTCTATTCTTTTTTCTTTTTTCTTTTTAGTTACGTAACTTCTATTCATTTTCAATATAGTCTTTTCATCCAATCCGCCCTATTACATCCCCTAAAATGACGTTTTTTAAAGTAAAAATCACTAAAACTACCAGCAAATAGAACTTGATAGAATAATTAAATTAAAAAAGATTAAAATCAAAGAACCAAAATGAAAATAAAATAAACTTAAAAAATGAATTAAAAATATTTCACAATTAGAGAATGTAATTTATAATTTAGTCTATAAAATATTGTCCTAATTTTGGGGGGATAGTGTAAAATACTATTGAATTACCAAAAAATTGTTCATGATGATAACTTAAACGCCTCACATCACTAAGGACAATATAAAGTTAGATGAGGCAGCAGCATTAGTGGACATTTTAATATGTCATTCATAATGTAATAATAGTATTTTTCCTTAAAGTTTTACTCTTGTCATTTCAAGCAAAAAACAGCAGTAATGATCCATTAGATGAATTTTTACCACTCAGAACAATTTGCTTGACTCATGCTGCATTCTCTAGTTTATGATTATAGAATATACAAAAGAGAAATCCTAATAGGGACAAGATAATGACTTTAATTATTACCATGCATAACAAGTAATAATACTATAGAAATCTAACACACTTTTTTATATATAAGATTAGCTTCTTCTTCTTTTTTCTTTTAATCTTTTTTATACTACGTATATAAGATTAGCTTGATTCCTGTTCGAGTCAGGTTAAGATATCTTTAAAAAAACAATTGAATCTTTAATGTGTCGGTGGCCACACAATTAAATTACTCGAAACTCACAATCCTTATTTTCCACCGAAGGAATTAAAGTAGTGAGAATCACTAATAGGTCCCACTTGGATATTGACCTCCACTGAGGTATCATTATCAACTTCATCTTCTTAATCTACTCTATTATAATTAGAGTAACATTAATTAGTGCTTACTTCTTCAAAGGGTTGGGAATTTAGGATGTTTACTTGTTTAGAGTTTACCCATTAAAAATTTAAAACTGTACTAAATTGGGTTTAAACCTCATGGCATAGATTTGAGGCGAGTTTAGATTGTTAAAAGTTTTGTACCTCAACAATTGGTTGTAAATAAAAAAACATTTGTTTATGTTCTACCAATTATTTTGCCGATAACAAATGTTGGGTAGTCGAGTCCCCCCCTTTTTTTTTTTTTTTTTTTTTTGAGGAAAATCAAGTCCAATTAAAATGAGTACTCTTTCTTTTTCTTTTTCTTTTTTGATAAGTAAATGAGTACTCACTACCACAGTTAAAAGATAAAAGATAAACTTTAATTTAATAAATAATAGTGTGTATGCATCAAGAGAAAATGAAGTATCCAAATAGATTATTCAACTAAGGTAATTAAATGAGAATGTTTATCCCACATTAGTTGTGTGTGTCTAATGTCTGTTGTTTATAACTCCAGTCTAAAACTACAAAAGTTATGCCCTTTTGTAGTTGTACTTTGGTTATGTAATGTATTATAAACCCGATTTAAAATACTACTATTACTATTTTCGTGTGTTCTAATAAGTATTATTGTTTACTAAAAAAAAAAACTAAGGGAATTAAATATTGAAATATAAAATCAACATAAATATTATTTTAAAATTTGATTTTGGTATGCATTGAGATTAGTTTTTTGTTGATATGATGAAAGTGATAGTTGTAACTAAAAATAATGAGAATTTAAAAGGTTATACTTAAACAAATAAGTTAAAAATTGAAAAAAGAAATTAAAATCTAATTCAAATGGCCATTCATTTTGTTCAAAAAACCTTGAATTGTATCACATAGACGATATACCATGTTTAATATGTCTACTCATAGTTAAATTTAGAATTTTGATAAAGAATAATGTCAAGAGTTAAAAAAATTTACAAGATTTTTTTTGTAACTTGTTAAGGATAGAAGTTTTCATTGGTTCACCACTTTTACATGATTCCACAATTGAAATTAATTATATTATGCACCAATCACAACAAAGGCACATCATCAAGTTTATAAAAAAATTTAAAGAAATTTGGCTAAAATTCAATTTATCACATTGAAGTGTACTTCAATTGTCAAAATAGTTCTTAAGGTTTAATTTTTGTCAATTTAGTTTCTTACTTTGTTAAAAATAATTAATCTAGTTATTTTGCCCAAATCTATTAGAAAATAAAATCATTTAAAATTTTTTTCTTATAAATTTAAAATAAAGATATTTATGAAATTCATCATTTAATAAATCTTTTTTTTATGAGTATTTAAAAAAAAAAAAATTAACCTTATCATATAGACCATAAACTACACCTAACATGTCTACTCTTACATAAATCTAAAATTTACTTGTTAAGAGCTTTATAAGTTAACTAGTTGGCATCTTCAAATGTTTTTAATAGGGACATTTAATATTCAAATTCTCCTTCTCCAACTATCAAATTATAAATAAATAAATAAATCTAAATTATGATAAAGATAAACATTTTTTTTTTAATTTAGAAAACAATATTATATAATTAAAAAAAGAATGTTATGGACACAATATTTTGCACAACTTGTTAGTTTTGATTGATGCAACATCATTCTCATAGGTTATTTTATTTAGAATTTTTTTTACTATACATCAATCACAATAAATTACCTAAACAATTTTGGAAAAAAAAAAAAAAATCTAAACATCTCGTGTCGCTAATTTACTTTATAGGTTATGTTAACCGGTATCCTTAAAGTAATAATTAATAAACTATTTTAAGAAAATTTTGATATTACTTTTATTAAAAATAAAAATAAAAAAACCGCATTTTTTTTTATAAAAAAATTTTAAAAATATTTTTTAAACTAATGTACTTAAAACATACATCTGTTAACACTTCTCTCGCTGTATTAAATTAATCACCATGCAGATGTATCAATGCCAGGTGCCCCATATTCTCCTCAACCCCAAATCACCATCACTTATCAAGCATAAAAGCATCAAGTCAACCAAATTCTAGCAATCCATGAAATGACGAAATCACCCTCAGTCCCTTCCAACAACGTAAGCCAAAACTATAGGGGCATACTCGGTGATAAGAAATTAACATCCAAATTGGGACTAGTAGGAGCAATCTAGGGTTAGGGTTTAAAATCGAATTAGTACAAAGCTTCCAAATTTGGGGTTGGGAGTGATTGATTCTTTGGGGTTTTTCACTATAAAGCTCTGAACTTTGTGTTGTGTAGTGAATCGGACGGCTCAGAAGCTCGCTCCGAGGTTTTTTGGTTTCTTATTGGGCGTGTGATTGTGATTCTCTCTCTGGGCTTTAGCGCCCTGAGGTACCGTTGAAATCCATGTTCATCAGCGTCTCATGGATCCGTCTACAGTGCCAACCACTCCTCCAGTTGAAGAAGAAGATGAGTGGGGTATCACTTTTTCTTTTCTTTTTTTCACCTTTTTTTAAAAAGATTTTGTCACTAACCCATTATTTGGTTGCTGAGAAAATGTGGGAAAGAAAAGGAAAGTTTTTGTATTTTTTTTTTATATTGGGTTTTCTGGATTTATGTCTACATGTCTTGATGTAATTGTTTAATTATGCTATTGTGTTATGAGTGTAGTATTTCATTTGAAAATTGTTGGTTTCACTATGCTTTCTTTTTTTTTCTTTTTTATTTTTTAAATTACACTAACACACCACAACCAAAACTGCATGCAACAGTTAGTTTCACTTTGCATGGTTTTTGGTGATGGCATTGCAATTGGATGTGTTAGTGTATAGTTGTTGATGCGCAGGGCTTGTGATTTGGATTTGGATTTGTGGGTTTTGTTGATTTTTATTGGTGGAGTTAATGAGTTTGGTGTTGCATGAATATTTGGAATTGGGCATTTCTTGTATTGTGTGATTTCTCAGTTTTAGACTGCATTGTGTTAAAATTTTTCTTTTTAACCCATCAGTGTTAAATTGGGTATGTGTGGGCCTAAGAGGTTTAAATATATATATATATATATATATATATATATATATATGTATATATTTAGTATTTGACTTTGTCTCAGGAGCTGTCTGCACATTTCAAATTGCAGAAAAGTTTTGTTCTGAAAAGAAATGTAGAGAAGCTGAAATACTCTAAGGGGTTTTCTTTAGACATTAGAGTTGAAGAGATTAAATTGTTGTATTAGAAAGATGACCATCTCTAATGTTTCAAAAATGTCTTTTACTTAGCCAATAAAAGAATTTCTTATCTATTGACATAACTAAATCATGGAAGCTGGAAAAAAAAATAGGGACCTGAAATCAGAAGTTATATTTTACTTAAAATTTATGAAGGGAATGAGTATTTGCCTAAAAAGTTGTTTTAGTTGTTGTCACAAAAAAGAAATTGAGAATATGTGGCCTACTGATTTAATATCTTCATTCCTGATGTATTTATGTTTATTTGATGGAAATAACTATAAAACTGTTAAATGAGTTTCCATTCTAATGCACATGGGTGAATATAGTTAGCTGATGATTAAATTGTCGGTGTGAGGGAAACATCATAAAAGCAACGTTTCTTGCTTACATGCATGTGCTGAGCTATAGTTGGCACTATATTACACATAAATGTCAGATCATCTGTTAATATATTGTTTTTTCCAATGCAATTATGCTTGAGTTTCCTGTCAAAGTGGAGACTGTTATGTCCCCAGAAGAGTTTATTATTGTTTCAATGGGCCATTTCCACATATTTTTACTAACTCATGTCCTGTAGTTCATTTAGTGGGTTTAGTAGATTGACCATAAATTAGACTTTGTGATCTTTAAGCTTTGTTTGCACATACATCTTACATTAGGATGATTGGAACTCCGTGTGTATGAGCTTGGTCCTTTGAAATTTATAACTACCTAATGTTCATAAATCTAATGTATGTTTCTGAATTTGTTTGTTGTGTCTTGGGGTCACACATGATGATTATTATGTGATTAATCATTGACGGGCTAATCTTTTCACAAGGACAATTTGTTTCATCCATTCCTGTACTTTTTTGCTTTCACTTTTTCCTAAGCAATTAACACTCCATTTGTTTCGACGTAAAATATTTTCAAATGTAAAATATTTTACATGTAAACATTTTCAGGAAAATTTTTTCAAGTGTTTGGATTGAACTCAATACTAGAAAATGCAAATACAAACCAACTACCACCAACCACGACAAACCCAATCACCACAGTCATCACCAGCCCTAAATCACAACTGGAGAGAAAAAAATCAACAAAAGCCAGCCAGCCACCGCTACCCACAAACCCACCCAGCCCCCACTGCAACCCCCAAGCCATCCCAAAAACCCAGATTGTGAAGGAACGAAAAACCCACTCACTCTCAGCGATTCCAGATCAGAGATCTTAGCAGTAGCGTTTCTAGATTTGAAACTAGATCCAAGCAACGAGCAACAGAGCGGCAGTGATGGTGACCTCGGGCCTCTCATGGCGACTTCTCTGACGACAAAACAAGTTGAGATCTGATGGTGGTGCCACCAGAATGGAGGGAAAGAGTAGCAAAGGGTGCTGGCTGAGTGGAGCGAAGAGTGGCGTGCTGGTGGGTGCTGTCACTGGTTTGGGCAAGTGTGAGAGTGGATGAGTAAAGTATGAGAAAGAGGGAGAAAGAGTCGGGTGTGAGGCTGTGAGATTTTTATAAAATGTTTTACTCTTTTTTGGTAAAATATTTTACAAGTTTTTACACACACAGTTTTAGTCAAAGGAAAATATTTTACAACTTTGAATATATTTTACATGCAATGAAACACTTGAAAATGGGAAAATATTTTACTTCGAAACAAATGGAGCATAAATGAATTGTACATTATTTACTACATATGTATATGTTGTTTCCCAATTTTTTTTTTATGTTGATATGGCTATGCAGCCTCTGTCTTTCCATCTTTTAGAAGACATAGTCAGAATATGAGTAATTATTCAGTAGAGAATGCTATGAGTAGAGGATTCAGCATAGAACATAATGCCTTTCATGTGGCACTTGATAAATTTGGAGTCTTTGTAATCTTTGAATTTCTCTAATTTGAAGTTTGATATTTCTTAATTGTTAAAATCTCATTTATCCTGTTTACCAATTGAAGTATTGTTCATTTAGATGGGAGTAATATGCAGCCTTCTCACAGGCCATACCTGAAGAATTGACATGTAACTAATTAGGTGGACTGTTTGTGGTCTGCAAGAGTGGAAGGTGTAACATCTATCACTGTCCCAAGGAACAATGTCTTTAGTAGTGTCATTACTTGTTATATCATTAGTAATATTATCATATTGGAGAGAGAGAGAGTGTTTTCATCTTGTTATAATATCCCTTGTAGTTTGTATTCACAGATTGATTTGGAAGTTTAACCTTATATGTTAGCGTAATAGTGAGTAGATGTGATGGTAATTGTGATCATGATGAATATGTTCTTTCTCTTTTTAGTGACCTGTTTTTGTGACTGATCAATTTTTTTTTTTTTTTTAAAAAATGGGTTTGTGTGGGTGTCATCAGCTTTAACATCTCTAAATTTTTTAAGGTGTCTCTTATTGTGCCGACATTAATCTATGGCCTTTATATGCATCAGACACTGATGGATTTGTGATTCCAAGCTTGGAAATAGGAGACTTAGATCGGAGTAAAACTAATGTTTCAGAGGTAGAAGCCTCAAAACCTCCTTCTCCAAAGGTCAGTTGCAAGAATCCTGCACTATTCATTACAAAATAAAAGGGGAAAAAATATTGTCTGTACATTATGCATTTAAGTCTGTATTTTAAAATCTGTGTTTATTTCACTTTTGCAGGCCAAAAAAGAAGAGAATATCTACCTAGGTCCACACGGAGCACCTCCTTCACAGTCAAAGCAGCAAGAGCCAAATTCTGGTGGTCGTAAGCAGCGGTTCAAGCAAAAATTGAAGGAAGCAGATGAGAGGACCAGTGGGACAGGTCGGGAGAATAAGTTAGAGAGTCTCAGAGAACTTGTGGGTGGTGGCAAAGCCACCGGCAACATGGCAAAGGGCTCTACCAGGGATTGGCTAGACCCACATTGTCATGAGTCTCAGTTTGAGAAGTGGAATCCCCAGTGAGTGGAATATTTGAGAGCTTTTTAAACTTGGCACACAGGGTTATCTTTGGAGACTGAATTTATAAAAGGTTATGTATTTTGACAATAAATTTTCAACCAGGCCTTTGAGATTTGCTTTTGCTGCGAAAGATTCTTTCAGTAGCATTTCCGATGTTTGGGTTGTATTTGCTGCAGTTGGTATTCGGCACTTCTCTTATTTTGTGCTCCTTCCACTTTGAGTTTCGGTCACTGTTGGATCTTGAAAAAAAAAATGATGATAATAACCTCAAGCGGAATTTTGCTTGTTCTTTTAAACCCCAGGATTATGGCTTGAAAACCTTGAATGAGGTGCACAACATTAGGTGCCCTATGTGTGGTAATGTCCAAATGTAGTCAGTTAGCAAAGCTGAAGCCAACTATGCTTTGAATTAAATCTTGAGTAAAAGCTTAATTAATTTGCACGTAATCCTTTGGCCTCTAATTATATATATATATATATATATATAAATAAAAAATAAAACCCTTGTACCAAAAGCTCATGTTAACCTTGGAATATTATACGTGTGGATATACAGAGAGTTGATTTGAAGTTAATATCATTGAATAATTTTTTTATTATCTAATTAATTGTTATATTCATCATGTTTGTAAAATATAAAGTTAATAATAGATGAATAATTATTTATTATATAAAATGCTTATATTTTGAGATATTTTTGTACTTTCAAATTATTCACACAATAGGATTATGAATCTATAATAAATGATAGCCAATTAACTCAAAGTTTGGCATTCATATTAAAAATAATGAGAACGTGTAATTTAGCAAAGAGATTTTCAACCTATTAATTCAATAAAAAAAATATTAAATGATGAAATATTCACAAAAGTTAAATATATATATATATATATGAAAGAGAATATATGAGTTTTTTTTTTTTTTTTTTTTTTTTTTTTTTTTTTTGAGAAAGAAACTAATAGATTTTATTAATAAAATTCAACTACAACCAATTGTAAAATCGAACCAATATGAGATGGGATATCTTTCATCCATACATGAAAATCTGGTATGCATAATGCATTTTTAGCCAGACTATGAGCAACTCCATTGTCGTTTCTCTTAATGTGAGAATACAACAATCATTCTCTATGAACATGTGAAAACCTAATACAATGAAATAAACTAGCAAAACATTTAACATAAAGACTAAGTAAACTAAAGGATTCCAAAGACTACGAATCTGAATTCAAAGCATTCATTGCAATCTCTGAAACTTCCTCTAGGGTGACATCTTCCAAACTCAGATCAGCATTAAACTGTAAAGCCTTCGATATAGCCAAAGTTTCAAGTTCTATGACAATTAGGGGGAAAGGGATGATTCTGACCATGTGTGCCAAGCCTTTTCCTTGGCATTCTCGGATGACCACTCCAATCCCTACCCTATCTTCTTCTTGAAACATTGTATCGATATAATTTGTGCCCGAACCCTCCACAATTACATTATTAGTTGATCTCCAAAACAACACTAATCCAAAACAACATCCACAGAATTTTGTTCCCGGACAATCGCATTAACAGAGTTCACCTTTAGGATTAGCCATGGAGGTGGTTTCCAAATGGCACGGTGTGGA
This sequence comes from Quercus variabilis, assembly GCA_030445155.1. Taxonomy (NCBI): domain Eukaryota; kingdom Viridiplantae; phylum Streptophyta; class Magnoliopsida; order Fagales; family Fagaceae; genus Quercus; species Quercus variabilis. The sequence continues at coordinate 5,265,296 of CP129452.1, read as the reverse complement.
GGCTAGTCGGACTGACCTGGCTCATTACCCTTCATTGTTGTTGTTGTGCTTTTTTCCTTGTCTGGAATATTGACCATATTAACTGACCCAAACTCATGAGTCATCACTAATCCACCTAGCAGATCCCGAATATGCTCCTCTGACTTATTACCAATCAATTCCTTGCTGCTATCCATAATGGAATTCCCTGAAACATGTTGCTGCTATAACGTAATTGATATGCCATAATCAACATTAGAGATTTTCTCCATATTATTTGCTGCCACATTTATTTCGGGAGCCGTTTCCACAAGTTTAACTATCGCCCCATAATGATTCAAATTTGTCATTAATGCCTCCCTAGTCTCTTCCGTTTCCATATTTGAATTTTCCTCCCTTTGCGCCGCCGTATCACTACTATCCAACATCACTGGTTTACCATGACCCCCCTTCCTTGGCCTTCTGTCATTCTCCAACCCCGATTTATCATAAAAACTAGGGACAAAGATCACCTTCGCAGCAATCATAAACTCATTTTTCTGCTGGACCTTTGGAAGTACATACCCTTTCTCTTCCTTATCAGATAAGGATAATTTTTCCCAATCTTTGGATGAATCCTCCATGCTGTAGCAAATGAGAAGAAACTCCCTCCCACCCTATTTTGTTTCCCGTACCCCGAAAAAATAACCCACAAGCTCTACAAACACCCTTGGCACAAGAGAGGACCCGCGAAGAAAAAAACCCATAAGCTCTAGAGGTAAACTTGCTACCTTTAGAGAACAAAACTCTCTTTCAGAAAGAAGAGAAAAAAACTTCTACTGCCTAAGAGAAGAGAGGACATAGAGACTATCGCTCTAAAGAGAATATATGAGTTAGGATTAAGTTGTGCATATAATGTAAGTTCGTAACTCTTAGAGATGTTAAACTAATCTATAACTTTATATTATTGGATTTTAATTTTTTTTTTTTTTGAGAAGGATATTGGATTAATATTTTGAGAATTTGAATATATGTATAGTCCACCATATGTTTATAGTTCTAATAGAGTTCCAAAATTTTGTTTAGAGAAAACAAGAATTATTTTAGCTTTCGCTTTTCAGAGAGAGAGAGAGAGAGAGAGAGTCCTTTGAGTACATTTGGGATTTGATTTTTCTAAGTGTCATTAGGGTTGTCATTCTAATTTTTTAGTTAAACTTTTTTCCCGACACCACCTGTGAACGTAGATCTAAGGTCAATCCACATAATTTTAGTGATTCACATGTATTTGTTTTTCAAATTTTTTTTTTTTTAAATTTTGCATAAATCTATTATACTTAGAGTTTGTTGCAGACGTAGTACCTTTCTTATTATTATTATTTTTTATAGTGTTTATCAAAAGATATGGTATTTGGTAATTTTTATGTTAAATTTGTTACAAAAAGTTAAAAGTTGGATTATTTTCAAAAAATGTTGAGGCAACAAACAAAAAACAAAAATTTTGACAACAATACTTTTTGCTTTCTATATTTTGGTCATATTTATAATTCGGTCTTCAAGTTTTTATAACTTTATTTTGATCTCTATATTTTTAAACTTGTTGTCATTTTAATTCCTATCATCATCTCATTTACAAAGAATGTCTAAGTAATAAATGGACTTATTTACAAAGAATGCTTAAGTAATAAATGGAATGCACTACAAGTTTGAAATTACATTTTTTTTTTGGTAAGTGAAATGATGTCGGGATCAAAATATCAGTAAGTTTAAAAATATAAGAAAAAAAGTGAAATGTTATAAAAAAATTGAGGACCAAATTAAAAACATGAACAAAATAGAGGACCAAAAAATAATTAAATAAAAGCCAATCCTACAGAAACCGTGTGGCCCTCCACAGGTCTCCAAAGTCAAATCACGGTATGGATATTGGCATTGAACGGTTCATGTGAAAAGCAAAAGCTGCACTTTCCTTTCGAAATTCCCAAAAAAATAAAAAGCAAATAGAGGAATTCAGCTGCACTTGCACTTTAGTTTCGATGAAACCTCCTGAATGAAATGAATTTACAATAAAAATGCCCTCGTTGTCATTCAGCTGACCCTCCATCCCTCGCTAGCAGAGTAGTAGTATTAGATTTAGAGCACAAACAAAAGAGAGCGAGGAAGGACGTTCCACATTCAAGCTATTATACGCTGGAGTTGGTTCATGCCATATCATGTCTTTAATAAAAGAAGAGGGGAAAGAGAGAGAGAGAGCTGAGTTTTATGAGAATGGAAGCAAGTTACTTGAGATGTAATCTTTGTAATCTTTGAATTGCTCTAATTTGAAGTTGAGTTTGATATTTCTTAATTGTTAAAATCTCATTTATCCTGTTTACCAATTGAAGTATAGTAAATATTAAGTTTCTTTCTTTGGCGCAAGTATTGTTCATTAAGATGGGAGTAATATGCAGCCTTCTCACAGGCCATACCTGATGAATTGACGTGTAACTAATTTGGTGGACCGTTTGTGGTCTGCAAGAGTGGAACGTGTAACATCTTGAGTAAAAGCTTAATTGATTGGCACGTAATCCTCTAGCTTCTAACTATCAAATTCCAAAAAAAAAAAAAAAACAGAGGAATTCAGCCCCACTTTCCTTTTTTTTCAACAGGCAATTGTGTTGGGTGCACTGCACCATGAGTCCAGTCCACGTAATAGACATGCTCATTTAAAGAGCATGTCTTCATGTTTCTTTACTTTTCTTCGTTATGTACAAAAGTCAGCATGAGTTATTGGGGTTGGTTGGTTGGCTTAGGCTGTTGGACACGCTGAAGGAAGAAAGAAAAGAAAGAAGCAAAAAGGCAAGAGTCATTCGGCTATGGCAAAGCTGAAGAAAAGAAATTGGTTGAAGCAAAGTCAAGATAAGTTGGCTTGTATTTATAGTGACTTGATGTGAAGAGTGTGAAAAAGAGAAAAGAAGGAAATGATGAAGAAATAAAGGGAGAGGCCATTCGGCCATTTGGGCAGAGAGAGTGAAAAGAGAAGAGAAAAATAGAGAGAGTGAAAAGAGCAAGTCCTAGAGTGTGAGGACTGGTGCAGTCTTGAAGAACTGCGTGAGTGAGAGCAAGCAAAAAGAGAAGAGAAAAATAGAGAGTGAGAGAAAATATATAGTGAGAGAGAGCAGTAAGAGAAAGAAAAAGAGAGTTTTTTTTTTACTCAGTTGTATTTCTAAGTGTTGTAATTTCTATTTAATATATATAGTAAAATTATTTGGAGTTTGTCCCATAGTTTTTCCTTTCAAGGAGAAAGAGTTTCCACGTAAATCTTTGTGTTATTGTGTGCTTATACTTCTGCTCTGCTTATTGAAATTTATTCATAGTTATACAGAATTTTTTCCAACAAATAGACACGTCTCGGTTAGAACCTCACTGACTGCATCATTGCCCCAAGCGCAAAGATAAAACCTCCTGAAATCAATTTACAATAAAAAATGCCCTCATTGTCATTCAGATGAGCCTCCATCCCTCGCTAGCAGAGCAGTAGTATTAGAGCACAAACAAAAGAGAGCAAGGAAGGACGTTCCACATTCAAGCTATTATGCGCTGGAGTTGGTTCATGCCATATCATTTCTTTATTAAAAGAAGAGAGGAAAGAGAGGAAAGAGAGAGAGCGTTTTATGAGAATGGAAGCAAGTTACTTGAGAAGCTGATTGCCTCTTGCAATGCCAAGCCTATTCCCATTCGTACCTTCTCCCCGCAGCAGCTCTTCCAAGCAACCAACAACTTTTCTTCTGAACAGTTGGTAATTGGGTTCTCTATTTGGTACAAGGGTTCTCCTGAAGGACGAATTGTTCTCATTAAGGGTTCTTTTGTTTGCAATGCCAAGCCTATTCCCATCCGTACCTTCTCCCCTCAACAACTCTGCCAAGCAACCAACAATTATCCTGCTCAACATTTGGGAATTTACTGGTACAAGAGTTCTCTTGAAGGACGAATTTTTCTCATTAAGTGTTTTGATTATAGTTTGCCCGATTTAGCCATCAATGATTTAGTGATTTCTGCACAAATGAGTGGTCACAACAATGTATTAAAGCCCATTGGCTGTTGTATCCACACTCCAATTCCCTTTGTAGTGTTTGAATTTGCTGCCAATGGTTTCCTTTCAGATCAAATCTATGTTTCCCATGCTACTAAACGACAACATCAGCCGATGGTGTGGGAGAGAAGGTTAAAGATTGCAAGGCAGATTGCTCATGCTCTTTCTTATCTCCATACTGCCTTCCCTAGACCTGTCATCCACATGTCTATACATATGAACAGTATCTTATTAAATGAAAATGATGTTCCTAAATTGTCCAGCTTTTGTTATTCTGTATCAATTCCCGAAGGTGAAGCTGACGTGGAAGGTTTTCACGGCTTTCGACATTTTGGTTTCTGTGCCCCTGAGTTTAAAGCAACAGGCAAGGTAACTGAGAAAGCTGATGTATATGATTTTGGTCGGTTTCTTCTAGAACTTTTAACTGGAGAGGATTCTCTTAATATAACCCGATTTACAATTGATAAAGATTCTACTTTAGTAGCATACATACATAACAGTGCTCAAGGTAGTTGCATAAACGAGATTGTGGACCCTGCAATCTTGGCTGAAGATGGGGATGGAGGTGCTAGTTTACAGCATCAATTACAAGCTGTGGTGGACCTTGGCTTGAAATGTACAGAAGAAGATCCACAAAGAAGGCCAACTATGGTTGATGTCACCAAACAACTCAGACGGATTGAGAGGTTCGTTCCATCACTAATTATTTACTCACTTGATTTCATCCAATCATATGTTATAGATAAATAGATTCACATTATTGCATATCCAAATGATTTAGGCATGACAACAAACAAAATTTACTCCCTTGATTTTCAAACAAATGGCCATGGATGGAATTTAGAAAATTTAAAAAAGCTAATTTGATGGAGAGCCATTTGATGACATTATGAAATCCCCATCGTTGCTAAGAAACAGGCCTAATAAACTGGTATGAATCTTAAGTAATCAAGGAGAATTCTCAATGAGATCAGCTAATTGTATTTCTCAATCACGCAGGTTCACACAAACGGGTGAAGTGCTTTTGGGAAATTTGCAGAATTTAAAGCTTCATGAGAGTTTTGAAGAGCTTGCTTCTGCATCATTGAAAAGGAATGCTTCTAGTGATGAAATCCAAGCAATGAACGAAGCCTCTGAAAGGTCTCTTGAAGTTTGATTGTGATGTAACTGAATGATGACAAAGCTTGTATGGCAATTTTAACCTGTCATTTGGAAGTTATCATTATGGCAGACCTTTAATGTATGTATTGATGCTATAAGAACTGGAGGATAGGTTGTTGTTGGCAAAGGAGTTTGATAATTGTTCTTTTGTTTGAATAAAAGGAATGCAAACTAAGTAGTTCACAGTCTTAGTAACTGGCTATGTATAGTGGTTTGTTAGGGGGAAAAAAGACTTTTATACTGTTTAATTGGTTTGAAAATTTTCTTTTTCCAGAATATATATGATTTCTCAATTTTGTTTGGCAAACCTTTTTCTTTTTGCAAAATAGTCTTAAATTTTAATCATTCAAGTGAATTTGGGTCGAAAATTCGTTAAATAACTTATTGCTCCACAATTGATCTTCTAATCGGTATAATTGCAGTTAACACGTTCCCTTTGAATTAGATAAATATTGTTGTCCTGAAAAGTATGAAACAAAGATGTCATTATCCTTACAAACAAAGATGTACCTAGTCCTTATCTTGTATTACTGCTCCAGTTCATTGTTATCCTCTTAAATTTAGAAGGCACCTTCTAAGGGAACTTTGATGGAGAAATATAGCTGCATAGGGTTGCTTGAACATTGGTAGAAGCGGAGAGAAACAACCAAGTCAAGACTCTTGGTCACACTAACTCATTTAATGCCCAAAAACTCTAATCCAATTACCTTGGGTATCAATCTACGCTAAGAAAAATATTTGGCATTGTAATACATATACAGATGTCTCATCCCACTATCACAAACGATAGTAACAAACAATAGCATGAACACACACACAGACAGACAAAGAGTTTTGTTGGTGTGGACACTGGCCACTGATGATGGAGGATAGGGATGGACATTAAGAGCCACAAAAACAAGTTTTATTTTTGAATTATAATGTGTGTGGTTATAACATATTCACATTGTTGCATATCCAAATGTTTTAGGCATGCCAACAGGTTGATTTCAAGTCTTCCTATTTCACAATGGCTTAAAAGTTAAGAGATTAAAAGACAGAACTTAGTTGATTCTCAAAATGCTTTCTTGTTTATAATGGCTCCAAGGTTAGAGATTAGAAGGAAAAGCCAAGCAAGATAAGTAGTATTCATTGTTAATAGCCTTCCACAATGATGCTCTAAGAGTCATATTCACAGTAAAATGAACTAACTACTCAAATTTGTCTGGCAAACTTATTTCCTCCTGACATTGCCGTAGACCATAATAATTGGTATATTAACATTAATTCATTCAACTTCACTTGACAAAATGATTTCAATCATCCTTGTACACAGCTTTGAATACAATATTGTACACCTCTTAATGAAAATACATATTAGTGTCCTGATAGAATGAAATAAAAAAAATTGACATTATCTTAACAGAGATGTACAAAACTTTGTTAGATAAATATAATTGCATAGGCCTATTCAAACTTTGGATGGAGGTAACAATAAACATCTGAGTCAAAGCTCTGGATCACATTAACTCATCTGATGTCCCAGAAGCTCTAATCTAGTAGCCTTGGGAGTCAATCCATGCTGAGACAGATATTTAGCACTGTAAAACTTACTCAGATGACTTATCTCAGTGTCACAAATAATAGTTACAATAGAGTGACCAGGGCCAATGGTGTCACACCCCAAACCTGATACTTAGATTTGTGACCGTGACCGGCATGTTAATATCAAGCTTAAACCTGATATTAACAAGAACCAACTTAACTTTTACAAAAGCTTCCCTCTTTCTTATCATCTTTGTTTCTTTACTTAAATGGTATAATTTTTCACTTGACATTCAGAGTATCTATACTGAACTCAAAGAATAATATAATCCACCAGTTACTCAGATTCTGAATCTCACATAATACATCTCTTAATACTGTAAAGTACACAACTTTCTTTAGATCCTCAAAAACACAATACTATAAAACTAAACATCGAATTGCTAATTTGGGATCTATACTTTTAAAACTAAAACCAGTTTCTTCCAAAACTCGACTAAGGCTCCCTCTACTCCAAATTAAAACCTATTGACTGAAAGAGTGGAAGGGGTGAGCTACGAAGCCCAGTAAAGGTAAGATACATGAGAATTTAATAAGGATGCATGTAAATCAAACCATTTCATTTTATAATTGTTTAGATAGGAGAACATCTTTTCATGCATAGTATTTTATACTATCTATATATTACTAAAAGCTGAAACGTAGCGTTTAATGCTGCTGCTCTCACGTTGCGTCATATCAGCTGCCACGTCATTTTTTTTTTAATAATATAATTTGTCCTACAAATTTAAAATGGTTTTTACAATTTTCAGCCTTATAAATGCAGCCAACTAGTTATTTATTTACTTCCACTATCACCCTATAATAAATCTAGCCCACTATTTACTTATTTACTTCCACTGTCACCCTACAATAAATCTGTATAATTAATCAAGCCCACCTTTTATTTATTTAATTCCACTATCAAGCCCAACCCAAAACCTTTTCAGTTCAACTTTAAAGTTTTGTATGAGCCTTTTCAGCTTAAAGGGAAAAAAAAAAAAAAAAACGTTGAAGCCTTTCAAGTTTTAGAATTTTTTTTCCAATTTTTTTATAATTGTTTTTAACATTTATTTTTTTTAATATTACACTTCTCCAACCTTTCTCTCTCTCTTACCATTTCATCTCCCCACTACTTCTTCAATCTTTCTCCCTCCCTTACCTTTTCATCTCCCCACTACCCACTACCCTCTACATCAATATCATTTTTCCTCTTTCCCTTCATCTTTCTTTATTTTTGTCTCTTCTTATTCACACACTCTTACTATAAATTTGTCACTATCTCTTCTATTCTATGCATAGTTTCCCTCACAAAAAAAAAAAAAAAAAGGGTTCCCTCTCTCTCCTTCCCTCTCTCTTTCTCTCTCTCTAAAGTTTGTGGTGGATTTTTTTTTTCTTGCATCTCTACTTTAAGTTGATAATTTTTTATATTCTTTAAAACTTTATTTTGGGTTAGTGTGATTTAGTGTTTTTTTTTTTTTTTTTTTTTTTATAAATTTTTTATTCTCTTTTATTGTTAAATGTTATCCTATTGTGTTCTAAATAATTAAATATAGCATATAAAAATATAATATTATTCTATTACATAGCATGATTTAGATAATTTGCTATTTATTCTGTTACATAGCATGATTTTTTATAGTGCTCAATTTAGATGTTAAACTATGAGACTTTACTAATTTTTGTTTATTTTCTAATCCTTTGTGGTGGGCAAAGTACTCTATAATGCCATTTATTTAAAGAAAAGCAAAGGTTAGCCAAACGAAAATAATCGGATAGGTGACAAATTTTAACTTTTGCAATTTTATTTTAATTATTATTATTTTATAAAAATGAATGTATAGAAATTTAATTCTTAGATTTTGCTAATAATTGTTTATTTGATAATATATTTTGGGTGGCAGAAATTATAATTTCTACAAAGAAAATAACCTTAATAGATTATCAAAAACAAAATTTTATCCTAATATTGGTTCAATTAATCATTGTTAAGTTTTATTAATTTTTTTAAGTTTAAGTTTTTTTTTGGTGTTTTGGATTGTTTTTATATTACATTTATGATTGTTCCTATAATAAATAAAAATATAATTACGAAATACATTACTCATTATTAGATTAGTTTAAATTGTAAAAAAAAAAAAAATTAATAAAACCACTATAAAAATAATTATCACGCGCAACGCGTGGGTTTGCGACTAGTTTATAATAATAACTTATACGCTCCTTGTAGGAAAATAATTGTTCTCATTTTTCTTATCAGAATAATATTATCAAAGCCTTTCGGATTGAATTTCTTTCATTTCTTACAAAGTTACCATATATATATATATATATATATATTTTCATTACAAAATGATCATTTTGACTTAAAATCAGATAATCAGTAACTTTGTCTTAAACTGAAAGCATCTTAAGGAATAATAAAACTTTCCTTCATAAACTTCTTCTTATAAAATATGATAACTTTCATAATTATAAAACTTAACATTTCATAAAGAAAGCAGATATCTGATAACTTCTTAACATAAACTTGTACTTTCTTCAGAAACTTTATCTTTATAGCATAACAAAACTTCAGAAACTTTTATCTTTAATGAACAGCTTTCTTTTCATTAGAAACTTCTTCTTTTCATGAGAGCTTTTAACTTTCCACAATGCATTTAACAAAATAATTCTCTCATGATTAATAACATAATATAGCTATTCATAAATAACTTATTGGTAAGTCCATAGCTGATAAGTCTGTACTTATGAGCGCGGACACACCGCCATCCTCATTACGTACTTTAATTGAGCGCGGACGAACCGCCATTCTCAATACATACTTCGATCGAGTTCATATTACCAGAGGACATAACCCGAAAACATTTCATACTTATACATAATACTGAAATTTCTTATTTTGCATAACATTTCATAATACTAGCATTTCCATTCTGTTCTTTAAACATAATGTTCATGGAATTAGTAATAGTATCATTATGCTTAAATCATATACATAGGGTTTCGAAAGCTAACGAACATATCTTTTTCTGAAACATGCTTACATGCCATATCTCTAATCAAAAACCTTTTAATGCATAATATACTTTAAAATAACCTCATGACTTACCAAATGCTCATATAACTTATCCCTTACCTGAAAGCAAAGGAACCGAGAGCCTAAAGTTGAAAGAGCTTAGACCTGACAATTGGTAACACCTAAACCAAAATCAAAGCTTATTACTATCTATTATTCCTTAACATAAACTTACACATTAATCTCAAAGCCTATCTCTTAGAATCAAGGAAATCCTAATTCCCACCTCAAAGAGGTTTCCACAAATACAAAATACATTCATTAGACAACATGATGTACTAAATCATAGAGAAACCAATTCATAAAATTTATATATGATTCTAACATACCAAAGGATGAACATATTAAATTAGAGCTCAAAACATTCTCCCTAACTTGAGAATTAAATCCACAAAGTCAGGTGTAGCATATGTTGTTCACTGCTCATTTCAGCAGAATATGCTCCATTTGTAAAATACAAACGGGTTGTCCGCACACATCCAATTGTCATGAAATTTTACATAACTACTCCCCTGTATGTCCAGTATAAACCATAAAAATTTCGGAGTCAAAGAATAAACCCATGATTTACTAAAAATCACACAAGACAGCATACTCAAATCTGTCCTGACAGAATTTCTCGCAACTTAAAAATTAGACCATTATTTTTATGTTCATCCAAATTCTGTGAGACCACTTCCATAACAACCATGTGTGTCTTATAATTCATAAAAAAATACTCCTAGCATCCTAATTCACAAAATATGATTTAATACATATTTTTCTTGTTGTACACATCAAATCTGTCACAGAGACAGGTTCAGTACATATTCTTACAAAATCATCAACAAATAGCAGTAGGCCTTAATTTCATTTGGGTATTTTTATACCTATAATAAACATACTAAAATATGTTATTAAACATTCAATAAACCATAATATCATCAAACCTTCAAATCACTAAAACAGAATCATAATTCAGCCTATAAAATCAGGATAGAGGTTAAAGAAGTAGAAATAACAAATGAAGTTTTGATTACTTACCCCCAACAATTTGAAGCTGAAATTTTAGTGTTAACCCTTTAATTTCTTCTTTAGAGAGGGATATTTTGTTTTGGTGAGAGAGGGAGGGCTGCCATGTAAAAAGGGGAGAAGAAAGAAACAAAGAACAAGGAAAAGAGTAGGGAAAGAGGGCTGGACTTTCTCGTCTGATGCAGCCAAGAAAATAGGATTAGGAGAAGACTTTTGGGGCAGCAAAAAGGGGATAAGAGATGGAGACTTTGGGTGGAATACGTGTATGGCTAGGGAAAGAAAAATCACACCCATTTTCAACTTTCTTGCATTCACACTCACACTTTTCTACAAAAATAATATCACTTTGCATATATATATATATATATATATATATCCTTACCTTTATAAAGTTATATCCATCACATTAAAGGAGCATATATGTTCTATAATATCACAATATCAAAGTTTCATGCACTTAAAAGTAATTAAGATAATGACATGCATATAAACCTATAAAATTAATTATGCAATTAGGTTGGAGTGTTACAAATGGATTGTGTCACTGAACGTCTGGTGGCTCGGACATAATTCAAGGCCAATGAACTTCCAAGAAAGAGCCCATTCTTCAAAAGAAACCTGATAAAAGTTCAAGAAGCATACCATTAAAACACACAGAAAGTATTTGTGTTCCAGCAAAGGAAAATGGGTGAAAGAATGGAATTTTTTTTTTTTTTTTTTAATGTTTCATGATTTGGAAAATATTAATGATGGACAAAAAAGGGAAAAGGAAAAAAATCTACAATACAGTAGAATCAACAAAACAACAAACTGGTAGAATTGGCCCAATCTTTTTCCCATTGGTTTCATTTCTCATCCTATCAACAAGATATATCACTTTAGTAAAACAAAGGCATGCACTTACCAAGACATTTGAACAGCTTCCAAGTCTGTGCCTCTGAAAGCCCCATCAAATTTTGCTGTCATGAAATTCTGTGATAACATATTTATTCCAAGTCCTTCTGTTATTGTGTCAAATGGATTCTTCATTCTTCGTCCTCTCTAGTATGCATCGCCCTCCTTGTAACCTTTTTGAATAAACCAGAACCAAGAGGATCTATCAAGAAGCACTTAATGTTTGGATTCTTTTCCTCTTGAACACATGCTAAGGGATTCATTGACTAATTTAATATGAATGTTTAAATTAAAGGAAGGAAAATAAATTGACCTTGAGAATATGGAAAGACCAGCCACTGTCTGTCCTGTGCCTGCATCCATTTCCAAATCTTGGAATGCTTTTTGGCATGCAAAATTCTTCTTGCCATTACATCTACACAGATCATGAACCAGGATTTCACAATAATTTTCACTACTCCAAAGAGACATCAAAGCATCCATTTCCAAATCTTGGAATGCTTTTTGGCGTGCAAAATTCTTCATGCCATTACATCTATTGCACATAAAATCAAATAGATAGAAAAAGAATCTCATAACAGTCAATCAATCGTCAACTGCAAAAATATAAAGAAACTGTTGCCCCACAAATACTTTGCATTTTAGTTTCACTTCTACATTTGTCACTAAGAGGGAGATTATTAAATTCTGCTAAATAAGCCAAAGCCTCTTGAGTTTATGTTGCAAATCATCCATAGTGATGCAACCTCTCCTTTTGGAAAGGTACCCCATTCCTCACAATCATCAAGAAAGTCTAATAGCTTTGAATAGAATGAGTCATAGTTCATTAAAGTAAGGGAACAGGCGATTATCAAAAAAAGAGGAGGGAACAGGAAGCTCTGACACTATCCATTCTAGTTGAATTAATGCTAATTTTAATATCTCAAACACCTTATCTAGAGTACCAATACCACCAGGAAGAGCAACAACAACAATTCTATCAGAACTATTGCTCCTAACTGCAGCATCCACCAACCTATGCTACCTCAGAAAAAACCAGCATTACTGAAAAGCAATTCATGCAACTGAAAGCATCAGGTGACAACAATAGATTATCTGCAAGTAAGATAAGTTTCTGAAGGTAGACACAGATGAAAATTTGAGGCTGTCTCTTCATTAGCTTCTGTACCTATCTTTAATCCACCCACTGGTTTTCCCATTTCTAAAGCACCTTTAGTAGCAACATGCATTAGTCCAGGACCAACCCCACTCCATGAAGTGCAATTCAAAAGTTTCGCAATCTGAAGACCATAAGAAAAAGCTAATCACAGTCAAAAGGAAAATTATGTTTCCAAGATGCAATTGTGGTTTTGTGCTGCCAAGTCTCAGCATTCTTTATGCATGATTGTCTCAGCGTGTGAAAACATAATTTAGATACAGAAATTTACATTCATGTATGCCAGGCAAAGCAGGCAGGAAGCAATCTATAAATTCACGTACCTCTCTACTTAACTCTAGTGCTTGCAAGTAATGAGAATGACCAGGTCCCATCCATGAAAACGCAAATTCAAGACTCCTAGCCCAAGTTTGTGTATGAGTTCATAACATTTTTTTTTATATAATTAATTTTGTAACATTGTTCTATCTCTCTTCTGACCTTTCAACCAATAAAACCAAATTAGCTACTAAAAATTTTCGCACATTCAACAAAATTGCAAAGCATTTCATAAATTCACAAATCTTCTTAGTACATGACACTCTTGGAACAACCAATAAGAACGTCTAAATCCTGGCATTAAGATCCATAAATTTGTCCACTTTCAATTCTCTACTCCGCTCCCACTCCCAAAAATTGATATTAAAAGTAAAATTGGCCAAGTTTGAAATAGGGCTTAGAACTCTGCATGAACTGAAGAATTTTTATTTTATTTTATTTTATTTTTTAAATTACAGTTTTCCCTTTAGATATATAAGAGTACTATTTGTTTTTACTTAGGCAAGCTGTTCATATGCCTTGCTAGAATTGTAATCCTTACTTGCCTGTGAAAGAAAAAGAAGAGCTTGAAGGTTTATCAATGGTGGAAACAGAGAAAACCAGAGATGAAGAATTCTCTGAAGATTGAAACTGAATTTTATTCAAGCTCACTGAAATGAATACATAACCCTCACTCACTATTTATACAATACATATCTCGTAACTACCTCTAGAGGATTCCTATCTAACAAACTCTAACAGAAAATACAGCTGCATATGATAAACAAAATATCTACAATCTGATAAGGAAAATATCTGGAGCTTTAAAGTCATGAAGAACAGAGCAATTTCAGAATTGTTTAGAGAAGAAGAGCCATGTCAAAACGATGTCGTCTGCGATCTTGAGTAAGTGAGTAAGACACGCTTGAGTAAAACGATGCCGTTTATCATTTAATGAAACGTCATCGTTTTAAGCATCTTTGAATCAATGTTACCGTTGCTCTTGTGACCGTTGGAACAGTGAGTCCACTTGCTTCTTTCTCTTGTTCATTAGTTCCACTTTCAGCCTGCCAATAAAAATAACCAATCTTAACGTAAAAGTCATCCATGAAGAGATTGCAGTTCCATTTTTGGTAGAAATCAAAAGCAGGAAATGTGATGCATTCACTTATGAGCTGAGAAGGCTTGTATGTGCAAAAGAATTTCATCAACAAAGCCACTACATGTTTATGATTTCAACTTGCTTAAATTCAAGCTGCATCCTACAAGACCTTCGCATTCCTATGATCTCATAATATGTCTTTTATTCAAATGGTTCTTTTGGCAGCATACTGCAAAACAGGCATCCAAAATCCCCCAGTGGACAAATTAAAATTCTTCAAATCGCTTGAATACTTTTCTGTTTTGTTAATCTTTTACATCCAACACCAGAATTGATGCTAAAATACCTACTTGTCACTAACATAGACATCCCCTTCACTTCAGGGAGCAACTACTACTTATGCTGGAAATTCTTTGTTATCTTATTTGAGAAAAAGGAAATTTTCTGCTAGTACATGAAAGATTCAACATGGTTCACCAGATTCATTGGTACTGTACAATAACTATGTCCTCTGTTTTCAGAATAGTGGAAAGTGAAACCAAACTAATCTAAGTAGTCTCAAACTTCTCTCTTTTTCGTTTTTATCTTTATATATATATATATAGAAAATTCTCAGTTCCTAGCATGACTAATAATACACCCAATGCACACTCTTACGTGATAACCCACCTCACTTATTTAGTTTTGCATCCATACGTATAAGAGTGTAATCCACCTCCATATGTAAAAACATTAACTTGATGACAGCCTGATAGTAAAATATTGATATACACGACAGTTATAAACTCAGTTGTACATGGTCAAATATTATCATTTTCACCAATATGTTAGTTTTCAGTCCACAAAAGCAATCATTCAAAACTGTCATTTTCCAACAAACTAAATCTATCATCCAGCAACAAGAATGTACTAGCTCAGATAAAACCCTCAAAAGAACAAAAATGAAGGGGGATTGCAAAGTGGGTTAACCTCAATTTGGTTCATTGTCCTATTGAAAATACTCCAAAGGGGGAATAACAATAATAGTGAAAATGAAAATTCAAAGTGGGTTCACCTCATAGGCCTGCTCAAAGTTTTGGGTGTCAATCCATACTGAGACAGATATTCAACACTATAAAACTTACTCAGATGGCTCACAAATAATAGTTACAATAGTGTGACCAGGGCCAATGGATTGTGTCACTATCATTATGGTTTTTTGAAATTTAGAATCACTTGGAAATGACTGTTTCTTACATTGAATTTAAAAATCATAAAATTATAACCAGACAGATTAGATATTGTACTTCCTTGCAGACATCTATCAGTTTCACTAATACAAATCTGCAATCAAACAGCAGGACAAAGTGTCATCATACAACCACAATTAAAGGATAGTCAAATTAGTGTGTTGTGTCCCAAGATGTAGAAGCGTAGTCAAGAAATCATCACAAAATCATTTGGCATCTAAGAATTGTATAAATATTGACATAAAGAGATGCATTCATATCAATCTTTGTCCAAAAAAAGAAAGAAACTACCCCCTAACCCGATTGCCCAATTGCCCAATGCAAATCTCACCCAAGAGACAAAACAACACAAAAGCCAAAAGGCTTAATCACAGTACTGGGTCAAGTCAAATAAGTATATATTGCTAGCAAAGGGATATCAGTATATCACATACACATACACATACACATACACATACACATTTCTACTATTTTCAATATTTAGTTTAGTTCCACAGAAATAGAGAAAGAGAAAGAGAACTGAGATGAGGCGATGAAGGCTGGACAGAGACAGTGGGTCTGGCGATGAAGGAGGCTGGGTTTATAGCAATTTAATTATTATTATTATTATTATTATTTGTTGATTTTAAAATCTGTACGAGGAGTGAGGAGTGAGGACGATCTTGGTTTTTTTTTTTTTTTTTTTTTTTCCTCTGAGATTTAAAATCTATTGGGCTTGCTATTATTATTACTAGCCGTGGATCCGCATGTTGAGCGTGATAATTATTTTATGGTGGTTTTATTATTATTTTTTTTACAATTTAAACTAATTTAATAAAGCTTAATGTATATCGTAATCATATTTTTATTTATTATAGGAACAATCATAAGTCATAAATATAAATTTTGTCGTATTAAAATGAAAACGATACAATTTTTTCCAAAAATTCAAATGGCAAGTAAACACAAATATTCATTTTTAATAAAATTTATTTATAACATTTTGTGAATCATTAAAAAAATTTAAATTTGGAAATTATTCTTTATGTTTTAAACAAACTTTCTCAAACTTTATTTTTTCTGACTACAATTGAAAACATTGAAAAATGTAACTTAGAAATTTAATAAAACTTAACAATGATTAATTGGACCAATTAGGAAAAAAAAATTGTTGTAATTTCATCAACTCAAAACATATTATCAAATAAACAATTATTAGCAAAATTTAAGAATTAAATTTCTATATATGCATTGTTAAAAAATAATAATAATAATAAAAATAAAATTGCAAAAGCTAAAATTTGTCACCCATCCAATTATTTTCGTTTAGTTAACCTTTACATTTCTCTAAATAAATGGCATTATAGTGCTATAAGGGCAGGTTTTGGCTCTTAGGCCCAAAAGGTGAAAGGATCTAGGCCCAAAGAACCTAATACAATGAATTTATAGAGAGTGGGTTCGAAAACTAAGCTCTAAAGAGATGGGTCACAACTATAATGGATCTAGATCACAATGAAGCAAAGATAAACTGGTTTTATCTAAAGAAAATCGTTCTTGGCATAATCTGAGGAGATCAATTATTGTATAGATTACTTGAATTTGATTATAAGTACAGTTCTTGTTGCTACAGTGTTTTTTTATTAATTCTCCGATCCTTTTCCTTCAGGGTCTTCTTTCTCTTTTATACTATCTTCCTTTTTTCATCTCTACCCTTCATGCGTAAAGTAGATGGTTGGTGTTGATACTTGTCCCATCAGCACCTTCTTGAAGTCTCTGGTAGTAGCTGTAAGGCTGAAAATTACTGTTCAGGTATCATTTCCTCATTAATGCTGTCAAAGAGGTAGCTACAGAGCATTCAATGTGGTGGTAGTAGCTTTCTTTTAGATATTTTATGACTTTCCTCTATCTTGCGCTTCTATGATGCTTATCCTTATCAATAGAATCTCCTAGAATGTTGCCCTAGATAGTAGACCACACCTTCGGACCTCGGCTTTGCTCAGCTGAGGAGGCATTCATCTTCAGACCACCCTGTTGAACTCTTATGACCAAAACTCGTCTCTTCACTCACTAACATGGACTCTTATGACAATGTTTACCCATCCTCGAACTACTTCATGTCCTCGAATTGGGTCCCTGGCCCAATATATATATATATATATAAACAGATATATGCTACTGGGCTTATCACCCCTACAATAGCCCCTCGAAATTCTCATCTCTGGCTCTTCGAGGGATTTCGATGTCATTTCAATTACCCCGCTCTTATCATGCATCATCTCTACCTGTGTAGGTACCTTTTTAACTGCCCAACACACACTCTTGACGCTTCGATATCCGAGACGCGCCTTCATTAAATTTATGTGGCTCCATGTCTCCCACGTTCTACGATGCGATGCGGATCCAACGACTAAGAATTCCATTAGAACTCAGGTAGGAATATTCTCATTCGTCTCTCTCTTTCTCATATAAATACTACTTGAACGCCCCACTCACTCCACTTTTACACTCATTCACTTCACTTGCACACTTATTCGATTCACTCGTGTCCTCACAAATATTAAGAGCTAGTCCGAAGAGAGTTTTCTTCTCTGCATAAGTCTTTTTAAACCTCTCCATTTATTTTTCCTTCTACTTTTCTACACACAGTGCTCCTTCTCGGCCCTTTTGATTTCCCATCATATTCTTCTCACTTTCATCTATCTTTGACAAAATGGGTAGATTTGCTTATTTGGTAGACTCCGCGGAGGGTATAGAGAGCTTTAAAGCTCGATATAGAATCCTGCCAAGAGTCTCCATTAGGTATTGTAAGGAAGGGGATTGGCACACTAATAGATAGAAGGGAGAAGTGGTAATCCCAATGATTGCCTTTATAGGGGAAGGGATGAGAATCCCCATGGGCATAGTCACTAGGGATTACCTTAGGGTTCACAGATTATCTCCCACCCAATGTGCCCCAAATATGTTTAGGATTCTAGGAAGCATAGATGCCCTTAATGAAAAAATGGGCTTAAACCTTACCCACCATGATGTCAACTGGGTCTATGACCTCCACCACCTAAAAGGGCAGGGTTATTGCCATAAGTAGGCAGCTAAAGCTAAGACATGCAGCAGCCAAGGCCAAGGTAGTCCCTTATGGGCACGCAGCCATGGCATGGGCATGCAGCAGCCAAGGCTAAGGCAGCACCCCATGGGCATGCAGCTGCCAAAGCCTGGGCATGCATGCAATAGCTAAGGCCAAAGCATGCAGCCAAGGCTGTGGCATACTTGCGTGGGCACGCTGGCATGCCTATAGACGTAGGCACCTAGGCCCCTGGGGGCATGCTGCCTGAGGGGCAGCGGCAGCACAACAAGGCCGTGGCATGCCCCGTGGGTGGGGTGCCAAAGCCATGGCATGCTCTTGGGACCCCTAGAAGGCCATGGCAGCACTTGAGGGGGGTGCTATAACCAAGCCTAGGTACCCCGAGGTTAGGTGTATTTCATGCCTCTCTAACTCTAACAAAGGCGTGAACAAGGATTTCTTGATCATTTCAAGGGAGTGGCATGATGGCCTCTCCTGCCTGACAAGAGAGGGGAACCCAGGTGGGGTTTTAGGTCTAGGTTTATTACTTGAAAGTCGCCTCTTTTACCTTGACATTTTTTGTATCCATTTGTCTATGTTTATGTTTGTAATTGGATTTTTCCCTCTGATTTGTGCCATTTTTTGTTGATAATGTTTTTTGTTTTACGAATAGTTCTATAGATAAGCACGCTGCTATTCCAAATTTTAGTCTTGTCAACAAGCCGAGCTTAGACAAGATACTAAAAGCCGAGGTGTTTGTTCATAGTGACAGCTAGCTAAGAGCAGCACACCTAATCCTCGGCTACACCCCCCTCTCATCAAGCTTCCAGATGCCAAAGTGCATGATCAAAGCAAAAGACCCTCACCTACAACAAATCAACGTAGTTGTACGTGGCTTCCTCAACCCAGGTTTGAGAACTCAGGGTGTGCTAAAAGTAGATCCCATCTTTCAATACAAAGTTGAGGACTCAGCCACCCCTTCACAGCTAGCTACCAAAGAAGACGAAGGAATGGTTGAAGTGTTCGATTCCGAGGATGATTTTGAGGTCTTCAACTAACCTCAATCTCTAAAGGTTCTCATCGATGACTTCAATCGTCTCTCTTTAGCAGAAGTAAGCCAAACACAAGGAGATCCCACCATCCCAAAAGCCATGGGTATACAACGCAAGTCCAGGGCTGGCTTTCTAGAGGTCATGAAGTCTCAGTCTGGGAGCAAGGCGCTCGAGAAGACTACTTAGGCCAAGCTTCCCCCTCCTCCATCCATTCTGCCTTCTCGACCTGACCTTGTAGACCACAAGAGAAAAATGGATCAAAGAGGCCAAGAAATAGTAGAAGGAGGGAAAAGTCATTTATCCAAAGAGGCCAAGCTCCATAATAGAGCTAAACAGGCCAGGGTAACACAAACCCTGGTGGAGAAGAGAAGTGATCCCCAGGTTGGGATTTTGGCTTGGACTCCCGCCCTAATTCTGGATTGGGCTCCCTTGCCTGCTGATGCCTCAAACCAAGACTTCTAGCAGGGAAAGGCTGGATACTTGGCTAATGCCATGGAGCAGGCCTTGCTGCTACCTAGAGACATGGCCAACTTAAGGTCAATGAGGAAGTACGAGGTCGTCCTCAGTTTAAAGAGAAACCTCACCTTGGTAAGTTCATTAATTGGCATTTTTCCTCTCTTCTTCTTTACCACTATAGTATTGGATAGCCACTCAGGGTAGAATACCTCCTTAATAGCCCCATCTAGC
This sequence comes from Quercus variabilis, assembly GCA_030445155.1. Taxonomy (NCBI): domain Eukaryota; kingdom Viridiplantae; phylum Streptophyta; class Magnoliopsida; order Fagales; family Fagaceae; genus Quercus; species Quercus variabilis. The sequence continues at coordinate 5,245,001 of CP129452.1, read as the reverse complement.
TTAAGCTTGAGCACCTCTTCTTTGACAACCTCGGAATGCTTTTTAGATGAGCGCCGAGGTGGTTGTTTCCTAGGGACAATCGTTGTGTTAACATTTAGATGATGACAAATGAGATCTGTGTCCACTCTGGGGGCTTCATAAGCACTCTATGCAAACACATCAATATTCTTTCTAAGGAACAACATCAGCTCTTCCTTCTCCTGAGGAGGCAACTGAGCTCTAACCTAAAAGAACTTCTCATTATCATCATTTATAACCACATTTTCTAGTCCTCCACAACTTTCCCCTTCTGACACCGCGTCCATAGATGGCACTGGGATCATTGATTGCTATAAGCCCGCCTGAGTATAGGCCGATGACTTATTTTCAAGCTTATGCAAAATTGTAGTCACCAAGCACTACCTTGCCACGGACTAGCTCCCAACCAGCTCCTTAATCCTGTCCCCGAACAGATATTTCACTTTCAAATGTAGAGTGGAGGAAATGACTCCCAAGGCGTGAAGGCAAGGCCTTGCTACAATGGCCGTGTAGAAAGAATAAGCATCCACCACAATGATGTCCACCTCTATCACCTCTAAGCCTGCTTGCATGGGAAGTCTGATCTAACCCCTTGGGAGAACAAATTTTCCATCAAAACGTAGCAAAGGTGAATCATAAGCAGTTAGATCTTTAGGTTTTAAGTTTAGTCCTTTGTACAGATTAGGGTACATAATCTCCGCCCCACTACCTTGATCCACCAACACCCTCTTCACATCATAACCCCTATCTTGAGGGTGACCACTAGGGCATCATCATGGGGTTGTATGGTTTCGACCTTATCTTCATCCGAAAATCTTAACGTTGGCTGGATCTCCATCTTAGCCCTCTTCGGCTCATAGTTAGAGTCTTCGACAGGTGGTCGTACCACAGACATCACCCTGTAGGGATGAGAACCAATTCTCCCTAAAGCAGTGAGGATGACATTAGTTGTGCCTAAAGGGGCTTTCGAAGAAATGTCTCTCTGAGATCCCAATCCTGCCTGGCCCCCTTGCCCATTGGGCTGATGTAAAAATTGCTTAAGCCTCCCTTCTAAGACTAGCTGCTCTAGGTGACTCCACAAAGTTTTACAAACTTCCATGGTGTGCCCTCGGTCCTAGTGGTACTGGCAATGAAGGTTTTGGTTGCGCTTCATGGGGTCTCCTCCTATCTTATTTGGCCATTTGAAGAATGACTCGTTCTTGATTTTCTCTAAGACTTGGTGTACTAGCTGTCGGAACACCATGTTAACCATTTGAGTAGTGGCAGACCCTAAATGCCTAGCAAAGTCTCTTCAGGGCTAGTTATTGTTGTATCTATCTGGCCTGAAATCCCTCCTCTCTTGAGGGATAACCTTAGCCTTCCCTTTCCTTTGTTGTTGGTCCTCCTCGACCCGCTTATACTTATCAATTCGGTCCATGAGTTGATGTACACTGTTAACAGGTTTCCCGATCAAAGATTTCCTCAAGCCATGCTTGACAAGTAGGCCGACCTTGAAGGTTTTTATGGCCACATCATCAAAGTCCCCATCTATTTCATTGAACATCTCCTAGTACCTATTTAAGTATGTTTTTAAGGTCTCCTCTTCTCGCATGGACATAGACAACAGGGAATCTAAGGGACGAGGAACCCTACTACATATAATAAAGCGAGATCCAAATGCCTGGGTAAGTTCCTTATAGGAATCTATAGAACTTGCTTCCAGGCCATCAAACCATCTCATTGCCACAGGTCCTAAATTGGATAGGACCACTGTGCACATCAAGGCTTTGTTCTTGGAGTGCATAACCATTTTCTGGTTGAAGTAGCTCATGTGTTCTACGGGGTCTGTTCGACCATTATACATGGTGAAGGTTGGCTGAGTAAAATGCCGAGGAAGTTTTCCCCTTTCAATTCTGCATGTGAAAGGTGATTTAGAAATTTGGTTTAATGCCCTGCTCAGAGCGTCATTTCCTAGGCCTTTGTAAGATAAATTCTTACTTCTGCACTCTTGATGGCTGTTCTCATCACACGAGAAAGACTCACTAGGGGGAGTCCTTGACTTGGGCCTGTAACTGCCATCTCTATCTTCGTCGGAAGAGAAATCAGAATTGGAAGGAGTTCGTCTTTGTCGTTCGCAGCGTAACCTCCTTTTGAAATGATCAATCTCCAGTTACATGGCTCTGGTATTCTCCTCATGAGAAAGGTGGCTCCCACTTTGAGACTGGCTCTTGCTAGTATGGGTGGTATGCACACTAACCTCCTAATCCCTTATTCGCTCAAGGTTAACAAAATGATCTTGAAGTTGGGACCCCATAGATTCCTCCCAATTCGAACCTAAACTTACCATAATTGAATGTTAAACTCACTACAGCACCAAAATCCCCATAGACGGCGCCAATTGTAAGGGTAGTTTTGGCTCTTAGGCCCTAATGGTAAAAGGATCTAGGCCTAAAAAGCTCAATACAATGAATTTGTAGAGAGTGGGTTCGAAAACTAGGGTCTAAAGAGTTGGGTCACAACTATAATGGATACAGATCACAATGAAGCAAAGATAGATTAGTTTTATCTAAAGAAAATCATCCTCGACACAATCCGAGGAGATCAGTTCTTGTATATATTACTTGAATTTGATTACAAGTATGGTTCTTGTTGCTACAGTGTTTTTCTCTTAATTCTCCGATCCTTTTCCTTCAGGGTCTTCTTTCTCCTTTATACTATCTTCCTTCTTTCATCTTTACCTTTCATATGTAGAGTAGATGGTTGGTGTTGATTCTTGTCCCATCAGCACCTTCCTGAAGTCTCTCGTAGTAGCTGTAAGGCTAAAAATTACTGTTCAGGTATCACTTTCTCATTAATGCGGCTAGAGAATTAGTTACAGAGTATTTAATGCGGTGGTAGTAGCTTTCTCTTAGATATTTTATGACCTTCCTCTATCCTATGATTCTATAATGCTTATCCTTATCAATAGAATCTCCCAAAATGTTGCCCTGAATGGCAGACCACACCTTAAGACCTTGGCTTTGCTCAGCCGAGGAGGCATTCATCCTCAGACCACCCTTTTGGACTCTTATGACCAAAACTCGTCTCTTCACTCACTAACATGGACTCTTATGACAGTGTTTACCATTCCTCGAACTACTTCATGTCCTTGGATTGGGCCCCTGGCCCAATATATATATATACTACTGGGCATATCACCCCTACAAGTGTACTTCTAATTCAACTATTAAAAGTACTTTGTCCACCACAAAGTATTAAAGAATAAACAAAAATTAGTAAAATCTTATAGTTTAACATCTAAGCTGAGCACTATAAAAAATCATGCTATGTAATAGAAGAAATATTAATTTCCAATAAATACCAAATTATCCAAATCATGTTATGTAATAGAATAATATTATATTTTTATATGCTATATTTAATTCTTTATAATGCAATAAGATAACATTTAACAATTAAAGAGAACAAAAAAAAAAAAAAAAATTAAAACAAAACTAAATCGCATTAACTCAAAGCAGAGTTTTAAAAAATATAAAAAATTATCAACCTAAAGCAGATATGCAAGAAAAAAAAAAAATCTACCAAAATTTGAGAGAGAGAGAGAGAGAGAGAGAGAGAGAGAGAAACAACCTTTTTGTTGTGAGGGAAAACTATGCATAAATGGAAGAGATAGCGACAAATTTATAGTAAGAGAGTGTGAATAAGAAGAGAAAAAAAATAAAGGAAGATGAAGGGAAAGAAGAAGAATAATATTAATTTAGAGGGCAGTGGGGAGATAAAAACGTAAGAAAGGGAGAAAGGTTGGAGAAGTAGTGGGGAGATGAAATGGTAAGAAAGGGAGAAAGGTTGAAGAAGTGTAAATATTAAAAAAAAATAAATGTTAAAAAAAATATAGAAAAATTGGAAAGAAAAAAGATAATGATGTGGACGCTAATATGACTCAATTGGAGCATAACTACAATAAATGTTACACTTTAGTTTTTAGAAATATATAGATTTTTATATCAACCTCACTATTCCAAGTGAAGAATTGCCTTGCATGCATATACACTATCACTAATCCACTCTCCATTGCATCTATTTTCTTAATCCAAATCCGTAAACTTTTAGTGTTTTTTCTATTAAATTTTTTTTTTTTTACATAACTAATTCAAAAGGGGAAAATTTATGAGTTTACATGAATAGTATTACATTGTGTACATGCAAAAGTGTTAGTGGTAGTATCAACTAGTGTCATTTTATTAAAAAAATAATTAATTACTCTATTTGGTTTTTGTAGGGTTAAGGGCCCAACTCATATATTAGGCCTTGGGCTCTGGCTAAGAGCGTGGTGATCCGAGGACAAATAAATGGTAGTAGATGAGTCAAACTTAGAATCTCATGAGTGAGGTACGAATGGGAAGGTGATCCGAGGAGGAATGTCTCCTCAGATAAGCTAAGCACAGCTCAAATGTGTATATTAATAATCAAGGTGACCTTACAGGAAGTTCCAGTGCTCAAATGTGTATCTTAATAATCAAGGTGACCTTACAGGAAGTTCCAATGATAGAGACGTGCATCATAAACATACAAGAAGGATGGGAACTCAAAAATATTTAAGGAAAAGCTACTACCACCACCACATTGAATGCTCTGTAGCTAACTCTCTGACCGCATTAATGAGGAAGTGATCTCTGAACTATATTTTTTCAGCCTTACATCGTTCACCATCTACAATGGTCAAACGGATTATGTGGAGCATATGAGCCATTTTAGCCAGAGAATGGCTATCCACTCCAAGAACGAGGCCCTGTTGTGTAAGGTGTAAGGTGTTCCCCTCTAGTTTGGGACCCGTGGCAATGAGATGGTTTGATGGCCTAGGGGCAGGTTCCATAAATTCCTTTAAGGAGCTCACCCGGGCATTTGGCTCTCATTTTATTACGTTTAGCAGGGTTCCTCGGCCTTTGAATTCCCTACTATCCTTATCCATGCGAGAAGGGGAGACTCTGAAGACATACTCGGACAGATACTGGGAGATGTTCAATGAAATAGATGGTGACTTTGATGACGTGGCTATTAGTACTTTCAAGGTCTGCCTCCCAGCCGAGCACGATTTAAGAAAATCTCTAACTGGCAAACTTGTCACCAGTGTGCGCCAACTCATGGACTGGATTGATAAGTATAAGAAGGTTGAGGAAGACCAGCAGTATGGGGAAAGGAAAAGCTAAGGTTATCTCACAGGAAAGGAGGGATTTCAAGTTGGACCGATACAACAACAACCGGCCTCGAAAGGACTTTGCTGGGCAGTCAGAGTCTGCTAATGCTCAGGTGGTTAATGCAGTGTTCCGGGAATCAGTGCATTAAGTTCTGAAGAAGATTAAGAATGAGCTATTCTTCAAATGGCCAAATAAGATGGTAGGAAACCCTATGAGGTGCAATCAGAACCTTTATTGCCAATATCACCAAGACTAGGGACACACTACAGAAGACTGTAGAAATTTGTGGGACCATTTAGACCAGTTGGTTTGGTAAGGAAAGTTGAAGCAGCTTTTGCATCATTCCAGTGGCCAAGGGAGCTAGATAGGTTCAGAACCTCGAAGAGATGCCTCTTTAAGACCTCCTTTAGGCACGATAAATGTTATCTTTGCCGCTTCAGGAAGGACTGGGTCTCGTCCCTCCAGAGTAATGTCTGTTGCTCGGCTATCCGTCGAGGACTCTAATTCTGAGCCAAAGAGGGCTAAAGTGAGTATCCAACCAGCGTTAAGCTTTTCAGATGAAGATAAGGTTAAGACCATATAGCCCCACGATGATGCTTTAGTGGTTACGCTTAGAATTGGGGAATATGATGTGAAAAGGGTAATGGTGGATCAGGGTAGTGATGCTAAGATCATGTACCCTAATTTGTACAAGGGGCTGAACTTGATACCCAAAGATTTGATAGCCTACGATTCTCCTTTGGTGAGTTTTGATGGAAGGATTGTCATTTCGAAGGGTCAAATTAGATTACTTGTGCAAGCTGGCATAGAAGTGGTAGAGGTGGACTTTATTGTGGTGGATGCTTATTCCCCATATTCAGCCATTGTGGCTAGACCCTGGCTTCATGCCCTGGGGGCCGTTTCCTCTACTTTGCCTTAGAAGGTGAAATATCTGTCGGAGGGTCAGATTAAAGAAATTATTGGGAGTTAATCCACGGCTAGGCAGTGCTTGGTGGCTGCTATCTTACATCAACCCGAAGCTGAGTCCTTGGCCCCTGCTGAGGAAGGCTTATAGCAATCAAAAACTCTGGTGTTGCCTGTCGGTGGACCAGCCGAGGAGGCGAAATGCAAAGACTTAGAAAAAGTTGTTGTAGGCGACGATCCGAAGAAGTTTTTTCTGGTCAGGGTTTAACTACCTTCTCAGGAGAATGAAGAGCTGATAAAGTTTCTCAAGAAAAACGTTGATGTGTTCGCATGGAATGCGTATAAGGCTCCGGGGTAGATCCAAACTTCATTTGTCATCATTTAAACGTTAATCCATCTGTCACTCCTAAAAAGCAACTACCTCGGTGTTCGTCCAGGGTGCATTTTGATGCTGTCAAAGACGAAGTGACGAAACTTAAGCAAGCTGGGGCCATTAAAGAAGTTTTTTATCCTAAGTAGCTAGCCAATACTGTGGTGGTGAAGAAGAAAAATGGGAAGTGGCGAGTATGTGTGGACTTCACAGATTTGAACAAAGCATGTCCAAAAGACCCTTTCCTTATACCTCAGATAGAACAATTAGTAGATGCTACAGTAGGCCATCCTCGGATGAGTTTCTTAGATGCCTTCTAGGGATACCATTAAATACCATTGGCATTGGATGATCAAGAGAAAACAACTTTTATCACTCCCACTAGAAACAACCATTACAAGGTGATGCACTTTGGCTTGAAAAATGCTGGATCTACCTACCAGAGGATGATGACTAAGATGTTTGAGCCATAATTAGGCAAGAATATCGAAATCTACATAGATGATATGGTGGTAAAGAGTGAGATGGTGTTCGAGCATGTGGGAGGCCTCGAGAACATTTTTAAAATTCTGAGGAAGCACAAACTGTGCCTTCCAAATGCTTATTTGGCGTGGGATTAAGCAGGTTTTTGGGCTATATGGTCACTCACCATGGGATTGAGGTCAATCCTGACCAAATTAACGCAATTAACAATCTATAACCACTTCGGAATCCCAAGGAGATCTAGAAACTAATCGAGATGACTGTTGCCTTGAATCGGTTTATTTCTCGATCAACGGATAGGTGTAGACCCTTCTTCCTGTTGATGAAAAAATGGAAGGATTTGAGTGGACTGAGGAGTGTGCCTTGACTTTTCAACAACTTAAGGAATACCTCTCTCGGCCACCTATCATATCTAGTCCTGAGGTGGATGAGATCCTGTTTGCTTACATCGTCGTGGCCCCTCATGCTCTAAGCCTAGTGTTAGTGCGAGTGGATAGCGGTGTACAAATGCCAGTTTATTATGTACGCAAGTCATTACATGAAGTTGAGGTCCGTTATCTACCCTTGGAGAAAGCCAATTTGGCAATAGTGCATGCTACACATAGACTTCCCCACTATTTTCAATCACACACGATTGTTGTCCTAACCGAACTTTCGTTAAGGTCTCTACTGCGGAGTGCTGATTATACAAGGAAGATTGCCAAGTGGGGTACAATCCTAGGGGCTTTTGACATCAAGTACATGCTCCATACCTCTGTCAAGGGTCAGGTCCTTATAGACTTGGTGGCTGAGTTTGTTGAATCCCTATTGGAGAAAGTGGTAGAGACAAAGGGCATGGATGGAAAATTAGTTGGCACAATCTCTCTGCAAGAGCCTTTATTTTGGAAGGTATATGTTGATGGTGTAGCGAATCAAAAGGGCTCTGGAGTGGGGTTAGTTCTAGTTTCTCTTGAAAAAATCACCATTGAAAAGTCATTAAGATTGGGCTTATCGGCCACAAATAACGAGGTTAGACATGAGGCTTTGCTGGAAGGAATGTCCATGGTTCAAAGAATTGGCGGAAAGGAAGTGGAGATGTTCTCGGACTTAAGATTGGTTGTAGGCTAAGTGAAAGGAGATTTAGAAGCAAGAGATGAGAAAATGCAAGGATACTTGAGTCAAGTCAGGCATTTGCAATCAGGATTTGAATCTTTCAACCTATGACATATCCCTAGAAGTGGAAACATACATGCTGATTCTCTAGCTATACTTGTAATCTCCTTGGCACAGAGCTTACCTCGGGTTATCCTTGTAGAGGACTTGTGCAAACTTACAGAGGTAAGAAGAGAGGTGGTCCATGTTTACCAAGTTAGAGTAGGGCCAAGTTGGATGGACCCCGTGGTACTATTCTTGAAGGAGGATATCCTGCCCAAGGAGAAATCAGAGGCTGACAAGATACGAAAAAAGGCTCCTTGGTTCTGGCTATCCGAAGACCAAAAATTGTACAAGCACTCCTTTTTTGGGCCATATCTAAGCCGCATACACCCTGAGGCATCAGAACTACTCCCAAAGAAGTTACATAAAGGGATTTGTGGATGCCATACAAGAGGTAGATCTTTCTCTCACAGAGTTATCACATAAGGCTATTAGTGGCCAAACATGCAAAAGGAAGCATAAGAATATGTGAAGAAGTGTGATCAATGCCAAAGATTTGCACCAAACATACACCAACCAGGAGGAGTTCTTAGTCCCCTCTCCAGCCCTTGGCCATTTGCTCAATGGGGCTTAGACATTGTTGGCCCTTTCCCCAAGGCAGTAGGGAACAAGAGGTATTTTCTGGTTGGCACGGACTACTTCACTAAGTGGGTTGAAGCTGAGCCCTTAGCAAATATCAAGGACGTGGATGCCAAGAAATTTGTTTGGAAAAATATTGTCACACGGTTCGGGGTCCCTCATACCCTCATCTTGGACAATGGCCTTTAGTTTAATAGCAAATCTTTCAGGAGATATTGTTGTGACCTGGGAATTGTGAATAGATATTCTACTCCAACTTATCCCCAAGGGAATGGACAAGCCGAGGTTATCAACAAGGTCATAGTGAATGGACTCAAGAAAAGGTTGGACGGGTGGAAGAGCTGTTGCATGTCCTTTGGACATACCGAACCACACCTCGCAAATCAACAGGGAAGGCCCCCTTTTCAATGACTTATGGAGCCGAAGTGGTTATTCCTTTAGAGACTAGCTTCCTAACACTGAGGACAATTTTTTTCAAACAGTGATAACAATGGATTGCTAGAAAAGAGCTTAGATTTTATTGAAGAAAGGAGAGAAAATGCAAAATGGTCCAATTGGCATATTACCAACATAAGCTCAAGCAAGGTTATGATGCCAATGTGAAGTTGAGACCTTTAGCGCCTGGTGACTTCGTGTTGAGAAAGGTTCTAGGTACTGCAAAGAACCCAGCATGGGGAAAGTTGGGGCCCAATTGGGAAGGGCCATATCGCATCACTTTGGTGGCTGGTATAGGAGTATATTTCCTAGAAGATCTAGATAAACATGTAATACCACGCCCTTGGAATGTAAATAACATGAAAATGTATTATTATTAATGAAAGTTTTGTTTGTCATATGCTCATTTATTGTGTAAATACACCGTACTTCCCATTATCATCTTTATAAGTGTTAAACAGAACATTAGTCATACCTGGTTCCCCGGACCACATACTTTGGAAAAATTAACACTCAATGAAATATTTATAAGTGTTATAACAGAACCTTAGTCATGCTTGATTCTTCGAACCATATACTTTGAGAAAATTAACACTCAATGACATCTTTATAGATGTTAAACTAAACCTTAGTTATGCCTGATTCCTCATACCACATACTTTGGAAAAATTAACACTCAATTATATCTTTATAATTGTTAAATAGAACCTTAGTCATGCATGGTTCCTCGGACCACATACTTTGGAAAAAATTACACTTAATGAGATCTTTATAAGTGTTAAACGGAACCCTAGTCATGACTGGTCCCTCGGATCACATACTTGGCGAAAATTAACACTCTAATATCTATTGGTCTTTTACTAAGTGTCAAAACAGATCCAGGATTATACCCAACTCCTCAGATTGATGGCTTTGAGTAAGTTGAAGTCCTTCTTTATTAATCTAAGTGATGAGCAGGATGAAGGTTGTCTGCCCCTTTTATTTTTTACAAAGTATATATTTATTTCCATTAGATCCAACCTTCATTACAAAAGGTTCAATTCTCAATACAAGTATGTGGTAAACCTCTTTATTGTTGGCATTTGATCAAATTACTTAAACTATTAGAGTGTATTATTTTTACTTTTTATTAAAGACAGAGTAGCAATAGTTTGTAATAGCAATAAGCTTCAAAGCATATAAAGTAAGGCAGGAACATCCTTGACCTAAGGATCAATCTCTTTGGTCTTGGCCTCTGTCTCCTTTGATTTGGCCTTAGCAGCATCCTTGGCCTTTGAGGAGGGTTTAGTCTTCTCGCCATTACCTTTATCTTTGGCCCCCTCAGCCCCTTGGCCTTGATCACCAACTTGGCTGGGTTCATTTGAAACCTCAGGGAGGGGGAGAGCAACTTGGGCAGTCAGGGGTTGCTCTAAAGACTCAGGAGCAGTGGTAGAGGGAGATGGGAGGGCAACCGAGATTTCACAGATCTCAAGGTGGTAGTATACATAAGTAATGCAAAAACAAAAATAAGAAGGGGAGAAAGAAAAAGTGATAGAATCACTTGGAGCCCTTTTTCCTTCCACACTTTGGAAGAACCTTTCCTTTGAGTGTATCCTTGAATCGAAGGTGAGGGGGAAGAATTGAAACCGTTAAAGTTCAAAAGGAACATGAAGGCTTTGAGAAGATCTCCAAGGGGAGCAAAAGAGTATGGAAACTGATTCCAACTTCCCGATGCGATCATGCCATTGCTCTATTGAGTGGCTAACCACTTGTAGCAATTAGGTCGAGTGTGTCTAGCTGCTCCACAGTGATGACAAAAATGCTGCTTTTTCTATTTTGGCTTTTGAGAGTTTCCCTTCTTAGCCCTAGGGTTTTTAGTCTCATTTTTAGCAAGTTTAGAGTGTGCTCCTAAGATAGACTTACCCTTATCTATGTTCTCACTAGCTAATTCATTTTTAACTTCATTGTTCTCAGTTTCAACATTACTAGCAAGAGGAACAAAAATAGTAGTATTAGTAAAAGTAATACTAGCAAAAGAGAAATCATACCCTAAACCAGTTTGATCAGAAGCAGATTTCTGAAGAGTGAGCATCTCATCAAGCTTTGCACTAGAAGTCCTCTCCAACTGAGCTCTGACTTGGAATAGTTCTGCTTCAAGTTTCTTGGTCTTTTCAACTAAGAAGTTGTTTTCAAATCGTAGTGCTCCAATAGTCTGATTGGCTTCATCAAACTTCGTGGAAAGCTCTTCTCGATCAAGCTCCACATCACTGAGCTTCTTGGTGACCAGCCTATAAAGTTTCTCATGCTTCTCAGAAACCTTGTACAATTTCTCATAGGCTGTATGGATATCATCTTGATTATCCATCTTCTCGAACTTAGAATCCACCAAGTCCTCTTCTTCATCCACATCTTCAACAACCCTCTCAGTAGGATTGACAGTAGTAGTGAAGGCATTCAGGATTTCGTCATCCTCATTGTCGGAATCATCCTCAGACTCGGTGTCGCTCAATGTAGCAGCAAGTGTCTTGCTCTTCCAAATGGTATTTAGATATGTGGGGCACTCTTGTTTCATGTGATCAAAACCTTGACACCCAAAGCACTTTGGTCTCGAGGAAACAGTGTACTAACTGCCATCCCTAACATCCTTCTTCCATTTTTCTTGGCTCTTGAACTGTGAGGAGCTAGATTGTCTACAATCCTTGTCGAAACCCTTCCTATTTGCATTCTTCATGAACTTCTTCAATGCCTGGTGATGTAAGACTTCATCTTAGAATCTTCATCATCTGAAGACTATCCGTGTCACTGCTCTTGGCCTTCAGTGTCATGCTCTTGCTCTTGCTCGATTTCCCGATCTTTGTCAAGCCTAACTCATAGGTCTGCATATTTCCAACCAACTCAGTCAAAGGAATTTTGTCAATGTCCTTTGATTCTTTAATGGTGGTGATCTTGGCATGGAATCTCTCGGGTAGAGACCTGAGCACCTTTTTCACAATCTTGGGTTCAGGATGGTTTCCTTAAAATTAAAAGTTGAGTTCACTATGTCCTTGAGCTTGGCATAGAACTCATCAAATGACTCATCATCCTTCATCTTTATCTCTTCAAAGCTTATAGTAAGCCTTTGAAGTTTTGAATCCATGACAGCCTTAGTTCCTTTATAAATTGTCTAGAAGATGGTCCATGCTTCCTTCACAGTTTCAGTGGAGGATATCTTCTTGAATTCCACATTAGTGACTGCACTGAAAAAAGCATTCAATGCTCTGTTGTTGAAGTTTGCCACCTTGATCTTAGCATCATCCCATTCGATCTGCACTTTTATAGGCTTGGTCTAGCCTATCTTCACAACTTGCCACACTTTCTCATCTAAAGACTGCAAGAAAGCTTTCATGCGTACTTTTCAGTGTACATAGTTAGTGCCATCAAATAAAAGAGGTATAGTAATAGATTGTCCTCTATCCATGATAAACAGGGGTCAATGGATCATATAACAAAGATTAACCCTAATTAGAGTGCGTCTGCTCTAATACCACTTGATAGGCCAAAAACGTATTTACCCCTTGTGATAAATTAATTGATTAATTAACTAAGTTTATTAATTAATCAAATTAACATGCAATCGTACATGGAAACACAAACAAATCACCAATTAAACTAAGTATGCAGCGGAAAATAAATTGACACGGTGATTTGTTTACAAATGGGGAAAACCTATATGGCAAAAATCTCACTGGGTGATTTTAAGGTCACCACTCTTGAAAATCTACTATTATCAAAACAAGCAGTTACAAGTAAAGGAATCCCAAGACCTTATACCAACCTACAGTTGAACCCTTATCCCAATACCCAATTGGACTTGTTCTGTAGTGACAATCTCTCATTTTCAATGCACAGCTCCTAGTACGTGACTAACCAGTTGTGCGAATCTCAGTACTCAACTTCAATCATCAACTAGAGAAGGATGTTGCCTGCAAAGTTTTTTAGTTCATCACATGATGAAGATCAAGAAGCTCCTTGGTCACAAAACCCTTCAATGTACAAACACAGCAGCTTCTTCACAAGAAAGATGAACTAAGGTAAATTCTGTTTTCGATTACAATTTGCTTGAACAAAACTTTGCTCAACACTTGTGCAATTTATGTCACCTTTGACGGCCCTTAAAATAATCTATATATATGTCTAGGGTTATAAGAAAAGAAAGCCCAAACATATAATGACGGATGGGATGAAAAATAGTATTGAAAAACTACACTTCATAAACCTCGACAAATACCCTATCTGTCGAGCTGCTGTCGAGCCACGGGATTCAAACAGCTCTAAGTCTCGATAGATGCTAGCTGTCGAGCTTTAATGAACATCACTTTTCACACTTGATTCTTGGACAGACTTACATGGCTTTAACACTTGAACTTGAAACATTGTTTCTTGAAGCATTAAACACATCTTAGATCTACCCAAATACAAGTAAAGTGCGTTTTGTCAAAAGATTAGCCAATTACATAAAATGTTGACATATGTTCCTAACATTGAATCACATATGTCCTAACATTTATAGTAAATTTTCCTTTTGGTATAGTTTTCAAATTAAAAGTCCTAATAATTTCTTAGATCATTTGGCACTTCTTAGTGCTTTCAAGGTTCAAGGTTCTAATGCTCCCTTCCCATTTTTGAAACTATCAAATTATATATCTATATATAAAAAGCACGAATGAGCAAATAGTAATGTTGTACAGTGCTTTGGTTTGTTCAACCCATGCGCATTATTCATCAGGCCTTTTTATTTTTCTTCACGGATGTTGTTTGTGATTTTTTGTCTTTTCCTTTAAATATTTATTATTTATATGTGCATTTACAGTTACACCAACTTAACAAATTCTTACAATATATTCACAATTATTTGACAATCTGCATTGTTCATTGGCCTCTTTTTTTTTTTTTTTTTTTTTTTTTTTTTTTTTTTCACAGTACACTGGTTTTGCTTGTGCTCTTTTTGTATTTTCTTTTAAATATTTATATGTGCATATACAGTTATACTGACACAACACATTCTTATAATATTTTCACAATTATTAAGGTGTCAATTTTTTAAAGGTAAAAATAAAATAATAAAATAAGAAACTGAGAATTACTACCATCTAAAACTCAAAATATGTGAAGAAAATTTTTGGGATGTTAAAATTTAGTGGGAGTATTTTAGACATTACAAAATAAATATTTTAAGAATTATAAGCTTTTATTAGGGTTTAATTGAGAGAATAACAATATGATATATTTGCTATTTTCCAAAATATTAAGTGAAAAATTGCTTGATTTTAAAGTTTAAGGAGTGATGCTATGTCCACAACATTTTCACAATAATTTCACAACAAATTTTATATGGCAAGGTATTTTTGATGGATAAAAAATTGATATTAGTAGTGAGCTCAATTTAAGACCAATAACAACTTGTCATTTAGAATTTGTTTTAAACATGTTATGGATGTAGCATTTCTCTCAAATAAAAAAAAAAAAAATATATATATATATATATATATTTGGATCCTAAAAATAAAAGTATTGTGAAAATGTTGTGATATTTTGTTGTATTCTTAGAATTCTTTTTTAGTATAGTCAAATTGGGTGAGTCAAATATCACGGTTTCACACACAATTTTCTTGTGTTGTCATTTTTTTTTAATGCATAATTTTAAAACCATTAATAATTTTTCATCGAAGATTTTCCATGAAAGTGCTGTGGACATAAAAAATAAAATAATAATATCAAATTGAGACCTTTGGAAATAAAAAAATATTGCAAAAATATTGTGACATTTTGTTGTATTCCTATGATTCTTTTTTGTGTGACATTTTGTTGTGTTCCTAGTCTTCTTTTTTTGTTTAGTCAAATTTGGTGAGCCAAAATTCATTTTTTAGGCACAATTTTCTTCAATTGGCTTTTTATTTGTTTTTTGTTTTTTGTTTTTTTTTTTTAAATACGCGATTAAAAGTGGTTAGCCAAATTTAAAATCAATAACAATTTACCACTTAGGATTTATTATGAAAATGTTGTTGATGTAGCATTACTCTAAAATAAAATAATAAAATATCATAACAGAACCCACCATAGCTAGAAATAAAGGTATTGTAAAAATATCGTGACATTTTGTTGTGTTCCTAAACTTCTTTTTTAGTTTAGTCAATTTGTTGAATCAAAATTCATTGTTTTATTCATAGTTTTTTAGGTTTATTTTTTTTTTTAACACATTATTTCAAGTTAAAAAAAAAAAAAAAAAAAAAAAAAAAAAAAAAAAAAAAAACACATTGTTTTACACACACACACACACACAAATTGACGAGTAGCACTTTTCTCCTTTATGTTTGAGGTAGTTTCATTCCCCCCTAAACTAAAGTTGAATAATTTCCTCCTTTATATTTAGTAAATAAGCATATACTCTTATTGTTACTCTCTTAGTTAAGCCCTAACGAAATCTTATAATTCCTAAAATATTCCATTGTGCAATGTCTAAAATACTCCTACTAAATTTTAATGTCCCAAAAAATTTCTTCATATATTTTGAATATTATGTGGTAGATTGGTGGTCATAGTTGAAAAGTTAGAATGATGATATATAGTGTTCTATTTGTTATCGAGAGAATACTAATTTATTAGGTTTAAATCTTCTAGACTTATAATTTTATCTAATAGAAACTTTGATTTAATTTTTTTTCCTACTTAAAAGGGTGTTCATTAAAAATAAGTAAGCTAAACATCGTAGTTAGACTCATAAAATAAGATGATAAATAATGAAGTATGAATAAAAAAATCTTCATTGTAGATGGTTACAAGTATTTAATTCGATGAAAATCTTCAAAAAGAATTGTAGCGTATATCATCATTCATTGCGAAAATTTAAATATTGTGGAAAGATGATGACATTCATTATCATTCTTTGTAGCATTTTTGGTGAGTAGATATTACATTTAGTAAATAGGTTCTAAGAAATTGTCATAGTAAATAGATATTGAAATAGTTATTTTAAATTTAAGTACATGATTTTATTTTTCTTCAATAAAAAAAAAAAAAAAAAATCTGTATTAATTTTCTCATTAAAGGGGCAACACGTGCAACCCACACTAGTACTTTTTAAAAATTCTGAATAATGTCTTATCAATTATGGGTCCATAGTATTTAATTATGTAATTTACTCAATTTTACTTCTTTTTTTGGTCACTTTTCCTTCTTTTTTTCATTTTAGTTTCACTTCATGTTTTACACAAATTATGGTTTTCTAGCCACTTTAGGACTTATTTACTCTCTCTCTCTCTCTCTCTCTCTCTCTCTCTCTCTCTCTCTCTATATATATATATATATAAAAGTTGTAGTCTCTTGGGCATTTAAATTAGAACAATGTTTGGCTACAAAACTTTGTTATAATCTAGAACTACTACTCCTACTAATAAAGTTAACATGACTAATTGAACATATAACGTTGAATTGCAATGTTTTTTTTTTTTTTTTTTTTTTTTAATGTTTTTAACGCACAAATTTCATGCCAATCAAATGTTATTTATTATACAATCTTTAAATTTATTTTTTATGCATAATTTTAGAATACAAAAATTTGAAATTTAAATATTTGATTGATCGCATAACTATTAATCTTTGACATTCTAAAATTATGCAAGCACAAAGGATATAAAAAGAAAATGTAATTTAATGGTGAATTAGTCAAAAATCACATCCGATAAAAAGAAATTTATTGGAATTGTAGCCTTAGGCTACAACAAATTTTGTTGCCAAATTTTTTCTTTTAAATTATTGGTTAATAAAATTTTAAAGAGATTTTCTCATTTCCTTTTTATGGTGGATTATATGTTCTTGTAAATTTAAGGGTTTATTGCTGAGATAATGTTTCTTGTAGTGACTTGCTACGGTAAGAATGCCCATTAATTGTTTGTCCCTTACAAAATCTACCACATAAAAAGAAATAACAAAAATGTTAAATTGTGAGGACATTGTTTACAAATTGTCAGACAATTTTTTCGGCCTAAACATATTTTCAATACAAAATTTTAATATCGTAATTTAATCTAAAATAGCAAGCAACTAAACTGTCATGGTCATTTGATAAATTAAATATAAATAAAAACAAATAGAGTAATTAATTATTTTTTTTAATAAAATGACACTAGTTGATACCACTAACGATTTTTTTTTTAATAGAAAAAACACTAAAAGTTTACGCATTTGGATTAAGAAAATAGACGCAGTGGAGAGTGGATTAGTGACAGTGAATATGCATGCAGGCTATGAGGGACTTTTTCACTTGGAATAGTGAGGTTGATATAAAAATTAAGAATAAAGAGGGTAAAACAGCATGGGACATCTTGCAAGCACAAACACAAGACAACAAAGAGATGAGGAAGATGCTAATCCGTGTCAGAGCTTCAAAGGGATCATCTATTATTACTACAGATATATAGTTTTTATGAACATTAATTACCTAAGGCCACCCAAAAGCAGACATCTTGATAAAATTCGAACCAATTAAGTGGTTCTATGTAAATAATAAGTGATCAACAGTGAAAAAATGCTCTCTGCTCGCTCTCTATCTCTCGGGAAGAACAAGCAGAACTTGCACGTAGCAAGAAAAAAGTGAAAGATGTAAACCATGCGGGGTTTTGGGAAAGGCAGACCTTGGGCCCTCCGTCTCCAAACCATGGTGCTGGACCATGGAGTCTGAATATGTCTTTCAAAGATAAACTGGTTGGAGAGATCCCAGGCGCTTACACTCAAGCTTTTAACTTTGGGGACTTTATGGAGGATGATGTTGAGTCAGACAAAGAAGTTGAGGTACTCCAGCAAGGTGTTGCTGCAGTTAAGTTCTCCAAGGAGTTTAAGCAGCTCATTCGAAGTCCCTGGGCAAGAGGTCTTATTGTTAAGGTGTATGGTAAGTCAGTGGGATTTAATTTCCTACAGCCGAAGCTTTTGTCATTGTGGAAACCAGCTGGACGTCTAGACTGTGTGCCTCTTGGCCATGGATTCTTTCTTGCGCAGCTTTCGTTGAAAGAAGATTTCGAAAATGTCTTGAAGAAAGGACCGTGGTTCATAGGTGAGCACTTCCTTTCCTTAAGGCCTTGGGAACCTAATTTCAGACCTGCAACAGCCAATGTCACTTCTGTGGCAGTATGGGTTAGATTGAATGAGCTTCCTATTGAGTATTACCATGCAGAAGCTCTCCATCATATTGGTAGTTCCATTGGCAAAGTTCTAAGAGTGGATACCTTCACAGCCACCGAGTCAAGAGGCAGATTTGCAAGACTCTATATCCAGGTAGATGTGGAGAAGCCACTGATAACTACTGCTCTCATCAGGAGCTTGAGCAACCGGTGGCATACGAGGGCATACATAAACTTTGTTTCGGGTGTGGTAGAATGGGCCACCATAAGGAAACGTGTCCATACACCATACACCGAGATACATCGACTGCGGAGGCAGGGAAGGAGGGGACAACGGAGACGGGTATGAACTTATGCAATTCACATGCGCAGGATAGTCCAAGATCAGATGCGTGCCCCAAGGAGGACGGGCAAGTGGACGTACAACGAGAAATGCATGAAGGGGCATATGGGCTGTGGGTAATGGTGACTCGAAGGAAGAACACGACAAAAGCACAGAGAAGTGGTGGGGCCACTATAGGTTAGGTGAACCTTCACGCTTCGAGGGACAAGGGGATAAATTGGCAGGAACGTAAAGAGAGCATTTTGTCGAGTAGGGCTTGTTCTCCTAATGGGCTTATCCGAGAGGCCAAATGTAAGTTATCTCCCTTGAGAATTGCAAACAGAGCCTAGGTTTCGAAAGCCATACAGCCTCTTTGTGAAGAGCTCGTGTGAGAAGCCCAGCCCCCTTCAATCCATACGCCCAATCCTGAAGTTCCAGCCCACAATGAGGTCTAGGCTGAGGAAGAACTTAGGCCTTTAAGGCATAGTCTCAAGGCTTCGGTGAAGGGTAAAAAGGTCCTTGCACGGCATAGGGCCCCTCAAGTTAATACTATGTGCGCCGCTAGTATCTCTCAGTCAAAGTGTTTAAACTTGTCTCAACCAAATACTTCCGCCGAACCTTTGCTAGAAGCTCCGAGCCTTAGTCATGGAGAACCAAACCAAAGAGCTTCTGCTCTCAACCCCCAATTGGCCAACGATGGGCTATCAATTTCAAGGGGACAGTAACAGAGATTCCGAAAGTAGTCTTAGCAGAAATTCGAGCAAATCCAACGAGAGTTATGGGATGGTTCATTGTGAACTTAAGGAAAGCGTAGAAGCTCATTTTTACGTTGCCCAAAGTGAATGCAAAGGAAGGGTGGCTGCCGCTGACCGATTCGGCTTAGGGAGAAGCAAAGAGTCCGTGGTGGAAATTCCTAGCAGATGTACCAACTCCGATGGAGGATCACACTCTGGCGTGGGAAACACTGCCACAAGTATCGCTAGTTCCCTTACTTTACAGTGTGAACCCGAATGAGTGTCTCTCGGAACAAATATTGCTAAAGAGACAACCAATGTGCACCACCATCACAAGAAGCAGGCCCATCACGAAGCTAATTCAAGTCTTCCAACCAATGGTGATTTTCAATATTCATGTATTGTCGAGGGAGTTGGAGATGGGAGTGCTTCAACACATTCTAACGATGTCACCTGGGGAAGGACAGATGATGGAGGTGCTCAAGAGTACCGAATGGAATTTGATGGAGGAGGTGAAGCTGATACCTCCTATTGATGAGTGCCTAACCCCTGATTTAGTTTTTCTGGTGAATATCATAGTGTGAAATTGTAAGGGGGCATTGAAGCCCTCATTTCAGAACCATGTCAGGGAGTTGGTGCAGAATCACAATCCTGCAATCTTAGTTGTGATGGAGACCTGGGAAGCACGGGTGCGTTTCGGGACTCGGGTGCGGGTGCGGGTGCGGGTGCGAGACTAGGCAATTTTTGAAAAAGGTGGGTGCGGGTGCGGCGGGACTCGGCGATTAAAAAATTATTAAAAATATATTTATTTATATTTTTAATATATTACTAAGCAAACTTTTTCACATTATATAAACATATACCAAATTTAAGAGCAATAGTAGATAATAATTAAAACAAGATGTTCATAAATTCAATACAACCCACAAGATTAAAACTAAAACATTCCATAATGTTTGGAAATTAGACTACAACTCACAAGTTCGAAACTAAAACAAAATAAAAGACAATCAACAAGACAATCAAATAGCATCATCATCATCCTCAATATCAATAGCTTGACTTCGAGCTTCACTTCGAACTTCACTTTCACTAGTAGTAGCACTAGTGTTAGCATTCCCAATAACCATGGCCTCCAACTCTGGCTCATCAAGTGTAAGGGATGCATTCTCAAGAATTCCAGCTCCTCCATGTATGTCACTCGCATTCCAAGAGTCTCCTGCAATATCCCACATCTTTGTTGCTGTATGGACATACTCCTCATTGCGCCTTGACAAGAGTCGAAGATTAGAATGCACATATACCAAATCCTCAGCACGTGCAGGAGTCATTTTGTTTCTTTTTAAGGAATGAATGAATTTGTATGTGCTCCAATTTCTCTCAGCGCATGAGGATGAACAAGGTTGTCCAAGAAGTTTAAGGGCAAGGGTTTGAAGATTTGGAAATGTGGAGCCATGATATTGCCACCAAACCAAAGGTTGTAAGGCCCACCTATCTGTCAAGGCATCTGGTGAAGGAAACCTCCCTCCTGAAAATGTAGCAAACTCAGACTTCACCACAAGTTTTAATTCACTCTCATCTTGAAAGTATCGATCCAAACACTTGCTCCTTTCCATAGAAATCTCATGATCCCGATGTGGAGGGATGCGTTTTGGATTCCCCAAAAGCCATTCAATGGAGTAATACCTAGTTAAAGATTAAAAAAAAAAAATATAGATGAAACGTGAGTTTTACTAAAAGGGTGAACTAAGGAAAATAGAAAATAAATGTACTTACTTAGGATTTAAGGAATGAGCCAAGCAATGTATTGGTGTACAATTTTTGGTCCATCGATCAATGAGTATATCATACACCACAGCCCAAAATAAGCTATACTGATCATCTTCCAAGTCTTCGTGCCGATATATTATTGCCTTCACCTTCTCTATCATTGAATCCCACATCTCATACACAAGATGAAGACAAGGCTTATCTGTGTCGGCTATTCGTAGCATATCATAAATGGGCCTTGTGAATTCAAGAATATAATCAACCTTATCCCACCAAAGATCACTTAGAATCATATCTTTCACCTTTTGAGCTTTTCCAACATCATCCTCTCTATAAGAAGCCCATTGCTCACTAATAGCCATAGCTTGAAGGCATCTTTTTATCAACTTCAATCTTTTCAGCATTACAACAACCGAAGCAAATCTAGTATCAGCAACTTGAAGGAATTTTAATGGACAAAATTCATTAAACATTGCCAACCTCATTGAATAGTTCATAATAAAAACACGTATGAAAGATGCATCATCACCAATACGTGTAATCCAATTACATTCCTCATATGTAACTTCATTCTTTTCAGTGTTTTTTGCTGCACAAATATTCTTCAAGGCTAAATTGAGAGTATGGACAACACAAGGTGTCCAAAATATTTTAGGATACTCACCTTCAATAAGAGCTCCAGCAGATTTCATCACACTAGCATTATCAGTGATGACTTGGACAACTTTTTCATGTCCAATCTCTTTTATAGCATCCTTTAACACCCCAGCAATATAATGTTTGTCTTTGAACTCACCTGACCCATCAACTGCCTTTATAAACACTGGACCCCCATCTGATACAGCCATAATATTAATAAGAGGCCTTCTTTGTGGATCTGACCATCCATCAGAAACTATACTTACACCATTTTCAAGCCAAGAGTCCTTAATGGGTTTCAAAAGCCTTTCAACATTAGCTCTTTCTTTTTGCAAAAGAGTTGTTCTCAAGGCATTGTATCCAGGAGGAAGATAACCCGGAATGTTATGGGTAGCAGCATATGCATAGGAACTACGATAATATGGGTTCCTTGCAAAGTTAAACGGAAGCCCACCAGTGTAAAACATCCTAGCAATTCTGCTATCAAAATCATGTCTAGCACTATTCTGGAATGCTCTCTCCAAAGGAGAATCCACCTTCCTCCTCTTACTATCAACCGGATTTGTACTATCACTCCCTTCTTGTCTTCGAAATGGAGAAATAGGAGCAAGCCCACGGCTTGGGGGAGGTGGGGGTAAGGGAATTTCACTTCTCCGTTCTCTCTCTCTCTTATCATTCTCAACTTGATCATGCATTCGCTGCATTTCCTGCCTATGGCTCTTCGCCTTGGGGCATGCTCTAATACCTTTGCCAGAAATTGCTAATAAATGAGCCTTAACCCTAGAATAGGATCCCATAAAAACTACATCACAATAGTTGCACTTAAAGTATGTGTTTCCACCTGACTTAACAGAAGCACAAGGTGGTTTGTCTACTTTAGTCACATACTGCCAAAGAGGAGATTCATCATTTACTTCTTGATTAGATGAAGGCGAAGTTTCTGTGCTAGTAACTTCGTCCATTGCAAATTCAATAGATTGAATTTAACCTACAAATAATAACTATTAACTAAATTAATTAATAATAAATCAAACCCAATTTCACAAATTCACAATTCCACAAATCACAAGTCAGTCACCCTCCCTACAAGCCTAAGATAAAAGTTACAGAAAAATTAAGAAAATGCACTTGTTTTTTACATAATTTATAAGTAGAATAACAAATTAACAATACACACAAGTCCCAAAATCATTTCCAAAATACACACAAAATGAGTATCTAAACAATCGTCAACACACCTATCATTAATTCATTATTTACTAACAAGTTCAACAAGTAGAATGGCAAACTAATTAGCAATCAAACACAGCACAACAAAGAAGGACGAATTGGGTTAAAAAACAAAAACACAAACACAACAAACACAGCACAAAGAAGAGAGAAATAGAGAGTAAAAGAGAAGTAAAGAAAAGAGAGAGCAAACCTGAAGGAAGAACACAGCAGAGAGTGAAATGCTGGAGTCGAGCTGTGCGTGGAGAGGCGAGCACAGTGAGAAAGAGAGATGAGGGCGGAGAGCACAAAGAGAAAGAGAGGGACGGGACAGAGAGTTTAAGGCAGAAAATGGGGTTTTGGGTGAATGTCTTATGTGTTTTTAGGTTAGCTGAAACGGTGCGTTTCGCACCTTTTTTTTTTTTTTTTTTTTTTTTTTTTTTTTTTTTTAAAATTTCGGCCGGAACCGAAAATTTCGGATTCGGCCGAATCGGCCGATACGGCCGTACGGCCCGAGTCGGCCCGATTTGCGCCGCGTCGGCGCTGCCACGTGGCAGGACGCGGCCCGACGCGGCACGGACTCGCGGTCAGCGGCGTCCCTGCTGCGTCGCCGCGTCCGGCCGCGTCCGACTCCGGTGCGGCTCCTCTGGAGCCGCGTCGGTGCTTCACAGATGGAGACGGGGATTGGGGGTGAGAGAGCAAGAGAGATAACTGATAGGTTGCCTTTTGATGGAGCAATACACACAGACACCATTGGGTATGCTGGTGGGCTTTGGGTACTTTGGGATTCAAATAGGGTGGACCTATCACCTTTGACCAAAATGGAGTACGAGGTCCATCTTGAAGTGAAGGTACGAGTCTCCGACTCTAGTTGGTTATTTACTACTATCTATGCTAGTCCTAGGAGTGTCGATAAGCAAATTTTAAGGAACAATCTAATGAAAGTTGCAGAATTTCAAAATATGTCATGGATGATAGCTGGGGACTTCAATGAACACCTTATGGGGGATGATAAATTTAGGGGGAGAGCAGTTAGTGTGAGTAGGTCATTGTTGTTCAAATATTGTCTTGGCAAATGCAATATGATTGATATTGGCTTTTCGGGGCCCCGCTTCACGCGGACAAACAGAAGGAAAGTGTAAGCATTGATTTAAGAGAGAATTGATAGGTTTTTTGTCAACCCCGGTTGGTACCTAATTTATCCTAATGCTAGAGTCGTTCATCTCACAAGGTGTTACTTGGAACACTGCTCGATTCTCCTGGAGTTGCAATCGAGGAGAGGTAATAGTGGGAAGAGGCCATTCAAATTTCAAACTTGCTAGCTAACTGATGTTTCCTTCCCCAAAATTGTGGCTCAATCGTGGGGGTCAAGCTCTCGTCTTGAAGATGCCATTGGAAAGTTTGAAAAGGATGCTACTAGCTGGAATATGATGCAGTTTGGTAACATTTTTGCTCGAAAGAAGAACATCATGGTGAGGCTTAATGGTATCCAACGAGCAATCTCTATTAAACCCTTGGCCTTTCTTCTAAATCTAGAAAATGAGTTGCTTAAGGATCTAAACATAGTTCTAAATTAGGAGGAAGAGCTTTGGACGTTGAAATCTCGGGTTAATTGGATGGTTCAAGGAGACCACAATACAACCTTTTACCATCTCTCAACTTTAGCCAGAAGGAAGAGGAATCATATCCTGTCTATTAAGGATTCTGATGGGGAGTGGATAGGGAGGAAAATGCTATAAAGGATTTCATTATGAAAGGTTTTGAGGCTATTTATACGACCTCATTATCCAGTGCCTGTCTCCCAAAGGCCACAACTTCCAGTGGTAGCTAAGGCTAACGAAGGAGGAAAAAGATAGTATCAGTAGGGATGTGACTGAGGAGGAAATTAAAGCAACTTTATGGTCCCTGAAACCTTTTAAAGCATCGGGTTCGGATGGTTTGCACACTAAATTCTACCAAAGATTTTGGCTTACTGTTAGGAAGTCGGTGATGGAAGAAATTAAAAAGATTTTTAGTGAAAGGAGAATGCCTGAGTACTTAAATAAGATCCATATTGCCCTTATTCCGAAGATCCAAGGACCGGAGACTCTAGGAAATTAGAGACCCACCAATTTATGTAATTCGGTGTACAAAGTGGTGATGAAGACTATTGTTACTAGATTGCATTCGTTTATGGGGAATTTGATTTCTCCACTCCAAACAGCGTTTGTTCCAGGAAGAAAGGGAGTGGATAATGCCATTATTGCTTAAGAGATTATCCATTCCCTAAGAAAAAAGAGAGGCAAAGTAGGGTATCTGGCCTTGAAAATAGACTTGGAGAAGGCGTATGATAAGATTGAATGGAGTTTTATGAAGGAAATGATGGTAAGGATAAATCTTCCAACTAGTCTAATAGACATTGTTATGAGCTGTGTGTCTACTGTATCGACCTCTATTTTGATTAATGGGGAAACTACTGATCCAATTTTCCCCTCTAGAGGTCTAAGGCAGGGAGACCCCTTTTCCCCCTACCTGTTTATTCTCTGTATGGACTACCTCAGTCAACTTATAGAGGAAAAATGCGAGGCAAAACATTGGCATCCAATAAAGGCCTCACAAAATGGTCTAAGCCATACGACCTTCTATTGTTTGCTAAAGCTGACATTCAAAACAGCTTGGCAATAAGAAAGGTGTTAGATGATTTTTGCAGTATTTTTGGGCAGTCCATCAGTGAAGCTAAGTCAAGAGTATATTTCTCACCTAATGTGAGTAGAGAATTGAGGGAAGAATTAGGTGATATCATTGCGTTTGCCTCCGCTCTTACCTTAGGAAAGTACTTGGGGTTTCCTTTGAAGCAAGTTGGCACATCCTCTCATGATTTCAACTTCATCCTAGACAAAGTTAAACAGAAGCTTTCAATGGCTGGTCGGTCAGTTCTTATTCAAGCCTCCTTGATAGCAATTCTAGCCCATGTGATGCAATGTTCTTACCTGCCGGGTAGAATTCTAGAAGGGATTGATAGAGTTAATCAAAACTTCCTTTGGGGGTCCTCGGAGTCAGCTAGGAAGATTCACTGGGTAGGATGGAAAAGAGTTGTCAAATCAAGGGAGTGAGGAAGGGAGTCTTGGACTGCATTTTGCTAGAGAACGGAATATTGCCCTCCTTGCCAAGCTGAATTGGCGCTTTCACATTGAAGAATGAGGGTTATGGGCACGAGTTCTGAAAATGAATTATTGTTCTACAAGAAGAGTAAGGGCCACTAATCTGGATAAGCTTGCTTGTTTTTCTAGCTGGGCAGCAATATAAAAAGGGAGGGATGTCTTTTTGAAAGGCAACAGATGGGTGGTTGGCAAGGACAGTGATTTAAGTCTATGGTATAGCAATTGGTTATAAAAAGGCCCTTTCCGTAGCCTTGTTCAGGGTCCTTTCTCTTGAGAGCAAGCAACATGAAAGTTAAGGATTTCATGCTTGATACAAGTTGGAATTAGGATACTATCTCCTACAAGCTTCTAGAAGATATCATATTGATGATACGAGCTACTCCCCTTGCTATTACCAGTAGGGGCAGAGATAAACTGGTCCGGAATGGTACTTCCCAAGGTGTGTTTGATTTGAAAAGTGCTTACAAACTGTCAATGGCCAGCGAAGAGAGCTAACCTTACTTGGCCTCTTAGGTATGGAAAGCTGATACATTGCCTAGAATCAAATATTTCTTGTGGACGTGTGGCCATAATAGCATTGGGGTCAAATATGGTCTTGTAAAGAGAGGTGCGTTGGAAGATGATTGTTGCCCCATTTGTCATGAGGAATTGGAGACAATCTTGCACGTGCTTCAGGATTGCCCCCAGACGAAGCTGGTTTGGTCACAGTTGGGAATCCAGGTGGCAGATCAAAGGTTTTGGGGAAGTGATCTTCAAGATTGGCTTAACTGGAATGGTAGACAAAGTGGCAAGTCAACCATGGATAATCTTCCTTGGTGCACCCTTTTTCCTTTTGCTGTCTGGAGTATATGAAAAAGAAGGAATTCAATTGTTTTTTGGAACAACTCATGTAATCCAAATTTGCCTAGGGAGATAGTTAATCAGGCAGTAGAGTATATTCACTATGCCTCATCCTCGAGATTGTCGAAGCAACGGGTTGTCAAGAGATTACACTGGGAAAAACCTCCTGAAGGGTGGATGAAGTTGAATACGGATGGTTCAGCCATAGGAAACCCAGGTCCAACTGGGTGCGGAGGTGTCATAAGAGACAACAATGGTCATTGGATAGCAGGATTTACTAGATGAATTGGGGTTGCTACCAGCTT
The DNA here is from genome assembly GCA_030445155.1 of Quercus variabilis. Classification (NCBI taxonomy): domain Eukaryota; kingdom Viridiplantae; phylum Streptophyta; class Magnoliopsida; order Fagales; family Fagaceae; genus Quercus; species Quercus variabilis. Next base: position 5,217,755 of record CP129452.1, on the reverse strand, counting down.
CACAGCGGAATTGTAGGGCCTTAGAGATGGTCTTAATATGGCTTGTAGCCTTAATATCTCTTTACTTATAGTCAAACTTGACGCAAAATGTATTGTGGATGCTGTAGGGAATCCTGATTATGTGAATAATGTTGTTTCTCCTATTTTGGATGATTGTAGGTAGCTGGTTACCCGCATCCCTTAGATTAAGTTCAAACATTGCTATTGCCAAGCGAATAAGTGTGTGGATAGTCTCACAAGGACGAGCTGCTACCTAGAGGTAGACTTTAGCTTTCTTAGCAGTCCGCCTATGGACATTCTAAGTGTGTTTAAGGATGATTGTAATGGGGTGCTTTGTAGCAGACGTGCTCTATCCCTCTTGTTCCTTCTTAGTTGTTTTAATGAATCGTTTATTCATAATAAAAAAATAAAAAATAATAAAAAAAACCAAGTATATATATTCTCGTCAAATAATGACAACATTATCTGACGATAATTAAGCGCAGTGTGCTACTTACTTATAGACAAAGGGACAATCAATCTTTAATTTTTTTGAACACAATCCCTCTTTCAGTGTTTTTGTTTTCTAATTCCGTGACATTTCTTATCTCAAACTCAATAACTATTCTCCTCATTCCAGAAGGGTACATTGGTTGGATGCTATCTGGAACTCAAGCCTTCCTCTGGGATTGCTACATTGTGTCCTACGTGGCCATAACCGGCTATACATATTTTTGGATTACTCTAACAATTGGTACTATTAATCAAAATTTATCATATAATTATAATTAATATTACTAAAATAATTGATAGTATTCTCAATTCAAACTTATATTTTCCCATTCTTAAGTAGTACACCAAATTGGACTGAAGTGATCTGAAATAGACCAAATAGACCAAACTGGACCACATGGACCGTATGGACCAAATTAGATCTAAGTAAATTGAACGGACTGAATTTGACGGATTGGACTGAAGCGGATGGAACAGGACCAAATTGACTAAAGTAGACTGAAGTGAACCAAAAGGACTAAAATTGACCGAATTTGACTAAAGTAGACCAAATGGACCAAATAGATGAAGTGGACCACAATAGACCGAATGTCAATCTGTAATTAGCATAACCAAGATTGTGTTTTGATATAAATTCAAATTCTTACTTACAAAATAAACAAGTATTAATTCAAACAAAAATCAAACCAAAAACTGAGAGAGAGAGAGAGAGAGAGAGAGAGAGAGAGAGAGAGAGAGAGAGAGAGAGAGAGAGAGAGAGAGAGAGAGAGAGAGAGAGAGAGAGAGAGAGAGTACTTGTAATGGCGAACTAAAAAAATACAACAACAAAACATATGAACCCAAAATAGAGTTTTAAAAATCACAATGATTCATCAATATAAAGTAAAGTTGCAAGAAAGAATAAAAAATCAAGAAAGAGAGAATAGCCACTTTTTCAAGAGAGAATGTGAAAGAGAATAATAAGAAATTTATAAAATATAATATGAGAAAAAAAATATAAAAAAAATATAGTATTAACATCAAATTATCTAAGTTATGTTATGTTATGTAAGAAAATAACATTATATTTTTATATGCTATCTTTATAATGAAATATGATTACATCTATGAAATAAAAGAGAAGAAAAAATAAAACAACTTAAAAACACAACTTAATCATCAACCCAAATTAGAGTTCCAAATAATATGAAAATTCATTAACCTAAAGTAGAGATGCAAGAAAAATAAAAAATTTACCAAAAAATGAAAAAGAAAAAAATTGTCAAAGAGAAAGAGAGAGAAATAACATTTTGAGTGTAGGAAAAGTAAGTATAGAATGGGAGAGAGAATTGTAAGTTTATACTAAGAGGAGGGGAATAAAAAAAGCCAAAAATAAATGAAGGTAATGTATAGAAGAAATGTGAGGCCAAAATGGGGTTTTACCCCTTTCTCGCAAACTTTCTAGGAAAATGTCCCATATCTGAAACTATTTACGGATATTCCCCTGTTTTAAAACTCGATTTTAAAAAATCGAGTTTCAAATGTAAAACTTGATTTTTGGACAATTGAGCTATAGCGAAATTGAACTCAGAATATATATATATATATTTTTTCTAGAACTCGAGTTCATGGAACTCGAATTCCACTTGAATATTTTCAAGGAACTCGAGTTCCATGAACTCAAGTTCTTTGAATGGAACTCGAGTTCCACATTTTTTTTTTTTTATTTAGTTTCAGTTTGCTATAACTCGATTTTTAGAAAATAAATAGGGGTATTTTCCTAAATAGTTTCAGATAAGGGGCATTTTGCTGGAAAGTTTTGGCGAAAGGGGAAAATGCCCATTTTAGCCAGAAAAGTGATATTAAGGTAGATAGTAGTGAGGAAATGAAAAGGTAAAAGGAATGGGAAAAGTTCGAAAATGTAAAATAATAAGTTGGTAAATTAATAAGAAAAAAAAGTTAAAAATAAGAGAGAATGTTGAAAACAGGTGAATGATGTGACCTCTGATATGGCTCAATAATAACGTAGCAACAATAAATACTGCGCTTTAGCTTTTAGATATATATATATATATAGATAAATTGTTTGATGCGTGCGCGATCCACAAGTAAAATTTAAATAAATGTGTAATATATACATACTCTATCACTAATGAAACAATTTTCCACTATACTAGAGAAGAAAGGGAAAATTCAAAATTATAGAATAAATTGACAATTACTTCTATAGTAAGATATTGTAGTTCACTTGTATGAATGGTCTAACTTTTGGTGCTACCCAAATTTTATTCTATGTAGACCTAGGTTTCTTAAATTTATAACTTAGACTAACAAAAAGCCATCTTTTTTTTTTTTTTTAATAGACGACTTTGTGTCATTTTTTTAAGGTAAAAATGCAAATTGTACCCCCTAAGTTTGACTGAAATTCATTCCAATTTTGGTCTTTTGTCCAATTTTGTTCAAAGTTGTTGTTAAATATGCAATTAACTAATAAAAAAAGATTTTTTTTGAAAAAAAAAAAATCTCACATAAAAAATCTCTATATATTTTTTTTTAAAAATTTACGTATTTTTTTTCCATGTGAGAATAAGTGAATAACATTATTTTTAATGGCATTTTTTTAATGCAATTGGATAGAAGACTTGAATTGAATAAATTTGAAATTTCGAAGACTCAATTGAAAGAAAGTAAAATTAGAAGACTTAAATGAATTTTAATTAAACTTAGAAGGTACAATTTTCATTTTAGTCTTTTTTATTTATCGGACTACTAAAAATGTTTATGGGGAAGAAATTAATCGTGTTCATCATAGAACAAATTATTAGATTTTATGTAACATATTTCAATGTTCATTGTCAATTTTTTTTTTTTTTTTACTTGGATAGTTATCAAAACATTTATGGAAAATTTTACATGAGACAATATTTCATCTTATATATGTTAGTACATATTTTCATATTCGTTGTCTTTTTTGTTTTTTGGTTGGGAAATTAAAGGAGGTTGTTTGTTTTAGGCAAAAAAATTTTATCACTCACTTTTCAAAATCCATAGACCCCAACTCAAAAAAATTTATTTGGTTCAGTTTTTCTTTTCAATTTCCACAACTCATTAGTCATAACTCAAAAAATTGAGTTAGAGATATGGAAATTGAGAACAATTTTTTGAATTTTTAAATTGTGTGGAGTACTCCCAAGTCAACACACGGTATGGGCATTGAACGGCTAATGTGTAAAGCTACACTTCCACTTGAAATTCCAAAAAAAGCTAATGAGGAAAGCTCCACTTACTTTTGATTGGGGTAGCTGTCCTCTTTGTTTTGCTTCTGTAATTGGGAAGGAAGCTAGTTTTGATTGTTTTTTGTTTCTCAGTTCAATAAAGTCTTCTTTTCCATCGAAAAAAAAAATTGTTAAAATCTCATTTATCCTGTAAATATTAAGTTTCTTTCTTTGGAGTAAGTATTGTTCATTTAGATGGGAGTAATATGCCGCCTTCCATCAAAATATATATATATATATATATATATATGCAGCCTTCTCACAGGCCAGACGTGATGAATTGACATGCAACTAATTTGGTGGACCGTTTGTGGTCTGCAAGAGTGGAACGTGTAACATCTTGAGTAAAAGCTTAATTGATTGGCAAGTAATCCTCTAACCTTTAACTATCAAATTCCAAAAAAAAAAAAACAGATCGAGGAAGTCAGCCCCACTTTACTTTTTTTTTTTCAACCAGCAATAGACGCGTCTCGGTCAAGCGCAAAGATGAAACCTCCCGAAATGAATTTACAATAAAAATGCCCTCCTTGTCATTGTCATTCAGCTGACCCTCCATCCCTCGCTAGCAGAGTAGTAGTATTAGTGGAGCACAAACAAAAGAGAGCAAGGAAGGACGTTCCACATTCAAGCTATTATGCGCTGGAGTTGGTTCATGCCATATCATCATTTCTATATTAAAAGAAGAGAGGAAAGAGAGGAAAGAGAGAGAGCGTTTTACTTTTATGAGAATGGAAGCAAGTTACTTGAGAAGCTGATTGCCTCTTGCAATGCCAAGCCTATTCCCATCCGTAACTTCTCCGCTCAGCAGCTCTTCCAAGCAACCAACAACTTTTCTTTTGAAAAGCTGGTAATAGGGTTCTCTCTTTCGTACAATTTTTCTCCTGAAGGACGAATTGTTTTCATTAAGCGTTCTTTTGTTTGCAAGCCTATTCCCATCCGTACCTTCTCCCCTCAACAACTCCGCCAAGCAGCCAACAATTATCCTACTCAACATCTGGGAATTTATTGGTACAAGGGTTCTCTAGAAGGACGAATTCTTCTCATTAAGCGTTTGGATTATGCTTTGCCCGAGTTACCCATCAATGATCTAGTGATTTCTGCAAAAATGAGTGGTCACAGCAATGTATTAAAGCCCATAGGCTGTTGTCTCCACACTCCATCTCCCTTTTTAGTGTTTGAATTTGCTGCCAATGGTTTCCTTTCTGATCGAATTTATGTCTCCCGTGTTACTGATCGACAACATCAACCGATGGTGTGGGAGCGAAGGTTAAAGATTGCAAGGCAGATTGCTCATGCTCTTTCTTATCTCCATACTGCCTTCCCAAGACCTATCATCCACATGACTATAAATATGCACTGCATCTTATTAGATGAAGACGATGCTCCCAAATTGTCCGGCTTTTATTTTTCTGCATCAATTCCCGAAGGTGAAACTGACGTGGACGCTCCTTTAGTTGCAATATTCAGAGCCCCTGAGATTGATTCAACAGGCAAGGTAAATGAGAAAGCTGATGTATATGATTTTGGTCGGTTTCTTCTAGAACTTTTAACCGGAGAGGATTCTTTGCAAATATCCCGATTGACAATTGATAAAGGTTCTACTTTAGTAGCATACATACGTAACTGTGCCCAAGGTAGTTGCATAAGCGAGATTGTGGATCCTGCAATCTTGGCTGAAGATGGGGAAGGAGTTGCTAGTTTAGAGCATCAATTACAAGCTATGGTGGACCTTGCCTTGACATGTACAGAGGAAGATCCACAAAGAAGGCCAACTATGGTTGATGTCACCAAACAGCTTAGGCAGATTGAGAGGTTCGTTCCATCACTAATTATTTACTCACTTGATTTCATCCAATCATATGTTAAACAGATTCACATTATTGCATATCCAAACATTTTAGGCATGACAACAAACAAAATTTTCAAAAAAATGGCCATGGATGGAATTTAGAAAAGTTAAAAAAGCTTATTTGATGAAGAGCCATTTAATGCCATTATGAAATCCCCATTGCTGCTAAGAAGCCGTCTTAATAAACTAGTATGCATCTTAAGTAATAAAGGTGAATTCTCTATGATATCAGCTAATGCTATTTATCAATCACACAGGTTCACACAAACGGGTGAAGTGCTTTTGGGAAATTTGCAGAATTTAAAGCTTCATGAGAGTTTTGAAGATCATGCTTCTGCATCATTGAAAAGGAATGCTTCTAGTGATGAAATCCAAGCAGTGAACATAGCCTCTGAAAGGCCTCTTGAAGTTTAATTGTGATGCAACTGAATGATGACACAGCTTGTATGGCAGTTTTAACCTGTCATTGGGAAGTTATCATTATGGAAGACCCTTAAGGTATGTATTGATGCTATAAAAACTGGAGGATAGGTTGTTATTGGCAAAGGAGTTTGATAATTGTTCTTTTGTTTGAATAAAAGGAATGCAAACTAAGTAGTTCATGGTCTTAGTAACTGGCTATGTATAGTGGCTTGTTGAGGGAAAAAAAAGACTTTTGTATTGTTTAGTTGGTTTGCAAATTTTCTTTTTCCAAAATATATATATAATTTCTCAATTTAGTTTGACAAACATTTTTCTTTTTGCAAAATAGTCTTAAATTTTAATCATTCATGTGAATTTGGGTCAAAAATTCATTAGATAGCTTATTGCTCCACCTTCCCTTTGAATGGGATAAATATTGTTGTGCTTAATCCTTCTCTACTGTTACTGCTCCAGTTCATTGTTATCCTCTTATATTCAAAAGGCACCTTCTGATGGAACTCTGCTGGAGAAATTTAGTTGCATAGGGCTGCTTGAACTTTGTACAGTAGTGGAGAGAAATATCAAAGAAAAAACTCTAGGTCACACACTCACACTAACTCATTTAATGTGCAAAAACTCTAATCCAATTGCCTTGGGTATCGATCTATGCTAAGAGCCTAAGACAGATATTTGGCATTGTAAAACATATCCAGATGCCTTATCCCACAATCACAAAGGATAGTCACAATAGGACCAATACAGTTTGCCAAAAAAGAAGTGATGTTGGTTCAAACCCTAGGCCCCTTGATGATGGAGGATTGAGAAATCAAGTGATGTTCGAGAACAAATAAATAAATTTCCAAGCAATTCCTTTCCAAAAAAAATAAATTTCCGGGAAATTGCTTTCCAATTAAGCTTTAGGAGGCCTCTGGAAGGCCTCCTGAAGCTTAATTGTGATGCAATTGAGTGATTACAAAGCTTCTATGCTGTTTAGTTGGCTTGTAAATTTCAATTACGATGCAAGTAAAATGGAATTTTATTAATGAATTATAACGTGTGGTAACAATAATATTCTCAATGTTGAAGACTTCAACTAGCTTTTGCTAATTGATTGATTACAATTGAAATCTGGACTGGTATGCTCATTTAGGCAAGCAAAGCATTGTGTCCTTTTGTCCTTTCAATATAATTTACATTTTATGAATAAGAGGAGAGTGGGACTGGTTAGTCATGCAATAGATTCACATTATTGCATGTCCAAGTGTTTTAGGCATGTCAACCGGCATAACTACTTAGTTTATTTCAGAATATTTCCTGATTCACAATGGCTCAAAGGTTGTCATTCAAGAACTGAGTTGATTTCAAAAGGCTTCAAGAAAGATTAGTATACATTATACAATGTATATATCCTTCTAGTAAGCTAGAACTTAGTCTGGCAGATTTATTTCCACCTGACAGTGGTTTTAATTGTTGATGAGAATTTGGGTACACTACAAGAAAAGAGTCTATTAGCGAGGCTCAAATACCCTCACAAAAATTTAAATATCGTCGCAAAAGGTTATTAGCAAGGGCATATGGCCCTCGAAGGCCATCGTATTTGTTGTTGTTACTAAAAGAGATTTTGCGACCATACCTTCACAAATAAATAATTTACGAAGGCAATCCACCGTCGGTACTAAACAAATTTGCCCTCACAAATTTATTACCAAACGACAAAAAAAGTCGACAACTTATTTTTAGCAAGGGAAAATAGTTGTCGTTAACAACTATTTGTGAGAACTTTTATACCCTCGCAATTAGTTATTTGCGAATTCCAAATTGACGACATACTTTTTAGTGACAAATAATGGCATCGCTAAAATTTATTTGTGAGGGCTTCTAACCCCTCACAACTTATTTTTAGTGAGGGGAAATAATCATCGTTAACAACTATTTGTGAGGACCTTTATACCCTCGCAATTAGATATCGCTAAAATTTATTTGTGAGAGCTTTTAACCCCTCGCAACTTATTTTTAGCGAGAAGAAGAAGTTGTCGTTAATAATTATTTGTAAGGACCTTTATACCCTCGCAATTAGTTATTTGCAAATTTCAAATTAATGACGAGACAAATAATGACGTCACTAAAATTTATTTACAAAGGTTGTTAACCCCCTCACAATTAGTTATGGAATAATAGTGACGATATTAAGCTGTCACTTAAAACATTTTTGCAAGAGGTAAAGAAGTGTCGCTATTCTATTAATTGCGTGAGACTTTGTCATCACTATAAAGTTATTTATGATCAAATTTTTATATCATCAATGGTAATATTTTATATAATTTTTGAATTTATTTTATATCATTTTTGTTTAACTATCATGTCACAATAGTACAATAATTACTAAAAATTGATACAATAGTCCAATAATTACTAAAAATTGATCCATCAAAAGATAAAAATTCATATAAGTTCAAACTTTAAAATATAAAATATACAAAGAAATCCTGAATTTAAACCTTGTTTTAAACTTAAACAACTAGAATTATGACAAGATCTATTAGTCTTCCTCTGAGTCACCCTCCAAGTTGTTTTCAACCTCTATGTTATTGTTTGAGTTGTCCTCTTCATCTTTGCCAGTACCATCCTAAAAGTTAAGAAAAAAATTAAAAAAATTAAACATGAGTTAAAATGAAACAATTAAAGTGAATTTGTATTTGTATCAATTCTTCAATAAATAAGTACATATACCATATCAAATCTAATCATATAAAATATATCATAAACAACAGTAAACTCCTTATGGTCTCGGATAAGCTATAAGCAAGGAAAGATGTATTGCAACTTACCTTTTCAAAATCCCATAAAAAAAAAAAAAAAAAAAAAAACTTACCTTTTCAAAAGAGGTGTTGATAAGGTTACCTAGATGAAGAAAGATTATTGAGTTCGGTAATGGAAAACTCGTGGGTTCTTAGTTCTTTGATGAGCCCCACTTCGATGCTATGCAAGCCTATTATTATAGTAACTAGTCGCAGACCCGTGCGTTGCGCGTGATTATTTTTTATGTTGATCTCGTCATTATTATTATTATTATTATTTTGTAATTTGAACTAATTTAATGAAAAGTAATGCATTTCATAATCATATTTATCGCAAAATAATTTTTTATTATTGTAGAATTGTTTTATTTAAAATTTGAAACCTTAATTCTAACATAGTTGGTTGACTAATTTTTACTTCTCTAAGTCAATTAAACACATTTTGTAATCATATTTATCACAAAATAATTTTTTATTATTGTAGAATTGTTTTATTCAAAATTTGAAACCTTAATTCTTCCATAGTTGATTGACTAATGTGCGTAATATTTTTTTTCTATGGAAGTTAAAAAGAATAAAATTCACCTTGTCTTGATGTTTTCTAAAAATTAAATTTGGAGATTCTCTTGCAATAATTGTGAAAATTTCAAGCAATAATTCAGAAGGTTATCATGTTAAATGTTCATGCTTTGATTGTGTAATTGTATGATTGATTTGGGTTGTAATTTATAAGTTAAATATGGTGGTGTATATTCAAAAGGGCCTAACTATGTTATTTAGGATATTGAATATAGTGTTGTGTGTGATTTATAGAGTAATGACGGTTGTAGTAATTAAAAATTGGTTTTTCATTGTTTTTTAAGTTAATAAAAACCTTACATCTACTTTTTTTTTTTTTTCAAAAAACCTTTACATATTTTTTTAACGTGAATCTTTACATATACCTTAAATAAGTAAATTCTAGACATTCCATTTTCTTAGATGCATAAAAAAGGACATCTATTCCATAATAATGGTGGCTAATTAGTTTTTTCATGTTCTCATTTATAACGTTTCTTACTATTATCATATTTTATTAGCTGTTGATTTTCATAATAGAGGCATTAAATGAGAGTTAAATTCTTAGAACCTTTCATCAGATTTTAGAAGTCATTGTGTGAAGAATATAAGCATTTAAGGACTTTTTATATATATTTTATTATTTATAAATAATGTTAAATGAAATGTAAAAAAAAAAAAAAGATTTTGAAAATTTTCATCTTTATTTCTTATATATTTCTATTATTACTGAAGAACATTTTCCTTTTAGTTTTGATAATAAATATGATTTTCTAGATTAGAGTTTGATTAGTTTCAAGTTTAAATTTTGTATGATTTTATTTAATTATTGATTATATGATTTAATTAAGTGAATTTAACGATTCATTTATTTGCATTATAAAGTTTATAATAACATTCGTAAGGTCATCTTTAATTAATTTTTTACTCCTTTAGTCATCGGTCTCTTTGTTTTCCAATTAATGGTTACTAATTAATTAATTTAATTGATGTTTGATTTCTTTTACTAGTCTCTTTCTCTCCCTCTTTGTTAACATCCTTTTGTTTTTCCAAATTTGATGATAATTCTAATGTACTAAATATGCATATTGTAACGTTTATTTTTATTTTTATTTTTATTTTATTCCATTTTGTTGCCATGAAGTTAGTACATCCATAACTATTAGTTTATTATTTTATGATATGTTTCGTTTGATATTATTATTATTATTATAAATTTAGTGTTTCTAAAATAGCATGTGTTTTGTATTTTCTTTTTTCTATTAATGCATTGTAACGTTTTATGGGAATACTTTATAAGAAAATTGTTTATTCTTTTTTTTTTTTTTTAAATTGAGTGTTTCTAAATTGATATTTGTTTTTTATTTCATTTTTCCATTGATGCATTGTAACATTTCATGGGAAGACTTTATAAGAACAATTTTTATTTATTGAATAAAATATTATACTTTTATTTTTTTTTAAATGAGACAAAATATAAATAATTATGATATGGAGGATGTTGCTAAATTTAAATGTTGAATAAAATAAGGTGAGAACAAAATAATAAAAATGAAATGTATAGCAATAAACACCATATTATTTTAGTTATGCTATGTAATAAAATAATATTATATTTTTATATACTATCTTTATAATGCAATAATATAACATGTAACAATCAATGAGAATAAAAAAGATAACAACATAAAATATAAAACTAAATCGTATCAATCTAGATTACCTGTTAATTCCAATTTTGGCAAACTAACTGACTTCTAGTAGTCTAAAACTGATTTCTGCGATGCATTTGTTGAAGCTTTCAATATTGTATCAGTATGTTTTGATGGTCAACCTATTACACTAAAATTTAAAAATATATATATACCAAAAATTGAAGGAATATATATATATATATAAAGAGAGAGAGAGAGAGAGAGAGAGAGAGGCTTTTGTGTGTGGAAAAATAGAAATTATGCATGGAATAAGAGGGAGAATGACAATTTTATAGCATGAAGATAAGAATAAGAAGAGTCAAAAATAAAGGAAGATAGAAAAGATAGAATAATATTAATATTGAGAGTAGTGGGAATATGAAAAGTTGAAATGGAATGAGAAAGTTTGAAGAAAGTTAAGGTAGAGAGTAGTGGGGATATGAAAAGTTAAAATGGAATTGAAAATTTAATAATAAATAAGAATAATTAAAAAGATGGTAAATTAAATATGATATTTTGATTGTAATATAATAGAGTTTTTAATTCACTTTAAATGTTAAAAAATTGGAAAAATTTTGATAATGACATGACTGTTGACGTGGCTCAATGGGAGCGTAGCAATATTAAACAATACATTTCTAAAATAATGCGTTTTATAATGTAATTTTTATAGAATTTTATTAATAATGAGTTCATCATAAGAAGTAACAATTATAAATTCAACACACATATCTATTATAATTATTCTATTAAAAAAAAAACTTCGAAGAAATATTATAAAATAAAATTTGATATAAAATGTGTATTTCACATTACAAACACCTACATGATGCTAGTAGCGGCCTCTTAGATTTTTCTCTTTCCTTCTCTTACAAATGTTTTGTCAATCTCAAGTCTTTTATTTTAGTAATAGTGAAATAGTGCATTTCATTTAGCAATCCACAACATTTTTGTGTCTCTCCATCTCTCCCCAAGGCCTTATCTAGTTAGTTATATTAATCCTTAATATTTTTTATTTAGTTTTTAATATAACCTACCATCCTCAAAACACACCCGTAGACCAAACAATAATAAGCTGTAGGAGGCTTGCATGTAAAATACATGTAACAGTTCCTTAATTTTGCACCATTTTAGAAATTAAGTATCTAGGAACACAAAGTTAATATTTAGAGTAAAGTCCTAGTAATGCGTTCAACAATGACAACAATATATATTGAAATATAGTAATGTAATACTTGCAATTGACTAATTTATCCAAAGGGAAAAAAAAGTAACTACGCATCACACACCAAAAATAATAATAAAAAACAGTAGGTGAAATGTTGCAATTGGGCCTTGGCTCAAGTGGTAGAGGGATGACTGATGAGATATCAGGTAGTACTTAGCTACAAATCTTGCTTAACAAACATATGCTAGATGATGACCACCATTTTCCTTCCAGCATTAGATTTTTAGTTCCAAACTACCACCTAGGATTCAAAGCAAATTCAAATTAGTAAATTACAACATGCTTGACATGGGTTGAATAAGTTAGCTACAAAAGCTAGGACACCTGCAAATATGTACGCCACACACAAATATTGACACAAACATATCTATTTATGAAATGTTCACATGTGAAGTCATTTAATGTTAACCATTGAACAACACATGCTCTCCAAATTGCAAAGAACACAAGCTCCTAGGTCTAGCAACACATGAAATGCCCCAACGTATTGAAAACTTTATGTAGATGCAGCATCAAGGTAAAGAGTAGCATCTTCAATGTGCTCTAATATCCAAAGACAAAGGTGAATAAATAATATTAGAATAGATCAACTAAATGTTGGACAAAAGTAATCACATGTCAAGTTAATATCATCACTAAATTCAAAACAACTGCAATATTGAACTCTACTCAGTGCCTCTCAAAGGAAAATACAAAGCAGGAACTTAAAAGTAAAAATGCATTAAAATACATGCATATTAAGAAAAAAGAAAACTACTTTTCATCTAGACAAAAGCTATGTCAGTGATCAGGAAACTATCATTAGACTTGTGCTTATACCTCTAGTAATAATGTGCCCAATAAGGATATCAAATTAAACACACATAGAGAACAATGAAGGCATCATTACTTTGGGATAAAATTTGTTAAGTTACCACTTATAAGGCATCAACTGTTTCACAACCTTCACCAAATTCATTTTGGTCTTCAACTTTGTGGTGTCTTCAACTTGAAGCACATAAATTCATTTAGGTGCCTTATAATTGGTCCTTGTTGCAAAAGACTAATCCCTGTAGCCTAGGTGTCTCCTCTACTTTCCAAAGAAAATAATAGATGGGACACTAAGAACTAAGGCATCATCACAAATCTCTAACCTATGCTTGTTAGATTAAAATCAGACTACATATATCCCAACTCTGATCAAGCAAACCAGAATGTTGTTTATAAAATTAGAGAGCATTTTTTCAAAAATATTTTATATAGACAATTCAAAGAACTATTTAAAAACTTAAGACCAAGAATAAAATAGCTTTCATCTAACGCTATACATTAAATGGGTTGACAGAAAATTGCAAATCAATTTTCATATTGGTTATCTCTAAAACAGGGAACATGAATTGGTGTGTGTAATGTTTGTTAGACATTGAGCTTGAGTCCAAGCAAATGAGTGTCTATATAATCAACTAAAGGGGGAAAGACCTTAGCTTTTCTAACTTGCCCACGTTTGCTCCTACTTTTTAACATAAAAGTACATTACATAAAAATAAGCTTAGACAAAATTGAAATAAGGAAGAAAACCCAGAGCTAAATTGTTGGGCCTTACCAAATCTTGTATATACTGTAGGAAGAAATAAACATGTCCACGTAATAGACCTACAAAATGGAAATTTTACAATGTTAGATTCTACAAAAAGAAGAAAACATTCAAGTATTCTATCAAACAATTTCCGTGCATATAATAAAAAGTTTGTTAGTTAAGTCCACCCCAGCAACAGCAAATTTTTTTGAGAAAAGGGGGTGATTGGCAGAGAGACAAACAAATTAAACTTTATAGAATAGAAAATAATCAAACCTTGAATTAGAAGGTGAAATCAATGTGACCAAAACATGCTCCAATTGAGTCAGGGAAAGTAGCTATGAGAAGGAGATAAAACATTCCAAGCAGAATGGCATCGAAAGAGTAAAATGCTTGAATGTGATATATATTTTGCAGAAAGGATAAGGGAAAGTGGCTGGATTGAAGGCCAAAAGACCAAATACTTAAACCAAAGCTTAGGTAACTCTAATAAAATTAATCTTTGCCACAATGTACAAAGTAATCAACTTTGTACAAAGAACGTTATACTTTCAGATTTCACAATTTAAACCCATTAAAACCATACATCAAAAACAACAAAATCAAGACTTAAAAGTCTTTTTTTTTTTTTAAATACCAACCAAAATCTACAAAGTAATAAACTTAGTATAAATAAAGTTATACTATCAGATTTCAAAATCCCACAATTTCACTCACCCTTACCAAAAAAAAAAAGGTAAGAGGCCATTAAAACTGAGGCAGGATTTTCATATTGTGAAGGGTTTTCCTTGATTTTAACAAACATAAAGGGTTATGAATCCAAATTCCTAAATTGACAACAAACCATAATGGAAAAGAGTATTAGGAAAAAAAAAATAGTACCTTTGCTTTGATTAGATTAGAGACTCTAGATTGTAGAAATATTCCATTTAATTTCTGTAGAAAAAGAATTTGAATGATTTAAATCCAAAAAGAGAAGAATTCAAAAAACCGATTACCAAAATAATTTTTAAAAAATAGTCACATATCATAATTCTAATTTTCTTAACCCTAATTACTGGAACCAAAATCCAACTGCAATTGTAAAAGTAGAAAACATATAACGAAACTAATTTAACTTTATATTTGGGGGAAAAAAAGTCAGAGAAAGAATAGTAACCCAAAAAAATTCAGAGGGAACTCTTTTTAGTTGACTTCATACTCCTTCCTCTTGCTTTTTTGTCGGGAAAAATCAGAAATCGAAAAGGTCGGTTTAGCGTAAATGGAAACAAAGTTTTTTTGAGAGGAACTGGGAGACGGTTTTCTTTTTTCTTGATCGGAATCTTTGGAAACAAAGATTGAAGTGGATCAAACAAAATCTGTCATAGAACTAATCTAAAATAGATAAAAATTGAATAGAACATTGTTAACATGCAATAGAAAATTTTAAGAACTTAAACGTTTAAAGCAATATTTAAAAAAAAAAAAAAATACCGATTAAGGTTTCTGGTGGTTTGACCGGAATATGTCTGATTTCTCTCGTTACCAACGCTCTTTTCGAATAGTGAACTTTCTCTCTTATTTCTCTTTCTTTGCCCTCTCCAAACCTAAATCATATATAACCCCAAATTTTAGAAAATCAAATCAAAACCTAATGTAAACCATATACCTAAATAAAAATCAATCCAACCAAATTTCTCAAAACTAATTCATATTTCATACCCAGATCTAAGAAAAAAAAAAAAACCCTTATCGGTGGTAGTTCTCTCGATGTTTGTATCTTAATAATCTGGCAAGGGAACGGACAATGGTGGGAAAATGATGGTGATGGCCGGCCGTACGAACTGTGTCTCCTTCTCATCTCTGTGTCACAAGTTTTTTTTCCCCCTCCCTCTCTATCTCTGTATCTCAAGCGTAATAGTATTTTAACCGGTTTTTTTTTTTTTTTTTTAATCGAAAACTATGGGCTCTGTGTAGTTTTCTCAGATTTTTCTCTCTGCGCCTAATCGACTCCTCTCTCGCTCTCTATTTATCAAAGTCTCTCTCAGTCTCTTTCAATTTAATGGTGTTTCTGTTTTTAAACTGTGTGCATGGTAAATAAATAAAATTTAAAGCACTCAAGTGGTGCAACATGCGCTGTTTTGTAACTTTAAAGTAAGTCTTCAAACGCATCGTACAGTTTTTTTAAGAAGAAATTGTAAACGTGGCAGCATTTTAAGGGGTTATTTTTGCTTAAATGTCAGCACCTAGTAAAAGCTTATGCTATTATATATAGTACTAGTCGCGGACCCACGCGTTGCGCGTGATAATTATTTTATGGTGGTTTTATTATTATTTTTTTTTACAATTTAAACTAATTTAATAAAGAGGTATGTCGTAATCATATTTTATTTATAATGAGAACAATCATAAATCATAAATATAAATTTTGTCATACCAAAATGAAAACAATACAAATTTTCTCAGAAATTTTTAATAAAAGTTATTTATAACATTTTGTGAGTCATTAAAAAGAATATAAAATTTGGAAATTATTCTTTTAGTTTTAAACAAACTTTCTCAAACCTTACTTTTTCTACCTACAATCCAAAACACTGAAAAATGCAACTAAGAAAATTAATAAAACTTAACAATGATTAATTGGACCAATTAGGAAAACAACTTGTTGTAATTTCATCCACCCAAAACATATTATTAAATAAACAATTATTAGCAAAATCTAAGAATTAAATTTCTATATATGCATTGTTATAAATTATAAAATAATAATAATTTGGCATGTTAACAATATTTTAAAGAATATAAATGTAGCATGTCAGTATGATGTTCTATGTTTGATACATTATTACTAAAGTGACTATTACCAGGAGGAATTCGGTCTTCAGATACATTTGTGGTGATAACACCATTTTCATTTAAAGTAGTGCGTATATAGATATTAGAATTTTTGTTCGCAGTCTCACTATTATAATCATGTCATCTCTGTTTAGTGCTCCTCACAAATGGATCATCCTCCATATCTCTTGAATGGCTTAAAGAGAAATCAAATATATGTAAATCCATAATACACACACACACACACACTTATATATATATATATATATATATATATATTAAATTGAAGACTTTAATAATTTATAAAAAAAAAATGTAACTTTACAAAAAACCTACCAACAATACGATGTGAAGGTGACACAATCGTAAATGAAGCACATCCTCTTTCTACAGAAACCTCTCCTCTCAAAGCATCAACATTATTGAAGTTAGCATCTACTAGCCCAATAACTTATATTCATTTGCCTATCCAACACAATACCCCTATTCAATTATAAGTCAGTAGAAATACGTTGAGTTGCAGGAGCATGAATATTAGTTGGATAATTGTGATTTCTCCTAGATGCAAGAATCATCCTTCTTCTCAATCGTGCGTAATAAGAAGACTCCATAGTACCTACAAACCATCAGTTACTAACTATCATTATAGTGAAAAATAATTTCAAAAAATTGGAGAAAATATGAACAACCTACACTACCAAAAATTATATGAGGACAATTTTAGAAAAACATTTCATTTTATTTACAACTGACATTTAGACATACCTAAAGAAAACTTCTAGCTTTTGAACTTGCAATTTGATAGATAATCCGCAATAATTTGGTAGACAATATGAACAACCTACACAACCAAAAAATAATATAAAAATGATTTTAGCATACCGAAAGATAATATAAAAATATTTTACCATAGCCTTTTCATTATATTTATAATTGAGAGTTGGACATACTTGACAAAACAATCCAGCTTTTGAACTTGCAATTTAATAGAAAATCTGTAATCAACTGGTAGAAAATATGAACAACCTACACAACCAAAAGATAATATAAAAAATATTTTAGCCTTCTTTTTTGGGGTGCATTCATTTTGCTGTCATCTATTTATAGTGTCTTCCTAGTAGGTATGTAAGTTCACACATGTAGCATGGAGAGCATTTTTCTAAGACTATTTGGAGATTCCTAATTTTATGCAATTGCATTAAAAATGAAAATATAAATAAAATATTAAGCATTGTGGCTGCAAAACATAAATAAAAATTATGTGATATTTTTGCACGAGTCATGTTTTTCAATAGAAAATATCTAATCTCTAAATATATTACAATCTCATCTTAAGGTTATCTCAAAATCTGAATATCATATGGTTCTAAAGAATTTGGAATTTTTATTGAATTATTTTACAATCTCATCTTACGGTTATCTCAAAATTTGAATATCATGTGGTTTTAAAGAATTTGGAAATTTTTTTTTTTATAAAATTCCCTCATTTTTTCAACTTGTCTGGGTTCTATATTCTTTTGTATCATGAGAATGTAATTCAGTAAAATTTCATATTAAAAGATAGACACCCTAGCTACTGATGTGACTCCATAGTACCAACAAACCATCATTTACTAACCATCATTATAGTAAAAGATCATTTCAAATAACTGGTGGATAATATGAATACCCTACCAATAATATAAGGACTATTTTAGCAAAGCATTTCATTTTAGAGAGACCTGAAGAAATATTCTAGCTTTTGTGAACTTGCAATTTAATAGATAATCTGTTAATTTAGTAGAAACCAAAAGATAATATAAAAATTATTTTAGCACACCAAAAAATAATATAATCTCAATTTTATAATAGCTTTTTCATTAATTAAGAGTTGGACATACTTTATGAAACAATCCAGCTATTGAACTTGCAATTTAATAAATAACCTATCAGCTGATAGAAAATATGAACAACCTACACAACCAAAACAAAATATAAAAAATATTTTAGCATAGCCTTTTCATTTTATAGCTGTTGAACTTGCAATTTAATAGATATTTCGTAATCAACTGATAGAAAATATGAACAACCAACACAACCAAATATAAATATAAAAAATATTTTGGCATAGCCCTTTCATTTTATTTATAATTAAAAGTCAGAAATACTTGAAGAAACAATCCAACTTAAAAACATGTAAATTAACAGGTAACTTGTGAGCAACTGGTGGGTAAAATAGCAATCAAAACGGTGACAAATGTTCACATCATTGAACACCAAGACCCTTTTTTTTTTTTTTTTTCTTTTTCTTTTGATAAATGAACACAAACATTCACATACAAATACACACTCAAACACTAATAAAAAAAATAATATTTTATATCATCTATCTATGGTGTCTTCCTGCTTGGTAAGTAAGTTTACACAAGTATCTTGAAGACCATTTTTCTAAGACTATTTGGAGATTCCTATCTTTATGCAGTTCCGTTAAAAATTAAAATATCACAAGGTAAGACCCAACCCAAAAACTTAAACTAAGATAGTTTTTTAGACCAACCTCATTTTTTTCAATCTCCCTCCATTTTTGCTTTTAATCTACCTTTGTTTTTACTCTTTCACTTTGTGTTAAAACCTTCCACTGCCTATTTTGATCCCCCTTTGTATATGGTGTAATTAAACAGTTTGAAATTTTAATCAAGCATGTGAATTTGGGTCAAAAATTCATTAAATAACTTATTGCTCCACAATTGATTTTCCAACTGCTGTAATTGTAGTTAACACCTTCCTTTTGAATGAGATCAATAGACAAAAAACCCAAAGCAATAACAGTTTTGTTTTTGTAATTCGAAATGTAATATGTTTATAACCATGTTTTGAAGCTTGGCCTTTGGTAGCAATTATGTCACAGAGTGGACCTCAAAAGAAGACTAAATTACTTAACTTTTTTTAAGAATCAACTAAATTATTGAACTTAATGAGGCATATAAGGCTGCATTCAAGAAATAATTAATTAACCATGTTCTAAGGCATCAGCATAGTTGCTGAAAAATGTCCTAGAGACTGATCTCAATATTGATTTCTTTTTCCTTAGCTCATCATGGTTAAATAGTAGTGCCATTTCATAAGAGACAGATTTAGAAAAAGGCTGTAGATGATTAAAACTTCTCAATTTGAGGAAAATATCGCACCTACAATAGTTTAGGACAAGCCCATTAGGAAAAAATACCACAAAAGATCCAAAGAATTTTCCAAACAACTTAATAAATAATTTGGGATACATCTCAAGGCTAAAAATGACTAAGACAGACAATTTACTGCTCAAGGCACCGTTTGAGGGACTTTGATGGAGACATATGGCTACAAAGGACTGATAGACAACAAAGTAAAAACTTTAATCCAATTACTGTGGGCACCAATCTACATTAACACAGAACACTTGATAGAAGTGGAGACCAACAACAAAACGAAAACTATAACCCCACAATTACAAAGGTGATGCAAACGTTTTGACTCCAAATATTTATGGCAGCTTAGTTATAGTTTTTGGCTACCGAGTGGACAAATTGTTTGAGATGGCGTACCATAGATTGTCAACAGTTGCCATTGGGGCCTCTTTATGCATTTTTATAACCATGGTCTTCCATCCCATTTGGGCTGGCAGTGGGCTTCACGATTTGATTGTTCGTAACCTGGAAAAGCTTGCTGACTCCCTGGACGGTATGCATGAACAAAGATCATTGATTGAACACTCAATATATAATTAATTCTCCTTATTCAAGCATAACCAAATTATACATAAAACACTTTGTCAACTTGAAATTCAAGATGTGTCGGCGAATACTTCAAAGATGATAAAACTAAGCTTGGCAATGAGGAAGATCCTAGTAAGAGAATGCAAGGCTACAAATGTGTGCTTAATTCTAAGGCGACTTAAGAAGTCTTGGTAGGCTGCTAACTATCCTAGTGGATCAATTTGCTAGCAATAAGATAACTATTGAGTACTCAGTTTGTTAAATTTTCTAATTCAATTGTACAGGCCAATCTTGCAAGATGGGAACCTGTGCATGGCAGATTCAACTTTCAACATCCATGGAAACAATACCTCAAGATTGGCATATCAACGCGTAAGTGTGCTTATTGCATTAAGGCTCTCAACAGTTGCATAAACTCAAAAATTCAAGTAAAACACTTTACTTTGGTTTTATGTATCATACTTTGTTTACTTAAATTTCTTGTAACATTAATTCCAATATATTTACTTGGCCACAGGCACCAGACTATCTAAAGAAACATCTCAATGATGTATGCATGGTATTGAGCACCAATTCTTCAGAGGTCCTGAAAGATTTGGTCAATACAATGAAAAGTCTCACCAAATCATCCAAGATAGATTTATAACCTTAAAAACCCCAAAAGCCCAATCTTCTTCTTTTCGTTTTTCACAATTTCCCATTAACCAAACAGAGAAAATAGTAGAGTAACATACTATCTAAAAAAGCACCTGAAATTTGGGGAATATATGAGACTTCGATCTTCCAAACCATGTAATCCTCAACTAAACAAAACAAAAGAATATATCAGATCATTTTATTAAATAGCCATAAAATCATCAAATGATTGTAGAAATATTACTTGGTAAGCCCAAAAAAAAAAAAAAAAAAACAAAACAAAAACAGCTAGCCAGATCCAAATGAACATACATCAGTGCTCCAATTAAATAACCCAACAGTAACAAATTCAACACCCTAACAAAAATGATTTAGAAAGTAAATGTAACGTAACAACCATCCACACCACAGCAAGAAATAGGCAGAAACAAACGTTGAAAGGGGGAAAAAAAACCATCAAGTAAAATAATAAAGCACAAAGATGTAGGGATACCTCAATTGAACCACCCAACTTACATCAGTATTTATATAGATGTGAGGAGAGGAAGGAAGACAGAGAGGCTGCCGTTAGAAGCCAAAACAGAAGCTGAAACAGTAGAGCAGGAAGTTGAACCGTGAGTGAAACGATAGAACAGAAGTGAGAATCAAAAGGTGGGGAAGGGGAAGGAACTAAACCTGAAACGAAGAAACAAAACGTGGTAGACTAGAATTTGAGCCGTGTAACAGAAGGGAATATCATAAGTTGTAACCGTGAAAAGCAATTAGGTTTGACAAAGGGAGTTAACTGAAAAGGCTTTGGGTGTGGGCTTGGGCTTTACAGTAGATTTAAATGTATAAGAAGTGGACTTTAATTTAAAGTAGAGATAGGGCTGAAAATAATTTTAATTTTATTAGCATTTTAAAATTGGTAACATTATTTTAAAATTGAATTAAAAATTCAGAAAATAAGATGGGAATGACATGGCTATTGACGTGGCTCAATATGAGTGTAGCAACATTAAATGCTACGCTTCAGCTTTTAGTAATATATAGATATATAAAATTAGTAGAACAGTAGAGTGCCAATAAATGGTAACATAGGCTTGTCCATGGGTTTAATAAGAAAAGGAAACTGAGCATAAATAAAAAATAACTTACAAAATTCACAACAATGGCGTAATTCACACTATGAAAAGTAACAGAGTTTTTTTAGAATGATACCATACCCCCTAGCCTTAAGTTCTGTGTTGAGTTTATGAAAAAGTCTAAAGATGGTTTAATCAAAACTTATCAAAACATATTTCATTCAACATCATAACTATTAGACCACCCTCAGAGTCACATCTGCTCTTCTCCTGCAATTATTAATTCTGAGTTTCTTTGTTATTATATGAACTTACTTCTAATGTTTTCAACCATGGTACTGAAAATCAAACTTAGAAGGTTGATAAAAGGACAAGAGCCAATGACATTATGACACCACGATTGAGCACTTTTTCCACCTCAAATTAATTCTATAGAACAAAATCAAATAATTCCAAACTCTCCCCTTTTAAAGTTCATCATATTTGTAGTTCATTAGGATTTAAGCATCTCAAAAGTTATGGTCTGGAGCCATTGTTAGGTGCTTGCTCATTATGTTTGTAGATGAGTATTTCATTTACGAGGCCTTTCAAAGAGCGTAGTAAACTTTCTACACAATTTCTCCATTTTGAGTATTCTAATGAGCCCTTAGCAAGATAATAATGAGTTCACTTTTCATCTAGCACGATCAAAGTCAATGCCGAAATCAAATCAAAGATGCTCCACTTTTTCAAATAAGTAAATTTTCACATATGAAAACATCAGTAATGGGAAAATTCTAGTTTTCTAGATTCTACTTGTAAGCTGTAACATTACATGTTGGATGTATTAAAACGAAACTTGATTCAAGTAATAACCACTCAATAAGCTACTACATCAAATTAATAATTGCCCCAAAACACACTGCTAAAATACAGGAATTAGATGCTTAATTACATTCAGTAAATGCCAAACAAACGAAGTGTAAAACAATCAAACACATAATGGGCATTGTTAAAGAAGCATACCTGCGGCTTTTAAGAGCAGAACTGAAGCAGGAGGTGTCATCAAAATGAAAGTGAAGCTTTTATCCTTGAAAAAAAAAAAAAAAAAACAATAACAATGATAAGAAAAATACTAATAACACATACAAATTACAAAAGAAATAGAACCAATGAATGGAATAAAAAGAACTTACATCATAGACAGTGATTTCATCACCACACAAATTAACCAACTTCCTCAAACTCCTACAAATCCTCAATGTTCTATATACTATTTATACAAAAACCACGATACACAATATGTTCGGATATTCCTGTAATAAAAACATATTGAAAAAATTCTACAGTGGATAGTGTGAATTATGGTATCATACTATATCAAACAACAATGGCATTTAATTAACAAAAAAAAAAAAAAAACCCTTTAGAAATAAAAGAAGAAGAACTTACAGTGAGTGTGGGTTTGAGAGATGATCTAATGAAGAAGATCAGATCGGTGGCAGTGTGTGGTGGCTGAGGTGAGAGAGAGTAGATCTATGGCGACAGCGGCTACAGCTAGGGCGATGGCAGTGGCGGTGGCAGCAGCTAGGGCTAGGGAGGTGGCTAGGGGCGGTAGAGATGTGAGAGAGAGAGCTCTGCATGGTGAAAATAAAAATGGGTTAGAGAGGAAAAAAAAAAAAGGAGTTGGATGGGAAATGAAAAAGGGGTTTTTAACTTTTAAGAGCTTGAGAAGTGGGAGCTGAATGAAAAAATAAAAATAAAAAATAAAGAAAAGAGCTTTGGGGAAAAAAAGGTGGGAAATGAAGAAGAGGGGGAAATTTTGTGTGGCAATGAAAAATTTGGGGGGAAGCATATAGCGACATTTTATAGAACATGTTTATGCACCACATAGATTAATTAATAAAATAAAAATGAAATAAATTAGATACAATTCACAATTTGAATAGTTGACCAAAAATAGATAATAAAAAATATTAATTATATTAAGTCACGTGTTAAAAGAAAAATATGTAATCACCACAATGAGCTAAGAACAATATGTAATCCCCACAATGAGCTAAATCATATACAATAAATTAAAAATTAAAAATTAAAAATTTAAGGGCTCTTGGCATTTGACTTGGGGAGAACTCGTTTCATAATAGGTCTACTATTAAACCTCATTGGCTAATGAAATCATGAAGGAGGTCTCTTTTTGTGTAATCGCTTAGTTCAAACCTCATTAATCGACGAATCACATCATTCACTATAGAATGATGGCATCTTGATGGTGGCTATGAGTCTCTCCAAAATGTGACTGCAACTTGGGAAATGTTGGGATTTTCATTTCCATCTTAACGTCACTCTTGGCTATCACATGTTTTTCAAAACAGTTTTCAAACTAAAACCCTTTTTTTTCCTTTAAAATCAAAACCATGAATATCTTTACACATGTATCGTTCTTGGTGCAACATGTATCATTATTTGGAGTTCCATGAGTATTTTGCTCATTTTGTAGTTTCGATAGCATTTTGGTCAATTGGAGGTTCTGATTTTCAAAATTTTCATTTTAAAGGTAAGTTGCAAGTAGCTATCTGTTTGGATCACATATAGGAGTGACAGGGGGTTAGCTTAATGTACTTTCTTTTAAGTTATGTTTTAAACCTTGTTTTTCACCAAAAGTCTTGATTTTAAAAAATTCTCTTTTAGAGGCAAGATAACAGTAGACATACCCTTGGATCACACATGGGAGTGACATGGAACTTTGGCCCAAAGTACCTCCTTTAAATCATGTATTTTGTCCATTCTTTCACCAATCTCTTTTTAAATCCAAGATATGAGTAAGTGTCCCCTTGGATCACAAATGGTTGTGATAGGGAGAGTTAACCCAAACTACTTCCTTTAAAAAAAGACATGTCAATTAAGGAAATGAAATAGAATATGATTTCAAATAGAATATAATTGAGGGAAAAAAATACATATGGTCAGCTTTGACTAAGTTGTTTTAAAAACACACACACACACAGAGGAGAGATGGAAAGAGGTTCTAACACAAATGTGTTGAGAATCCATAGTTGGCTTAAAATCATATGGGACTAAGGCTTTTGTCAAATGGGGAGAAGCATGATAAAAAATGGCTAGTGTATTCAACAGATACGGACCAAGTATTTTCTTTTTGTTGCAAGTTGTTTGAAAAGGAGATGTTAGGAGAACTTGAATACAAAAATTTAATTAGTCAATTTGCATCTCAAAAGGCAAGAAAAATAGATTTTAAATGAAATATATTATAATATAAAAATATTAAATAAAAATTAATTTAATTAATATATAAGTATAAAAAATGTCTCATTTCAAGTTACACTTGATGTAACTCAAAAAAATGTTACACCACCCAATAACTTATTATTAAATTCATACTTTGAAAATCTAACTTTTGGATTACATGTTCTCTATGGTCTTAACATGCATGCCAATTTTTGTGCCAATCGGATGTAATTTACCATTTGATCTATAAAGTCATCTTTTATGCATTATTTTAAACTACTAAAACTTAAATCTAGACAATTGATTGCTAACATGACTATTGATCTTCAATTACCTTGAAATTTTGTAAGCATGAAAAATATACAAAGATAATGTAATCTAACGGTAGATTTGTCAAAATTCACATCGAATTAAGAAATATATGGTTGGGTTCAAGTTACACCTGACGTAATTCTAAAAAATATTATATCACCCAATAACTTATTATTCAAAGTTATTCCTTAGGGGATAAGTATAAAGGTGCAGAGGCAGCTCAACATAATTTGGGGCTTAAGATGAAAATTCATATGAAGCATTTTATATGTAAATATTAATTAAATAAAATTATTTAATACTAATCAAATCAAGGTTAATTTAATACAATATTAAATACTTAATTTGAAGAATAATACAAACTTAACTAATGTTAATTTCATATAGAGAATTTAATATCATAGTTCAACCATAAATTTTAATAAAAAGAAATAAAAATATATGTCAATTAAAAGAAGATACTTTATTTTGGATATATGACAATGTATAGTTAAGTAAAATTGTAATCTAATTTTTAATTTTATTACTTGTTTCAGAGAGAGCGAGAGAGAGAGAGAGAGAGAGAGAGAGAGATTAATCTATAATTGGTGATTTAACACATTTGTAACATTTTTTTGAAACATTTTAGGGTTTCAATTGGGTTAGGTTGCTATTGGTCTTGTATTTTGGAAGTCTTGATAGAAATGAAAAGGAAAAATGCATTAGTGGTACTAAAAAATGTTCACAATATAATATGAAAATGATTATAATCGATAAACTTCAACAACCTAATTATGAATGTTTAAATTTCTTTTTTGTGATAGGTAACATGTTAGTTTGTAATCCTATAGTAAATTTGTGTTATCCTTAGTATCACTAATAATTATAAACAACCATTATATATACACACACACCTACACACATATACATACATACATATACACATACATATCTAATTTATTTCATTAATTACCTATGTATTTCATATACATACTCCTATTTATTCTTCTTTATTATAAAAAATTATACTAATTAGGGTTGTCCATCCAATCTGACGACCCGACTCACCTAAAGTTTCTGATCGTACTCGACCTGAAAACCGGCCGACCTAATCAAGTCACCGGTCGGGGGCGGGTCATTTGATCCAGAAACCGATTCCCGCTGTTCGGTCTCAGTTTTCCTCCCCAAAACCCGAAAAAACCCGATCCAACCAATGTACTAACAATTTCTAGCAAAAAATTTCCAGATTCCGGCAGAAATTTCCAGAATCCGGTGAGATTTTCCAGAATCCAGTGACTTTTTCCAGATTCCGGCCTCAAATTTTCATATTTCGACCACTTATCGAGTAGATCTAGTGATATTTCGTCCAAATCTAGTGAAATTTCACCGGATCTAGCGAGATTTCACTAGATCCGGTAAGATCTCCATTGGATTTGGCCCTTTTTCGCCTAAAATCAACCATTTTGGCCAGATTTTTCACCATGAATGGTTCCGATCGAACCGACCGTGTTTCCTGCACAAAATCGACCACACCGATCTGACTCCCTTGCCGATCGGTGGCAGGTCAGGATTTCCTCAACCCGATATTGAGTCGGTCTCGGGTTGGGCACAAACCCGACCCGAAGACACCCCTAATACTAATTGTTTAAACTTTAAGCCTTATAAACTTCAAACCACATGCCGCTACATATATTCTAAAATTGAAACTAACAAAAAAAAATTTTCTTATAACACACAATTTCTTATAAATCTTTTTTTAAGCTCAGAACAATAGAAATCTTTTATTAAATGTCAAATATAGTCATACAAAGTAAACTAGTGCATACACTAGCATAGGTGGGACATTCACTACATACAATGTAGTCCCAAATAAAATAAAACACCACAAAGAGCCTTTAAGACCAAAAGAAGACAGCTCCATGCCCAACACCTCTATATAATTATTTCTTATAAAACTTTAAACCTTAGCGCCACATGTCCATCAATTCCCTTGTCCCTCAAATTTTTTTTTTTTTCACTTTTCACTTTTCCCTTTAACACTCCCTACTCCTAACTCCCTCAGAATACAATTCCCCTTTCCCTCTAAATTTTTTCACTTTTCCCTCTTAACACTCCCAACTCACGCCAACTGACAACACGTAACTGCGCGGCAAGATACCCAAAAAAAACAAAATGACCTCTGCAAAAGCGACTCAGCAATGCTGCAACAGCCACACCCAGAGTAGTCTACGGCGAGATCGGAGATTCCCTTGCCCAGATCGGAGATTGGCAACGACGAGATCGGGATAGGAACCTCAGGCAACATCGAGGTATTTCAGTTCTCTCTCTTTATCTCATTGATGTGCATGAAATATATACGATAAAGTACTCACATATCTACATATTTAGCTTTACTTTTATGTTATTTTGTGATTGATTATATAATATCTTTGTGTTGCAGGTAACAAGGGCTTTACATGCAAAGTCAGGCTAGGCCAATTGAATCAAGCCAAATTACATCCAGCCAGGCATGAATATTAAATTTAAGTCCAATTGGAGTAAAGAATCAAAGGAAATTTGCACCAAATCCAAGTCCAATTCGGATTAGGATTCCAGCCTGCACATTAGTTAGTATTTTTTGCATAACTTTCGGTTCAGATGTCCAATTGAGATGATTCAAGTTGGGATGGAAAGTTAACTTAAAGGGCTACAACTTTGTAGTTTACCAGGAGCCCGAATTCTAATGATAAATGGGCCAAAATAGTCGGTTAAGTGAAGCCTAAAATTCTGGGATTTTCTCCAAACGGGAATTCAACTTGTAATAGGATTCCTTGACCTATTTAAAGGCTTTTTAGGGCAAAATTCAGAGAGAGAGGCTAGTGCTAGGGCTGAGATGCAAAACAGAAAATTGGAGCAAGAGGCAGTGCCGCATGTGGCTTCTCTGTAGCTTTTCTCCATGATAGCACTGTGACTATTTCTTTCTCTATTTTATTTGTCTAGTTTAATGTTTAGTATTTTATTCTTTTGTTTTATTTCAATTACCATGAGTAGCTAAATTTATAATTAGGGTTGAGGATGAAACCTTGTTAAGGATTATCATTAATATTTATGTGATTTGATTTTTCCCACAATAGTTGTTCTTTAATGATTTAAATTGTTCTTGCTTCATATCAATTGACTAAGATGGGATTCTAGATATGAGTTCAATCATGTTTTTCTCATGATTTAGGATTTGTCTTAATTAATTGAATGCTTGGTTTATTAATTCTTGATTATAGAATTGGATATCGTTTGTGATTTGTCTGTCAATGGATACAAGTTATGATTTGATTTTTAGAATTGGATATATCTTGTGATTTGTTTGGCTATGGATACAATTGATGATTTGGTTTTATACTTAAGAAGCGAAGAAGAACATTCCTTTGATTTTTAAAATAAGGATTTTAACGAGAATATTTTCCATGATAGCAAGATTGATTTCTAGATTATCGTGTAGTGAGGTGGGAAAAATTAATTATCATAAATATATGCTGATATGACTTGCAAGGTGGATTCCAAAACCTTAATTCTTTTCCCTTGATTGTTTACATCTTTTTATTGCTTTATATCTTTTGCTTAGTTTAACTATTTGCTTAATTTTATTATTTGCTTAGTTTAATTAATTTCAAAAAAACCAATTTTTATTAAACTAGATTAGGATTAATTTGGTTAAGATTTAATTAATTTTCCTACGTTCATTCAAGTCCCTGTGGGTTCGACCTCGTTCTTGTCAAACTATACTTCGGTACGGTTCGTACACTTGCGAGTATTTTAAAATTTCACAACAAGTTTTTGGCACCGTTGCCGGGGACTTGGTTAGGAAAATAAATTAGGTCTTTATTGAATTTTTCCTTCTACTAGTGTAGTTAAAATCTTTTTTTTTTTAATAAAAAAAAAACAAAAAAAAAATTATTTCTTTGTGCTTGGTGTATGAGAACTTGGATACGTGATAAAGAAAATTGTCTTGTTAGTTTTGATTATTCATCCACAATGGGAGAAACAGGAGATGATTCAAAAACTCTTAGGGAGTTGTTCTCACCCATAACCACCAACCCTCCATCTTGCATAGTATTGCCTGCAACCACTGCTGCACATTTTGAGTTGAAACCACAGATAATTCATCTTCTTCCTACTTTTCATGGATTGGATAGAGAAGACCCTTATATGCATGTAAAGGATTTTCTTGAGATTTGTGCTACTTGTAAGTTCCAAAATTTCACTGATGACTCTGTTCGCTTGTGTTTATTCCCTTTTTCCTTGAAGGATAAGGCCAAAGCATGGCTTAATTATTTGTCACCTAGATCTATCACTTCATGGGAACAGTTGGTCACAAAATTCCTCTCTAAATTTTTCCCAATGGCCAAGACCAATGCTTTGAGGAGAGATATTGCAGATTTTTATCAGGATGAACAAGAGAAATTTTATGAGAGTTGGGAGAGATTTAAGGACTTGATCTTAAAGTGTCCTCATCATGGTTTTGAAACATGGAGACTAGTACAATATTTTTATAATGGTTTGACTCAGACAAATCGTAACATGATTGAGTCCATGAATGGTGGTGGATTTTTGAGTCTTGTAGATGATGAGGCATACAAATTTCTTGAGAATTTTTCTGAAAGTTCACAACAATGGGATTTTTCCAACCGCAAAGAGAGATCTACCCCTACAATTAAGAAAGGAGGATTGTATGAAGTCAATGAAGATTTAGACATAAAAGTTAGGTTGGACAATCTCACTCGTAAGGTTGAAGCTTTAGCTTTAGGTAAAGGGATGAATTCTATCAATCAAGTTCAAAGTGAAACATGCTCTATTTGTGCAAGTCCTATGCATACAACACAAATGTGTCCTTCCGCAGCTAGGTATCCTGATTTTTATACTGAGCAAGCAAATGCACTGAATAATTATGGAAAACCATTTGCTAGTCCACTTTCAGAGACATACAATCCAAATTGGCAATATCATCCTAATCTCTCTTGGAGGCAGAACCATTCCCCCACAAATATAGGTGGACACCAAGTGCATCAACAAAGTCAATTCCGTCCACCTACTCAAGCATATCCTCCCATTCCTCAATCAACACCTCAGTTTGTAGCACCACCAAGACAACAACCATCTTTGAAGGAGTCTCTCAAAACTTTCATGCAATCAACGAGCCAAGCCATTCAAGAGATAAAAAGTTCCACCCATTTGAATACTCAAGCTATTTCAAAGTTGGAAAATCAAGTTGGCCAGTTAGCAACCCAAGTTGGAGAGAGGGAAAAAGGAAAGTTTCCTAGTCAACCCATACCTAACCCAAAAGGACAGTATGCCATCAATGGTTCTTCTAGTTCCACCCATGGACAAGAACATGTTCAATCTATTACTACCCTTAGGTCTGGTAAGCAAGTTGATAATCAAGTGAAAATGTCAGAAGTGGAGGATGATGAAAATTTTGTGTTAAAGGAAAAAGGAACTCATAGTTCACATGATGATCATGGAGAAAAGGAGAACAACCCACCCGCCACCCCAATTCCAGATCTTAGTTCTCCCCTTGACAAAAGGTTTGTTCCTAAAGCTCCATTTCCTCAAAGGCTAATCAATCCTCAGAAAAGTGCACAATTTGGAGACATTTCAGAGGTTTTTAAGCAAGTGCAAATAAACATTCCATTTCTTGATGCAATTCAACAAGTTCCTGCTTATGCCAAGTTTCTAAAAGATCTTGTGACAATGAAGAGAAAGACAAATGTCCCTAAAAAGGCATTTTTGACAGAGCAAGTCAGCTCAATCATTCAGAATAAATATCCAGTGAAATGTAAGGACCCTGGATCTCCAACAATTTCATGCAAGATTGGAGATCATCTCATTGAGCGAGCTTTGCTAGATTTGGGGGCAAGTGTGAACCTAATGCCATATTCAATATACTTACAGCTAGGTTTGGGGGAGTTGAAACCCACAACCATGACACTTCAATTAGCTGATAGGTCTGTGAAAATCCCTAGAGGTATTGTTGAGGATGTGCTAATTAAGGTGGATGCATTCTATTTTCCTGTTGATTTTGTTGTGTTAGACACTGAGCCTGCTCTAAATGCTAGTACACAAGTCCATGTCATTTTGGGTCGCCCTTTCTTAGCCACATCCAATGCTTTGATCAATTGTTGGAGTGGTGTGATGAAGATTTCTTTTGGGAATATGACTGTTGAGCTTAATATCTTTGACATAAGTAAGCAAGTACTAGACAATGAGGATATATGTGAGGTTAACAATACTTTCCTACAATCAAGTTGTGAGAAGCCCCTAAAGGCTTGCTTAACCCGTGTTGATTGCAATTTGAATACTGAAAAATCAATTGACAAGGTCAATGCATTGTTGGATTCTGTTCCTCTCTTAAGTATTGATAGTTGGCAGCCAAAAGTGGTCCATTTTCCACTTTCTTCATCCCCATTCCTATCTATTGTAGAACCACCACAGTTGGATGACTTTTGGGAACACCAATTGATAAGTATACTTCAAGAGCATAAGGAAGCTATAGGTTGAAAAATTGCTGATATTAAGGGTATTAGTGCTTCTGTGGTTGTGCAAAGAATTCACTTGGAAGACACTGCAAAAGCTTCTCAACATGTTTTTGACCCAGGTAAGTTACAATATCATTGGACCAGTCCATTCATAATATGCATTATTTATCTCCATGGTGTTGTTGGGGTTTGGATGGTCCTGTTTATCAGGATTAATCTCTGATTGTGTTAAATCTTTTGCCAAAAAAAAAAAAAATCTTTTTCTTGTTTATTTTCTGCTTTTAGATTAATATTTGTGTTTATTTTCTTGTTTAGTTTTATTTTCTTTTGTTCTAGCTGATATTTGACAGAAATTAAAATTTATAACAATTAGCTTGATCAAGGTACGTCTCCTCCTTCTCCTTACCTTACTTGTTTCTTCTTAGTTCTCATGTTGCATATTAATATTTTGCTCTCTTTTCATTCAAGACATATTTTTGAGAGTATCATTTTTAACATTGAGGACAATGTTTGGTTTAGGTTTGGGGGGGATGTATATAGATTTCTATCTTTTTGTCTTGTTTTGCTTTGTTGTGTTAAAAAAAAAAAAAAAAAAAAATCTTTTGCCTAACTTGAGGTTTATGTTTTAAGTTCGTTATACTACTCTTGCTTAAAGAATTTCATTGCTTTCATGCTCAATTCATTGCACATGCACGTAGCCACTCAGACACAACTTGTTGTTGAAGGATAAAAATGATTAGAAAATCTTGATGATAACAATGTGGAGACTGTAACCCCTGTGAGTTTTGAGCCAATCATTATTTTTTTTTAGGGTTATTTATTGTTTCTAATCTTAATGTTCATTTGGAAGTGCGTAATATATTTTCCTTGTTGTAGTCTCATTATTCTTTCTTTTGGCCAAGAAAAAAAAAATGATTTTAAGCCACACTTGAATCTTTTGAAGTCATTGATGTTGAATGAATTATACTAGTCTTTGAGAGATGAGATTAGGCCATTTTTGTCTACTTTGAGCCATGTATGTGTTTTTTCTTTTTTTTACATTACCGCTAGTCACCCCATTGAGCCTTTTAATTAGCCTTTCTTTCTTAAAACCCTTATCCATAGTGTTTCAAGATGGAATTTGATCAGTTTGTTTCAATGTGGTGGTTTGTACGAGAATTCAAAGAAGAAAGAAAAAAAAAAGAATTGAATTGAAAAAAAAAAAAAAAAAAAAAAAGAAAAAGAAAAGTGTCAAAAAGAAGAAAATAAAAAGGGTTCTCATCAAATTTTGAGAAGTGAAATGTAAAGGAGTACTGCTTTAAAGAAAAAGAGGTGAAAAAAAAAAATGTTGAGTGGAAATTCCAAAAAGAGTTGACATTCCAACAAATCTTGAAAACACTTGTTATTATTTACCTTCACCCATATTTATTTCATTCCATTTACTTTTACCTTACATTACGTCCTAATAAAGTCCTTATTTGATCTTGAATATTGTGTAGTTCAGATATTGATATGACTGAGAAGAAAAAGGTGTGGTATAAATATTTTTGGCATCCTTTCATGAGACTACTTGTTCTTTCTTGATTAAGCGTTTTTCATGTGATTTATATGTGAGATGTTGATTTTGCTTACATTATTCCGCTCACATATATTGTTGAGTGTTACACCCCATTTCAGAGTGATTTCATTTGTTGAGTGATAACACCGGAAAGATTTGAGTTGAAGCATACTTTCAAATAGAGATTCGAGTCAAATTTATTCTAAAACTAAGAGTATGTTTGGGTTGGCTACCACTTTTCACTCACATTGAGTGTTGATGGCATGAGAAATTTCTTTAGCATTTGAAGTGTTTTTGAACTTGAACTAATCCTCTTTGCAGAAGGCAATTGAAAAAAAAAAAGAAGTTTGTTTGATTCTCTTTGTTTTGTTTTTACTTTTTTTAGTATTCTTTCTCAGAATTTTGTGGGTATATTCCCTGTAAACCCTCACGAGACTATAACTCGTCCACTAGTGTAAGCTAGGGGTTTAAAGGCTTGTTGCATACGCTAAATGCAATCGAAATTTCCAGCGAAAGTGGATTAATTAGGATTTCCTTTTTCTTTGTTTTTAATTTCTTTGTTTTGTTTTACTCTTTATCTGTTTTGCTCGAGGACTAGCAAAATGTAGGTTTGGGGGTATTTGATGTGCATGAAATATATACGATAAAGTACTCACATATCTACATATTTAGCTTTACTTTTATGTTATTTTGTGATTGATTATATAATATCTTTGTGTTGCAGGTAACAAGGGCTTTACATGCAAAGTGGGGCTAGGCCAATTGAATCAAGCCAAATTACATCCAGCCAGGCATGAATATTAAATTTAAGTCCAATTGGAGTAAAGAATCAAAGGAAATTTGCACCAAATCCAAGTCCAATTCGGATTAGGATTCCAGCCTGCACATTAGTTAGTATTTTTTGCATAACTTTCGGTTCAGATGTCCAATTGAGATGATTCAAGTTGGGCTGGAAAGTTAACTTAAAGGGCTACAACTTTGTAGTTTACCAGGAGCCTGAATTCTAACGATAAATGGGCCAAAATAGTCGGTTAAGTGAAGCCTAAAATTCTGGGATTTTCTCCAAACGGGAATTCAACTTGTAATAGGATTCCTTGACCTATTTAAAGGCTTTTTAGGGCAAAATTCAGAGAGAGAGGCTAGTGCTAGGGCTGAGATGCAAAACAGAAAATTGGAGCAAGAGGCAGTGCCGCATGTGGCTTCTTTGTAGCTTTTCTCCATGATAGCACTGTGACTATTTCTTTCTCTATTTTATTTGTCTAGTTTAATGTTTAGTATTTTATTCTTTTGTTTTATTTCAATTACCATGAGTAGCTAAATTTATAATTAGGGTTGAGGATGAAACCTTGTTAAGGATTATCATTAATATTTATGTGATTTGATTTTTCCCACAATAGTTGTTCTTTAATGATTTAAATTGTTCTTGCTTCATATCAATTGACTAAGATGGGATTCTAGATATGAGTTCAATCATGTTTTTCTCATGATTTAGGATTTGTCTTAATTAATTGAATGCTTGGTTTATTAATTCTTGATTATAGAATTGGATATCGTTTGTGATTTGTCTGTCAATGGATACAAGTTATGATTTGATTTTTAGAATTGGATATATCTTGTGATTTGTTTGGCTACGGATACAATTGATGATTTGGTTTTATACTTAAGAAGCAAAGAAGAACATACCTTTGATTTTTAAAATAAGGATTTTAACGAGAATATTTTCCATGATAGCAAGATTGATTTCTAGATTATCATGTAGTGAGGTGGGAAAAATTAATTATCATAAATATATGCTGATATGACTTGCAAGGTGGATTCCAAAACCTTAATTCTTTTCCCTTGATTGTTTACATCTTTTTATTGCTTTATATCTTTTGCTTAGTTTAACTATTTGCTTAATTTTATTATTTGCTTAGTTTAATTAATTTCAAAACAAGCAATTTTTATTAAACTAGATTAGGATTAATTTGGTTAAGATTTAATTAATTTTCCTACGTTCATTCAAGTCCCTGTGGGTTCGACCTCGTTCTTGTCAAACTATACTTCGGTACGGTTCGTACACTTGCGATATTTTAAAATTTCACAACACTCATCACTGCTCTGAGCGTCTAAGTGAGAGCAACGTTCTCTCTCTCTTTTTCTCTATCTCATAGTCTGCCTTGTGACTATTTTTTGATAATGGTGTATTGACATATTGGATGGAATCAAATGGAGTTTTGTACTTGTTTGCTGTGGTTTTTGACGTCCATAGCTTCTAGGAAGGGTTTTGTTTTATGGTTTATTCGTTATGTAGGAGTTGGGAAGTCATGCCTTCTTCTTCAGTTCATGGACAAGCAGTTCCAGCTGGTCCATGACCTCACCATCGGTGTCGAGTTTGGGGCTTGGATGATCACCATCGACAACAAACCCATTAAGCTTCAAATCTGGGATACTGTAATTTTTCTCTCTTTATTTCCTTTCTGTTTTGCAATTTACACTGAATTCTATTTTGAACACAAGCACATTATAACTATTGGCATCTTCACCTTTCTTTCTTTCGTTCGTTCTATGGGTATCACAAATGCGAATTTGATGCAAAAATCAATCTGAGCATTTTCAGTATAACATTAGTTCGTTATCAGAATTTGGCTTGATGATTATTATGAAATGGGTTGCTTATTTATCAAGTGTATTTCCTTAAATTTTTGTGAGCTTGTGGAGGAATTCTATTTTGTACCTTAACTGAATAAAGTTGTAGATGCTAAAGTTTCCTTGGAAATATTCCAGGGTGGTCAAGAATTCTTCAGATCTATTACGAGGTCCTATTATAGAGCGGCTGCTGGTGCATTGCTTGTCTATGATATAACCGGGTACTGTTTTCATTGAAATTTGATCATTCATTTGCTTATAGTCTTGTACAGAAAAAAATTAATTGTTTTAAGTTTGTTCTATAAGTGGGCTTTTCACACATACCCTATGAATTTAATATATCTTATTGTACACCTTACCATCATTAGGAATGCATCATTGTGTGGTACCCTCATAACATTCTAGTAGTCATTTTTGATCTAGTGAATCATCAGAACTTTTACATTTCATTTCAAAACACTCTACAAATCAATGTCTAGTGAAAATAAAATAAGCATTGCCAAAGAAAGTTGAACAAAAATTCCACAATTTAGGCTTAAGACTTACTGACTATTTTTTTGTCTTTTGAAATCTCTCTTTTTCTTTGCTCTGACTTAGACCTACGCTTTCCTCTAGTTCTCTTTTGGCTAAATTGGCTTTTTGTGTAAGTGTATATATGTAAATATGTAATGGTGTATTTGTGTTGACTGTTGATTGGCTATTGTCTCTTGAGTGGCATTGGATTGAGGTAGTGGTCCTGGTCCACTTAAAAGCAACACCCAGAACAACACATTATTAAAAGACAAAAATAAAAAATAAACTATGTTAGGCAGTGGGTTGAGTCAGGTGAATGATGTAGTGTATTTATATTCTTTACACTGTGCAAAGCTAACTAAACAGTAGCAGAAGTAGAAATTGGAACCCACAGGTCTCAAAATTTTTTTTTTCTTAGTCTACTGTTGGAGAAACAAATAAGGTAATTAGTTTGAAGTTTTGTGATTATATGAAATTAGTTTGAAGTGATAGATTTTAACAGGATTTTCTTACAGATAACCTCTGCTCTTGAGCGCAAGTTACTGTTGGCGGGTTTCTTAGAAGTGGGAGTTCTCAAATCAATGGTTCCATCAGAAGTTCAGTCTTTTGGGATAAGTTTCTATCTCTAAGCTTGTTTAAAGTGGTACTATTTTGTTCTCTACCCCCTCAATGCAGCCCTTTCTAAAAATTGGAGATTTTAAGATGTATATATCATATGGTAAGCAATTTGGCTTTGTTTCCAAAACTGATTATAACTGCATAGCTCCAAAGGCCATGTACTTTATTATTCTTTGAGCCGCGAAGGTGAACCAAGTATATGCAAATCTTATGGTGCTTTGATGCTTGAACTTCAAATGTCTTCCAAAGTAATAAATAGATAGTGAAATCAAAGCCTAATGAAGTTCTTCTATAATTGCTGTGATCTAAATTTATTTGGTTTTATTTTCTCATTTTTCCATATGAACCAGCAGTCCATAGGAGTCGCAAGCTATCAGCCTTTAGCAATAAAAATGACAAATGCTACCTAAAAATCTACCAAGCAAAATGTTTACCTTTTTCCTCTATGAGATTGGCAGTCCTGCACATTTCATCTCTATAAAGTTTATCTTTTCCCTTGCTCCTAATTTTGAGTTCCTCCAGTTCCTTTCCATCTATAAGCAGGATTCAATCACAGTAGAGAATGTCAGATTAACATGGTGCTAACACACAATTCTGCTAATAAATCTATAATTAAGTTATATCTTAGTAATATAACCCAAATGATCCTCATTTAGAAACTGAACAGATTTTACAGGAAAATATTTTGCATGAGAACATTCACGAATTCTAATAGTTTCTTCTGCAGACTCTTAACTTTA
Organism: Quercus variabilis; assembly: GCA_030445155.1. NCBI lineage: Eukaryota > Viridiplantae > Streptophyta > Magnoliopsida > Fagales > Fagaceae > Quercus > Quercus variabilis. Next base: position 5,179,619 of record CP129452.1, on the reverse strand, counting down.
GGGACAGACATTGCATTTATTGATTTAAACCATTAAGAGTGAATAAATAAACTTCCTAATAGTTTATCTTCAAAAAACTCCTTATCTTTCTCACCTGGCTCCAACGTCTTACTGTAAAGTATTCTTTGAGGAATGTGACAATATCAGTTCAAGTATTTGTGTTTTTATTTAAGTTTTACTTTATACATGGCATGCAAGCCATCCTAGTACGAGGGATATAAGGTTCATTATAGAATGATGAATTTACAGTCAAGTACCCCTTTAAGAATCCATCTTAATTTGGGATCCTAGTTTTTTCCTCATTAAGGCCAACTTCAAACTTGTACTATGTTCCAATCTTCACACTCGTACTTTTTATTATTTGGCTGTGTCAGTTTCTTGAAGACATTAAATAGAATCTAGTTATGCATATATCTCCTTTCCTTTCCCCTCTTATTTTGTATTTTGTATTTAAAAGAAGTAGATTCATAAGTGGGTACACAATACTCCATATTACTATAAGTCGGTAGTGAAAAAAATGCCCAGGTTGAGTTTGTGAAGAGAGTGAAAATTTTGTTAGTGAATAGTTTTATGTTCTAATTCTTTGGAAGCGGGGTGGGGGATTTCATAGGTCATTAATTTGTTTTGCAGTTGCAATGCCAAAAGCATGTAAATACCTAATGAATTCTATATGTTTGACAGTGCAGAATGGATCTGCAGTAATTCAAGGACTGCTGTGGGATTGGATTTGGACCTTGGGGCTCTAAATTGGTGATTGGAGAAGAACATAAGTAGAGTTGGGGCTGATGGGTATTCCAAAATATCCCTCTTTCATGGCAATGGCTTGCAACCTCTTGAGGCCAGGCTAGTCAACTTTGAGCCTCAAGGACTGATAAGTAAAATTACACTCCAAGAGGGCAAAGATGGTTCTGGGACTTATGCATTGGAATCTACTGTGCAAGTGGGATCTATTGCTGATGATAAGTACATGAAGAGTTTGCCACTACCTCCTAGAGACATTGTTTGTGCATTTAACTATAGTTGTTATTGTCTCCATAAATGTGCAGAGCTGGTTTTGAATTTTAAGCATGTCCTTGATGCCTTGTCAAAGAAAGGTGGTATATTTGTGATGGATTTATATGGTGGGACATCATCAGAGCACAAGCTAAGACATCAGAGAAGATTTGCCAATTTTACGGTATAATCTTTCTGCCCCAAATAGTAATGACATTAATAGTATCAGAAGGAAGATTGCAGATATAAATCTATTTGACCAGGTTCAAGTTCAGGTTCAAAGGAGATCTAATAATCTAGTCTCCAGAGCAGTGAGTCCAACTGTGTGCCATGAGAAACATTTGGAATGATATGAAACATAATGAGGCCAAAAAATAAAAAATAAAAATAAAAAGAAATGAAATGAAATTATTTTGATCAGAGGTCCTTTATATTCTAGTTTTACATCTGTATGCAATTTTCGCTGTTAATTCTTCTACTTAGGATTTTCTCTACTGCTTCTATTCCTAGAATTCTCTTTTTATCTTTCCTTTCTTGTCCCCCATGTTTGTTATGGATCTTTTATCAAGTTGGTGAGATATCCAAAATATAGGTTATATGACAGCAATTATCATTAAGCTAGAGACTTTTAATACATGAGAAAGTGAAATCTAAATCTCTCCTTATATAGCTTAATGTTATTAAAGTTGCTAAGACATGGAAGGAGCTAATTTATTATTTTGTGTTCATTCCTGTCCAGGGCACAACATAAATCAAAATATATTTGTAGGACAAATATGATGTTGGACATCTATCTAATAAGCATTTTCCACAAAATGGAAAGGAAACACAAGTTGTTTGTTTGTAATTGCTAAAAATTTATTAATACTTCCGTGTTAAAAGGACTATTTAATGTAATTCTTCTTTGTTTCTAATATAGCATTTCTATCCTTTTTAGCTCACTTGACTTATTTGATAATGTTTATATTGTGATTGGCTTATATGTCAATTGGACAAGCTCGCTTTCCTTGATGGGAAGAAAATTTTATTCACTTTTGAGAAAGAGAGAGAGTACAAAAGGTTTCTATTTTTGAATTTCAAGCTACTATTTTGAAGTTGAAATTGCTATAATTTTTTTATGGGTAAAATTTATTAGAAAATAAGGACAGACTTTTCATATATAGGATGTATATAAAAGGCATTTTTTTAGGCTATAAACAAAAGGTTTATCTAAAGAATACAAAGTGCTATATGTTTATGTATTTCTTTTTATTTTTCTTTGAATTTTAGAATAACTAATAATTTCATGATTATTTGTGAAGGCCAATTGTGGCCCTTGCAAATAATTTAGTATTAGTGAGGGTATATTTTTAACTCATACAAAAAATAAACTTTTTGCAAGGAATTTTTATTGTCCTTCGGAAATAATTTGGTGGGAACATTTCCCTCCAAATTTTTTTATATTTTAATGATTATTTGTGAAGGTCGATCCTAGCCCTCGCAAATAATTTAGTATTAGTGACAGCATTTTTTTAACCATCACAAATAATACACTTTTTGAGAGAGATTTTTAATTGTCCATCGCAAATAATATGGAGGGAAAATTTCCCTTCAAAATATTAGTATTTGTGACAGCTATAACACATAATTGCGATAGCTTTTTTTGTTGGTCACAAATATTTCACATTTTACCAAATATTTGCGAGGGTTTTATTTTGCCATCATAAATAAGATTTTTTGAGAGGGCTTTCTAGGTCCGTCACAAATTGTTGGTTGCTAATAGACATTTTTTTTGTAGTGGTAGGAAAAAACATATACACTATTGCCCCACAATTGATCATAATAACTGGTATATCTGCATTAACTCATTCCATTTCTCTTGGAAAAATGATATCAATCATCCCTGTATACAGCTCTAAAAGAAAATACATACTGATGTCACAAAAATAATGAACCAAAAATTGTCAACATGAAGATTATTTTTGGTTTTCTGGATTTATGTCAACATCTCAACATGTCAGCGTGAGGGAAGCATCACAAGAGCAATGTTTCTTGCTTACATGCATGCGCTGGGCTATAGTTGGCAGTATATTAGACAAAAATGTCAGATCTTCTGTTAATATATGGTTGTTTGCAATGATTATTCTGAATTATGCTTGAACTTCCTGTCAAATTGGAGACTTATGTCCTAGCCAGAGTTTATAATTGTTTCAATAACCCATTTCCACATATTTGTTACTAATTCATGTCCCTATAGTTCATTTAGTGGGTTTAGTAGATTGAGCATAAATCTTTCAGCTTTGTTTGCACATACACCTTACATTGGGATGAATGGAACTCCAGGTGTATGACCTTGGTCCTTTGACGTTGATAACTACCTAATGTTCATAACACTAATGTATTTTCTGAATTTGTTTCTTGTGTCTTGGGGTCACACGTGATTCTTATGTGATTAATCATTCAAGGGTTATCTTATTTGTTTCATCCATTGCTGTGCTTTTTAGCTTGCACTTTTTCCTAAGCAATTAAATGAATTATACATAATTTACTATACATGTATATGTTGTTGCCCTTTTTTTATGTTGATATGGCTATGAAGTCTGTCTTTCCATCTTTTACATATTGTAAGAGTAATTATTCAGTAGAGAATACAACGAGTAGAGAATTCAGCGAGTATAGAATATTATGCCTAATGAATCTTTCATGTGGCACTTGATAAATTTGGAGTCTTTGTATTCTTTGAATTGCTCTAATTTGAAGGTGAGTTGATATTTTCATAATCGTTAAAATATCATTTATCATGTTTACCAATTGAAGTATAGTAAATATTAAGTTTTATTTATCCAAAAAAGAAAGTATAGTAAATATTATGTTTATTTCTTTGGCGTGAGTATTGTTCATTGAGATGGGAGTAATATGCAGCCTTCTCACAGGCCATACCTGATGAATTGACATGTAATTAGGTGGACTGTTTGTGATCTGTAAGAGTGGAAGGTGTAACATCTATCACTGTCTCAAGGAACAAGGTCTTTAGTTGTGTCATTACTTGTTACATCATCAGTAATTATCATATTGGAGAGAGAGAGAGTGTGTTTTGATCTTGTTATAACATCCCTTGTAGTTTGTATTCATAGATTGATTTGGTATTTTAACCTTATATGTTAGTGTAATAGTGAGTAGATGTAATGGTAATTGTGATCAGGATGAATGTGTTCTTTCAATTTTCAGTGACCTATTTTTGTGACGGCTCAATTTTTTTTTTTTTAAAAAGGGTTTGTGTGGGTCATCAGCCTTAACTTCTCTAAATTGTTTAAGGTGTCTCTGATCGTGCTGACATTAATTTGTGGCCTTTATATACATCAGACATTGATGGATTCGTGATTCCAAGCCTGGAAATAGGAGACTTAGATCAGAGTAAAACTGATATTTCATTTCAGAAGTAGAAGCCTCAAAACCTCCTTCTCCAAAGGTTAGTCGCAAGAATCCTACACTATTTATTACAAAGGATAAGGGGAAAAACACGTTGTCTGTAGATTATGGCAATGCCACTAGCAACATGGCAAAGGGTCCACCAGGGATTGGCTAAACCCACATTGTCATGAATCTGAGTTTAAGAAGTGGAATCCCTAGTGAGTGGAATATCTGAGAGCTTTTTAAAATAGGTACACAAGGCTTTATTTTTTGGTTAATAGATTTGTGACTGCTCATATGGTATTTTACCAAATGCTATAACTCACGACTACTTGCCTAAATCCTTGAAGAATCCAGAGGAAGTACCTGAGCTCTTGGAGAGGATATAGACAAATGGGAGTAGGATGACTGCTGAGTGCTGACCCTTATAACTTGATCTTGAAGTTGTATATGGATTGGGATGATTAGGAAAGTGTAAGATATACATAGGAGGAGATGGAGAGAAATGGGTTGGGACAAGACCAACGATCTTATAGCATTATGATACATAGGCTTTATGGCAAGGGAAGAATACAAGGTGCTTTGTGCTTCTTCAATGCGATGACATTAAAAGGAATGGTGCCAGAACCAAGGAGAAAAATATTAGTATATGACATGAACATTAAGTTCAAGGAGAGCAGGCAAAAAGAGGAAACAGTGTTAAGAAATAAGGATGGATGATTGTTTATGAGTAGCATTTGTGGGTCTCATCCTTTCCTCCGTTTGACAAAAGAGGTAATGCTTCCTCTGACTTTGAACTTCACGTGATTTGGTAAATACTTTCATAAGAAAGGAAAAAAATTAATTCCTTAAACATTTTAGACATGCTAAAGTTAGGCATCTAGTGAAAACTATCTTTGGTGAAGCATTCTTAAGTAGTTAATACTTGAGAAATGACATAGGCAAGATTATTATATTTTTTACATAGGCAATTTTATTACAAGGAGTTTAATTGTCAATTGATCATGAATTTGCATTTGGTAGTAAATTTTACTCTCCGGACATCTTGATAATTTTTGTCTAATATATATTTATCGGGTTTCTAACTGTAATTGAAAATATAACCGCAGTATGGAGTAGGTATTGAATATAAGCGCTCTATGGAGAAAGGTGCCTGATGATTTCCATGTAGATCTGTATACATGTCATTATCTCATTAAGCTTTTGAAAAGGGTGTAAATGGTTGAAATTTAGATCAATATCATGGCATGGATTCAACTTGAATATCTCAGTATCAAGCTTTATTGTATTCGGATCTGGGTATTAATTGTACTGAACCCTTACCAACAACTTGTTTTCCTTATTGCTTCTCCAAAAATTACATCAAAAGTAATAAGATAAAGTTATGTAGATAAAGGTATACAGAGCCAAGTATGGCATGCGACTAACAGAGAAATGATGATTAAAAAAAATGATTACAGGACAAGCCTCTCAATCCGCATGAGTTCTTTGGTAACATCTACCATAGTTGGTCTTATTTCTGAGTCTCTTTTTCTACATGTGAAGGCAAGGTCTACCACTGCTTGCAATTGTTGCTCTGTAGTACTAGCTCTCCCTTCCCCTGCCAAGATTGTAGGATTCACAATGCAACGACCTTGAGCACCATTTTGCATATATACCACTAATCCAACACTCTCTTTTTTTGGTTTGGAGAAGTCCACACATTCACCATTATTCAATTGGGTAAAATCATTTGAATTCTTACCTGTTAGAAGTTCTAAAAGTACTCCAAAGCTATAAACATCAGCTTTCTCTTTTACCTTACCTGTAGCAAAATACTCAGGAGACATGTATCTTACACACCAAGACAACAAATCAACTTGAACGTGAGTCTCACCTTCGGGGACTAATATAGAAAACTCGAAGTTGGATAATTTGGCAACATCATGTTGGTCTAAGAAGATATTTCGCATATTTATATCCCTGTGGATGATAGGTCTAGAGAATGCAATATGGAGATATGAAATTGCGTGAGCAATCTCCCTTGCAATCTTTAACCTGCTTGCCCATGTTAACGGCTGATGTTGTTGACTGCCACAAGTGCCCTGAATTTGATTGGCAAGGCTACCATTCACAGCAAATTCATGTACTAAAATGGTAGGTCGAGTCTCAAGGCAACATCCTATAAGCTTTAGTACATTTTTGTGAGCGCTCATCTTTGCAGAAATCACTAGATCATTGATGACGCAGTTGGACAATTTCCGGCCTTCAGTAATGTGTACACCGCCTTCAAATTTCCTAATGGAAACAAGTCAGCCGACAAGAGAACCCTTGTACCATTTCCAGTACAACTCATCTTGGACTATAACAAGACGAGCATCATAGTTGTTGGTTGCCTGCTTGAGCTCTTCATCAGAGAAGCTACGAATGGGAATGGACTTGCCATTACAGAAGCCAATCAGCTTTTCTAGTACCATGCTTCCATTCTCAAAAAATGCTCTCTCTTTCTCCTTTCTATCCTTACTCATTCTAAAGAAACAATTTTTTTCACCAATTTTGCATAGCTTGAAGGTGGCGTGACATTTTTATCCTTCTAATTTCTCCTACCACGTCCCCATCAAACTGCCTTGGAGATTTCGTCCATAGGTGGAGCTTTTTCTTATTAGCCACTTTGAGACAACTGGACTTTTTAGAAGACTGCTACAGGGATCAATGGCCTACGCATTCAACATTTCAGCATGAGATCAACTCCAGTTTTGATGCTGGCCACCTTATAAAGTTAGAATAATACTAGAAATATGAACTATTTTACAAAAAATTTTACAAACTGTTGAAGCGGTGAGTAATTATTGGTAAATAAAAGTGTAATATTAATGGTGAACTTACATGAAAACCAATAAGAGGTTTCAGTGGCAACTCTAAAAATTTTTGTCAGGGTGTTTCTTAAGAAGCATAAATTATACAATCTAATAAAAAGATAAATTCATATATTGACAACAACAACAATCAAAAAACACGCAAATATATAAAGTTTACACTTTTTTTCTATGAGTTTTTATATTTTGAAATTGTTGTATGATGATCTCATTATCAATGCTACTAGCTACATTTTTTTCAATGTACACAATCAAGCAATGTTATAATCTTTTGGGCTTACTATGTTATAATAATTTTTTTTAAGATTTTAGTTCAAAATTTTTTTTGGGCTTTTTCTTTTTTCTTGAAAGCCCTAATATATTGTTAAGTAGAACAAATTATGGAGCAAAGTTTAATTTTATTGGCATAAAAAAAACTGAGGGTGTTCCCAAATTTTTTGAAGGGTAGACAAATATAAAATTTTAAATTATATATATATATATATATAAAGTTCAGGTCAAGGTGGTCTAGTCTTGTGACCACCCTGGCCTTCAAGTGCCGCCGCCCCTATGGCCACATCAAAATTTTGTATAAATATTGTAAAATAGTTTGTAATTGTAGTATTACTCAGTTAGGTATAATTGAGTGATTAAAGTTCCACTAATGAACTAAACTACAAAATGTATAACATATGAACAATTCCTAGTGCTTATGATGAATCAAACTTAACTATTCGCACTATCATAATACAAATACAAGAAACCAACTTTGCTTAGAATTATATTTTATCATTGCACACATGCTATGTTGCACTAGAATTAAATTACATATCAAACAACTATATACATTATGATGATCATACACGCAAAATTTAACATGGCTTAATTCATCAATAGCATTTGCCACACTTGCATTGCTACTATTCCTATCCCTTTTTTTTATTCCTCTATCCTTATTCTTTTGATTCTTTCTACACTCGTGAATTTAATGGCTATTTTTTCAATAAACTGACCGATTATAATTGTATGGAGGATAATAAAAAAAGAAAAAAAAGAAAAAAAAAAAAGAGAGGAAATATAAATAATTTAATGATATGGAGGATATAGTTAAATTTAAATGTGGAAAAAATAATATGAGAAGAAAAAAAGTAAAAATATAAGATATAACAATAAACACCAAATTATCAAAAGCATGCTATGTAATATAATAATAATATTTTTTATATACTATCTTTAATTCTTTATAATACAATATGATAACATTCAACAATAAAAAAATAAAAAATAAAAATAAAAAATAAAAAAAAAAACACAAAATTAAATTGCACCAACCTAAAATAAAATTCTAAAGAACACAAAAATTTATCAACCTAAAACAGATATGCAGAAAAAATTAAAAAAAAAAAAATCTACCAAAAATTCAGAGACAAATAACATATGTTTTGTGAGGGAAAATTGTGCTTAGAATGGAAGAGTGAATAACAAATTTATGCTAAGAGGATGATAATAAGAAGAAACAAAATAAAAGAAGATAAAAGGAAAGAGGAAGAGTGATATTAAGATAGAGGGTTTGGGCATATGAGAAGGTAAAGGGAATGAGAAAAGTTGGAGAAAGTGTAAAATATTATATTTTTATTTTTTTAAAATAAAAAAAGATGAGAAAATATAAATAATTTAATGATATGGAGGATCTCATCTTATTTCAATGTTGAATAAAATAAGATAAGAAGAAAAAAAAAAAGGAAAAAGAAAAGATATAACAATAAACACTAAATCATCCAAATCATGCTTTGTAATAGAATAATATTATTTTTTATATACTATCTTTAATTCTTTATAATGCAATAATAGGATAACATTTAACATTCCAAAAAAAAAAAAAAAAAAACCCTTAAAACACAAAAATAAATCTCATCAACCTAAATTAGAACTCTAAAAAATACAAAAATTTATCAGCCTAAAGTAGAGATGCAAGAAAAATAAAAAATGAAAAATGAAAATTCAGCAAATTAAAAATTGAGGGAGAGAGAGAAAGAGAGAAAAAAAAAATCTTTTTGTGAGGCAAAACTATACAAAGAATGGAAGAGCATATGACAAATTTATAGTAAGAGGTTGTGAATAAGAAGAAACAAAATAAAGGAAGATAAAGGAAAAGATGAATAGTAATATTAAGGTAGAGTGTAGAAGGAATAGTTTTGCATTTAATCTAATATTTTAAAATCTGAATTTTTTACACTTTTGCTGGCCAAAAAAGAAGAGAAATTTCTACCTAGGAGGCTAGGACCACAAAAAGTGCCTCCTTCACACTCACAATCAAAGCAGAAAGAGCCAAATTCTGCCGGTTGTAAGAAACTGTTCAAACAAAAATTGAATGAAGCAGATGAGAGGACTAGCGGGACAGGTCCCAATTTAATCAGTTAGCACAAAGCCAAAGCCAACACCAACTATGCTTTGAATTAAATCTATTACTAAAAGCTTATGTCAATATAGTTATTAAATTTGACCTGGCCCCGGCTTGGGCCAATAATTCAATGAACCAATACCTAAGTGGATTTCCAAAATATAGAAGGACCATAATATTATTGCTTACAAAATATTTCAATGCAGGACATCGGCTAGTCATACACAATTACAATCACAACAAATTTTTGTCAATGCCTAGAATTGACAAAAAGATTATCTTGACAACGACCTGATAGAAAAGCATTCATATACACGACAAATTCTGCTGGTTGTAAGCAACTGTTCCTAGCATGACTACTACGGCCAAAATGGCCGAATACCACAATTTTTTGAAATTTTTAGCAAAAAACCACTGTTTTGGAAATAAATGGTAATCTACCACTTTTTCTAGTACTCGAATTTGGTGAACTTGAGTACCCTATTTTATAGTTTCACTGTGGCTGCTGAACTGAAAATTAGCAATTAAAAAAAATAAAGTGGTACTCGAGCTTGGTAAACTCGGGTACCATGCAACACAATACTCGAGTATACCAAGCTCGAGTACCTTTTATAAAAAAATACAAAATTTTTTTTTTCTAAAGTACTCGAGTTTACCAAACTCGAGTACTGTGTAAATTTTTTTTTTTTTTTTGCTTGAGGATAATTGACAAATAACATAAAGATAAAAATAGGTAGCTTTTCTATGTTTTTATTTATTTAAATAGAAGCATTGTAAGATATAGAAATTTTAATTTCGAAATATGAATTTAATTTCTACATTGATTAAAATTTTTCATTGTTTTCTCATAAAAATTGTTCACTATTTTCTATATAAACTATTTCTACGATTTTACATAAAATTGTTTTCTGTTCAGCATTATTTAAGAAATTGTTCGCTCTCTTTTTTGTATAAATTATTTTCTATTCACTATTTAAAAAATTGTTCATTGTTTTCTCATAAAACACCTAGTGAAATCGTGTTTTCTAAATTTAAACGCCAAATCTGAATGCTTTTTCATGTTTGAATTTCACAATAATCGAATATATTTTTCTGCATTGATAAAATCTGTTTCTACATTTATGAAATTTTCTCTCTGCACATCATATTTATTGTATATTTAAATCTGCTTACTGCATTCATAAAATCTGTTTTTTGCATTAATTAAAACTGTTCACTCTTTTGTCATAAAAATTGTTCACTATTTTCTGCATTAACTATTTCTAGCATTGGCGCAGTTATTGCACTTAAATGATTTTTGTGTTTTTCTAAATTTGTAACCATATGAATAATGGACAAACTCTATGAAAGAAAAATGAATGATTCGAATAAATCACCTAATGGTAAATGCCTTGAAAAATGAAAAATGAATGATTGGCAGTTATTTCACTTAAATAAATTCACATGTCCTGCTGCTATCAAATGGTCCATGATGGATACATTCCTTCACAAGTCAATAATGTAAACCTTGGAGATCATAGCAGAAAAGCGAAACTTTGCTCATTGAGATATGTTCATACATACCTTCTTAATAACAACGTCATCAGGGATAACCACATGGCATTCGCATCCATAGGCAGGAGCAACTGTACCATGGCTTGATAATAATAATAATAAAAAAAAAAAAAAGCACACAAATAACAATATAAGATTCCTATGATTTCCAATTCTTACCATTACCAATTCTTCAAAATAGTTGTTGAGTCTTATGATTTGTGCTTGATGGATTGATAAAATTCAGTTTCTAGAAAATTCTCAACTAAGCCAGATACTTAAATTAATCTCAGTTTACTAAAACTTCTAGTTTGTTGAATATCCAAACAAAGAAAAATAAAACCCCAACATTAAAACTTCTTTCTTTTACCCTTAAATCATTACAACAACACCAATCAAAGAAGTATAGGTAACAGATATTTACCTCTTGGTCCTTTTCAATGATTTTTACCGCTCCATCTTTGGCACTCCCTCCAGGATTCAAAAACTCACACTTCTCAAGAATCTGAACAACCCCACAAACAGACCAAAACAGAAACATCATCCAAGTAAAAAGAAAAAAAAAAATCCTTGGCATGAAATTTGAAACTTCTCTCAAAATGAAAATTTAGATGACACCCAGATAATGAACTGAACCAAATAAAAATAATTGGTAAAAACGAAAACTAAAGAAAACCCAGATGATAATAAAATAAAAGGAAAATTGAAAAAGTCGAATGCTTTTTGTTTACCTCGCAACCAGTGGCTTCGGAGAGGCTGTTGATAGGAATCAAGGGAGTATTTCAAATTGCATCAATAAGCCCATTTCTGTGCTTCTTCTTCTTCTTTCAGAGGGCCAAGTTGGTTTTTTTTGGCTCTGAACAAGTAGGAAAGCACCGCCATGGATATAGCAGCGGCAGCGAAATAGCGCCTATGGTTCTCAAGACGCCATTGTAGCGCTTCGAAGTTCGAACCCACGGCCTCGTACAAAAACCCTTATTCAAGTGTCCTAAATATTAAAATTAAAAGGGGTTACTTGCAATTCCGTCAACTATTTTGAAACCTAATTTTAAACTAATATATATATATTCTTTTTTTAGCTGAAGTTTTTTTCTTGAACTATTTGAAATAAGTAAATAACCTTCCTACTCTTATCAATTTTCGTTAAATTTATAAATTTTAACGGAATTTAATATTGTCCTATCAATAATATAGTATGTAAAATACCAAGTATATCCTTAGTTAAATAAACTAATCATGCTTTAAAAAAAATTAATCACATTGTGTCTCTATTCCATAGAGTTTCTTTTTCAACCCCCCTCCCTCTAATCATTATTCACAGTCTAAACATTTATACAAAATTACAAACATGAGTATTAAATAATAAATAGATGATTTATAAATAGGAATAACAATGGGGTGAGTTTTCTATTCTTTACCTTACTCACACTCACGCTTCAAGATGAATCTTTCATCCCCCACCTAGTCCTTGTGAGTACCCGCCCTGCCACATTCAATTTTATTTAAAATACACCATACGTTTAATTAAAACTCATAAGATATTAAAGAACAAGTTTTAACGTTGCAAAACCTTCTTAATTCATAACAATACAATAATTCACTATAAATAAATAAAAAACAATTGAGAAACACAAGAAAAAAAAAAATCAAACATAACAGTACAACAATTAAAAAATATTTACAATTTAAATCTCTTAAAATATAAATATTAAATTGAAAGTTATCAAAAATTTAAATCCTGAAGGCTATGCCTTATTAAAAAAAACTTATAATTTTTTTTAATTGTACTGATATAAACGGGTGCAGGAAGAAATAGCCTATGCACCATATTTTTAGGTCCATCCAAACTTTTGTAATTGACTCTCATGATTGGTGTTTTCTGTCTTGTTCTTAGGCCTCCTTCTCAGCTTCTCTTTTGTTTATGACTTGTCATGCTCTGCTTCTTTTGGTCTTTGGTTATGCTACTATTTAACTTTCAGTATCAAAGAAAAAAACTACTAATTGTGCTTCAAATTCTTTGTTATCTCCTCTTGTTTGAGAAATAAAATTTGGTCCTAGTGTACAAAAGATTTAACATGGTTCTCCAGATTCAATGACACTGTACAATAAATCTAAACAATCTCTAACTTTTCTTCTTCTTTTTCTACGTTTTTCTATTGTTAACAATATAAAGAGAGAGAGAGAATAACTGAATAGTCAGTATAATATTATGTGTAAAACAATGTACAAAAGAGAGCCTTATATAGGCTAGGTATGTGTGCAGTACAAGTAATATAAGTGTTGTACAAGTAATATACTGGGCTAAGCCCAATGGGCTAATATAGCCTAATCTATACACTAACATCCCCCCTCAAACTCGAGGTGGCAAGGAAGAAGCCAACTGGAGTTTGGATATAAGATCTCGAAGACGACCAGGCGGGTGAGACTTAGTGAAGATATCAGCAGGCTGGTCAGCAGATGAGATGGAGAACAACTTGAGATTGCCTTTCTTGAGATGCTGGCAAGTGATGTGGCAGTCGATCTCAATGTGCTTGGTGCGTTTGTGGAAGACATCATTATGAGCAATGTAGATAACACTACGATTGTCACAATAAAGAGGAGTAGCAGTGGGTTGTGGAGTATCCATGTCAGCCAAGAGCCAGCGAAGCCAGACAAGCTTGCAGGTGGTGTCGGTAAGGGCATGATACTCAGCCTCAGTACTGGAATGGGAAACAACATCCTGCTTTTTGCTACGCCATGAGACAAGAGAAGTACCCAACAGGAAACAGAAACCTGTGATAGAGCATCAATCAGTCGGATCACTTGCCCAGTCCGCATCTGAATAAGCATGAAGCTTAAGAGAAGACTGAAAGGAGTAGTGAAGACCATGATAAAGTGTACCCTTGACATATCGGAGAATCTGAAGAACAGCAGCATAGTGGACAGAACGAGGGACATCCATGAATTTACTAACCATACCCACTGCATGTGAAATATCTGGACGAGTAACAGTGAGATAGATCAGACTACCAACCAACTGACGATAGCGAGTAGCGTCAGAGATAGGTTCACCATCCAAGGATGTGAGCTTTGCATTGTATTCCAAAGGAGTGGAAACAGTCTTGTTGTCAGTGATACCTGCTTTAGAGAGGAGATCAGAAGCATACTTAGCTTGGGAAAGATAGTATCCATCAGAGGATGAGGTAACCTCAAGCCCAAGAAAATAACTAAGAGTGCCCAAATCTTTCATCTCAAAATGCTGACTAAGGAAGTGCTGAAGAGAGCAGATACCTGCAGAATCATCTCCAGTAATAATCATATCATCAACATAGAGAAGAATAAGAGTGATACCAGCAGAGGATCTTCGGACGAAGAGAGCAGTGTCATGAGGACTCAAAGTGAAACCTTGCTGAGCAACAACTGAGATGAACTTTTCAAACCAAGCTCGAGGAGCCTGCTTGAGGCCATAAAGAGCACGACAAAGACGACAAACTTGACTGCCTGAGTGTGGATAGCCAAGGGATGGTTGCATGTACACTTCTTCTTGAAGGTCTTTATTGAGGAAAGCATTCTTCACATCCATTTGATAAAGAGGCCATTGGCGAACAGCAGCCACAGCAATGAGACATCTAACAGATGTAAGGCGAGCAACAGGAGTAAATGTTTCCTCATAATCAATGCCATACTCTTGGGTAAAGCCCTTGGCAACTAGGCGAGCCTTGTATCGTTCAACAGATCCATCAACCTTGGTCTTGATCTTGTAAACCCACCTACAACCTACTACAGACTGACCAAGAGGCAAATCAACCATATCCCAAGTATGATTTTTATGAAGGGCATCTAGTTTATCATTCATAGCTTGCTGCCAAAGAGGGTTAGTATGGGCCTCACGATAGGTATGAGGTTCATAGAGGGTGGCAAGGGCAAAAGAGCAGTGATAATCAGAGAGATAAGGGGGAGGAATGCTTACTCAAGTGGAACGACGAAGTTCAGGACCATCAGGAGACTCAGGAGAGGGTGGTGCCACAGGATCTAAGACAGGTGGGTCATATGCCGGGGACAGAATCGGAGATGAGTCATCTGGAGAGGCAATTGATGTTGAAGAATCCTCCACAAGTTCAGGATAGAGAGGGAGGAAAAGATCAGTAAAAATGGGAGACTCAGAAGAAGAGGATGTACAAAACTACTGAAGACTCGGGAAAGGACGATGTTCCCAAAACTCAACATGACGGGAGACACGAAGACGGTGAGAAATGGGATCGTAGCAGCGAAACCCCTTTTGAGATACACCATAACCAAGGAAACAACAGAGACGAGCACGAGGTTGGAGCTTTGTTCATTCATGAAGAGGAAGAGAGACAAAGCAAGCACAACCAAAAACCTGAAGAAAAGAGTAGTCGGGGGTTTGACCATAGAGAAGTTCAAATGGTAATTTATTGTGTGTAGTTGGTGAAGGGATATGATTAATGGTGTATACAGCAGTGTGTAGTCTCAACCCAGAAGCGCTCAAGAAGAGAGGCAGAAATGAGAAGGGTGCGAACAACATCAAGAATGTGACGATGTTTTCGTTCTGCACGACCATTTTGTTGAGAGGTATAAGGATAGGACCGCTAGGTAATTGTACCATGATTGTCTAAAAAGGATAGGAAAGATTTATCATTATATTCTTGAGTATTATCTGATCGAAAAACTTTGACGGTGCGATTGAACTGTGTTTCAATCATTTTATGAAATGTTTGGTAAATAAACACAAGTTCAGACCTATGGTGAAGCAGATAAATCCAAATATAACGAGAAAAATCATCCACAAATATGACAAAATATCTAGATCCCCCCCTCAGTAGGAACAGGTGTAGGACCCCAAATATTAGAATGTATAAAATCAAAAGGTGCAGAAGAAAATGAGTCACTATTATTAAAGGGTAATTTTGTTTGTTTGCCAAAATGACAGGAAGTACAATCAAATTTTTGAAACTGAACTGAACCTAAATGACCTTAAGAAGCTAACAACTGAAGACGAGATAAGGATGGATGACCAAGATGAGCATGCCATAAATTAGGTGGGGAGGTGGCAGTGGTAGTAGCTGCAGATATAACTTGTGAAGGAATCTTCAAGTCATGAACCTCAAACATGCGACCAACCTTACGGCCTGTCCCAAGCACTTGACCCGTCCGGGGATCCTGCACATCCATACCATGATTAGTAAATAGAAGATCAACGCCTAATTCACAAAGTTGACCAACAGAAAGCAAATTGAGGGATAACTTTGGAATATGAAAAGTGTTACTAAGGAATAAACAAGGAGAAGAGATTGTTCCTTTATGACTAACAGGCATAGGAGTTCCATCAGTAGTGTAAATGGTGACTGGATGTTCTAAAGGTGTCTTATTAGAAAATTGGGATTCATCAGGCGTCATATGGTTACAACATGCAGTATCAAAAAACCAAGGTTGTTTACCTGAGGTGACAGAAAGGGTAGTGGAAGTGCGGGATAAAACATGTTGAATAACTGCCTCAATATTAGCCGTAGTAAGTGAGGAAGCCAAAGATGGACCTGTAGGAACCGATGGATCGGAAGGACATACAGCAGCTACCCGAGGAAGAGAAGCTTTATTCTGCTCTTGCATAAATTTCTGCAGTTTGCGACAAACTGAGATGTCATGGCCTTTAGCATGGCAAAACTCGCAGCGAATACCTTTGGAAGACTGAGAGGTGGAACGCCCAGAGTTTATCCATGGAAGAGCAGTGAATGCGACAATGGGAGGCTGTGGAGATGGTGTAGCCAATACATGATCAGATGATGACAAGTGATAAGCAAGCCGACGGTTTTCCTCAGAGATGAGCTCCTTCACTGCAGCATCAAGAGAAGGAGTAGGAGACCGGCTAAGCAGAGAAGCCCTAGTAGGCTCAAAATCCTCACGCAAACCCATCATGAAGTGCATAAATTTACGGCAATCCCGATATTTGGCAAAGAGCTCAATGTCCTTAGAACACACTAGTGGAGGATCTGCAGCAGAGAGTTGTTCCCACATAGTAGAAGTCTGAGAATAAAAATCAGAAATGGACTGACCTGTCTCTTGTTGCATTTGATAAAGTTTTGATTCAATGTGGAACTCTAAGCTTGAACCATTAGTACAATTATAGCGATCGGCCAAAAACTTCCAAGCAGCCTCAGCAGTCTCAAGACGAGGAAGAAGATTATGAATGGAGGGAATATAGGTATTAATAAACCAAGACAAGATCTTACTCTGAATACTCTCCCATTCCTCTAGGCGATCTTCATAATCATCTGTTGTAACAGTAGTCATGGAAGACTCTTCAGCAGCTATGAATTTGGACTTAGGGTTTGGTACTGGCTTAGGAATTGAACCAGTTACATATCTCCACAGTTTACGACCCTTGAGAAAAACAGTCATATTCTGAGACCATGCATGATAGCTAGTAGGACCATCCAACATAATGGTAATAGGACGTATGATGTCGCGTTCATTTTGTTGAGCCATAATGAAGAAAATGACCAAAAAATGAGATTTAGAGACCTCAAATGCAGAAACGGAGCCCAAAATCGAAATCTACGTGAAAAACTGAGCAAGACAGGTCATGTTGAAAATTTTTGACCTTGGTCAAAGTCAACGGTCAAAATCAACGATCAACGGTCTGGTCAACGGCTGACGCTAACGTGGAATGCTGACATGGATGCTGACGTGTGATGATGACGTGGCTGAGTGACGTCACCCTAGGGCTGACGTGGCAGTCTGTGAAATGGAGCAGGGCGCGTAAGGCGCGTGAGGTGCGTGGACGGCGAGTGGACAGTGTGTGAGGCGCATTGCAAGGGAGAGACAGCGCGTGGAGGCGCGTGGCGGCTCGTGCTCGTGAGGCAGAAACTTCTGGCGGCGGTTGGAAGGCTATTTCTAGCAGATTTTTGTTGGGTTTTGCTTGGGACTGTCAATCTGTCAATATATGCCTTTACTTTGGCGATTTGATCAACAAACTGACGAAATCTGAGCGTTCTAGGGTTGTGGGCATGACGGCGGTGGCTTGCTTCTGACAGTGACTACCGGATGAAGGCGAGGGCAGCGGAAGAACACCGAAGATGTCCATAGGAACTAAAAAAAATCAAAGGAAAGGCTCTGATACCATGTTAACAATATAAAGAGAGAGAAAATGACTGAATAGTCAGTATAATATTATGTGTAAAACAATGTACAAAAGAGAGCCTTATATATGCTAGGTATGTGTGCAGTACAAGTAATATAAGTGTTGTACAAGTAATATACTGGGCTAAGCCCAATGGGCTAATATAGTCTAATCTATACACTAACATCTATTTCAATTTCTTTTAGAAAATGTTAATGTTCCCAGCATGACTAATATTCTGGTAATACTGATACACCCAATGCACACTCCAAGTAACAATCCACCTCACTCCTTTCTTGCTTTAACCTAACCACATGCAGATTGGGCTGTTTCTTTCATCGTCCTGGCTATGAAAATGGAGGAGTTGGAAAATCAATGGCAACATCTCACATTATCAGAGGAGGAGGGTACTGATTGCTGGTCATGCACTAGTTGGAAAATTCTATACAAATTACAAGGTGACAAATAATCCAATGGCAGTGGCTGTGCTCAGCCCCGCTGATATATCACAAAATCTTTGCTGGATAATAGTATGAGACAGAAGCTTTGAGAGGTTGAAATCTGTGATGAGTCAGAAGCATTCCACATGATATCATCCTCCATATATTCTCATATATATTCTCACGCCTTCCACTGGATTGTGTGTTCAAATTGAAGTGCGTGTGTAAGGCATGGTCTGTGTTAATCAGTGACTTTGAAGCTTTACACTTGAAGCGCTTAAGGGAAACATCTCGTGGGATCATCTCTTTGCACACCCGTCGTAATTCTCGTGATTGCAAGATTTCCTTTGAAATACGTTCTTTACAAGTAGGACGTGGGTTTAAGACTCTCTTGAAAAAAGACGTATTTAGATCAAACATGTTCCTGAGTATCGGCCAAGTACATTCCTTGGACGGTTTGATCTGCTTGAACGATGGCGAAGATTTTGATGTATTTAATCCCACCACAAAAGAGTTTGTTAGTCTGCCACCTTGTCCTTGCGACGCTTTTCCAGCTTTTCCAGATTCGCGGAGGTCTGTTATATTATCTGGATTTGGATATTGTCCTCTGCAAAGCAATATAAAGTATTGAGCATCTTTCACTATGTGTACGGAGATTTGTTTAATCAGACTCCACTTTCTGGATTCAAGGCTACAATAATAACCGTGGGTCGTTCGAATTCATCATGGAGGATTATTGACATCCCATCGTCCTATCCTTTTTCAGATAATATAACATTCTGTATTAATGGCACTTTCTACTGGTTGAATTACTCCAAAAATCAAAATCAATATCAATATCATCACATTTCAGCATTTAACGTTAGTGATGAAACATTCCAAGAAATCGGTCTACCACCACAAGTTGACATGCGCCCTTCAAAGAGTATGTATTTGGCAGAACATGAAAGGGAGGTTGTGTTTAGTTGACTTCGTCGAACACAATGGGGAACACTTGGATGTATATATCATGCCGAAGAATCATCAATGGGAATTTCGATTTAGAGTCCTTTTTGAGGATTTCCAACAATATGAATATGATGCTTCTAACTCATATCCAGAATGTGTATCAATGCTATGACACGTTTGCTGGATAATGGTATGTTTTCTTCTGTGACTAAAAGATACAAACTCTAACTTCTTTTATGTGAACCCTCCGAATGTGTCATAGACTGGTACATTGCATGAATAAACGAGTCAAACGTGTAACAGCGCTGCTATTGGAACACGCGGTGTGTAATAAATTGAATTTTCCACACGGATACAAATTGTGAGCTAAGTTTGACTAAGTTGTGTTTATCGGCTATTGGGGAAAGCCCCACTTACTTTCCACTAAACCTCCCTGAACTTTCTTCCAGTGAATCTCCCTCCCTCCTCTACACCACTATTCTTACAATTCCCAGTAAGCAGAGTAGGCACAAAAGGGTAGGCTAGGGAGAGAGCAAGGTTCCACATTCAAGCTATGCGGAGGAGTTGGTTGACAGATCATTTCTTTAACAAAACAAGAAAGGAAAGAGAGAAAGCGTTTCTTGAAAATGGAAGTAAGTGGCAAGCCTATTCCCATCCGTACCTTCTCCGCTCAACAGCTCCGCCAAGCAACCAACAACTATTGTGAACATCTGGGAAAGTATTGGTATAAGGGTTCTCTTGAAGGGAAAATTGTTCTCGTTAACCGATTTTCTGGTTCGGGGGCTGATGTGCATGAAATATATATGATAAAGTACTCACATATCTACATATTTAGCTTTACTTTTATGTTATTTTGTGACTGATTATATAATATCTTTGTGTTGCAGATAACAAGGGTTTTACATGCAAAGTGGGGCTAGGCCAATTGAATCAAGCCAACTTACATCCAGCCAGGCATGAATATTAAATTTAAGTCCAATTGGAGTAAGGAATCAAAGGAAATTTGCACCAAATCCAAGTCCAATTCGGATGAGGATTCCAGCCTGCACATTAGTTAGTATTTTTGGCATAACTTTCGGCTTAGATGTCTAATCGAGATGATTCAAGTTGGGCTGGAAATTTAACTTAAAGGGCTACAACTTTGTAGTTTACTCAAAGCCCTAATTCTGACGTTAAATGGGCCTAAATAGTCAGTTAAATAAAGCCTAAAAGTCTAGGATTTTCTCCAAACGGGAATTCAACTTGTAATAGGATTCATTGACCTATTTAAATGCTTTTTAGGGCAAAATTCAGGGGGGACTGAGGCTAGTGCTAGGGCTGAGATGCAAAACAGAAAATTGGAGCAAGAGGCAGTGCCGCATGTGGCTTCTCTGTAGCTTTTCTCCATCATAGCATTGTGACTATTTCTTTCTCTATTTTATTTTTTCTAGTTTAATGTTTAGTATTTTATTCTTTTGTTTTCTTTCAATTACCATGAGTAGCTAAATTCATAATTAGGGTTGAGGATGAAACCTTGTTAAGGATTATAAGTAATATTTATGTGATTTGATTTTTCCCACAATAGTTGTTCTTTAATGATTTAAATTGTTTTTGCTTCATATCAATTGACTAAGATGGGGTTCTAGATATGAGTTCAATCATGTTTTTCTCATGATTTAGGATTGGTCTTAATTAATTGAATACTTGGTTTATTAATTCTTGATTATAAAATTGGATATCGTTTGTGATTTGTCTGTCAATAGATACAATTTATGATTTAATTTTTAGAATTGGATATATCTTGTGATTTGTTTGGCTACGGATACAATTGATGATTTGATTTTATACTTAAGAAGCAAAGAAGAACATGCTTTTGATTTTTAAAATAAATATTTTAAAGAGAATATTTTCCATGGTAACAAGATTGATTTCTAGATTATCATGTAGTGAGTTAGGAAAAATTAATGATCATAAATATATGCTGATATGACTTGCAAGGCGGATTCCAAAACCTTAATTCCTTTCCCTTGATTATTTACATCTTTTTATTACTTTATATCTTTTGATTAGTTTAACTATTTGCTTAATTTTATTATTTGCTTAGTTTATTTAATTTCAAAATAACCAATTTTTATTAAACTAGATTAGGATTAATTTGGTTAAGGTTTAATTAATTTTCCTACGTTCATTCAAGTCCCTATGGGTTCGACCTCGTTCTTGTCAAACTATACTTCGGTACGGTTCGTACACTTGCGAGTACTTTAAAATTTCACAAGTTTTTGGCGCCGTTGCCGGGGACTTGGTTAAGAAAATAAATTAGATTTTAATTGAATTTTTCCTTCTACTAGTTGTAGTTGAAATTTATTTTTTTTAAAATAAAAAAAAAAAACAAAAAAAAAAATTTCTTTGTGCTTGGTGTATGAGAACTTGGATACGTGATAAAGAAAATCGTCTTGTTAGTTTTGATTATTCATCCACAATGGGAGAAACAGGAGATGATTCAAAAACTCTTAAGGAGTTGTTCTCACCCATAACCACCAACCCTCCATCTTGCATAGTATTGCCTGCAACCACTGCTGCATATTTTGAATTAAAGCCACAGATAATCCATCTTCTTCCTACTTTTTATGGATTGGATAGAGAAGATCCTTATATGCATGTGAAAGATTTTCTTGAGATTTGTGCTACTTGTAAGTTCTAGAATTTTACTGATGACTCTGTTTGCTTGCGTTTATTCCCTTTTTCCTTGAAGGATAAGGCAAAAGCATGGCTTAATTCTTTGTCACCTGGATCTATCACTTCATGGGAACTTTTAGTTACAAAATTCCTCTCTAAATTTTTCCCAATGGCCAAAACTAATGCTTTAAGGAGAGAAATTGCAGATTTTTATCAGGATGAACAAGAGAAATTTTATGAGAGTTGGGAGAGATTTAAGGACTTGATCTTAAAGTGTCCCCATCATGGCTTTGAAACATGGAGACTAGTACAATATTTTTATAATGGTTTGACTCAGACAAATCGTAACATGATTGAGTTCATGAATAGTGGTGGATTTTTGAGTCTTGTAGATGATGAGGCATACAAATTTCTTGAGAATTTTTCTGAAAGTTCACAACAATGGGATTTTTCCAATCGTAGAGAGAGATCTGCCCCTGCAATTAAGAAAGGAGGATTGTATGAAGTTAGTGATGATTTAGACATAAAAGCTAGGTTGGACAATCTCACTCATAAGGTTGAAGCTTTAGCTTTAGGTAAAGGGATGAATTCTGTCAATCAAGTTCAAAGTGAAACATGTTCTATTTGTGCAAGTCCTATGCATACAACACAAATGTGTCCTTCTGCAGTTGGGTACCCTGATTTTTATACTGAGCAAGCAAATGCACTAAACAATTATGGAAAACCATTTGCTAGTCCATTTTCAGAGACATACAATCCAAATTGGAGGAACCATCCTAATTTCTCATGGAGGCAAAATCAGCCTCCCACAAATGTAGGTGGACAACAAGTGCATCAACAAAGTCAATTTCGTCCACCTAGTCAAACATATCCTCCCATTCCTTAATCAACATCTCAGTTTGTAGCACCACCAAGACAACAACCATCTTTGGAGGAGTCTCTCAAAACTTTCATGCAATCAACGAGCCAAGCCATTCAAGAGATAAAAAGTTCCACCCATTTGAATACTCAAGCTATTTCAAAGTTGGAAAATCAAGTTGGCCACGTAGCAACCCAAGTTGGAGAGAGGGAGAAAGGAAAGTTTCCTAGTCAACCTATACCTAATCCAAAAGGGCAGTATGCAATTAATGGTTCTTCTAGTTCTACTCATGGACAAGAACATGTTCAGTCTATTACTACCCTTAGGTCTGGTAAGAAAGTTGATAATCAAGTGAAAATGCCAGAAATGGAGGATGATGAAAATATTGTGTTAAAGGAAAAAGGAATTCACAGTTCACAGGATGATCATAAAGAAAAGAAGGGCATCTCAACATCAATTCCAATTCAGGATCTTAGTTCCCCCCTTGATAAGAGGTTTGTTCCTAAAGCTCCATTTCCTCAAACGTTAATTAGTACTCAAAAAAGTGCACAATTTGGAGAGATTTTGGAGGTTTTTAAGCAAGTGCAAATTAATATTCCATTTCTTGATGCAATTCAGCAAGTTCCTGCTTATGCTAAGTTCTAAAAGATCTTGTGACAATGAAGAGAAAGAAAAATGTCCCTAAAAAGACATTTTTGACTGAGCAAGTTAGTTCAATCATTCAGAATAAATATCCAGTGAAATGTAAGGACCTAGGATCCCCTACAATTTCATGCAAGATTGGGGATCATCTCATTGAGTGAGCTTTGCTAGATTTGGGGGCAAGTGTGAACTTATTGCCATATTCAGTATACTTATAGCTAGGTTTGAGGGAGTTGAAACCAACAACCATGACACTTTAATTAGCTGATAGGTCTGTGAAAATCCCTAGAGGTATTGTTGAGGATGTGTTGATTAAGGTGGATGCATTCTATTTTCCTGTTGATTTTGTTGTGATAGACATTGAGCCTACTCTGAATGCCAGTACACAAATCCATGTCATTTTGGATTGCCCTTTCTTAGCCACATCCAATGCTTTGATCAATTGTCGGAGTGGTGTGATGAAGATTTCTTTTGGGAATATGACTGTTGAGCTTAATATCTTTGACATAAGTAAGCAAGTACTAGACAAAGAGGATATATGTGAGGTTAACATGATTGGGAGCCTAGTCCATGACACTTTCCTACAATCAAGTTGTGAGGATCCCCTAAAGGATTGCTTAACCCATTTTGATTGCAATTTGGATACTGAAAAATCAATTGAGGAGGTCAATGCATTGTTGGATTCTGTTCCACTCTTAAGTATTATTAGCTGGCAGCCAAAAGTGGTCTCTTTTCCACTTTCTTCATCCCCATTCCCATCTATTGTAGAACCACCAAAGTTGGATGACTTTTGGAAACACCAATTGATAAGTGTATTTCAAGAGCATAAGGAAGCCATAGGTTGGAAAATTGTTGATCTTAAGGGTATTAGTTCCTCTATGGTTATGCAAAGAATTCACTTGGAAGACATTGGTAAAGCTTCTCAACATGTTTTTGACCCAGGTAAGTTACGATCTCATTGGACTAATCCATTCATAATATACATTATTTATCTCCATGGTGTTGTTGAGGTTTGGATGGTCCTGTTTATCAAGATTGACTCCAGTTGTGTTAAATCCTTTTGCAAAAAAAAAAAAAAAATGTTTTTCTTGTTTATTTTCTGCTTTTAGATTAATATTTGTGTTTATTTTCTTGTTTAGTTTTATTTTCTTTTCTTCTAGCTGATATTTGACAGAAATTAATAATTATAACAATCAGCTTGATCAAGGTACGTCTCCTCCTTCTCCTTACCTTACTTGTTTCTTCTTAGTTCTCATGTTGCATATTACTATTTTGCTCTCTTTTCATTCAAGACATATTTTTGAAAGTATCATTTTTAACATTGAGGACAATGTTTGGTTTAGGTTTGGGGGGGATGTATATAGATTTCTATCTTTTTGTTTTGTTTAGTTGTGTTAAAAAAAAAAAAAAAAAAATCGTTTGCCTAGCTTGAGGTTTATGTTTTGAGTTCATTATACTACTTTTGCTTAAAGAATTTCATTACTTTCATGCTCAATTCATTGCACATGCACATAGCCACTTAGACACAACTTGTTGTTGAAGGATAAAAATGATTAGAAAATCTTGATGATAACAATGTGAAGACTGTAACCCCTGCGAGATTGGAGCCAATCATTATTTTTTTTAGGGTTATTTATTGTTTCTATTCTTAAAGTTCATTTGGAAGTGCATAACATATTTCCCTTGTTGAAGTCTCATTATTCTTTCTTTTGGTCAAGGAAAAAAAATGATTTTATGCCACACTTGAACCTTTTGAAGTCATTGATGTTGAATGAATTATACTAGTCTTTGAGAGATGAGATTAGGCCATTTTTGTCTACTTTGAGCCATATATGTGTTTTTCTTTTTCTTGATACATTACCGCTAGTCACCCCATTGAGGCTTTTAATTAGCATTTCTTTCTTAAAACCTTTATCCATAGTGTTTCAAGATGGAATTTGATCAATTTGTTTCAATGTGGTGGTTTATGCGAGAATTCAAAGAAGAAAGAAAAAAAGAATTGAATTGAAAAAAAAAAGAAAAAAAAAAGAAAAAAAAAAAGAAAAGAAAAAGAAAAGTGTCAAAAAGAAGAAAATAAAAAGAGTTCTCATCAAATTTTGAGAAGTGAAATGTAAAGGAGTATTGCTTTGAAGAAGAAGAGTTGAAAAAAAAAATGTTGAATGGAAGTTCCAAAAAGAGTTGACACTCCGACAAATCTTGAAAACATTTCTTATTATTTACCTTCACCCATATTTATTTCATTCGCTTTACTTTTACCCTACATTACGTCCTAATAAAGTCCTTATTTGATCTTGAAGATTGTGTAGTTCAGAAATTGATATGACTGAATAAAAAGTGTGGTATAAATTCTTTTTGGCATCCTTTCATGAGACTACTTGTTCTTTCTTGATTAAGCGTTTTTCATGTGGTTTATATGTGAGATGTTTGATTTTGCTTACATTATTCCACTCACATATGTTGTTGAGAGTGTACACCCTATTTCAGAGTGATTTCATTTGTTGAGTGATAACACCGGAAAGATTTGAGTTAAAGCATACTTTCAAATAGAGATTCGAGTCAAGTTTATTCTAAAACTAAGAGTATGTTTGGGTTGGCTACCACTTTTCACTCACATTGAGTTTTGATGGCATGAGAAATTTCTTTAGCATTTGTAGTGTTTTTGAACTTAAACTAATTCTCTTTGCAAAAGGCAATTGAAAAAAAAAAAATTGATTTTCTTTGTTTTGTTTTTATTTTTATTTTCTTCAGAATTCATTCTCAGAATTTTGTGGGTATATTCCCTGCAAACCCTCACGAGACTACAACTCGTCCACTAGTGTAAGCTAGGGGTTTAAAGGCTTGTTGCATAAGCTAAATGCCATCGAAATTTCCAGCGAAAGTGGATTATTTAGGATATTTTCTTTGTTTTGTTTTACTCTTTATCTGTTTTACTCAAGGACTAGCAAAATGTAGGTTTGGAGGTATTTGATGTGCATGAAATATATACGATAAAGTACTCACATATTTACATATTTAGCTTTACTTTTATGTTATTTTGTGACTAATTATATAATATCTTTATATTGCAAATAACAAGGGCTTTACATGCAAAGTGGGGCTAGGCCAATTGAATCAAGCCAACTTATATCCAGCCAGGCATGAATATTAAATTTAAGTCCAATTGGAGTAAGGAATCAAAGGAAATTTGCACCAAATCCAAGTCTAATTCGGATTAGGATTCCAGCCTGTATATTAATTAGTATTTTTGGCATAACTTTTGGCTCAAATGTCCAATCGAGATGATTCAAGTTGGGCTGAAAAGTTAACTTAAAGGGCTACAACTTTGTAGTTTACCAGAAGCCCTAATTCTGACGTTAAGTGGGCCTAAATAGTCGGTTAAGTAAAGCCTAAAAATCTGGGATTTTCTCCAAACGGGAATTCAACTTGTAATAGGATTCATTGACCTATTTAAATGCTTTTTAGGGCAAAATTCAGGGGGGGGACTGAGGCTAGTGCTAGGGCTGAGATGCAAAACAGAAAATTGGAGCAAAAGGCAGTGCCGCATGTGGCTTCTCTGTAGCTTTTCTCCATCATAGTATTGTGACTATTTCTTTCTCTATTTTATTTGTCTAGTTTAATGTTTAGTATTTTATTCTTTTGTTTTCTTTCAATTACCATGAGTAGCTAAATTCATAATTAGGGTTGAGGATGAAACCTTGTTAAGGATTATCAGTAATATTTATGTGATTTGATTTTTCCCACAATAGTTGTTCTTTAATGATTTAAATTGTTTTTGCTTCATATCAATTGACTAAGATGGGATTTTAGATATGAGTTCAATCATGTTTTTCTCATGATTTAGGATTGGTCTTAATTAATTGAATGCTTGGTTTATTAATTCTTGATTATAAAATTGGATATCGTTTGTGATTTGTCTGTCAATGGATACAATTTATGATTTGATTTTTAGAATTGGATATATCTTGTGATTTGTTTGGCTACGGATACAATTGATGATTTGATTTTATACTTAAGAAGCAAAGAAGAACATGCTTTTGATTTTTAAAATAAATATTTTAATGAGAATATTTTCCATGGTAACAAGATTGATTTCTAGATTATCATGTAGTGAGTTGGGAAAAATTAATGATCATAAATATATGCCGATATGACTTGCAAGGCGGATTCCAAAACCTTAATTCCTTTCCCTTGATTGTTTACATCTTTTTATTGCTTTATATCTTTTGCTTAGTTTAACTATTTGCTTAATTTTATTATTTGCTTAGTTTATTTAATTTCAAAACAACCAATTTTTATTAAACTAGATTAGGATTAATTTGGTTAAGGTTTAATTAATTTTCCTACATTCATTCAAGTCCCTGTGGGTTCGACCTCGTTCTTGTCAAACCATACTTCGGTACGGTTCGTACACTTGCGAGTACTTTAAAATTTCACAACAGGGGCCCATCTTACCATCAATGATATAGTGATTTTTGCACAAATGAGTGATCACAGTAATGTATTAAAGTCCATTGGGTGTTGTCTCGAGACTACACCTCTCATTTTAGTATATGAATTTGCTGCCAATGGTTTTCTTGCAGATCAAATTTATGTCAAACGTGTTACTGAACTACAACATTAGCCGATGGTGTGGGAGAGAAGGTTAAAGATTGCAAGGCAGATTTCTCATGCAATTTCCTATCTCCATACTGCCTTCCCAAGACCTATCATCCACATGTTTATGCATATGCGTGATATCTTATTAGATGAACATGATGTTCCCAAATTGTCCAACTTTATTTATTCCATATCAATCCTTGAGGGTGAAACTAACGTGAAAGGTTTTTGGGGCATTCAGAATGTAAGGTTCTGTCCCCCCGAGTCTAAAGCATCAGGTATGGTAACGGAGAAAACTGATGTATATAACTTTGGTAGGCTTCTTCTAGAACTTTTAACTGGAGAGGATTCTTATAATATAACCTGATTGACAATTAATAGAACATCTAACTTAATAGCACACATGCATGACCGTGCTCAAGGTAGTTGCATAAACGAGATTGTGGATCCTGCAATCATGGCAATTGGGGAAGACGGTGCTAGTTTACCATGGCAATTACAAGCTGTGCTGGACCTTGCCTTGACATGTACAGAGAAAGATCCACAAAGAAGGCCAACTATGGTAGATGTTACCGAAGAACTCAGGCGGATTGAGAGGTTCATTCCACGACTCATTATTTTCTTGCGTTCATCCAATCATCTCTTAGCTATATACTTTGCTAGGATGATAGAATGAACTTAATGTAATTATGATATATAAAATGAATTTTAAGTCATTTTCCTATGTAAAGAATCATGTGGTTATGTAATATTCTTCATGAGTTCAACTGGCTTTTGCCAATGACTTAAATATAGAGATTTCAGCAAAGAGCTCAGCTCAGGTAGATTGAGAGGTTCGTTACATGACTAATTATTTACTTACCTGGGTTGATCCAATTATCTGTTTTGCTATGTATAATGTAGTTATTAGCTTAAACTAATTAATGTCAAAGGCTGGGGGTGAAGAATGATATAATGAATTAGTTTTAATTATGATATAAAAAATAAATTTCAAATTTTCCCGTGCAAAGAATCATGTGGTTATATAATATTCACAATGAGCTCAACCAACTTTTGGAAATAGCTTGAATAGCCATGGAAATTTCAAATTTAGACTGGTATGTAATTTACCCTATCAAATAGATTCACATTATTGCACTTTCAAATGTGTTAGGAATGAGAATAAGCAGAGTTTACTCGATTTTCAAACAAATGGCCGTTAATGGAATTCAAACAAGTTACTAGGCTTATTTGATGAAGAGCCATTTAATGTAATTAAAAATATCCCATTGCCACAGATCAGAGGTAAGACTGATAAACCGATATGCATCTAAAGGAGATTTTTCTGTGAGATCTGCCTATAAATTTCTCAATCACACTGGTACACACAAGTGGATGACGAGCTTCTGGGAAGTTTACGGAATTCAAAGCTTCATGAGCATTTTGAAGAGCATGCTTCTACATCATTGAAGAGAAATCTTTCTAATGATGAAAGCCATGCTGTGAAAGAAGCCTCTGTAAGGCCTCCTCAAGCTTAATTGTGATGCAACCAAATGATAAAAGAGCTTTTATGGCAGTTCTGTGATTGGGAAGGCAAGAAATATCTGTGGGTTTCACCAATAGCAGTAGTAGCTCAGGTTTTTTTTTTTTTTTTTTTTGGAGCATTTAGATTTCTAAAGAGATGAAATTGCACAAAGTTATCATTGTGGCCAACCCTTAAGGTACGTATTGATGCTATAAGATAGATTGGCATTGGCAAAGGAGGTTGTTTTTCTTTTATTGGGACTAAAAGGAATGCAAGCCAGGTAGCTCATAATTTTAGTACCTGGGCTGTGTGTATAGTGGTTTGTAGGGGGGGAAGACTTTTGTACTGTTTAGATGGTTACTTGGTTTGTGTATAAAGTTTTCTTTGTCCAGCACACAAAAAAAAAAAAGGTCTTAATCTTCTAACTGGTATAATTACAGTTAACTCCTTCCCCTTGAATGAGATAAAGATTGTTGTCCTGAAAAGAACAAAACAAAAGGTCATTATTCTAAAAAACAGAGATGTGCTTAATCCTGCTCTAGTGTTACCGTTCACACTAACTCATTTGATGCCCAAAAACTCTAATATAATTGCCTTGGGCATCAATCTATGCTGAGACAGATATTTAGCATTGTAATACATACACAAATGCCTCATTCCACTATCACAAAGGATAGTCACAAACAATAGCATGAACACACACACACACACACACAATTTTTTTTATGCAGACACTGGATGATGGAGGATGGACATTAAGAGCCACAATTACAATTTTATTTATGAATTATAAGATGTGTGTGGTTATAACAATATTCGCAAAAGGCATATTAGATTAAAAGGCAGAACTTAGTTGAATTTCAAAAAGGCTTCCTAGTTTGCAATGGCTTAAAGGTTAGAGATTAAAAGGTTCCAAGCCAAGGAAGATAATTAGTATTCATTGTTAATTTTTTTTAGAAAGATGCTCTAAGAGTCGTATTTACAATAAAATGAACTACTTGCTCGAATTAGTCTCACAAACTTCTTTTCCCCTAACATATTTGGGTAGAAAATTCACTAAATGTTTTATTGCCCCACAATTGATCATAATAACTGGTATATTGCCTTAACAGATTAACTCATTTCATTTCTCTTGACAAAATAATTCCAATTGTCCTTGTATACACCTCTGAACAAAATACATATTGTTGTCCCGAAAGAATGAAACAAAAAATGAATTGGAAGTGAATTTGGCCAATAAACAGATATTTTCCTCCTGCTCTAGGGTTATTGTAAGAGAGTGAAACAAAAAATTGACATTATCCTAACAGAGAGAGATGTGCCTAATCCTGCTCTAGTGTTGCTGCTCCAATATGTCGTCATCTACTAAAATTTGGATGACACCTTCTACCGGAGATAGACACCAATATAAATTACCAAAATTAAGTACTAAACTTTGCAGGAAAAATATATAGTCGCATAGGCCTGCTCAAACTTTGGATGGAAGTGACAAGAAACATCTAAGTCAAAGCTCTAGGTCACACTAATTCATCTGATGCCCAGAAACTCTAACCCAGTAGCCTTGGGTGTCAATCCATGCTGAGACAGACATTGTAAAACTTACTTAGATGCCTCATCCCACTGTCACAAAGAATAGTACAATAGTGTGACCAGGACCCATTGATTGTGCCACTCAAACACAATTCATGGTTGATGAACTTCCAAGAAAGAGCCCATCATCCTTCAAAAGAAACCCGATAAAAGTTCAAGCACATAGCATGAAAACATACAAAACTTAATTGTATTCTAGCCAGGGAAATGGATGAAGGATGGAACCTTTTTTTACATTTAGGACTAGTCCCTTTCCCTGTTTTTTTTTTTCTTTTTTTTTTTTAAATTTTTAAATGGATATGAGGTTCTGAAATTAGTAAATTATTTTGTTTTTTTCCCCTGCTATCTTAGGGTAATCTGAGAGATGTTATAGGTAATTAATAGACTGACAGGTAAGTATGAAGAGACGAAATTAAGCAGCTTTAATTTTTTCTAAATCAGATTTATTAATCCAGTATATATATAACTCATGCATATATCTTTTGCAAACCTATAAGTTTCAGTTTTGTTTTATATCATCCTCTGGACAAAGTCCGAATGCAATGCATGCAAGGGTCTTTTAATACAGTTTGCCAGTTGGGTGTATGGTAGAGATAAGATTGCAATGTCAAAGGCTAACATTTTGCTCAATTGTGTCAAGTGTGATAATTATCTTATTAACCTCCTCGATCAAAAAATGGAATGTCATTTGTTGAAGGGTGGGAACATAATTTTTTTACAAATAAAAATGGAACATGGGCCAGCTGCTGATTTTAGTGCCCATCACTATATATATGAATTGATGGGTTGTTTGAATTTTCTGCAATACATTCTGGTTTTAGAGGTCTGGAGAGAGAAGCAAGACAGTGATGGGAACTCTCATCTTATCCTAGAGTCTTATATAGCCTTATTCCTTCATTAGAAAGTTTATAAATTTTCAAGGAAGCTTTTTCAAGTAACACGGTAAGCCCTGATCAGTAACATGGAACATGAACTCTTGTTGTACCAAGTAACATATCAGTAAGTTGGGGTAACTTAAAGGTGGATTATTTTACTTTCCCAGGGTTTAAAGAAAAAAAAAAAAAAAAAAAAAACCTCCTAAAAAAATAGAAAGTTAATAAGTAAAAACCAAGATAAATAGATATACATATGAAGATAAATAAATGAATAATTATTGAGATATGAATATAAGTATATGACAGTGGGATAAATTCAGGAACTTTTATTCTTTTCTTGTCTTCAAGTGGGGACCTACTAACTTGGGGACTAACAAAAGAAATAAGTAAAGCAAAATTAAAGTTAATAAAAAAAAAAAATTACTAGGACATCACAGGTCAAAAATTGATAACTGAATGTGAAGCTTTGATTCATAATTTCTAATGCATCCATCTTTCGGATGTTGATGACTTGTATGACTTTACATTTGAAGCTTCAAGTCTTTTCCTGATTCTGCTTCAACTATTTCTCCTCTTTAGAACCTACAATCAAATCAAATGATTTCAATTATCTTGTGAACTGACATATTCTATATAACCAGTTTTTTTTTATTAATAAAATAAATACTTGAAGAGGCTCTTTCTATTTAAAAATGATAATTAAATATAAAAATAACATGAATTCAAGTGAGGAAAGGAAAATATGAATCCAAAATTGTCTTTTAATGGATAATTGGGCCAAATTGGCCAAATACTATCAATTTTTGAACTTTTTTGCACGAAAACACTGTTTCGGAAATAAACAGGAATCTACCACCTTTTTAAGTACTCGAGTTTGGTGAACTCGAGTACCACATTTTCCAGTTCCACCGTGGCACAATGACATGGCATGATTTAAATATTCTGCTTGGTACTCGAGCCCACGAAGCTTGAGTTCTGTATTACTGTGGTACCCGAGTCCACTAAACTTGGGTACCATTCTGTAATGGCCACATACAGAGTGTGTGCTTGGGCAAATTGGTACCCGAGTTTCTGAAACTCGGGTACCAATCTACCTTAACAAATTTTTAAAAAAAAACCCTGGGCCAAATTCAATAAGGCAGATTGGTACTTGAGTTTCAGAAACTCGAGTACCAATCTACCTTAACAAATTTTTTTGAAAAAAACCCTGGGCCAAATGGACTAAGGCAGATTGGTACCCGAGTTTCTGAAACTCAGGTACCAATCTACCTTAGCAAAGTTTTTTGAAAAAAACCCTGGGCCAAAAAAACCCTTAGCCAATTTCAATAAGGCAGCTTGGTACCCGAGTTTCGGAAACTCAAGTACCTACTACCACACTTCTTTATTACCCACCTACTCACAATTTCGCACTAGCTCCAACCATTGGAGTAAATGCATAGTTAATGGAACTCGAGTTCTTTGAGCTCGAGTACCTTTTAACCAAATATCACCCCCGTCAGCATTATTACTTCCATTCAGTACAGACCTCTTTCCAACTCCATGTGCGAGTGAGATCTTTCCAGCATAAAGTTTGCTATTTGGTCACCATCTGCAAGTCTTTGAGCTGTGTCAGTGTCTCCATCAGCCAACGTGCTATCCATTTCACCATTGGGTCAACCCTCTTGTGACCAATAGATAAAGGTATTGTTAAATGCTTAGTTTTTTTATATTTCTGCATGGGTTAAATGACTTCAATGCTTAGTTTTTAGATTGTTTTCGTATGAGATTTTTATGCATGAGTTTCATGTAATGAGTTTTGCAATATTAACTATGTACAACAGCTGATAAATACATGGTTCTATATACATAGTGGAAATTTAACTGTGTAATGAGTTTGGCCATTTTCACCTCAAAACGAGTATTAAATTTAATAGTATTCCAATTAAAGTAGCCCCAAAAGCTTATCCCATATGGCCATATCACAAAATTAACAAAGAGCTCTAAGAGTATTCCTACTCCTAGTACCAATAACAATTTGTACATAACTTAATTTCACTCCTTCAATATTTAAGGTTGTCTTTGGATGATTTTTTATTTATTTTTTTATTTAGCTTATTTTGTTTTAAAAATTAATTGTGTAAAATTATTATTGTGAATCTTTAAAAATTTGTACATATATAATTTAGCTGCAAAATAAATTAATATTTTCAGATACAATAAACAGATCATAAAGATCTTTGGAGTAAATTCCACCAAACATGGGTTTGGTTTATAGAGTTGGCTTCAATCTTTTCTACAGTTCTACTGAGTTAAGAGGATACATCCTCATCTGGACACATTCTATAAAGCATAGCTAGTGAGTCCGTCCCGCATTGCATATGCATTAGCCCAAACAAAAGTCATCTCTGTTTGCCTTATCTTTTATGTTTTGATTTGAAAGGATACAATTGTTGAAGCAATAAAATAGTGATCCCTTAAAAGATCATTTACTATGTCTTGTGTTCAAACGTAAAAGATGTTGGTAGATACTTTAAATTTGACAACATCATAAACATACAGATATATATACATACATTATAACTAGTACTATGACTTGTAGAACATGTAGGGTACTGAAATTTATTTTATGAACTTTGTATGTGGTCTCTCTATTATTGGATGATAGTACGAATTGTTAAGAGACAGTATAGGAGGTTTTTAGGTAACAGTATTGTAAGATTTTATTCAACTACCATGCTAGTAGAATTAAGGTTTCATAAGTATTGTACAAAGCGTCATCATATATAGCACTTTAAAGGGTCATAAAAAAACAATATATATAGCACCTTAAAGACACCCTCAAATCTTTCAATCTTAAAGTAGATTTTTTGAAATATTTAGAGAGTTGTTCTACTTTTCTATTTTTTGATAATTCAATAGTTAGAAAAAAACGGATTTCAACCTTGAACATTTACATTAAAAACACTAAGAAATTCCAATTCCTAATTGTGAATCTAATGACTTTCTAACTAAATGTGATTACAAACCCTTTCTCCTTCCTAATTGCATCGACTACAATAAATTTATAAGATGATCATTTTCTACCCCTAAACTCCCAACCCTTAAGATCCTAAACTGATAAAACAAGCTAAATGTGCCAAATGAGAACGGCAAATGTTATCCTAACCCAAATTCAACGAGTCCACGAAGCATTTCATAGATAGTTCATAGAAGCATTTCATCAAACACATAATTTGCATTACAAACCCACAAAAAGATAACAGAAATAGAAAATAAAGACAAACCCAAAACAAATCATTGAAAATACTATGAAACAAAACGCACAAACAAATAAACAAAACTCCAACAAAACCCACAATAAATCAAATGAAACCCAAGCAAACCCACCCAAAAAAAAAAAATATATATATATATATATATATATATCAAATGAAACCCATATCCCAGAGCCTATATGGATTCAAATTTAGTAGAAATAGAGAAATAGAGAGGTCAACGAAGAAGAGAAAAGTTAGAGTGATGAACCTGTGTTACCATGAGAAATAGAGAAAGCAGAAGAGCTTGTGGTGCCGAAGAAGAGAGCGAGAGCGAGAGCGAGAGCGAGAGCGAGACTGAGAGCGAGATTGACAGCGAGATTGAGAGGGAGATTGAGAAAGTGATAGCGAGATTGAGAGGGAGATTGCGAGATTGAGAGGGAGATTGAGAAAGTGATAGATGAGAGAGTGACAGATTGAGTAAGCTAAGTTGGTAAGTTTAAGTGTTAGTAACTCCCGATGGCTAGAACAATACTTGAGTTCAGGAAGCTCGAGTATTGTTTGGAATTTTTAAATCCCAATTGCCATGTCAGCAATGCTATAAAATATAGTACTCAAGTTCACCTTAAAAAAGGGTTACATCACCATTTATTTCAAAAAGAGTATTTTTTTGCCAAATATTTCGAAAATTAATGGTAAAAGGCCATTTTGGCCGGATAATTGAGCAAAGCTGCATTACATTTCATGTCGTCTATTGCGGAAGTTGAACAATTCAATTATGTATGCTTGACTTATGGATACAAGTTTTGCTATAATTAATATTATTAGTCGTGAGTGGATAAAAATAAAAGGTAAATTCATATATAAGTAATTATTTATTATTTATAGTCAACCACAACAAAATTCTAACACAAAAGTTTTTAGGTTAGAAGAGTTTATTTGAAAAGATGACAGATGGTTTAGTTTAGGGAGAAAAATTGATATGATTATGAATCTAGAAGGGTGGCTTTTTAATAATTGGAGCATATATATATGATTCTTAATAAATAAATAAATAAAATTGGAGCATATATGATTCCTAATAAATAAATAAATAAATATTGGAGCATATATAATTCTTAAAAATAAAAAATGGAGCATATATGATTCTTAAAAATATATTTTAAAATCATCACTTTTTTTTTTTTAATTTTTTTCATATCAAGATGGATATATTTTATAGGGCATTTAAAAGAAATGCAAACTAAAAAAATAGTGGTTTTTAACTTTCTTCCAACTTTTTTATTTAAATATTAACCACTTTACAAGAAAAAAAAAAAGGTCAATAATTAAATTTCTCTAAATATAAAAGAAGTATTATGTCCACAATACTTTCACAACAAATCTTAAATAGTAAGTTGTTACTAGTTCTAATTTAAACTCACTACTAAAATTATTTCTTTCCTCTGTGCTTACCTCTCTAGTAATGTTGTGATTCTCTCCTAGAGGTTACTATTGTCGTGATAATGATCCCCCTACTATGCATGACAAGGGTTCTTTATATACTGTCTGTCGTGACTTTTTTTTACCATTTTAGCTCTTAACTACCTTTGTCCGGTTTAGGTATTCCTGTCGACTACCACTGGCTTGTCAGTTATCCAGCTACCACCACTTACCTGTCCTGGCTGCTCCACTCTCCATCACCAAACAAAGAAGATTATTTTGTTTGCTTACTTACCCTAGCATTCTTATCCGCCACGGTGTGGGTGTTCCCTCTTCCTATCCCTCATAGCATGCACCTAGTGATTTCAACTCATCCTTACTTCTTTTGGGTAGTATGTCATCCCAGTAAGACATTTCCCTCAAAAGAGCCTAGGCGGGAACCCCAGAATAGGCATTCCTCTCTCCCTACCGCCAGACCATACTCTTTCTTACCTCTGACCCATGACCGACCACTTCCTGTATTGGCTAGGTACATGCTGGTGATGCCTGGGCCTTGCGTGTGCTCCACTTCTATGTTTGTCAAAAATTTGTCTACTGCTCATACATTTGCCGTGGTCTAGAATCTTTTCTGTGCATTCTGTTGCTCATCCTTGACCTCTTATGGTGTGAACTTCTTTCTATTTCTACCATATTACTCTGTTATTCTTGCTGCAGTGATATTTGACCCAAGCTTGCTGAGCTTCTTTGGGCCTGCTGCTTATTCTTTTCTCAATGACTCAATATAGTCATTAGATTCATACTCATGCTAATTTGGGCTTTCTTATTACATTACTTGTGGGCTCCTTTGTCCCCTTTATTTCTTCTTGGGTATCCCTGGCTCATTTGCTTTCCTTGAGCATCCTTGGCTTATTTGCTTTCTTTGGGCATCTTGACCCTCTTTCTAGTTCTACGTTCTCATGGGCTTTTATTAACTCTTTTGGGCTTACCTAGCCCAATTATCTTATCCTTCACCCTCTTGAGTCTAATGGTCTTTCCATCAGCCTCTTACTTTCTTTACTTGCATTACCTCAAGCTTGCTATGGCCCATTCTCACTTTTCTTCATTATATACTACCCATGGGTTTACTACTTCTCTCTCCGGGCTCCTTTAGGCCCATTTACTTCCTCAAGGTCTATTTATTTATTTATTTTATGGGTCTATGATCAATTATTCCTGCCACTCGGGTTTAATGGTTTTTCTATCCACTCACTAACTCTTCCCTGCCCATATTGTTGGGCTTCTTCCTTTTACTGAGCTTCCCAAAAATGAGCATCAACAACTATACACATATTTTTTTGGCACAAAAAATAACTAAAATGTAGAATTACCTTTTAAAAAAACTATTAAGGTTCCTAGTATCACTATATTCATACTTACGCTTGAGTCAATCAAAATTATTTGTTGCCAAGAGTTTTATAAATCAATCAAGAGTTCATAATGTTTTCAACAGAAATATTTAAGGGTGTTTAGTATGAGGGAATCTACCTTAGAATTTGGATGTTTGAGAATATAATTATTACTAACTTATTTTGATTGAGAATCTAATAAAACTCCTAAGAATATGAAATTATTATATTTAGTTTATTCCTAAGAATTTTATTGGAATTATTTATATTTCCCAAAGTATCCTTAAATTTGTAAACATAACTCAGGTTTATCCTTAGATTTGTAAACATAAGTCAGTTTGGAGATGGTCAAGATGGTATGCGGATACCATGAGAGTACCAATTTGTAAGCAAAAGGTTAAGAACCATGTAAGTGTGATAATAAAAAGAACAGCACCAACAAGTTTGGGATAAAATTCATTGTGACTTTCGTAAATATATGTATGATTCAATTTATTTATTTATTTGTTTGATGGTTCTATGAATTAGAAATTGAGATTAGGTGGTATTACACTTGATGCAAATACTATCAATGGTTGATATTGATAGTTGAAAAAAACAACTTTCAATCTCAACCATTGATTAAAAAATGTTTTAAAAAAAGTTAAAAAAAAGTAAGAAGTTCAATTTAAAAAAGTGAAAAGTAAAAAAATTTTGTGAAGGAAAATAGGTGAATTGCACCTGGGGCACTGCATCCTACTCCATGAATTAGATAGCACAAACTCTAAGAAGCAACATAAAAATTGAAGGGCAAAGCTACAAAGATAACAAAGAGCAAGTAATTCAGGAAGTGGATTCAAAATTTTGTTTTGTATAAATTTATGTAAATTTCTAATTGTACATTTGTCCTCAAAAGTTAAAAGGGTCACGCAGTACATGAAGACCAAGGATCTATTTAGTTGTATTGTTTAAACAATAGTTTTCATTATTTAAACAACACAATACATTTTCACAATATTTTTTCGTCCATACGCACAACAATGTTACTAAAACAACGTTATCAAACAAGCCCAAATTAGTTGAAATCCGTGTTCTCCTTTTCCACAACCAAATTCTAATGTGAAGATCTGAATTTTTGATAATCCGAATAGTAATGTTATTGATGAAGATATCTAGGGTTTTGAAATTGGGTAAGTTACAAAGCTTTGAACTTTTCGACTTGTTGTGCTGTTTTTTTTTTTTTTACTGTTTTAGTTGTGAATTCGATGTTGGGTTTGTTTCCCGAGTAAATGTGGGAAACGCTGAGAGATTCTGTTGTTTGAATTTTGGGTGTTTATTATTCTGGGGTAGTTACGGACTGAGTGGGAATGAGAGCTTAGCTAAATTGTGGTTTTGTGGGGCCTTGTTTAGCTCGGTTTTTGCATTTCTTAAAGCTGCATACAAGTCAAAGAGTCGAAATTTTTTTGTTAGTGTAAGTGTGTTTTGGCTTTTGAATTGTCAATTTTGATTGTGCTACTTGTCAATACTATGGTTTTTTTTTTTTTTCTCTCTTTTTGATGGGTCTATTCAAGTTTCTGGATTTTTTAGATCTTGTTAGGGTTTTCAGTGTGTTAAGCTATCTATAATTACACTTAATTATACTCTTTTTTTCTTTGGAATGTTGTTGATGTAGTTCAGATGTTTGCTCCAGTGTAGTTCATCTCCATTTATTGCTTTTCAATTTTTATGGTTTTTCCAAACTCCATTTTAGGTTAACTTTTTAATCTCTTTAATTATGGAGTTTTTTTTTCCCCAATAAAGATTTCTTTTTCTTTTTTTGCATTAATTTTATTTATTTATTTATTTGAGAAGCTTGCAAAACTTTATCATGTATGGAAAATGGAAACTTGCAAGTCAATTTCCTGCAATTTTAGTGATTATCAATTATACATGTTGTGCACTGCTTGATATGTGACCAACATGACAGTATCTTTGTTCCAATATTGTGCCACAACTTGAGGGAGTCAGTAATGGAAAATGTTGTATCAATATAATCTGAAAAACTGTTTTCCTGAAAAACCAAAATTTAGGGCAGTGCTACTAACTGATAGTGTTCAATTAACACCTATGCTCTCTGGAAGTGAAGTTTATCTGATTGGGAACCTTTTTATAACTGCAGTATTTTGTTGTCTTCGCTTTACTAGTTCTGTCAGGAGAGGAAAAGGCAGTTGCTGCTGGAGCATTTGCTTTGACTTAAGTTGATTATGGGTGAGGAGAATACAGTGAGTGAAGCTGCGGAGGCCACGGAAAATGGTACTAGCTTGCCAGAGAAAAATGGTGAAGCTGTGACTGAGAAGAAAGAGGTTCAAAACGGAGTAAAAGACATGGAAGAAGATAAAGATGAAGAGAAAGATGAGAAAGCTGAGGCTGGAAAAATGGATGAAGAAAAGGAAAGCAAAGAGGAAAATGGAAATGGAAAAGCAGAGGAACCAAAAATGGAAGCAATGGAAGAAGATACTAGTCCAAATGAAAAAGAGGTGATCGAAGAAAAGGGTGAAGCCAAAGATGAAGTGGAGGAAAGGGGGATGTGACTGAGAACGAAGAAGGCCAGGATGAAGAGAAGGCAGCCGGTAAGGCAGGTAAGGGGACAAAGAAGCGAGTGAGAGGGAAGAATGCAGAAAAAGTAAAAGAGAAGACTAGGGAAGTTAAAGAGAAGAAGGAGAAGGAGCTAGAGCCAAGGATTCCTGCTATTGACCGCCCTGTGCGTGAGAGGAAATCAGTTGAAAGGCTGGTGGCATCAATTGAAAAAGAAGTTGTCAAGGAATTCCATATTGAAAAGGTGTTCATTATAATTTGCTTTTGATTCTGTAAAGTTTTAATTCTGGCTTTCATCTGAATTTTTTTCACACTTTAATTTCAAAATTGCAGGGCCCTGGTACTGCACTGAAAGATATACCTAATGGTATTGTTCTTAACCTGAGATGATTAAGCTTCTATTGTATTATGTATGAAGGTTTTTTTTTCCTCCCAGTTTTAAGCTGAATACATGTTTTAAGCCAGTTATGGGCCTGAGAACATAATTAGAGGATACATATTTAACAGGAAGAAGAAGTTTTTTTTTTTTTTCAGGTCACTTTTGAACCTGCAGTCATGGGCTTGAGAACATAACTTGACGATAATATTTGTTTAGATTCTATAAATTTTGCTGAGAACCTTTGGGGTGGTAATTCTATAATTAGCAGTTTTATGGAAGGACATATAATTGTATAATACTGGATTTATGTAGTGATAAAAATCTTGCCTTTGCTGGGTAAGCACTTGAGATATTTAAGGACCAAAGTACATGTGGTTGTATCTATGGAGCAGTAGATGTAACCTTAATATTTGTTCTGCTCCAGTGGCATTCAAGCTATCAAGAAAAAGGACTGATGACACTTTCAAACTGCCTCATACGATTCTCTTTGGAAGGAGAGGGAAGGTAATACATATTCTAAGGACTTTTGTGTGTATGTTTCTGTTTATACATTTTGCTTCTCTTTCCTCCTTTATAGTAGGTAATGAATTTGCACTTTAAGGCCAATAAATTGGACTCTGGTGTTGTGATTCATCCCAGATGTTACCAGTCAGTGACTCAGTATGCAAATCTGCATTCTATGTAAAATCCAGTTTTTCTTTTTACAGGCATTTCAGGTCAAGAACAATATATCCCGGTTTTCTGGTTTTGTATGGCATGACAATGAGGTAATATTTGTGTGTACAAGTAACCATTTCCTAGACTTGGCATTGAATTTTTCGTTTATCATGTTTGGTATGTGATAGCATGGCAGACTTGATCTCACTAATATTCCATCATTGCAATGTTTTTCATCTTACAGGAAAAGCAAAAGATCAAAATAAAAGAGAAATTTGACCAGTGTCATAAGGAGAAACTAGTGGAAATCTACGATGTGCTTGACATACCAGTTTCCAAGGCTTCTACAAGGAAGGTTTGTTGATTTCTACCGATGCATGTTAAGCTGGGAATGTACTTGTGGCTAAATAACAAGAAGGAAGGTTTGTTGAAGTATGGTAAATATTAAGTTTCTTTCTTTGGCGTAAGTGTTATTCATTTAGATGGGAGTAATATGCAGCCTTCTCACAGGCCATACCTGATGAATTGACATGTAACTAATTAGGTGGACTGTTTGTGGTCTGTAAGAGTGGAAGGTGTAACATCCATCACTCTCTCAAGGAACAACGTCTTTTGTAGTGTCATTACTTGTTACATCATTAGTAATTATCATATTGGAGAGAGACTGTTTTCATCTTGTTATGACATCCCTTGTAGTTTGTATTCACAGATTGATTTGGTAGTTTAAGCTTGCATGTTAGTGTAATAGCGGGTAGATGTGATGGTAATTGTGATCATGATGAGTATGTTCTTTCACTTTTCAGTGACCTGTTTTTGTGACTGATCAATTTTTTTAAAAAATGGGTTTGTGTGGGTGTCATTAGCTTTAACATCTCTAAATATTTTAAGGTGTCTCTTATTGTGCTGACATTAATCTATGGCCTTTATATGCATCAGACACTGA
This sequence comes from Quercus variabilis, assembly GCA_030445155.1. Taxonomy (NCBI): domain Eukaryota; kingdom Viridiplantae; phylum Streptophyta; class Magnoliopsida; order Fagales; family Fagaceae; genus Quercus; species Quercus variabilis. The sequence goes on along the minus strand of CP129452.1, from coordinate 5,136,670 downwards.
TGGATTCGTGCTTCCAAGCTTGGAAATAGGAGACTTAGATTGGAGTAAATCTGATGTTTCAGAAGTAGAAGCCTCAAAACCTTCTTCTCCAAAGGTCAGTTGCAAGAATCCTACACTATTCATTACAAAAGAAAAGGAAAAAAAAAAAAATATATATATATATATATATATTGTCTGTGGATTATGTATTTAAGTCTTTATTTAAAAATCTGTGTTTTTCCACTTCTGCAGGCCAAAAAAGAAGAGAATATCTACCTAGGTCCACATGGAGCACCTCCTTCACAATCAAAGCAGCAAGAGCCAAATTTTGTGAGATGAGAGGACCAGTGGGACAGGTCGGGAGAATAAGTTAGAGAGTCTCAAAGAACTTGTGGGTGGTGGCAAAGCCACCGGCAACATGGCAAAGGGCTCTACCAGGGATTGGCTAGACCCGCGTTGTCATGAGTCACAATTTGAGGAGTGGAATCCCTAGTGAGTGGAATATTTGAGAGCTTTTTAAACTTCGCACATAGGGTTATCTTTGGAGACTGAATTTAAAAAAGGTTATGTATTTTGACAATAAATTTTCAACCAGGCCTGTTGAGATTAGCTTTTGCTGCGAAAGATTCTTTCAGTAGCATTTCCGATGTTTAGGTTGTATCTGCTGCAGTTGGTGTTTGGCCCTTCTCTTATTTTGGGCTCCTTCCACTTTGAGTTTGGATCACTGTTGGATCTTGAAAATAAAATGACGATAATAACCTCAAGCGGAATTTTGCTTGTTCTTTAAAACCCCAGGATTATGGATTGAAAATAGGAATGGCAACGGGTCGGGTTTGGACCGGGTTTTTTCATACCCTGACTTGACCCGCGGGCCAAGACCCACAGCCCGGACCCGGCCTGTTTACTAAACGGATTATTTTTCCAAGGCCCGGACCCGGCCCTGCTAGGCCCCGCGGGCTCCACGGGCCCCGTTGGGCCGTGGTACTTCAGGGCCCATTTTGTGGCTCAATCAAAAAAAAAAAAAAAAAAAATTGCCTAATATTGATTTTCTTAGCAACCAAATAGGAGGGAAAAAGAACACCCAAGAAAACCCATTATTTTCTCAGCAACCAACAGATCGGAAACCCTTTTTTTTCATTACAATATTTTCCCACATCAAAAGCAAAAATAAGAATTAACATACAAACCTAGGTTTGAACAATAAGACCCTACAAAATCAAATCAAACAAGCTGATCCATTCAACCAAAATAGCACTAAAACTAGAAATTACAAATTTGATTCTTTGAACAGCAGCGCCAGCGAAGTGAGCATGGGAGGCGAAGCAGCGGCGCCGGCGAGGTGAGGTGTGCAAGGCGAAGCAGCGGCGTCGACGGTCTTGCTCGAGGCTAAGGGAGAGAATGGGAGGCAGCTTCGGCTTGGGAGAGAATGACTGAGTGAGAGCATTGAGAGGGTGAGGCCTTGAGAGAATGGGTATGAGGGATTTAGGGGAAAAGAGAGTATTTATAGTTAGGGTTTTTTTTTTTTTTTTTTTTTAATATTATATATACGGGTCGGGTTTGGGCCGAGTATGCCTAATACCCGGACCCGACCCAAACTCGCTTCGGGTTTTTTTAATGAAAACCTAGACCCGACCCTAATGTTAAACGGGTCGGGTTTTAGGATCGAGTCGGACCGGGTACCCGCGGGTCAGGTTCATTTTGCCATCCCTAATTGAAAACCTTGAATGAGGCGCACAACATTAGGTGGCCCATGTGTGGTAATGTCCAAATGTAGTTAGTTAGCAAAGCTGAAGCCACCTATGCTTTGAATTAAATCTTGAGTAAAAAGCTTAATTGATTGGCACGTAATCCTCTCGCCTCTAACTATCAAATTATCAAAAAATAAAATAAAAATAAAATAAAATAAACTTTTACCAAAAGCTTATGCTGACGGTGGAATATTGTACGTGTGAATTTACTATGGAAACCGGTGAGGCCCTCCAAAGTCAACACAAGGTATGGATTGGCTTTGAAGGGCTAATGTCAAAAGCAAAAGCTGTACTTTCCTTTTGAAATTCCAAAAATAAACGGCAATAGAGGAATTCAGCCCCACTTTACTTTACTTTATTTCCTCAAATGAATTTACAGTAAAAATGCCTCATTGACATTCAGCTGAGCCTCCATCCCTCGTTAGCGGAGTAGTAGTAGTGAGTTGTAGAGCACAAACAAAAGAGAGCAAGGAAGGACGTTCCACATTCAAGCTATTATGCGCTGGAGTTGGTTCATGCCATATCATTTCTTTATTAAAAGAAGAGAGGAAAGAGAGAAAAGAGAGGAAACAGAAAGAGCGTTTTATGAGAATGGAAGCAAGTTACTTGAGAAGCTGATTGCCTCTTGCAATGCCAAGCCTATTCCCATCCGTACCTTCTCCGCTCAGCAGCTCTTCCAAGCAACCAACAACTTTTCTTTTGAAAGCCTGGTAATAGGGTTCTCTATTTGGTACAAGGCTTCTCCTGAAGGACGAATTGTTTTCATTAAGCGTTCTTTTGTTTGCAATACCAAGCCTACTCCCATCCGTACCTTCTCCCTTCAACAACTCCACCAAGCAGCCAACAATTATCCTGCTCAACATCTGGGAATTTATTGGTACAAGGGATCTCTGGAAGGACGAATTCTTCTCGTTAAGCGTTTTGATTATGCTTTGCCCGAGTTAGCCATCAATGATCTAGTGATTTCTGCAAAAATGAGTGGTCACAGCAATGTATTAAAGCCCATAGGCTGTTGTCTGCACACTCCATCTCCCTTTTTAGTGTTTGAATTTGCCGCCAATGGTTTCCTTTCTGATCGAATTTATGTCTCCCGTGTTACTGAACTACAACATCAGGCGATGGTGTGGGAGAGAAGGTTAAAGATTGCAAGGCAGATTGCTCATGCAATTTCTTATCTCCATACTGCCTTCCCAAGACCTGTCATCCACATGGGTATACGAATGCACAGTATCTTATTAGATGAACATGATGTTCCCAAATTGTCCGACTTTATTCATTCTGTATCAATTCCCGAAGGTGAAACTGACGTGGACGCTCCTTTAGTTGCAATATTCAGAGCCCCCGAGATTGATTCAACAGGCAAGGTAAATGAGAAAGCTGATGTATATGATTTTGGTCGGTTTCTTCTAGAACTTTTAACCGGAGAGGATTCTTTGCAAATATCCCGATTGACAATTGATAAAGGTTCTACTTTAGTAGCATACATACGTAACTGTGCCCAAGGTAGTTGCATAAGCGAGATTGTGGATCCTGCAATCTTGGCTGAAGATGGGGAAGGAGTTGCTAGTTTAGAGCATCAATTACAAGCTATGGTGGACCTTGCCTTGACATGTACAGAGGAAGATCCACAAAGAAGGCCAACTATGGTTGATGCCACCAAACAGCTTAGGCGGATTGAGAGGTTCATTCCATCACTAATTATTTACTCACTTGATTTCATCCAATCATATGTTATAGATAAACAGATTCACATTATTGCATATCCAAACATTTTAGGCATGACAACAAACAAAATTTACTTGATTTTCAAAAAAATGGCCATGGATGGAATTTAGAAAAGTTAAAAAAGCTTATTTGATGAAGAGCCATTTAATGCCATTATGAAATCCCCATTGCTGCTAAGAAGCCGTCTTAATAAACTAGTATGCATCTTAAGTAATAAAGGTGAATTCTCTATGATATCAGCTAATGGTATTTATCAATCACACAGGTTCACACAAACGGGTGAAGTGCTTTTGGGAAATTTGCAGAATTTAAAGCTTCATGAGAGTTTTGAAGATCATGCTTCTGCATCATTGAAAAGGAATGCTTCTAGTAATGAAATCCAAGCAGTGAACATAGCCTCTGAAAGGCCTCTTGAAGTTTAATTGTGATGCAACTGAATGATGACAAAGCTTGTATGGCAGTTTTAACCTGTCATTGGGAAGTTATCATTATGGAAGACCCTTAAGGTATGTATTGATGCTATAAAAACTAGAGGATAGGTTGTTATTGGCAAAGGAGTTTGATAATTGTTCTTTTGTTTGAATAAAAGGAATGCAAACTAAGTAGTTCATGGTCTTAGTAACTAGCTATGTATAGTGGCTTGTTGAGGGAAAAAAAAGACTTTTGTATTGTTTAGTTGGTTTGCAAATTTTCTTTTTCCAAAATATATATAATTTCTCAATTTAGTTTGACAAACATTTTTCTTTTTGCAAAATAGTCTTAAATTTTAATCATTCATGTGAATTTGGGTCGAAAATTCATTAGATAGCTTATTGCTTCACAATCGATCTTCTAATTGGTATAATTGCAGTTAACACCTTCCCTTTGAATGGGACAAATGTTGTTGTGCTTAATCCTTCTCTACTTTTACTGCTCCAGTTCATTGTTATCCTTTATATTCAAAAGGCACCTTCTGATGGAACTCTGCTGGAGAAATTTAGTTGCATAGGGCTGCTTGAACTTTGTATGGTAGTGGAGAGAAATATCAAAGAAAAAACTCTAGGTCACACACTCACACTAACTCATTTAATGTGCAGAAACTCTAATCCAATTGCCTTGGGTATCGATCTATGCTAAGAGCCTAAGACATATATTTGGCATTGTAAAACATATCCAGATGCTTATCCCACAATCACAAAGGATAGTCACAATAGGACCAATACAGTTTGCCAAAAAAGAAGTGTTGTTGGTTCAAACCCTAGGCCCCCTGATGATGGAGGATTGAGAAATCAAGTGATGTTCGAGAACAAATAAATAAATTTCCAAGCAATTCCTTTCCAAAAAAAAATAAATTTCCAGGAAATTGCTTTCCAATTAAGCTTTAGGAGGCCTCTGGAAGGCCTCCTGGAGCTTAATTGTGATGCAATTGAGTGATTACAGAGCTTCTATGCTGTTTAGTTGGCTTGTAAATTTCAATTACGAGGCAAGTAAAATGGAATTTTATTAATGAATTATAACGTGTGGTAACAATAATATTCTCAATATTGAAGACTTCAACTAGCTTTTGCTAATTGATTGATTACAATTGAAATCTGGACTGGTATGCTCATTTAGACAAGCAAAGCATTGTGTCCTTTTGTCCTTTCAATATAATTTACATTTTATGAATAAGAGGAGAGTGGGACTGGTTAGTCATGCAATAGATTCACATTATTGCATGTCCAAGTGTTTTAGGCATGTCAACTGGCATAACTACTTAGTTTATTTCAGAATATTTCCTGATTCACAACGGCTCAAAGGTTGTCATTCAAGAACTGAGTTGATTTCAAAAGGCTTCAAGCAAGATTAGTATACATTATACAATGTATATATCCTTCTGGTAAGCTAGAACTTAGTCTGGCAGATTTATTTCCACCAGACAGTGGTTTTAATTGTTGATGAGAATTTGGGTAGGAAAAAACATATACACTATTGCCCCACAATTGATCATAATAACTGGTATATCTGCATTAACTCATTCCATTTCTCTTGGAAAGATGATATCAATCATCCCTGTATACAGCTCTGAAAGAAAATACATACTGATGTCACAAAAATAATGCACCAAAAATTGTCAACATGAAGATTATTTTTGGTTTTCTGGATTTATGTCAACATCTCAACATGTCAGCGTGAGGGAAGCATCACAAGAGCAATGTTTCTTGCTTACATGCATGCGCTGGGCTATAGTTGGCAGTATATTAGACAAAAATGTCAGATCTTCTGTTAATATATGGTTGTTTGCAATGCTTATTCTGAATTATGCTTGAACTTCCTGTCAAATTGGAGACTTATGTCCTAGCCAGAGTTTATAATTGTTTCAATAACCCATTTCCACATATTTGTTACTAATTCATGTCTCTGTAGTTCATTTAGTGGGTTTAGTAGATTGACCATAAATCTTTCAGCTTTGTTTGCACATACACCTTACATTGGGATGAATGGAACTCCAAGTGTATGAGCTTGGTCTTTTGAAGTTGATAACTACCTGATGTTCATAACACTAATGTATTTTCTGAATTTGTTTCTTGTGTCTTGGGGTCACACGTGATTCTTATGTGATTAATCATTCAAGGGTTATCTTTTCACAAGGACAATTTGTTTCATCCATTGCTGTGCTTTCTAGCCTGCACTTTTTCCTAAGCAATTAAATGAAGTATACATAATTTACTATACATGTATATGTTGTTGCCCTATTTTTTATGTTGATATGGCTATGAAGTCTGTCTTTCCATCTTTTACATATTGTAAGAGTAATTATTCAGTAGAGAATACAAGAAGTAGAGAATTCAGCGAGTATAGAATATTATGCCTAATGAATCTTTCATGTGGCACTTGATAAATTTGGAGTCTTTGTATTCTTTGAATTGCTCTAATTTGAAGGTGAGTTGATATTTTCTTAATCGTTAAAATAACATTTATCATGTTTACCAATTGAAGTATAGTAAATATTAAGTTTTATTTATCCAAAAAAGAAAGTATAGTAAATATTAAGTTTATTTATTTGGCGTGAGTGTTGTTCATTGAGATGGGAGTAATATGCAGCCTTCTCACAGGCCATACCTGATGAATTGACATGTAATTAGGTGGACTGTTTGTGATCTGTAAGAGTGGAAGGTGTAACATCTATCACTGTCTCAAGGAACAAGGTCTTTAGTTGTGTCATTACTTGTTACATCATCAGTAATTATCATATTGGAGAGAGAGAGAGAGAGAGAGTGTTTTGATCTTGTTATAATATCCCTTGTAGTTTGTATTCATAGATTGATTTGGTATTTTAACCTTATATGTTAGTGTAATAGTGAGTAGATGTAATGGTAATTGTGATCAGTATGAATGTGTTCTTTCAATTTTCAGTGAGCTATTTTTGTGACTGCTCAATTAAAAAAAAAAAGGGGTTTGTGTGGGTCATCAGCCTTAACTTCTCAAAATTGTTTAAGGTATCTCTGATCGTGCTGACATTAATCTGTGGCCTTTATATACATCAGACATTGATGGATTCGTGATTCCAAGCTTGGAAATAGGAGACTTAGATCAGAGTAAAACTGATATTTCATTTCAGAAGTAGAAGCCTCAAAACCTCCTTCTCCAAAGGTTAGTCGCAAGAATCCTACACTATTTATTACAAAGGATAAGGGGAAAAACACGTTGTCTGTAGATTATGGCAATGCCACTGGCAACATGGTAAACGGTCCACCAGGGATTGGCTAAACCCTTATTGTCATGAATCTGAGTTTAAGAAGTGGAATCCCTAGTGAGTGGAATATCTAAGAGCTTTTAAACTAGGTACACAAGGCTTTATTTTTTGGTTAATAGATTTGCGGCTGCTCATATGGTATTTTACCAAATGCTATAACTCACGACTACTAGCCTAAGTCCTTGAAGAATCCAGAGGAAGTACCTGAGCTCTTGGAGAGGATATAGACAAATGGGAGTAGGATGACTGCTGAGTGCTGACCCTTACAACTTGATCTTGAAGTTGTCTATGGATTGGGATAATTAGGAAAGTGTAAGATATACATAGGAGGTGATGGAGAGAAATGGGTTGGGACAAGACCGACGATCTTATAGCATTATGATACATAGGCTTTATGGCAAGGGAAGAATACAAGGTGCTTTGTGCTTCTTCAATGCGATGACATTAAACGGAATGGTGCCAGAACCAAGGAGAAAAATATTGGTATATGACATGAACATTAAGTTCAAGGAGAGCAGGCAAAAAGAGGAAACAGTGTTAAGAAATAAGGATGGATGATTGTTAATGACTAGCATTTGTGGGTCTCATCCTTTCCTCCGTTTGACAAAAGAGGTAATGCTTCCTCTGACTTTGAACTTCACGTGATTTGGTAAATACTTTCATAAGAAAGGAAAAAAATTAATTCCTTAAACATTTTAGACATGCTAAAGTTAGGCATCTAGTGAAAACTATCTTTGGTGAGGCATTCTTAAGTAGTTAATACTTGAGAAATGACACAGGCAAGATTATTATATTTTTTACATAGGCAATTTTATTACATGGAGTTTAATTGTCAATTGATCATGAATTTGCATTTGGTAGTAAATTTTACTCTCCGGACATTTTGATAATTTTTGTCTAATATATATTTTTCGGGATTCTAACTGTAATTGAAAATATAACCGCAGTATGGAGTAGGTATTGAATATAAGCGCTCTATGGAGAAAGGTGCCTGATGATTTCCATGTAGATCTGTATACATGTCATTGTCTCATTAGGCTTTTGAAAATGTAAAAGGGTGTAAATGGTTGAAATTTAGATCAATATCATGGCATGGATTCAACTTGAATATCTCAGTATCAAGCTTTATTGTATTCGGATCTGGGTATTAATTGTACTGATCTGGACCCTTACCAACAACTTGTTTTCCTTATTGCTTCTCCAAAAATTACATCAAAAGTAATAAGATAAAGTTATATAGATAAAGGTATACAGAGCCAAGTATGGCATGCGACTAACAGAAAAATGATGACTAAAAAAAATGATTATAGGACAAGCCTCTCAATCCGCATGAGTTCTTTGGTGACGTCTACCATAGTTGGTCTTATTTCTGAGTCTGTTTTTCTACATGTGAAGGCAAGGTCTATCACTGCTTGCAATTGTTGCTCTGTAGTACTAGCTCTCCCTTCCCCTGCCAAGATTGTAGGATTCACAATGCAACGACCTTGAGCACCATTTTGCATATATACCACTAATGCAACACTCTTTTTTTGGTTTGGAGAAGTCCACACATTCACCATTATTCAATTGGGTAAAATCATTTGAATTCTTACCTGTTAGAAGTTCTAAAAGTACTCCAAAGCTATAAACATCAGCTTTCTCTTTTACCTTACCTGTAGCAAAATACTCAGGAGACATGTATCTTACACACCAAGACAACAAATCAACTTGAACGTGAGTCTCACCTTCGGGGACTAATATAGAAAACTCAAAGTTGGATAATTTGGCAACATCATGTTGGTCTAAGAAGATATTTCGCATATTTATATCCCTGTGGGTGATAGGTCTAGAGAATGCAATATGGAGATATGAAATTGCGTGAGCAATCTCCCTTGCAATCTTTAACCTGCTTGCCCATGTTAACGGCTGATGTTGTTAACTGCCACGAGTGCCCTGAATTTGATTGGCAAGGCTACCATTCACAGCAAATTCATGTACTAAAATGGTAGGTCGAGTCTCAAGGCAATATCCTATAAGCTTTAGTACATTTTTGTGAGCGCTCATCTTAGCAGAAATCACTAGATCATTGATGACGCAGTTGGACAATTTCCGGCCTTCTGTAATGTGTACACCGCCTTCAAATTTCCTAATGGAAACAAGTCAGCCGACAAGAGAACCCTTGTACCATTTCCAGTACAACTCATCTTGGACTATAACAAGACGAGCATCATAGTTGTTGGTTGCCTGCTTGAGCTCTTCATCAGAGAAGCTACGAATGGGAATGGACTTGCCATTACAGAAGCCAATCAGCTTTTCTAGTACCATGCTTCCATTCTCAAAAAATGCTCTCTCTTTCTCCTTTCTATCCTTACTCATTCTAAAGAAACAATTTTTTTCACCAATTTTGCATAGCTTGAAGGTGGCGTGACATTTTTATCCTTATAATTTCTCCTACCACGTCCCCATCAAACTGCCTTGGAGATTTCGTCCATAGGTGGAGCTTTTTCTTATTAGCCACTTTGAGACAACTGGACTTTTTAGAAGACTGCTACAGGGATCAATGGCCTACGCATTCAACATTTCAGCATGAGATCAACTCCAGTTTTGATGCTGGCCACCTTATAAAGTTAGAATAATACTAGAGATATAAACTATTTTACAAAAAAATTTACAAACTGTTGAAGCGGTGAGTGATTATTGGTAAATAAAAGTGTAATATTAATGGTGAGCTTACATGAAAACCAATAAGAGGTTTCAGTGGCAACTCTAAAAATTTTTGTCAGGGTGTTTCTTAAGAAGCATAAATTACACAATCTAATAAAAAGATAAATTCATATATTGACAACAACAACAATCAAAAAACACGCAAATATATAAAGTTTACACTTTTTTTCTATGAGTTTTTATATTTTGAAATCGTTGTATGATAGTCTCATTATCAATGCTACTAGCTACATTTCTTTCAATGTACACAATTAAGCAATGTTATAATCTTTTGGGCTTACTATGTTATAATAATTTTTTTTAAGATTTTAGTTCAAAATTTTTTTTGGGCTTTTTCTTTTTTCTTGAAAGCCCTAATATATTGTTAAGTAGAACAAATTATGGAGCAAAGTTTAATTTTATTGGCATAAAAAAAACTGAGGGTGTTCCCAAATTTTTTGAAGGGTAGACAAATATAAAATTTTAAATTATTATATATATATATATATATATATATAAAGTTCAGGTCAAGGTGGTCTAGTCTTGTGACCACCCTAGCCTTCAAGTGCCGCCGCCCCTATGGCCACATCAAAATTTTGTAAAAATATTGTAAAATAGTTTGTAATTGTAATATTACTCAGTTAGGTATAATTGAGTGATTAAAGTTCCACTAATGAACTAAACTACAAAATGTATAACATATGAACAATTCCTAGTGCTTATGATGAATCAAACTTAACTATTCGCACTATCATAATACAAATACAAGAAACCAACTTTGCTTAGAATTATATTTTATCATTGCACACATGCAATGTTGCACTAGAATTAAATTACATATCAAACAACTATATACATTATGATGATCATACACGCAAAATTTAACATGGCTTAATTCATCAATAGCATTTGCCACACTTGCATTGCTACTATTCCTATCCCTTTTTTTATTCCTCTATCCTTATTCTTTTGATTCTTTCTACACTCGTGAATTTAATGGCTATTTTTTCAATAAACTGACCGATTATAATTGTATGGAGGATAATAAAAAAAAAAAAAGAAAAAAAAAAGAGAGGAAATATAAATAATTTAATGATATAGAGGATATAGTTAAATTTAAATGTGGAATAAAATAATATGAGAAGAAAAAAAAGTAAAAATAAAAGATATAACAATAAACACCAAATTATTAAAAGCATGCTATGTAATATAATAATAATATTTTTTATATACTATCTTTAATTCTTTATAATGCAATATGATAACATTCAATGATTAAAAAAAAAAACACAAAATTAAATTGCACCAACCTAAAATAAAATTCTAAAGAACACAAAAATTTATCAACCTAAAACAGATATGCAGAAAAAATTAAAAAAAAAAAAAAAAAAAAATCTACCAAAAATTGAGAGACAAATAACATATTTTTTGTGAGGGAAAATTGAGCTTAGAATGGAAGAGTGAATAACAAATTTATGCTAAGAGGATGATAATAAGAAGAAACAAAATAAAAGAAGATAAAAGGAAAGAGGAAGAGTGATATTAAGATAGAGGGTTTGGGCATATGAGAAGGTAAAGGGAATGAGAAAAGTTGGAGAAAGTGTAAAATATTATATTTTTAATTTTTTTAAATAAAAAAGGATGAGAAAATATAAATAATTTAATGATATGGAGGATCTCATCTTATTTCAATGTTGAATAAAATAAGATGAGAAGAAAAAAAAAAGGAAAAAGAAAAGATATAACAATAAACACTAAATCATCCAAATCATGCTTTGTAATAGAATAATATTATTTTTTATATACTATCTTTAATTCTTTATAATGCAATAATAGGATAACATTTAACAATCCAAAAAAAAAAAAAAAAAAACCCCTTAAAACACAAAAATAAATCTCATCAACCTAAATTAGAATTCTAAAAAATACAAAAATTTATCAGCCTAAAGTTGAGATGCAAGAAAAATAAAAAATGAAAAATGAAAATTCAGCAAATTAAAAATTGAGAGAGAGAGAGAAAGAGAGAAAAAAAAAATCTTTTTGTGAGGGAAAACTATACAAAGAATGGAAGAGCATATGACAAATTTATAATAAGAGGTTGTGAATAAGAAGAAACAAAATAAAGGAAGATAAAGGAAAGGATGAATAGTAATACTAAGGTAGAGTGTAGAAGGAATAGTTTTGCATTTAATCTAATATTTTAAAATCTGAATTTTTTACACTTTTGCAGGCCAAAAAAGAAGAGAAATTTCTACCTAGGAGGCTAGGACCACAAAAAGTGCCTCCTTCACACTCACAATCAAAGCAGAAAGAGCCAAATTCTGCCGGTTGTAAGCAACTGTTCAAGCAAAAATTGAACGAAGCAGATGAGAGGACTAGCGGGACAGGTCCCAATTTAATCAGTTAGCACAAAGCCAAAGCCAACACCAACTATGCTTTGAATTAAATCTATTACTAAAAGCTTATGTCAATATAGTTATTAAATTTGACCTGGCCCCGGCCTGGGCCAATAATTCAATGAACCAATACCTAAGTGGCGGATTTCCAAAATATAGAAGGACCATAATATTATTGCTTACAAAATATTTCAATGCAGGACATCGGCTAGTCATACACAATTACAATCACAACAAATTTTTGTCAATGCCTAGAATTGACAAAAAGATTATCTTGACAACGACCTGATAGAAAAGCATTCATATACACGACAAATTCTGCTGGTTGTAAGCAACTGTTCCTAGCATGACTACTACGGCCAAAATGGCTGAATACCACAATTTTTTGAAATTTTTAGCAAAAAACCACTATTTTGGAAATAAATGATAATCTACCACTTTTTCTAGTACTCGAATTTGGTGAACTCGAATACCCTATTTTATAGTTTCACCGTGGCTACTGAGCTGGAAATTGACAATTAAAAAAAATAAAGTGGTACTCGAGCTTGATAAACTCGGGTACCATGCAACACAATACTCGAGTATACCAAGCTCGAGTACCTTTTATAAAAAAAATACAGAATTTTTTTTTTCTAAAGTACTCGAGTTTACCAAACTCGAGTACTATGTAAATTTTTTTTTTTTTTTTTTTTTTTTTTGCTTGAGGATAATTGACAAATAACATAAAGATAAAAATAGGTAGCTTTTTTATGTTTTTATTTATTTAAATAGAAGCATTGTAAGATACAGAAATTTTAATTTCGAAATATGAATTTAATTTATACATTGATTAAAATTTTTCATTGTTTTCTCATAAAAATTGTTCATTATTTTCTGTATAAACTATTTCTACGATTTTATAAAAAATTGTTTTCTGTTCAGCATTATTTAAGAAATTGTTCGCTCTCTTTTTTGTATAAATTATTTTCTATTCACTATTTAAAAAATTGTTCATTGTTTTCTCATAAAACACCTAGTGAAATCGTGTTTTCTAAATTTAAACACCAAATCTGAATGTTTTTTCATGTTTGAATTTCACAATAATCGAATATATTTTTCTGCATTGATAAAATATGTTTCTACATTTATGAAATTTTATCTCTACACATCAGATTTATTGTATATTCAAATCTGCTTACTACATTCATAAAATCTGTTTTTTGCATTAATTAAAACTGTTCACTCTTTTGTCATAAAAATTGTTCACTGTTTTCTGCATTAACTATTTCTAGCATTGGCGCAGTTATTGCACTTAAATGGTTTTTGTGTTTTTCTAAATTTGTAACCATATGAATAATGGACAATCTCTATGAAAGAAAAATGAATGATTCGAATAAATCACCTAATGGTAAATGCCTTGAAAAATGAAAAATGAATGATTCGCAGTTATTTCACTTAAATAAATTCATATGTCCTGCTGCTTTCAAATGGTCCATGATGAATACATTCCTTCACAGGTCAATAATGTAAACCTTGGAGATCATAGCAGAAAAGCGAAACTTTGCTCATTGAGATATGTTCATACATACCTTCTTAATAACAGCATCATCAGGGATAACCACATGGCATTCGCATCCATAGGCAGGAGCAATTGTACCATGGCTTGATAATAATAAAAAATAAAAAAAATAAAAAAAAGCACACAAAAAACAATATAAGATTCCTATGATTTCCAATTCTTACCATTACCAATTCTTCAAAATAGTTGTTGAGTATTATGATTTGTGCTTGATGGATTGATAAAATTCAGTTTCTAGAAAATTCTCAACTAAGCCAGATACTTAAATTAATCTCAGTTTACTAAAACTTCTAGTTTGTTGAATATCCAAACAAAGAAAAATAAAACCCCAACATTAAAATTTCTTTCTTTTACCCTTAAATCATTACAACAACACCAATCAAAGAAGTATAGGTAACAGATATTTACCTCTTGGTCCTTTTCAATGATTTTTACCGCTCCATCTTTGGCACTCCCTCCAGGATTCAAAAACTCACACTTCTCAAGAATCTGAACAACCCCACAAACAGACCAAAACAGAAACATCATCCAAGTAAAAAGAAAAAAAAAAATCCTTGGCATGAAATTTGAAACTTCTCTCAAAATGGAAATTTAGATGACACCCAGATAATGAACTGAACCAAATAAAAATAATTGGTAAAAACGAAAACTAAAGAAAACCCAGATGATAATAAAATAAAAGGAAAATTGAAAAAGTCGAATGCTTTTTGTTTACCTCGCAACCAGTGGCTTCGGAGAGGCTGTTGATAGGAATCAAGGGAGTATTTCAAATTGCATCAATAAGCCCATTTCTGAGCTTCTTCTTCTTCTTTCAGAGGGCCAAGTTGGTTTTTTTTGGCTCTGAACAAGTAGGAAAGCACCGCCATGGATATAGCAGCAGCAGCGAAATAGCGCCTATGGTTCTCAAGACGCCATTGTAGCGCTTCGAAGTTCGAACCCACGGCCTCGTACCAAAACCCTTATTCAAGTGTCCTAAATATTAAAATTAAAAGGGGTTACTTGCAATTCCGTCAACTATTTTGAAACCTAATTTTAAACTAATATATATATATATATATTCTTTTTTTAGCTGAATTTTTTTCTTGAACTATTTGAAATAAGTAAATAACCTTCCTACTCTTATCAATTTTCGTTAAATTTATAAATTTTAACGGAATTTAATATTGTCCTATCAATAATATAGTATGTAAAATACCAAGTATATCCTTAGTTAAATAAACTAATCATGCTTTAAAAAAAATTAATCACATCGTGTCTCTATTCCATAGAGTTTCTTTTTCAACCCCCCTCCCTCTAATCATTATTCACAGTCTAAACATTTATACAAAATTACAAACATGAGTATTAAATAATAAATAGATGATTTATAAATAGGAATAACAATGGGGTGAGTTTTCTATTCTTTAACTTACTCACACTCACGCTTCAAGATGAATCTTTCATCCCCCACCTAGTCCTTGTGAGTACCCGCCCTGCCACATTCAATTTTATTTAAAATACACCATACATTTAATTAAAACTCATAAGATATTAAAGAACAAGTTTTAACATTGCAAAACCTTCTTAATTCATAACAATACAATAATTCACTATAAATAAATAAAAAACAATTGAGAAACACAAGAAAAAAAAAAATCAAACATAATAGTACAACAATTAAAAAATATTTACAATTTAAATCTCTTAAAATATAAATATTAAATTGAAAGTTATCAAAAATTTAAATCCTGAAGGCTATGCCTTATTAAAAAAAAACTTATAATTTTTTTTTAATTGTACTGATATAAACGGGTGCAGGAAGAAATAGCCTATGCACCATATTTTTAGGTCCATCCAAACTTTTGTAATTGACTCTCATGATTGGTGTTTTCTGTCTTGTTCTTAGGCCTCCTTCTCAGCTTCTCTTTTGTTTATGACTTGTCATGCTCTGCTTCTTTTGGTCTTTGGTTATGCTACTATTTAACTTTCAGTATCAAAGAAAAAAACTACTAATTATGCTTCAAATTCTTTGTTATCTCCTCTTGTTTGAGAAATAAAATTTGGTCCTAGTGTACGAAAGATTTAACATGGTTCTCCAGATTCAATGACACTGTACAATAAATCTAAACAATCTCTAACTTTTCTTCTTCTTTTTCTACCTTTTTCTATTTCAATTTCTTTTAGAAAATGTTAATGTTCCCAGCATGACTAATATTCTGGTAATACTGATACACCCAATGCACACTCCAAGTAACAATCCACCTCACTCCCTTCTTGCTTTAACCTAACCACATGCAGATTGGGCTGTTTCTTTCATCGTCCTGGCTATGAAAATGGAGGAGTTGGAAAATCAATGGCAACATCTCACATTATCAGAGGAGGAGGGTACTGATTGCTGGTCATGCACTAGTTGGAAAATTCTATACAAATTACAAGGTGACAAATAATCCAATGGCAGTGGCTGTGCTCAGCCCCGCTGATATATCACAAAATCTTTGCTGGATAATAGTATGAGACAGAAGCTTTGAGAGGTTGAAATCTGTGATGAGTCAGAAGCATTCCACATGATATCATCCTCCATATATTCTCATATATATTCTCACGCCTTCCACTGGATTGTGTGCTCAGATTGAAGTGCGTGTGTAAGGCATGGTCTGTGTTAATCAGTGACTTTGAAGCTTTACACTTGAAGCGCTTTAGGGAAACATCTCGTGGGATCATCTCTTTGCACACCCGTCGTAATTCTCGTGATTGCAAGATTTCCTTTGAAATACGTTCTTTACAAGTAGGACGTGGGTTTAAGACTCTCTTGAAAAAAGACGTATTTAGATCAAACATGTTCCTGAGTATCGGCCAAGTACATTCCTTGGACGGTTTGATCTGCTTGAACGACGGCGAAGATTTTGATGTATTTAATCCCACCACAAAAGAGTTTGTTAGTCTGCCACCTTGTCCTTGCGACGCTTTTCCAGCTTTTCCAGATTCGCGGAGGTCTGTTATATTATCTGGATTTGGATATTGTCCTCTGCCAAGCAATATAAAGTATTGAGCATCTTTCACTATGTGTACGGAGATTTGTTTAATCAGACTCCACTTTCTGGATTCAAGGCTGCAATAATAACCGTGGGTCGTTCGAATTCATCATGGAGGATTATTGACATCCCATCGTCCTATCCTTTTTCGGATAATATAACATTCTGTATTAATGGCACTTTCTACTAGTTGAATTACTCCAAAAATCAAAATCAATATCAATATCATCACATTTCAACATTTAACGTTAGTGATGAAACATTCCAAGAAATCGGTCTACCACTACAAGTTGACATGCGCCCTTCAAAGACTATGTATTTGGCAGAACATGAAAGGGAGGTTGTGTTTAGTTGACTTCGTCAAACACAATGGGGAACACTTGGATGTATATATCATGCTGGAGAATCATCAATGGGAATTTCGATTTAGAGTCTTTTTTGAGGATTTCCAACAATATGAATATGATGCTTCTGACTCATATCCAGAATGTGTATCAATGCTATGACACGTTTGCTGGATAATGGTATGTTTTCTTCTGTGACTAAAAGATACAAACTCTAACTTCCTTTTATGTGAACCCTCCGAATGTGTCATAGACTGGTACATTGCATGAATAAACGAGTCAAACGTGTAACAGCGCTGCTACTGGAACACGCGGTGTGTAATAAATTGAATTTTCCACACGGATCCAAATTGTGAGCTAAGTTTGACTAAGTTGTGTTTATCGGCTATTGGGGAAAGCCCCACTTACTTTCCACTAAACCTCCCTGAACTTTCTTCCAGTGAATCTCCCTCCCTCCTCTGCACCACTATTCTTACAATTCCCAGTAAGCAGAGTAGGCACAAAAGGGTAGGCGAGGGAGAGAGCAAGGTTCCACATTCAAGCTATGCGGAGGAGTTGGTTGACAGATCATTTCTTTAACAAAACAAGAAAGGAAAGAGAGAAAGCGTTTCTTGAAAATGGAAGTAAGTTACTGGAGAAGCTGATTGCCTCTTGCAATGGCAAGCCTATTCCCATCCGTACCTTCTCCGCTCAACAGCTCCGCCAAGCAACCAACAACTATTGTGAACATCTGGGAAAGTATTGGTACAAGGGTTCTCTTGAAGGGAAAATTGTTCTCGTTAACCGATTTTCTGGTTCGGGGGCTAATGTGCATGAAATATATACGATAAAGTACTCACATATCTACATATTTAGCTTTACTTTTATGTTATTTTGTGACTGATTATATAATATCTTTGTGTTGCAGATAACAAGGGCTTTACATGCAAAGTGGGGCTAGGCCAATTGAATCAAGCCAACTTACATCCAGCCAGGCATGAATATTAAATTTAAGTCCAATTGGAGTAAGAAATCAAAAAAAAATTGCACCAAATCCAAGTCCAATTCGGATTAGGATTCCAGCCTGCACATCAGTTAGTATTTTTGGCATAACTTTCGGCTCAGATGTCCAATCAAGATGATTCAAGTTGGGCTAGAAAGTTAACTTAAAGGGCTACAACTTTGTAGTTTACCCGAAGCCCTAATTCTGACGTTAAATGGGCCTAAATAGTCAGTTAAGTAAAGCCTAAAAGTCTGGGATTTTCTCCAAACGGGAATTCAACTTGTAATAGGATTCATTGACCTATTTAAATGCTTTTTAGGGAAAAATTCAGGGGGGACTGAGGCTAGTGCTAGGGCTGAGATGCAAAACAGAAAATTGGAGCAAGAGGCAATGCTGCATGTGGCTTCTCTGTACCTTTTCTCCATCATAACATTGTGACTATTTCTTTCTCTATTTTATTTGTCTAGTTTAATGTTTAGTATTTTATTCTTTTGTTTTCTTTCAATTACCATGAGTAGCTAAATTCATAATTAGGGTTGAGGATGAAACCTTGTTAAGGATTATCAGTAATATTTATGTGATTTGATTTTTCCCACAATAGTTGTTCTTTAATGATTTAAATTGTTCTTGCTTCATATCAATTGACTAAGATGAGATTCTAGATATGAGTTCAATCATGTTTTTCTCATGATTTAGGATTGGTCTTAATTAATTGAATGCTTAGTTTATTAATTCTTGATTATAAAATTGGATATCGTTTGTGATTTGTCTGTCAATGGATACAATTTATGATTTGATTTTTAGAATTGGATATATCTTGTGATTTGTTTGGCTATGGATACAATTGATGATTTGATTTTATACTTAAGAAGCAAAGAAGAACATGCTTTTGATTTTTAAAATAAGTATTTTAATGAGAATATTTTCCATGGTAACAAGATTGATTTCTAGATTATCATGTAGTGAGTTGGGAAAAATTAATGATCATAAATATATGCTGATATAACTTGCAAGGCGGATTCCAAAACCTTAATTCCTTTCCCTTGATTGTTTACATCTTTTTATTGCTTTATATCTTTTGCTTAGTTTAACTATTTGCTTAATTTTATTATTTGCTTAGTTTATTTAATTTCAAAACAACCAATTTTTATTAAACTAGATTAGGATTAATTTGGTTAAGGTTTAATTAATTTTCCTACATTCATTCAAGTCTCTGTGGGTTTGACCTCGTTCTTGTCAAATTATACTTCAGTACGGTTTGTGCACTTGCGAGTACTTTAAAATTTCACAACAAGTTTTTGGCGCCATTGCCGGGGACTTGGTTAGGAAAATAAATTAGATTTTAATTGAATTTTTCCTTCTACTAGTTGTAGTTGAAATTTATTTAAAAAAAAAAAAAACAAAAACAAAAAAAAAAACAAAAAACAAAAAACAAAAAAAAAAAAAAATTCTTTGTGCTTGGTGTATGAGAACTTGGATACGTGATAAAGAAAATCATCTTGTTAGTTTTGATTATTCATCCACAATGGGAGAAACAGGAGATGATTCAAAAACTCTTAGGGAGTTGTTTTCACCCATAACCACCAACCCTCCATCTTGCATAGTATTGCCCGCAACCACTGCTGCACATTTTGAGTTGAAGCCACAGATAATCCATCTTCTTCCTACTTTTCATGGATTGGATAAAGAAGATCCTTATATGCATGTGAAAGATTTTCTTGAGATTTGTGCTACTTGTAAGTTCTAGAATTTTACTGATGACTTTGTTCGCTTGCGTTTATTCCCTTTTTCCTTGAAGGATAAGGCAAAAGCATGGCTTAATTCTTTGTCACTTGGATCTATCACTTCATGGGAACTTTTAGTTACAAAATTCCTCTCTAAATTTTTCCCAATGGCCAAAACTAATGCTTTAAGGAGAGAAATTGCAGATTTTTATCAGGATGAACAAGAGAAATTTTATGAGAGTTGGGAGAGATTTAAGGACTTGATCTTAAAGTGTCCCCATCATGGCTTTGAAACATGGAGACTAGTACAATATTTTTATAATGGTTTGACTCAGACAAATCGTAACATGATTGAGTCCATGAATGGTGGTGGATTTTTGAGTCTTGTAGATGATGAGGCATACAAATTTCTTGAGAATTTTTCTGAAAGTTCACAACAATGGGATTTTTCCAATCGTAGAGAGAGATCTGCCCCTGCAATTAAGAAAGGAGGATTGTATGAAGTTAGTGATGATTTAGACATAAAAGTTAGGTTGAACAATCTCACTCGTAAGGTTGAAGCTTTAGTTTTAGATAGAGGGATGAATTTTGTCAATCAAGTTCAAAGTGAAACATGTTCTATTTGTGCAAGTCCTATGCATACAACACAAATGTGTCCTTCTGCAGTTGGGTACCCTGATTTTATACTGAGCAAGCAAATGCACTAAACAATTATGGAAAACCATTTGCTAGTCCATTTTCAGAGACATACAATTCAAATTGGAGGAACCATCCTAATTTCTCATGAAGGCAAAATCAGCCTCCCACAAATGTAGGTGGACAACAAGTGCATCAACAAAGTCAATTTCGTCCACCTAGTCAAACATATCCTCCCATTCCTTAATCAACATCTCAGTTTGTAGCACCACCAAGACAACAACTATCTTTGGAGGAGTCTCTCAAAACTTTCATGCAATCAACGAGCCAAGGCATTCAAGAGATAAAAAGTTCCACCCATTTGAATACTCAAGCTATTTCAAAGTTGGAAAATCAAGTTGGCCAGTTAGCAACCAAAGTTGGAGAGAGAGAGAAAGGAAAGTTTCCTAGTCAACCTATACCTAATCCAAAAGGGCAGTATGCAATTAATGGTTCTTCTAGTTCTACTCATGGACAAGAACATGTTCAGTCTATTACTACCCTTAGGTCTGGTAAGAAAGTTGATAATCAAGTGAAAATGCCAGAAGTGGAGGATGATGAAAATATTGTGTTAAAGTAAAAAGGAATTCACAGTTCACAGGATGATCATAAAGAAAAATCTCAACCTCAATTCCAATTCAGGATCTTAGTTCCCCCCTTGATAAGAGGTTTGTTCCTAAAGCTCCATTTCCTCAAAGGTTAATCAGTACTCAAAAAAGTGCACAATTTGGAGAGATTTTGGAGGTTTTTAAGCAAGTGCAAATTAATATTCCATTTCTTGATGCAATTCAGCAAGTTCCTGCTTATGCTAAGTTTCTAAAAGATCTTGTGACAATGAAGAGAAAGACAAATGTCCCTAAAAAGGCATTTTTGACTGAGCAAGTTAGTTCAATCATTTAGAATAAATATCCAGTGAAATGTAAGGACCTACAATTTCATGCAAGATTGGGGATCATCTCATTGAGTGAGCTTTGCTAGATTTGGAGGCAAGTGTGAACTTATTGCCATATTCAGTATACTTATAGCTAGGTTTGGGGGAGTTGAAACCAACAACCATGTCACTTTAATTAGCTGATAGGTCTATGAAAATCCCTAGAGGTATTGTTAAGGATGTGTTGATTAAGGTGGATGCATTATATTTTCCTGTTGATTTTGTTGTGATAGACACTGAGCCTACTCTGAATGCCAGTACACAAATCCATGTCATTTTGGATTGCCCTTTCTTAGCCACATCCAATGCTTTGATCAATTGTCAGAGTGGTGTGATGAAGATTTCTTTTGGAAATATGACTGTTGAGCTTAATATCTTTGACATAAGTAAGAAAGTACTAGACAAAGAGGATATATGTGAGGTTAACATGATTGGGAGCCTAGTCCATGACACTTTCCTATAATCAAGTTGTGAGGATACCCTAAAGGATTGCTTAACCCATTTTGATTGCAATTTGGATACTGAAAAATCAATTGAGGAGGTCAATGCATTGTTGGATTCTGTTCCACTCTTAAGTATTATTAGCTGGCAGCCAAAAGTGGTCTCTTTTCCACTTTCTTCATCCCCATTCCCATCTATTGTAGAACCACCAAAGTTGGATGACTTTTAGAAACACCAATTGATAAGTATACTTCAAGAGCATAAGGAAGCTATAGGTTGGAAAATTGTTGATCTTAAGGGTATTAGTTCCTCTATGGTTATGCAAAGAATTCACTTGGAAGACATTGGTAAAGCTTCTCAACATGTTTTTGACCCAGGTAAGTTACGATCTCATTGGACTAATCCATTCATAATATACATTATTTATCTCCATGGTGTTGTTGAGGTTTGGATGGTCCTGTTTATCAGGATTGACTCCAGTTGTGTTAAATCCTTTTGCAAAAAAAAAAAAAAAAAAGTTTTTCTTGTTTATTTTCTGCTTTTAGATTAATATTTGTGTTTATTTTCTTGTTTAGTTTTATTTTCTTTTCTTCTAGCTGATATTTGACAGAAATTAATAATTATAACAATCAGCTCGATCAAGGTACGTCTCCTCCTTCTCCTTACCTTACTTGTTTCTTCTTAGTTCTCATGTTGCATATTACTATTTTGCTCTCTTTTCATTCAAGACATATTTTTGAGAGTATCATTTTTAACATTGAGGAAAATGTTTGGTTTAGGTTTGGGGGGGATGTATATAGATTTCTATCTTTTTGTTTTGTTTTGTTTTGTTTAGTTGTGTTAAAAAAAAAAATCATTTGCCTAGCTTGAGGTTTATGTTTTGAGTTCATTATACCACTTTTGCTTAAAGAATTTCATTGCTTTCATGCTCAATTCATTGCACATGCACATAGCCACTTAGACACAACTTGTTGTTGAAGGATAAAAATGATTAGAAAATCTTGATGATAACAATGTGAAGACTGTAACCCCTGTGAGATTTGAGCGAATCATTATTTTTTTTAGGGTTATTTATTGTTTCTATTCTTAAAGTTCATTTGGAAGTGCATAACATATTTCCCTTGTTGAAGTCTCATTATTCTTTCTTTTGGTCAAGAAAAAAAAAAATGATTTTATGCCACACTTGAATCTTTTGAAGTCATTGATGTTGAATGAATTATACTAGTCTTTGAGAAATGAGATTAGGCCATTTTTGTCTACTTTGAGCCATATATGTGTTTTTCTTTTTCTTGATACATTACCACTAGTCACCCCATTAAGCCTTTTAATTAGCCTTTCTTTCTTAAAACCCTTATCCATAGTGTTTCAAGATGGAATTTGATCAGTTTATTTCAATGTGGTGGTTTGTGCGAGAATTCAAAGAAGAAAGAAAAAAAGAATTGAATTGAAAAAAAAAAAAAAAAAAAGAAAAAGAAAAAGAAAAGTGTCAAAAAGAAGAAAATAAAAAGGGTTCTCATCAAATTTTGAGAAGTGAAATGTAAAGGAGTATTGCTTTGAAGAAGAAGAGTTGAAAAAAAAAATGTTGAATGGAAGTTCCAAAAAGAGTTGACATTCCGACAAATCTTGAAAACACTTCTTATTATTTACCTTCACCCATATTTATTTCATTCCCTTTACTTTTACCCTACATTACGTCCTAATAAAGTCCTTATTTGATCTTGAAGATTGTGTAGTTCAGAAATTGATATGACTGAATAAAAAGTGTGGTATAAATTCTTTTTGGCATCCTTTCATGAGACTACTTGTTCTTTCTTGATTAAGCGTTTTTCATGTGGTTTATATGTGAGATGTTTGATTTTGCTTACATTATTCCGCTCACATATGTTGTTAAAAGTGTACACCCCATTTCAGAGTGATTTCATTTGTTGAGTGATAACACCGGAAAGATTTGAGTTGAAGCATACTTTCAAATAGAGATTCGAGTCAAGTTTATTCTAAAACTAAGAGTATGTTTGGGTTGGCTACCACTTTTCACTCACATTGAGTTTTGATGGCATGAGAAATTTCTTTAGCATTTGTAGTGTTTTTGAACTTAAACTAATTCTCTTTGCAAAAGGCAATTGAAAAAAAAAATGTTTGATTTTCTTTGTTTTGTTTTTATTTTTATTTTCTTAAGAATTCATTCTCAGAATTTTGTGGGTATATTCCCTGCAAACCCTCACGAGACTACCACTCGTCCACTAGTGTAAGCTAGGGATTTAAAGGCTTGTTGCATACGCTAAATGCCATCGAAATTTCTAGTGAAAGTGGATTAGTTAGGATATTTTCTTTGTTTTATTTTACTCTTTATCTGTTTTGCTCGAAGACTAGCAAAATGTAGGTTTGGGGGTATTTGATGTGCATGAAATATATACGATAAAGTACTCACATATCTACATATTTAGCTTTACTTTTATGTTATTTTGTGACTGATTATATAATATCTTTGTGTTGCAGATAACAAGGGCTTTACATGCAAAGTGGGGCTAGGCCAATTGAATCAAGCCAACTTACATCCAGCCAGGCATGAATATTAAATTTAAGTCCAATTGGAGTAAGGAATCAAAGGAAATTTGCACCAAATCCAAGTTCAATTCGGATTAGGATTCCAACCTGCACATCAGTTAGTATTTTTGGAATAACTTTTGGCTCAAATGTCCAATCGAGATGATTCAAGTTGGGCTGGAAATTTAACTTAAAGGGCTACAACTTTGTAGTTTACCAGAAGCCCTAATTCTGACGTTAAGTGGGCCTAAATAGTTGGTTAAATAAAGCCTAAAAGTTTGGGATTTTCTCCAAACGGAAATTCAACTTGTAATAGGATTCATTGACCTATTTAAATGCATTTTAGGGCAAAATTCAGGGGGGACTGAGGCTAGTGCTAGGGCTGAGATGCAAAACAGAAAATTGGAGTAAAAGGCAGTGCCGCATGTGGCTTCTCTATAGCTTTTCTCCATCATAGCATTGTGACTATTTCTTTCTCTATTTTATTTGTCTAGTTTAATGTTTAGTATTTTATTCTTTTGTTTTCTTTCAATTACCATGAGTAGCTAAATTCATAATTAGGGTTGAGGATGAAACCTTGTTAAGGATTATCAGTAATATTTATGTGATTTGATTTTTCCCACAATAGTTGTTCTTTAATGATTTAAATTGTTCTTGCTTCATATCAATTGACTAAGATGGGATTCTAGATATGAGTTCAATCATGTTTTTCTCATGATTTAGGATTGGTCTTAATTAATTGAATGCTTGGTTTATTAATTCTTGATTATAAAATTGGATATCGTTTGTGATTTGTCTGTCAATGGATACAATTTATGATTTGATTTTTAGAATTGGATATATCTTGTGATTTGTTTGACTACGGATACAATTGATGATTTGATTTTATACTTAAGAAGCAAAGAAGAACATGCTTTTGATTTTTAAAATAAGTATTTTAATGAGAATATTTTCCATGGTAACAAGATTGATTTCTAGATTATCATGTAGTGAGTTGGGAAAAATTAATGATCATAAATATATGCTGATATGACTTGCAAGGCGGATTCCAAAACCTTAATTCCTTTCCCTTGATTGTTTACATCTTTTTATTGCTTTATATCTTTTGCTTAGTTTAACTATTTGCTTAATTTTATTATTTGCTTAGTTTATTTAATTTCAAAACAACCAATTTTTATTAAACTAGATTAGGATTAATTTGGTTAAGGTTTAATTAATTTTCCTACGTTCATTCAAGTCCCTGTGGGTTCGACCTCGTTCTTGTCAAACCATACTTCGGTATGGTTCGTACACTTACGAGTACTTTAAAATTTCACAACAGGGGCCCATCTTACCATCAATGATATAGTGATTTTGCACAAATGAGTGCTCACAGTAATGTATTAAAGCCCATTGGGTGTTGTCTCGAGACTACACCTCTTATTTTAGTATATGAATCTGCTACCAATGGTTTTCTTGCAAATCGAATTTATGTCAAACGTGTTACTGAACTACAACATTAGCCGATGGTGTGGGAGAGAAGGTTAAAGATTGCAAGGTAGATTTCTCATGCAATTTCCTATCTCCATACTGCCTTCCCAAGACCTATCATCCACATGTTTATGCATGTGCGTGATGTCTTATTAGATGAACATGATGTTCCCAAATTGTCCAACTTTATTTATTCCATATCAATCCTTGAGGGTGAAACTAACGTGAAAGGTTTTTGGGGCATTCAGAATGTAAGGTTCTGTCCCCCCGAGTCTAAAGCATCAGGTAAGGTAACGGAGAAAACTGATGTATATAACTTTGGTAGGCTTCTTCTAGAACTTTTAACTGGAGAGGATTCTTATAATATAACCTGATTGACAATTGATAGAATATCTAACTTAATAGCACACATGCATGACTGTGCTCAAGGTAGTTGCATAAACGAGATTGTGGATCCTGCAATCATGGCAATTGGGGAAGACAGTGCTAGCTTACCACGGCAATTACAAGCTGTGCTGGACCTTGCCTTGACATGTACAGAGAAAGATCCACAAAGAAGGCCAACTATGGTAGATGTTACCAAAGAACTCAGGCGGATTGAGAGGTTCATTCCATGACTCATTATTTTCTTGCGTTCATCCAATCATCTCTTAGCTATATACTTTGCCAGGATGATAGAATGAACTCAATGTGATGTAGAACAGACAGCACATGCCTTCTTGGAGCAGCAAGGGCACAGGAAGTCACAACACAAGATCAAAGGGAGGTGCCAGTAGGGGCCATCAGAGGTAACAGTGTCGGAATTGCATGAAATTTGGCAGGCTGAAGGGAAACGGGGTTCTGATCCAGATTCATGACACCATGAATGTCGCCAAATTTTAGGCAAATTCTTTCGTTAAGGCCCCGAAAACAATGTTTTTGTTATTTATAGTAATATTTGTTTTTCCTTAATAACTTTTAGTTTAAAAGTCAGAATAAGGTCCCGTCTGTTTTGGGACGACCCTTAAGGTCAGTAGTTTATGATTCTGTGTTTAACTCAATTTTGCCATTTTTGGTAAAATTCGGTAATTTTGTCACCTAATCGCTTAATTAGTGCGAATATGGGTTTTAAACGTTTTTGCTCAGTATTTATATGTTTTGTAGCCGTCAGAGGCAAAATAGACTATTATCAATAAACACAGACATTTTGTCAATTTTCTCTACTGGTGGATTCCAGTTTTTATCTCCTTGTGGATTCAGGGAAACCCCTCGTGAATTCGAGGTTTACTACCAGAGACTAACAGTTTAGTTTCTGTTTCATCAAGAGAGCATCGTGTGTGCTCTTCTTCAGGCTTCCGCGACATCATAATGTAATTATGATATATAAAATGAATTTTAAGTAATTTTCCTATGTAAAGAATCATGTGGTTATGTAATATTCTTCATGAGTTCAACTGGCTTTTGCCAATGACTTAAATATAGAGATTTCAGCAAAGAGCTCAGCTCAGGTAGATTGAGAGGTTCGTTACATAACTAATTATTTACTTACCTGGGTTGATCCAATTATCTGTTTTGCTATGTATAATGTAGTTATTAGCTTAAACTAATTAATGTCAAAGGCTGGGGGTGAAGAATGATATAATGAATTAGTTTTAATTATGATATAAAAAATAAATTTCAAATTTTCCCGTGCAAAGAATCATGTGGTTATATAATATTCACAATGAGCTCAACCAACTTTTGGAAATAGCTTGAATAGCCATGGAAATTTCAAATTTAGACTGGTATGTAATTTACCCTATCAAATAGATTCACATTATTGCACTTTCAAATGTGTTAGGAATGAGAATAAGCAGATTTTACTCAATTTTCAAACAAATGGCCGTTAATGGAATTCAAACAAGTTACTAGGCTTATTTGATGAAGAGCCATTTAATGTAATTAAAAATATCCCATTGCCACAGATCAGAGGTAAGACTAATAAACTGATATGCATCTAAAGGAGATTTTTCTGTGAGATCTGCCTATAAATTTCTCAATCACACAGGTACACACAAGTGGATGACGAGCTTCTGGGAAGTTTACGGAATTCAAAGCTTCATGAGCATTTTGAAGAGCATGCTTCTACATCATTGAAGAGAAATCTTTCTAATGATGAAAGCCATGCTGTGAAAGAAGCCTCTGTAAGGCCTCCTAAAGCTTAATTGTGATGCAACCAAATGATAAAAGAGCTTGTATGGCAGTTCTGTGATTGGGAAGGCAAGAAATATCTGTGGGTTTCACCAATAGCAGTAGTAGCTCAGGTTTTCTTTTTTTTTTTTTTTTTTTTGGAGCATTTAGATTTCTAAAGAGATGAAATTGCTCAAAGTTATCATTGTGGCCAACCCTTAAGGTACGTATTGATGCTATAAGAACAGGTAAATAGATTGGCATTGGCAAAGGAGGTTATTTTTCTTTTATTGGGACTAAAAGGAATGCAAGCCAGGTAGCTCATAATTTGAGTACCTGGGCTGTGTGTATAGTGGTTTGTAGGGGGGGAAGACTTTTGTACTGTTTAGATGGTTACTTGGTTTGTGTATAAAGTTTTCTTTGTCCAGCATACCAAAAAAAAAAAGGTCTTAATCTTCTAACTGGTATAATTACAGTTAACTCCTTCCCCTTGAATGAGATAAAGATTGTTGTCCTGAAAAGAACAAAACAAAAGGTCATTATTCTAAAAAACAGAGATGTGCTTAATCCTGCTCTAGTGTTACCGTTCACACTAACTCATTTGATGCCCAAAAACTCTAATATAATTGCCTTGGGCATCAATCTATGCTGAGACAGATATTTAGCATTGTAATACATACACAAATGCCTCATTCCACTATCACAAAGGATAGTCACAAACAATAGCATGAACACACACACACACACAGTTTTTTTTATGCAGACACTGGATGATGGAGGATGGACATTAAGATTTATTTATGAATTATAAGATGTGTGTGGTTATAACAATATTCGCAAAAGGCTTATTAGATTAAAAGGCAGAACTTAGTTGAATTTCAAAAGGCTTCCTAGTTTACAATGGCTTAAAGGTTAGAGATTAAAAGGTTCCAAGCCAAGGAAGATAATTAGTATTCATTGTTAATTTTTTTTAGAAAGATGCTCTAAGAGTCGTATGTACAGTAAAATGAACTACTTGCTCGAATTAGTCTCACAAACTTCTTTTCCCCTAACATTACAGAATTAACCATTAATGTGAATTTGGGTAGAAAATTCATTAAATGTCTTATTGCCCCACAATTGATCATAATAACTGGTATATTGCCTTAACATATTAACTCATTTCATTTCTCTTGACAAAATAATTCCAATTGTCCTTGTATACACCTCTGAACAAAATACATATTGTTGCCCCGAAAGAATGAAACAAAAAATGAATTGGAAGTGAATTTGGCCAATAAACAGATATTTTCCTCCTGCTCTAGGGTTATTGTAAGAGAGTGAAACAAAAAATTGACATTATCCTAACAGAGAGAGATGTGCCTAATCCTGCTCTAGTGTTGCTGCTCCAATATGTCGTCATCTACTAAAATTTGGATGACACCTTCTACCGGAGATAGACACCAATATAAATTACCAAAATTAAGTACTAAACTTTGCAGGAAAAATATTTAGTCGCATAGGCCTGCTCAAACTTTGGATGGAAGTGACAAGAAACATCTAAGTCAAAGCTCTAGGTCACACTAATTCATCTGATGCCCAGAAACTCTAACCCAGTAGCCTTGGGTGTCAATCCATGCTGAGACAGACATTGTAAAACTTACTTAGATGCCTCATCCCACTGTCACAAAGAATAGTACAATAGTGTGACCAGGACCCATTGATTGTGCCACTCAAACACAATTCATGGTTGATGAACTTCCAAGAAAGAGCCCATCATTCTTCAAAAGAAACCCGATAAAAGTTCAAGCACATAGCATGAAAACATACAAAACTTAATTGTATTCTAGCCAGGGAAATGGATGAAGGATGGAACTTTTTTTACATTTAGGACTAGTCCCTTTCCCTGTTTTTTTTTCTTTTTTTTTTTTTTTTTTAAAAAAAAAAAAATTTAAATGGATATGAGATTCTGAAATTAGTAAATTATTTTGTTTTTTTCCCCGTGCTATCTTAGGGTAATCTGAGAGATGTTATAGGTAATTAATAGACTGACAGGTAAGTATGAAGAGACGAAATTAAGCAGCTTTAATTTTTTCTAAATCAGATTTATTAATCCAGTATATATATAACTCATGCATATATCTTTTGCAAACCTATAAGTTTCAGTTTTGTTTTATATCATCCTCTGGACAAAGTCCGAATGCAATGCAAGGGTCTTTTAATACAGTTTTCCAGTTTGGTGTATGGTAGAGATAAGATTGCAATTTCAAAGGCTAACATTTTGCTCAATTATGTCAAGTGTGATAATTATCTTATTAACCTCATCGATCAAAAAATGGAATGTCATTTGTTGAAGGGTGGGAACATAATTTTTTTACAAATAAAAATG
The DNA here is from genome assembly GCA_030445155.1 of Quercus variabilis. NCBI lineage: Eukaryota > Viridiplantae > Streptophyta > Magnoliopsida > Fagales > Fagaceae > Quercus > Quercus variabilis. The sequence goes on along the minus strand of CP129452.1, from coordinate 5,106,229 downwards.
GAACATGGGCCAGCTGCTGATTTTAGTGCCCATCACTATATATATGAATTGATGGGTTGTTTGAATTTTCTGCAATACATTCTGGTTTTAGAGGTCTGGAGAGAGAAGCAAGACAGTGATGGGAACTCTCATCTTATCCTAGAGTCTTATATAGCCTTATTCCTTCATTAGAAAGTTTATAAATTTTCAAGGAAGCTTTTTCAAGTAACATGGTAAGCCCTGATCAGTAACATGGAACATGAACTCTTGTTGTACCAAGTAACATATCAGTAAGTTGGGGTAACTTAAAGGTGGATTATTTTACTCCCAGGGTTTAAAGAAAAAAAAAAAAAAAAAACCTCCTAAAAAAATAGAAAGTTAATAAGTAAAAACCAAGATAAATAGATATACATATAAAGATAAATAAATGAATAATTATTGAGATATGAATATAAGTATATGACAGTGGGATAAATTCAGGAACTTTTATTCTTTTCTTGTCTTCAAGTGGGGACCTACTAACTTGGGGACTAACAAAAGAAATAAGTAAAGCAAAATTAAAGTTAATAAAAAAAAATTTACTAGGACATCACAGGTCAAAAATTGATAACTGAATGTGAAGCTTTGATTCATAATTTCTAATGCATCCATCTTTCGGATGTTGATGACTTGTATGACTTTACATTTGAAGCTTCAAGTCTTTTCCTGATTCTGCTTCAACTATTTCTCCTCTTTAGAACCTACAATCAAATTAAATGATTTCAATTATCTTGTGAACTGACATATTCTATATAACCAGTTTTTTTTATTAATAAAATAAATACTTGAAGAGGCTCTTTCTATTTAAAAATGATAATTAAATATAAAAATAACATGAATTCAAGTGAGGAAAGGAAAATATGAATCCAAAATTGTCTTTTAATGGATAATTGGGCCAAATTGGCCAAATACCATCAATTTTTGAACTTTTTTGCACGAAAACACTGTTTCGGAAATAAACAGGAATCTACCACCTTTTTAAGTACTTGAGTTTGGTGAACTCGAGTACCACATTTTCCAGTTCCACCGTGGCACAATGACATGGCATGATTTAAATATTCTGCTTGGTACTTGAGCCCACGAAGCTTGAGTACCGTATTACTGTGGTACCCGAGTTCACTAAACTTGGGTACCATTCTGTAATGGCCACATACAGAGTGTGCGCTTGGGCAAATTGGTACCCGAGTTTCTGAAACTCAGGTACCAATCTGCCTTAACAAATTTTTTTAAAAAAACCCTGGGCCAAATTCAATAAGGCAGATTGGTACCCGAGTTTCAGAAACTCGGGTACCAATCTACCTTAACAAATTTTTTTGAAAAAAACCCTGGGCCAAATGGACTAAGGCAGATTGGTACCCGAGTTTCTGAAACTCGGGTACCAATCTGCCTTAGCAAAGTTTTTTGAAAAAAACCCTGGGCTAAAAAAACCCTTGGCTAATTTCAATAAGGCAGCTTGGTACCTGAGTTTCGAAAACTCAAGTACCTACTACCACACTTCTTTATTACCCACCTACTCACAATTTCGCACTAGCTCCAACCGTTGGAGTAAATGCATAGTTAATGGAACTCGAGTTCTTTGAGCTCAAGTACCTTTTAACCAAATATCACCCCCGTCAGCATTATTACTTCCATTCAGTACAGACCTCTTTCCAACTCCATGTGTGAGTGAGATCTTTCCAGCATAAAGTTTGCTGTTTGGTCACCATCTGCAAGTCTTTGAGCTGTGTCAGTGTCTCCATCAACCAACGTGCTATCCATTTCACCATTGGGTCAACCCTCTTGTGACCAATAGATAAAGGTATTGTTAAATGCTTAGTTTTTTTATATTTCTACATGGGTTAAATGACTTCAATGCTTAGTTTTTAGATTGTTTTCGTATGAGATTTTTATGCATGAGTTTCATGTAATGAGTTTTGCAATATTAACTATGTACAACAGCTGATACATACATGGTTCCATATATATAGTGGAAATTTAACTGTGTAATGAGTTTGGCCATTTTCACCTCAAAACGAGTATTAAATTTAATAGTATTCCAATTAAAGTAGCCCCAAAAGCTTATCCCATATGGCCATATCACAAAATTAACAAAGAGCTCTAAGAGTATTCCTACTCCTAGTACCAATAACAATTTGTACATAACTTAATTTCACTCCTTCAATATTTAAGGTTGTCTTTGGATGATTTTTTTTTTTTTTATTTAGCTTATTTTGTTTTAAAAATTAATTGTGTAAAATTATTATTGTGAATCTTTAAAAATTTGTACATATATAATTTAGCTGCAAAATAAATTAATATTTTCAGATACAATAAACAGATCATAAAGATCTTTGGAGTAAATTCCACCAAACACGGGTTTGGTTTATAGAGTTGGCTTCAATCATTTCTACATTTCTACTGAGTTAAGAGGATACATCCTCATCTGGACACATTCTATAAAGCATAGCTAGTGAGTCCGTCCCGCATTGCATATGCATTAGCCCAAACAAAAGTCATCTCTGTTTGCCTTATCTTTTATGTTTTGATTTGAAAGGATACAATTGTTGAAGCAATAAAATAGTGATCCCTTAAAAGATCATTTACTATGTCTTGTGTTCAAACGTAAAAGATGTTGGTAGATACTTTAAATTTGACAACATCATAAACATACAGATATATATACATACATTATAACTAGTACTATGACTTGTAGTACATGTAGGGTACTGAAATTTATTTTATGAACTTTGTATGTGGTCTCTCTATTATTGGATGATAGTACGAATTGTTAAGAGATAGTATAGGAGGTTTTTAGGTAACAGTATTGTAAGATTTTATTCAACTACCATGCTAGTAGAATTAAGGTTTCATAAGTATTGTACAAAGCGTCATCATATATAGCACTTTAAAGGGTCATAAGGAACAATATATATAGCACCTTAAAGACACCCTCAAATCTTTCAATCTTAAAGTAGATTTTTTGAAATATTTAGAGAGTTGTTCTACTTTTCTATTTTTTGATAATTCAATAGTTAGAAAAAAACGGATTTCAACCTTGAACATTTACATTAAAAACACTAAGAAATTCCAATTCCTAATTGTGAATCTAATGACTTTCTAAGGCATATGACGATTTTGTAACTAAATGTGATTACAAACCCTTTCTCCTTCCTAATTGCATCAACTACAATAAATTTATAAGATGATCATTTTCTACCCCTAAACTCCCAACCCTTAAGATCCTAAACTGATAAAACAAGCTAAATGTGCCAAATGAGAACGACAAATGTTATCCTAACCCAAATTCAACGAGTCCACGAAGCATTTCATAGATAGTTCATAGAAGCATTTCATCAAACACATAATTTGCATTACAAACCCACAAAAAGATAACAGAAATAGAAAATAAAGACAAACCCAAAACAAATCATTGAAAATACTATGAAACAAAACGCACAAACAAATGAACAAAACCCACAATAAATCAAATGAAACCCAAGCAAACCCACACAAAAAATATATATATATATATATATATATATATCAAATGAAACCCATATCCCAGAGCCTATATGGATTCAGATTTAGTAGAAATAGAGAAATAGAGAGGTCAACGAAGAAGAGAAAAGTTAGAGTGATGAACCTGTGTTGCCGTGAGAAATAGAGAAAGCAGAAGAGCTTGTGGTGCCGAAGAAGAGAGCGAGAGCGAGAGCGAGACTGAGAGCGAGATTGAGAGGGACATTGAGAAAGTGATAGCGAGATTGAGAGGGAGATTGAGAAAGTGATAGATGAGAGAGTGACAGATTGAGTAAGCTTAGTTGGTAAGTTTAAGTGTTAGTAACTCCCGGTGGCCAGAACAATACTTGAGTTCAGGAAGCTCGAGTACTGTTTGGAATTTTTAAATCCCAATTGCCATGTCAGCAATGCTATAAAATATAGTACTCAAGTTCACCTTAAAAAAGGGTTACATCACCATTTATTTCAAAAACAGTATTTTTTTGCCAAATATTTCGAAAATTAATGGTAAAAGGCCATTTTGGCCGGATAATTGAGCAAAGCCGCATTACATTTCATGTAGTCTATTGTGGAAGTTGAACAATTCAATTATGTATGCTTGACTTATGGATACAAGTTTTGCTATAATTAATATTATTAGTCGTGAGTGGATAAAAATAAAAGGTAAATTCATATATAAGTAATTATTTATTATTTATAGTCAACCACAACAAAATTCTAACACAAAAGTTTTTAGGTTAGAAGAGTTTATTTGAAAAGATGACAGATGGTTTAGTTTAGGGAGAAAAAGTGATATGATTATGAATCTAGAAGGGTGGCTTTTTAATAATTGGAGCATATATATGATTCTTAATAAATAAATAAATAAAATTGGAGCATATATGATTCCTAATAAATAAATAAATAAATATTGGAGTATATATAATTCTTAAAATTAAAAATGGAGCATATATGATTCTTAAAAATATATTTTAAAATCATCACCTTTTTTTTAAGTTTTTTCATATCAAGATGGATATATTTTATAGGGCATTTAAAAGAAATGCAAACTAAAAAAATAGTGGTTTTTAACTTTCTTCCAACTTTTTTATTTAAATATTAACCACTTTACAAGAAAAAAAAAAGGTCAACAATTAAATTTCTCTAAATATAAAAGAAGTATTATGTCCACAACACTTTCACAACAAATCTTAAATAGTAAGTTGTTACTAGTTCTAATTTAAACTCACTACTAAAATTATTTCTTTCCTCTGTGCTTACCTCTCTAGTAATGTTGTGATTCTCTCCTAGAGGTTACTATTGTCGTGATGATGATCCCCCTACTATGCATGACAAGGGTTCTTTATATACTGTCTGTCGTGACTTTTTTTTACCATTTTAGCTCTTAACTACCTTTGTCCGGTTTAGGTATTCCTGCCGACTACCACTGGCTTGTCAGTTATCCAGCTACCACCACTTACCTGTGCTGGCTGCTCCACTCCCCATCACCAAACAAAGAAGATTATTTTGTTTGCTTACTCACCCTAGCATTCTTATCCGCCACGGTGTGGGTGTTCCCTCTTCCTATCCTTCATGGCATGCACCTAGTGATTCCAACTCATCCTTGCTTCTTTTGGGTAGTATGTCATCCCAGTAAGACATTTCCCTCAAAAGAGCCTAGGCGGGAACCCCATGATAGGCATTCCTCTCTCCCCACTGCCAGACCATACTCTTTCTTACCTCTGACTTATGACCGACCACTTCCTGTATTGGCTGGGTACATGCTGGTGATGCCTGGGCCTTGCGTGTACTCCACTTCTATGTTCGTCAAAAACTTGTCTACTGCTCATGCATTTGCCATGGTCTAGAACCTTGTCTGTGCATTCTGCTGCTCATCCTTGACCTCTTATGGTGTGAACTTCTTTCTGATTTCTCATTCCTTATAGCTTGCTTCTTCTCAAGGGTCGAGCCTTGTTTGATTATGGGCTTTTCTTCCTACAACCATACTCTTTTGCTTCTTCCGTAGTCTTAAAACTATTTCTACCATGCTACTCTGCTATTCTTGCTGCAGTGATATTTGACCCAAGCTTGCTGAGCTTCTTTGGGCCTGCTGCTTATTCTTTTCTCAATGACTCAATATAGTCATTAGATTCATACTCATGCTAATTTGGTCTTTCTTATTTCATTACTTGTGGGCTCCTTTGTCCCCTTTATTTCTTCTTGGGTATCCCTGGCTTATTTGCTTTCCTTGAGCATCCTTGGCTTATTTTCTTTCCTTGGGCATCTTGACCCTCTTTCTAGTTCTACGTTCTCATGGGTTTTTACTAACTCTTTTGGGCTTACCTAGCCCAATTATCTTATCCTTCACCCTCTTGAGTCTAATAGTCTTTCCATCAGCCCCTTACTTTTTTTACTTGCATTACCTCAAGCTTGCTGTGGCCCATTCTCACTTTTCTTCATTACGTACTGCCCATGGGTTTACTACTTCTCTCTCCGGGCTCCTTTCGGCCCATTTACTTCCTCAAGGTCTATTTATTTATTTATTTTATGGGTCTATGATTCATTATTCCAGCCACTCGGGCTTAATGGTTTTTCTATCCACTCATTAACTCTTCCCTACCCATATTGTTGGGCTTCTTCCTTTTACTGAGCTTCCCAAAAATGAGCATCAACAACTATACACATATTTTTTTGGCACAAAAAATAACTAAAATGTAGAATTACCTTTTAAAAAACTATTAAGGTTCCTAGTATCACTATATTCATACTTATGCTTGAGTCAATCAAAATTATTTGTTGCCAAGAGTTTTATAAATCAATCAAGAGTTCATAATGTTTTCAACAGAAATATTTAAGGGTGTTTAGTATGAGGGAATCTACCTTAGAATTTGGATGTCTGAGAATATAATTATTACTAAGTTATTTTGATTGAGAATCTAATAAAACTCCTAAGAATATGAAATTATTATATTTAGTTTATTCCTAAGAATTTTATTGGAATTATTTACATTTCCCAAAGTATCCTTAAATTTGTAAACATAACTCAGGTTTATCCTTAGATTTGTAAACATAAGTCAGTTTGGAGATGGTCAAGATGGTATGCGGATACCATGAGAATACCAATTTGTAAGCAAAAGGTTACGAACCATGTAAGTGTGATAATAAAAAGAACAGCACCAACAAGTTTGGGATAAAATTCATTGTGACTTTCGTAAATATATGTATGACTCAATTTATTTATTTATTGGTGTGATGGTTCTATGAATTAGGAATTGAGATTAGGTGGTATTACACTTGATGCAAATACTATCAATGGTTGATATTGATAGTTGAAAAAAACAACTTTCAATCTCAACCATTGATTAAAGAATGTTTTAAAAAAAGTTAAAAAAAAAAGTAAGAAGTTCAATTTAAAAAAGTGAAAAGTAAAAAAAATTTGTGAATGAAAATAGGTGAATTGCACCCGGGGCACTGCATCCTACTCCATGAATTAGATAGCACAAACTCTAAGAAGCAACATAAAAATTGAAGGGCAAAGCTACAAAGATAACAAAGAGCAAGTAATTCAGGAAGTGGATTCAAAATTTTGTTTTGTATAAATTTATGTAAATTTCTAATTGTACATTTGTCCTTAAAAGTTAAAAGGGTCACGCAGTACATGAAGACCAAGGGTCTGTTTAGTTGTATTGTTTAAACAACACAACACATATTTTCACAATATTTTTTCGTCCATACGCACAACACTTAAACAATGTTACTAAAACAACATTATCAAACAAGCCCAAATTAGTTGAAATCCGTGTTCTCGTTTTCCACAACCAAATTCTAATGTGAAGATCTGAATTTTTGATAATCCGAATAGTAATGTTATTGATGAAGATATCTAGGGTTTTGAAATTGGGTAAGTTACAAAGCTTTGAACTTTTCGACTTGTTGTGCTGTTTTTTTTTACTGTTTTAGTTGTGAATTCGATGTTGGGTTTGTTTCCCAAGAAAATGTGGGAAACGCTAAGAGATTTTGTTGTTTGAATTTTGGGTGTTTATTATTCTGGGGTAGTTACGGACTGAGTGGGAATGAGAGCTTAGCTAAATTGTGGTTTTGTGGGGCCTTGTTTAGCTCGGTTTTTGCATTTCTTAAAGCTGCATACAAGTCAAAGAGTCGAAATTTTTTTGTTAGTGTAAGTGTGTTTTGGCTTTTGAATTGTCAATTTTGATTGTGTTACTTGTCAATACTATGGTTTTTTTTTTTTTTCTCTCTTTTTGATGGGTCTATTCAAGTTTCTGGCTTTTTTAGATCTTGTTAGGGTTTTCAGTGTGTTAAGCTATCTATAATTACACTTAATTATACTCTTTTTTTCTTTGGAATGTTGTTGGTGTAGTTCAGATGTTTGCTCCAGTGTAGTTCATCTCCATTTATTGCTTTTCAATTTTTATGGTTTTTCCAAACTCCATTTTAGGTTAACTTTTTAATCTCTTTAATTATGGAGTTTTTTTTTTCCCCAATAAAGATTTCTTTTTCTTTTTTTGCATTAATTTTATTTATTTATTTATTTGAGAAGCTTGCAAAACTTTATCATGTATGGAAAATGGAAACTTGCGAGTCAATTTCCTGCAATTTTAGTGATTATCAATTATACATGTTGTGCACTGCTTGATATGTGACCAACATGACAGTATCTTTGTTCCAAGATTGTGCCACAACTTGAGGGAGTCAGTAATGGAAAATGTTGTATCAATATAATCTGAAAAACTGTTTTCCTGAAAAACCAAAATTTAGGGCAGTGCTACTAACTGATAGTGTTCAATTAACACCTATGCTCTCTGGAAGTGAAGTATATCTGATTGGGAACCTTTTTATAACTGCAGTATTTTGTTGTCTTCGCTTTACTAGTTCTGTCAGGAGAGGAAAAGGCAGTTGCTGCTGGAGCATTTGCTTTGACTTAAGTTGATTATGGGTGAGGAGAATACAGTGAGTGAAGCTGCGGAGGCCACGGAAAATGGTACTAGCTTGCCAGAGAAAAATGGTGAAGCTGTGACTGAGAAGAAAGAGGTTCAAAACGGAGTAAAAGACATGGAAGAAGATAAAGATGATGAGAAAGATGAGAAAGCTGAGGCTGGAAAAATGGATGAAGAAAAGGAAAGCAAAGAGGAAAATGGAAATGGAAAAGCAGAGGAACCAAAAATGGAAGCAATGGAAGAAGATACTAGTCCAAATGAAAAAGAGGTGATTGAAGAAAAGGGTGAAGCCAAAGATGAAGTGGAGGAAAGGGGGATGTGACTGAGAACGAAGAAGGCCAGGATGAAGAGAAGGCAGCCGGTAAGGCAGGTAAGGGGACAAAGAAGCGAGTGAGAGGGAAGAATGCAGAAAAAGTAAAAGAGAAGACTAGGGAAGTTAAAGAGAAGAAGGAGAAGGAGCTAGAGCCAAGGACTCCTGCTATTGACCGCCCTGTGCGTGAGAGGAAATCAGTTGAAAGGCTGGTGGCATCAATTGAAAAAGAAGTTGTCAAGGAATTCCATATTGAAAAGGTGTTCATTACAATTTGCTTTTGATTCTGTAAAGTTTTAATTCTGGCTTTCATCTGAATTTTTTTCACACTTTAATTTCAAAATTGCAGGGCCCTGGTACTGCACTGAAAGATATACCTAATGGTATTGTTCTTAACCTGAGATGATTAAGCTTCTATTGTATTATGTATGAAGGTTTTTTTTTCCTCCCAGTTTTAAGCTGAATACATGTTTTAAGCCAGTTATGGGCCTGAGAACATAATTAGAGGATACATATTTAACAGGAAGAAGAAGTGTTTTTTTTTTCAGGTCACTTTTGAACCTGCAGTCATGGGCTTGAGAACATAACTTGACGATAATATTTGTTTAGATTCTATAAATTTTGCTGAGAACCTTTGGGGTGGTAATTCTATAATTAGCAGTTTTATGGAAGGACATATAATTGTATAATACTGGATTTATGTAGTGATAAAAATCTTGCCTTTGCTGGGTAAGCATTTGAGATATTTAAGGACCAAAAGTACATGTGGTTGTATCTATGGAGCAATAGATGTAACCTTAATATTTTTTCTGCTCCAGTGGCATTCAAGCTATCAAGAAAAAGGACTGATGACACTTTCAAACTGCCTCATACGATTCTCTTTGGAAGGAGAGGGAAGGTAATACATATTCTAAGGACTTTTGTGTGTATTCTGTTTATACATTTTGCTTCTCTTTCCTCCTTTATAGTAGGTAATGAATTTGCACTTTAAGGCCAATAAATTGGACTCTGGTGTTGTGATTCATCCCAGATGTTACCAGTCAGTGAGTCAGTATGCAAATCTTTATTCTATGTAAAATCCACTTTTTCTTTTTACAGGCATTTCAGGTCAAGAAAAATATATCCCGGTTTTCTGGTTTTGTATGGCATGACAATGAGGTAATATTTGTGTGTACAAGTAACCATTTTCTAGACTGGGCATTGAATTTTTCGTTTATCATGTTTGGTATGTGGTAGCATGGCAGACATGATCTCACTAATATTCCATCATTGCAATGTTTTTCATCTTACAGGGAAAGCAAAAGATCAAAATAAAAGAGAAATTTGACCAGTGTCATAAGGAGAAACTAGTGGAAATCTGCGATGTGCTTGACATACCAGTTTCCAAAGCTTCTACAAGGAAGGTTTGTTGATTTACTACTGATGCATGTTAAGCTGGGAATGTACTTGTGGCTAAATAACTACAAGGAAGGTTTGTTGAAGTATAGTAAATATTAAGTTTCTTTCTTAGGCGTAAGCGTCGTTCATTTAGATGGGAGTAATATGCAGCCTTCTCACAGGCCATACCTGATGAATTGACATGTAACTAATTAGGTGGACCGTTTGTGGTCTGCAAGAGTGGAAGGTGTAACATCTATCACTGTCTCAAGGAACAACGTCTTTAGTAGTGTCATTACTTGTTACATCATTAGTAATTATCATATTGGAGAGAGTGTTTTCATCTTGTTATGATATCCCTTGTAGTTTGTATTCACAGATTGATTTGGTAGTTTAACCTTATATGTTAGTGTAATAGTGAGTAGATGTGATGGTAATTGTGATCATGATGAGTATGTTCTTTCACTTTTCAGTGACCTGTTTTTGTGACTGATCAATTTTTTTTTTTAAATGGGCTTGTGTGGGTGTCATCAGCTTAAACATCTCTAAATATTTTAAGGTGTCTCTTATTGTGCTGACATTAATCTATGGCCTTTATATGCATCAGAAACTGATGGATTCGTGCTTCCAAGCTTGGAAATAGGAGACTTAGATTGGAGTAAATCTGATGTTTCAGAAGTAGAAGCCTCAAAACCTTCTTCTCCAAGGGTCAGTTGCAAGAATCCTACACTATTCATTACAAAAGAAAAGGAAAAAAAAATATTGTCTGTGGATTATGTATTTAAGTCTTTATTTAAAAATCTGTGTTTTTCCACTTTTGCAGGCCAAAAAAGAAGAGAATATCTACCTAGGTCCACACGGAGCACCTCCTTCATAATCAAAGCAGCAAGAGTCAAATTCTGTGAGATGAGAGGACCAGTGGGACAGGCCGGGAGAATAAGTTAGAGAGTCTCAGAGAACTTGTGGGTGGTGGCAAAGCCACCGGCAACATGGCAAAGGGCTCTACCAGGGATTGGCTAGACCCACATTGTCATGAGTCTCAGTTTGAGAAGTGGAATCCCTAGTGAGTGGAATATTTGAGAGCTTTTTAAACTTGGCACACAGGTTTATCTTTGGAGACTGAATTTATAAAAGGTTATGTATTTTGACAATAAATTTTCAACCAGGCCTTTGAGATTTGCTTTTGCTGCGGAAGATTCTTTCAGTAGCATTTACGATGTTTGGGTTGTATTTGCTGCAGTTGGTGTTTGGCCCTTCTCTTTTTCTTCTTGATTTTGTGCTCCTTCCACTTTGAGTTTGGGTCACTGTTAGATCTTGAAAAAAAAAATGATAATAACCTCAAGCGGAATTTTGCTTGTTCTTTAAAACCCTAGGATTATGGCTTTAAAACCTTGAATGAGGTGGCCCATGTGTGGTAATGTCCAAATGTAGTCAGTTAGCAAAGCTGAAGCCAACTATGCTTTGAATTAAATCTTGAGTAAAAGCTTAATTGATTTGCACGTAATCCTCTCACCTCCTCTAACTATTAAATTATCCAAAAAAAAAAACCTTTTACTAGAAGCTCATGCTGACCTTGAAATATCATACGTGTGGATATACAGAGAGTTGAGTTGAAATTAATATCATTAAATAATTTTTTTTATTATCTACTTAATTGTTATATTCATCATCTTTGTAAAATATAAAGTTAATAATAGATGGATAATTATTTATTATATAAAATGCTTATATTTTGAGATATTTTTGCACTTTCAAATTATTGACACAACAGGATTATGAATCTATAATAAATGATAGCCAATTAACTCAAAGTTTGGCATTCATATTAAAAATAATGACAACGTGTAATTTAGCAAAGAGATTTTCAACGCATTAATCTAATAAAAAAATATTAAATGATGGACTGTTCACAAAAGTTATTTTATATATATATATATATGAAAGAGAATATGAGTTAGGATTAAGTTGTACATAAAATGTAAGTTTGTAACTCTTAGAGATGTTAAACTAATCTATAACTTTATATATTATTGGATTTTAATATTCTTTATTTTTTTTAGAAGGATATTGGATTAATATTATGAGAATTCGAATATATGTATATTCAATCATATGTTTATATTTCTAATAGAGTATCCAAAATTTTGTTTAGAGAAAACAAGAATTATTTTAGCTTTTGCTTTTGAGAGAGAGAGAGAGAGAGAGAGAGAGTCCTTTGAGTGCATTTGGGATTTGATTTTTCTAAGTGTCATTAGGGTTGCCATTTTAAATGGTAATTTTTATGTTAAATTTGTTACAAAAAAACTAAAAGTTGGATTATTTTCAAAAAATGTTGAGGCAAAAAACAAAAAAACAAAAATTTTGATGACAATACTTTTTGCTTTCTATATTTTGGTCATATTTATAATTTGGTATTCAAGTTTTTATAACTTTATTTTAATCTCTATATTTTTAAACTTGTTGTCCTTTTGGTCCCTATTATAATCTCATTTACAAAGAATGTCTAAGTAATAAATGGACTTATTTACAAAGAATACCTAAGTAATAAATGGAATGCACTACTAGTTTGAAATTACTTCTTTTTTCTTTTTTTGTAAGTGAGAAGATGTGGGGATCAAAATATTAGTAAGTTTAAAAATATAAGAACAAAAATAAAGTTATAAAAAATTGAGGACCAAATTAAAATCATGACCAAAATAGAGGACCATCAAATAAATAAATAAAAGCAAACACAGTACTATAGAAACCGGTGGGCCCTCCAAAGTCAACTCACGGTATGGATTGGCTTTGAAGGGCTAATGTGAAAAGCTAAAGTTGCACTTTCCTTTTGAAATTCCCCAAAAAAAAAAAAAAAAAAAAAAAAAAAGTAAATATAGGAATTCAGCTGCACTTGCACTCTAGTTTCGATGAACCCTCCTGAATGAAATGAATTTACAATAAAAATCCCCTTATTGTCATTGAGCTGAGCCTCGCTCCCTACAAACAAAAGAGAGCAAGGAAGGACCTTCCACATTCAAGCTATTATGCGCTGGATTTGGCTCATGCCATGTCATTTCTTTAATAAAACAAGAAAGCAAAGAGAGGAAATAGAGGAAAGAGAGGAAAGAGCGTTTTATGAGAATGGAAGCCTATTACTTGAGAAGCTGATCGCCTCTTGCAATGCCAAGCCTATTCCCATCCGTACCTTCTCCGCTAAACAGCTCCGCCAAGCAACCAACAACTTTTCTTCTGAACTTCTGGGATATTATTGGGGCTATTGGTACAAGGGTTCTCTTGAAGGACGAATTGTTCTCATTAAGCGTCTAGGTGGTTGGGCCTATATAGCCATCAATGATTTAGTGATTTCTGCAAAAATGAGTGGTCACAGCAATGTATTAAAACCCATAGGCTGTTGTCTCCACACTCCATCTCCCTTTTTAGTGTTTGAATTTGCCGCCAATGGTTTCCTTTCTGATCGAATTTATGTCTCCCCTGTTACTGAACTACAACATCAGCCGATGGTGTGGGAGAGAAGATTAAAGATTGCAAGGCAGATTGCTCATGCTCTTTCTTATCTCCATATTGCCTTCCCAAGACCTGTCATCCACATGTATGTACGAATGCGCAATATCTTATTAGATGAACATGATGTTCCCAAATTGTCCAACTTTTTTCTTTCTGTATCAATTCCCGAAGGTGAAACTGACGTAGAAGTTAATGATAAGTTTGTGAATATAATAATCAGAGACCTAGTGTTTAAGGTGACAGGCAAGGTAATGGAGAAAACTGATGTATTTGATTTTGGTCGGTTTCTTCTGGAACTTTTAACCGGAGAGGATTCTTATGATGTAACCCGATTGACAATTGATAAAGATTCTACTTTAGTAGCATACATACATAACCGTGCTCAAGGTAGTTGCATAAACGAGATTGTGGATCCTGCAATCTTGGCTGAAGATAGGGAAGGAGGTGCTACTTTAGAGCATCAATTACAAGCTGTGGTGGACCTTGCCTTGACATGTACAGACGAAGATCCACAAAGAAGGCCAACTATGGTTGATGTCACCAAACAACTCAGGCGGATTGAGAGGTTCGTTCCATCACTAATTATTTACTCACTTGATTTCATCCAATCATATGTTATAGACAAACAGATTCGCATTATTGCATATCCAAATTATTTAGGCATGACAACAAACAAAATTTACTTGATTTTCAAACAAATGGCCATGGATGGAATTTAGAAAAGTTAAAAAAGCTAATTTGATGACATTATGAAATCCCCGTTGCTACTAAGAAGCAGGCCTAATAAACTGTTATGCATCATAAGTAATAAAGGAGAATTCTCTATGGGATCAGCTAATGGTATTTCTCAATCACACAGGTTCGCACAAACGGGTGAAGTGCTTTTGGGAAATTTGCAGAATTTAAAGCTTCATCAGAGTTTTGAAAAGCATGCTTCTGCATCATTGAAGGCCTCTTGAAGTTTAATTGTGATGCAACTGAATGATGACAGAGCTTGTATGGCAGTTTTAACCTGTCATTGGGAAGTTATCATTATGGCAAACCTTAAGGTATGTATTGATGCTATAAGAACTAGAGGATAGGTTGTTATTGGCAAAGGAGTTTGATAATTGTTCTTTTGTTTGAATAAAAGGAATGCAAACTAAGGAGTTCATGGTCTTAGTAATTGGCAATGTATAGTGGTTTGTTGAGGGAAAAAAAGACTTTTGTATTGTTTAGTTGGTTTGTAAATTTTCTTTTTCTAGAATATATATAATTTCTCAATTTAGTTTGACAAACATTTTTCTTTTTGCAAAATAGTCTTAAATTTTAATCATTCATGTGAATTTGGGTCAAAAATTCATTAGATAGCTTATTGCTCCACAATTGATCTTCTAACTGATATAATTGCAATTAACACCTTCCCTTTGAATGAGATAAATATTGTTGTGCTTAATCCTTCTCTACTTTTACTACTCCAGTTCATTGTTATCCTCTTAAATTCAAAAGGCACCTTCTGATGGAACTCTGCTGGAGAAATATAGTTGCATAGGGCTGTTTGAACTTAGTACCGTAGTGGAAAGAAACATCAAAGACAAAACTCTAGGTCACACACTCACTAACTCACTTGATGTGCAAAAACTCTAATCCAATTGCCTTAGGTATCAATCTATGCTAAGACAGATATTTGGCATTGTAAAACATATCTAGATGCCTTATCCCACAATCACAAAGGATAGTCACAACAGCACCAATACAGTTTACCAAAACAGCAAGTGTTGTTGGTGCAAACACTAGGCCCCTTGATGATGGAGGATTGAGAATAGGATATATTTGATTTGAATTTTATTTGGTTTGAATGCTGATTTTATTTCTGAATTATATGTAATTGACTGTTTTGTTTCTTTCCTTATTGATTCTAGCTTTGGAGGTCTTACTTCAAAAGGCTCCAAAAAAAAAAAAAAAAAGGGCAAAACATTGTGGTATGGTGAATTTGATAATAGATAATATTGAATTGAAATTTTTCTCTAACTTGGTGGTGATTTTAAGCAGCCTTAAGTGGTGAAGCCCTAGGTTTGTTATGCTCTTTATAAATCCCTAGACAAGTTTACAAACCTTGTACTACATCAAATATGGTAGCAGAGCAAAAATTTGATCCGTGTACTGAAATTCACAACCCAAAATGACCACAACTGTATGCAGCTTCTGAAACAACCTCATCAAGGCATTCAAACACTATCCCCCTCCTCAGTCAATCATACTAGTCCACATTAGGATCTCAACTAAAACACCATCGCCAAGTCCAAATCAAGTTGTATTGGTCCTTACCTTGACATGTACTGAGGAAGATATAGAGAAAATGCTAACAATGATAGATGTTACCAAAGATTTGGGGCAGATTGAGAGGCTTGTTGCATGGTAGATTATTTCTCATTTGGTTCATCAAAGTACCTTTCCATCTAGAATAGCCTCTTATTTAAGCATTGAAAATTCAAATTTTACCATGAAATCAAGTTTCCAAAAACACAATTTCAATGTAAAATGTGTTTATACTGAAGTTGTGTTTTCAATTTAGTTTGGCAATCCCTGTTCTCTTTACAAAATAGTCTTAAATTTTAATCATTCATGTGAATTTGGGCTGAAAATTCATTAAATAACTTACTGCCTCACAATTGATCGTCTAACTGAAATAATTGCTAACATCTTCCCTTTGAATGAGATAAATATTGTTGTCCTGAAAAGTACGAAACAAAAATGTCATTATCCTTACAAACAGAGATGTGCTTAGTCCTTCTCTAGTGTTACTACTCCAATTCATTGTTATCCTCTTAAATTCAGAAGGCACACCTTCTGATGGAACTTTTCTAGGGAAATATAGCTGCATAGGGCTGCTTGAACATTGGATAAAGTGGAGAGAAACAGCCAAGTCAAGACTCTAGGTCACACTAACTCATTTGATGCCCAAAAACTCTAATCCAATTACCTTGGGCATCAATCTAAAAGCTGAGACAGATATTTGGCATTGTAATACA
This sequence comes from Quercus variabilis, assembly GCA_030445155.1. Lineage (NCBI taxonomy): Eukaryota > Viridiplantae > Streptophyta > Magnoliopsida > Fagales > Fagaceae > Quercus > Quercus variabilis. Next base: position 5,089,580 of record CP129452.1, on the reverse strand, counting down.
TATACAAATGTCTCATCCCACTATCACACAAAGGATAGTCACAAACAATAGCATGAACACACACAGACAAAAAGAGTTTTGTTGGTGTGGACATTAGGCCTCTGGATGATGGAGGATCAAGGATGGACATTAAGAGCCACAATAACGAGTTTTATTTTTGAATTATTATGTGTTTGTGGTTATAATAATATTGTCAATGTTGAAGAATTCTGTTCGCTTTCGCTAGTTGCTTAACAACAACAGAAATTTTGGTTGGTATGTTCATTTAGTCATGCAATGCATTGAGTCCTTTGTCTTGTGACTGTTGTCCTTTAAAATGATTTGCATTTGATGTATAATAGGAGAGTGAGACCAGTTAATAATAAACAACACATTCACATTATTGCATATCCAAATGTTTTAGGCACACCAACTGGTTGATTTCAAGTCTTCCTAGTTCACAAAGGCTCAAAAGTTAAGAGATTAAAAGGAAGAACTTAGTTGATTTTCAAAAAAATTTCTTGTCTATAGTGGCTCAGAGGTTAGAGATTAGAAGGTAAAGCCAAGGAAAACAAGTAGCATTCATTGTTAATATCCGTCTACAATGGTGCCCTAAGAGTCTTATTCACAGTAAAATTAACTAACTACTCAAATTTCTCTGTCAATCGTATTTCCTCCTGACATTACTGTAGATCATAATAATTGCTATAATGGAATTAATTCATTCAACTTCACTTGATAAAATGATTTCAATCATCCTTGTATACAGCTTTGAATCAAGTATACCCAAGTTTGTCTTGCTGCTATCAAATGGTCCATGGTGTATATTTTCCCTCACTAGTCAATAATGTAAACGTTGAAGATCATCGCCGGAATAAGAGGAAGTCATTGGTCACAGAACTCTGCTCGAAAAACACATTCCAAATATACATTCCCAATCGTAGTATTATCAGGGATCACCACAAGGCATTTGCATCAATAGGGGTACAAGAGCAACTGTAGCAAGCACTCCCCTCAGTAACAACTCCAACACGAGCTAGCTTCCCAGATACCAAAGCCTGCATAGAGCCACAAATTGAAATGCTAACGAAATAAATTCAACCCTAATCATCAACAAACACAACATCCTATACTAAACAAATAATTTCCAAACTTAGCATCACCTTCTTTACCATACGACAAGGCACTAGTATCACTAGCTATTTGTTAATTTAGATAGCCTTGATTCATATTTAGCATTATTCCATTATTGACAATGCAAAGCATCACTTGATTTATTTAAGAGGGAAAAAAATAAAACAAGCATAATGATAAAATTTAAGTTTTTTCCTTAGCAAAGTATTGTTCATGGAGATGGGTGTAATATTCATCCTTCTCACAGGCCATTCCTGATTAATTGACATGCAATTGCCACGTTCTATTTTATCCTATAACCATATTGTTCTTGGTTTTTTTGATATTAAAAATAAATAAATGTTAACCATTTCATAGTTCCGAAGTACCTGCAAAACATAACCAAGTAAAAAGCAGCATAAGGTACAAAGAATGAATACACATCAGCAAGTAAATTAGAAAATCAACAACGGTAATTTCTGGCTGCTCACTAATCAAAGAAAGCAATAGGTGAGACTCATTTTTCTGGATCATAAAATTAACTGTAAAAGACAATTTCTTGATTTGTAACCAGATTCAGTCGACTGATTCCAAGCCGAAATGTGACAGTACAGATCATGAACCAGGAATTTAAAATATTTGTTTGCACTCCAAAGATATATCAAAGTATCCATTTCCAAATCTCGGAATGGTTTTTAGTGAGCAACATTCTTCACGAAATTACATCTATTGCACATAAATCAATGGATTTAAACGAATCTAATAACAGTCAATCTGGTTGTCAACTGCAAAAATTATGAAGAAATTGCCCCAAGAATACTTTGCAATTCAGTTTCATATCTACCTTCTCACTAAGAAGGAGATAAATTAAATTCTGCTAAATAAGCCAAAGCCTCCGAATTACTGCTGCAAACCGTCCATAGATGCAATCTCTCCTTTGGACAATGTACCACAGTCATAGTTCGCTAAAGGAAGGGAACATGAAGCTCTGACCCTATCCATTCCAGTTGAATGAATGCTAATATCTTAATTTCAAAACCTCATCCAGAGTAACAATACAAACGGGAAGAGCAACTACAATCAGTTCTATCAGAAAAATTCCTCCTGCACTATTAAAAAGCAATTCATGCAAGTGAGTAGTATCAAAATCTGGTGATATAGCAGCAACGATAGTATTACCTGCAAGTAAGGTAAGTTTCTCAAGCTTGATACGGATGAAAATTTGAGGCTGTCCATTCACCAGCTTCTTTGCCAATCTTAAATCCACCCATTGGTTTTCATGCTTGTAAAGCATCTTTAGTTGCAGCATCCATTAGCCCAGAACCAACCCCACTCCATGAAGTGTAATCGAAAAGATTCAGAGTCTGCTCCATGGACGGTGTAAGATCATAAGAAAAGGCTATGCACAGTCAATGGGAAAAGTATGTTTCCGAGATGCACTTGCCTCTCTTCTCAACTCTAGTGCTTGCAGATAATGACAATGACCAGGTCACATCCTTGAAGAATGCAAATACACGACCCCACGCCCAAGTTAGTGTAAGAGTTCATAACGTTGTTCTCTCTCTTTTCTTTCCTGTCAAACAATAAAACCAAACTCCCTACTGAACCTTATTACACATTCAACAAAATCGCAAAGCATTTCATAAATTCACAATATTCACAAATTTTCTTAGTGCGTGACACTCTTGGAACAACCAATAAGAATTTCCGAATCCTGGCATTAGGATCCATAAATTTCATAGTCCACTTACAATTCTCTACTCCACCCACTGGTTTTCCCACTTGTAAAGCAACCTTTTTTTTTTTTTTTTTTGGTAGAATGTAAAGCAACTTTAGTAGCTGCATCCATTAACCCCGGACCAACCCCACTCCATGAAATGCAATCCAAAAGATCCGCAATCTGCTCCATGGTTGGTGGAATAGAGATGGAGCCGTGAGTTTGACTGAGAGCTGCGGGTTTGACTGAGAGGGGGGCGAAGTATAAACACCAAAAAAATCATGAAAATCCAAATATGTATCCATTTAGTATTAACAAACTATTTACAAATAAAATACCACAAAATAGTTGTTTCTTAATACATTATAATACAATTATCTATTAAAAGAGAACTCAACATTCATTTAAATCTCATAAATCATCAATAATTAAATTCATGCTAAGTATGCGTTTGGATACCGCTTATTTTATTGAAAACTGAAAACAATAAAAATAAATAAATAAGTTACTGTTCACACACGGGTTACTATTCATTTGCCTATTTGGACTGTTCATGTCCCATGAATAGTGCAAGAGGCGTTAGTCAAAAAAAAAAAGAAAAAAAGAAGCCAACGCAGATGCTCCAAACGCAAATGCAAACCAAATGGAGCCTAAATGTCAAAATAATTTCCCTTTCATTGTATAAAATCAAAGAGTGTGAAAAACGCATTTTTCAAACGTTAATGACAAATGACAAATAAACAAATAATTGAACAAATAGAAAGAGGCACATACACAGAAAACATGTGCTATGCACACAACACAACATTGCTCTACAATTCACACAACCCCATGATCAACTAATTTGATCAAATTTCAATTTTCAGCAACTAATCATTCGAAGAATCAGACCAACTCCACTTTAAAAGGCACCAACTTTTATCCAAAACAATAAAAGCATACTACTGGCAAAATTTGGTAAATAGTACATTTTTAGGAAAAAATTTGGTGACTAGCTTGCATTTGAACCCATTTAATTAGTTAGATTATTTTTGGAACTCGAATTTGGAAAACTCGAGTTCTAACCCAAAATCGACTTTACTACACCCAAGGTTTGACCAATATAAGTCTAACGTGGAATTAAAAAAAAAAAAATTTTAAAAATGTGGAATTCAAGTTTATCAAACTCGAGTTCTAGCCTGTTAAAAAAAAATTACCTAGATGGAACTCAAGTTTACTAAATTCAAGTTTCATGACGTACAATTTACCTGCGTGGAACTCGAGTTCCAAGCAGGTAAATTTTTTTAATGGAACTCGAGTTCCAATTAATTTCACACCTACCCCATTTGTCTCTGTTTTTAACTCACAAATCACTCAGTGTTCTCACAAATACAAACTCTAATAGATAGTGCCTGTCCCAGCTCTCTCCCACACCCAAAACCCTCTTGGTTTACTTCACAGCTAGCAACTTTCATTTATCATTCTACAAAATTAAAAGCTTCCTTCTTCTTCAATTGTAGGTAAATATTTGAACATTAAATTTTTTTTTTTTTTTTTGGTTAGACCTAGTTAATATAAGTTTTCATTTGGTAGATATATATACACATACCACTTTTATTGTGTTTATGAGTAATGTGTTGTTTGTAATTGTACTGTTTTATTTATTTATTTATTTTTGTATTTGTAATTGGTTGTTATTTGTTCTTTGCAATACGTAATGGGGTTTTCTTTGTAATGGGTTGTTATTTGTAATTTGTATGGGTAACATGTTGTTATTATTTGCAATGTGTTGTTATTTGTAATGGGTTGTTATTAGTAAGGTGTAACAAGTTTTAATTTTTAAAGGTTAGTGACCATATAAAAATTGCTTGAATATAAAAATTCAAATATTTATATTTACTTGGAGACAATGTTTTGTATTTGCTTTATTAATCATACAATGCTATCTTTGATAAAAATTTGCTTGAAAATTTCAAAAATATTATCTCCAATGTTATATTTGGTGGACCATACAATGTTATTTTTACTTGGCGAACCATACAGTATTATATTTTATATTTGCTTGGAGATAATAAAATTTCAATTGTTTATAATTGTTTAGTGGACTATACAATGTTATCTTTATATTTCCTTGGAGACAATATTTTATATTTCATATCGGATAAAAGTGTTATACTTGTCATAACTTTTATTAAACTTATTTGACTTTGAATAGGCTTGTAATGAGTTCAATTGATTTATATCTATATTATGGTGGGGAGCCCCGTAGTGATGTGTGACTCATGGAGTGATGCATGAAGAGTTTGGTAAAAAGTTAGAGATTATTCAGCTAAAAAAATGGCGGGAGATCAATTTGAAGAAGTTGGAAAAGAAAATTATGAAAGAGCTTGATTTGGACCGTTAGTTTCCTGACATAAAAATTATATATCGTGCTCCTCATGCAGTTTTAAGTGACCGCATTGTCTTCACACCTATTGAAATAAAAGGAAATAAGCATGTTAAGATTATGTTTGACAGGACGAACTCTATGCCCCAGTTAAAAGCTGTTGAGTTGTATATAAGTGTGGAGCCTCATATAGAAGTTAGCAGTGAAGATGTGCAACAAACAACTTTGGAAGGTGGTGGAGAGGAAGAATTACCATCATTAAATGCGGATGGTCATTCAACTCTTACCCTATGCACCACAGTTGGGGGTTATACACTACCATGTCTCAAGACACCAACTCTAACGAAGGTTTGCGAATCTAGTTATCGACAAGAATGTATTCAATCTTTAAGGGGGGAGGGGAAAGACGAAGGCGATGTTGATCATGGTAGAGATGAGTATGAAGAGATGATTGAAAGAGATGACTTCCACAAGTATGTGATCACTATGAAAATGCTGACAATGTTCATAATGATGTTGTGGATGATCATGATGATGATGATGCTATGGAGTTTCATAATGATATAGGCGATCATATAGGTGTGCAACATGTTACAGGTATAGTCCCTACCTACGAAGCTCATGGCCCGCCATTCCATGCAAACACATGGGATAATATAGTGGTTCCTTCAAATGTTGAGATACCATTTTCATCAAGTTGGGTGCGGGTAATGAATTTTAGCAAAATGTTGATTTTCCCTAATAAATAGGCGGTGAGGCAGGCATTAATAGTGTACTCTATGGACAACAACAAAATTTATATAATTGAGTGGTTCAACTAGCAGAGATTATGTGTGAAGTGCATGAATGAGTCATGTGCATGGAAAGTCCGAGCATTCTCGCAATGGAAACTTAACAGACTATAGGCCATCACAATATACAACAATCCTCACACTTGTCCATCAGTTGGGGTGAACAAAGATGGTAGAACGATGGATTCAAATTTCCTTGCTCAAGAACTTCATAAATATGTACTTGAATATCACACTTGCAAAATAAAAGATCTCCAAAGCCTAATGAAGGAAAGGTTTCAGCACGAAATATCGTACTATAAGATATGAGATGCAAAACAAAAGGCCATTGCAAACATACATGGGAATTGGGAAAAGTCGTACCAAAAGTTGCAGAAGTTGTTGTTAGCATATAAGGACAGCGATCCAGGTACACAAGTGTCTTATCAGTTGAGCAATGGGGACACACTAGATATTGTTATATATTCAAGAATGTGTTTTGGGTTTTCGCTCCTTCCATTGTTGGATTCACACACTGTAGGCTAGTAATTAGTATTAATGGAACTCATCTTCATGGAAAATATAAAGGAAAGTTATTGATTGCAATGGCAATTGATGCTAACAATGAGATTTTTCCGCTTGCCTTTGCAGTTGTGGATGATGAGACAAGGGCTAGTTGGGGATGATTTTTATCTTGCTAGCAAACCGTGATACAGGATGTGGTACCCAAGTCTGACATTTGCATAATATTTGACCGACATAGAGCTATCATATCATCCATTGCATAGTGGCCCCATGATTATGTACTGGTATATCATCGATTTTGCACTAGACACGTGGCTAGCAACTTCAACACTCAATTTAAGGACCCATTCTTAAAGTCTCTAGCCTTGAAAGTAGGATATGCTACTCAAGCTCACAAACTTGATAAAATATTGGACTGCCTTAAGGAAGCTGAACTCAAATTTAGTAAGAATCCTAATACAGAGAAAAAAAAAATTGTACTCATATCTAATGAAGAAGGATTTGGAGACGTGGATACTATCACATGATTATGGACGTTGTTATGGGGCAATGACTACCAATATATTGGAGTGTTTCAATGGAGTTCTTAAAGGTGCACGTGGACTACCAATGTCTGCATTGGTTGACTACATTTGGTGCAAACTTGTTGCCTATTTCAATAATCGGCACACTAAAATATTGGATGATCTCGCACATGGTCAAAAGTTTAGCAGTTATGCCATGGAGACCTATGAAGCAAATTACAAAAAAGGGCTCAAACATTATGTGAGGTCATTTCACTAGCAAAATGGTGTATATCAAGTTTGCACAACCTATAATCCACACAGCTCTAAAGGGGGAGACAATAGTCATGAAGTAAGGTTACAGGATAACATGTGTACTTATGGCAAATGGGAAATCTATAAGATCCCTTATTCACATGTAATTGTAGTTTGTATCAGGGAATATATCAATGCAATGGAGTATATTGACCCTTGTTATAGTTTACAAGAACTACTTGCCACTTATTCACATGATTTTTGTGTGCCCAATGATAAGTCATTGTGGCGGGAGGTTGCTAACCCAAAGTTGTACCCTGACCCTAATATGTTGCGAGACAAAGGTCGACCTATGACAATAAGAACAGGGACTGAGATGGATTAGAGGGAGAATTAACCCAAGCTGAAATGTGGAGTGTGTCATGAAGAGGGCCATAACTGCAGAAGATGTTCGAATGTGATTTGTGCATCAACAAGAAGTCATGTTCCAAACTAGGTAAGCAACACATGCATTCAATTATCCTAGGTAAAGTATTTGGTTGGTATATTTAACTCTTAACATATTTTGGGCCTATTATTTTGAAGCTACCTTGTGCAAGAGAAAGGTATTATACTCTTGTTATTCTCACCCCCTCTCTTCCTTATATTTTTTTTCATTGCTCCCATAATTAGAAAATGTGCAAAAGAACATGTAGTTGAACTAAATGATGCCATATTTATGATGTATCTATGTTTTCATATTTTTAGTAGACAAGCATTGGACACCGCACGTGAACATCTACCAATATCTCTACTTCTAGTGCCTTTGAACTTTGTGGCATAGTTTATAAGCATCGACTTTTGCTATACCTAGCATCCTTAGTTTAGTTCATTTCCTTGTCAAAGTGTTGGTAACTTGCTGAATTTACAAGAGATGTTTTCTGGAAAGGCTGTCGTTCGATGAGCAAGAGCTAAGGGAAGACACAGTGGTGGAGCAAATATAAGAGACAAAGAGAGGAGGCATTGAGAGAGCCGCGAGACTAAGGGAGACAAGGGATTGAGGAAGACAAGTCAGAGTGAGGGAGGAGAGCAAGAGCGAGAGTGAGAGTGAGAAACGGCATACTGTGTGAGTGAGAGAGACTAGAGGTAGAGAGAGAGAGAGAGATATGAGTTGTGAAAAATCAAAAAGTGAAAAAGTTCTCTGGCCTGGAACTTGAGTTTACTATACTCGGGTTCCATTCTAAAAAAATTTGCCTGTTTAGAACTCAAGTTTACTAAACTCGAGTTTCATCTAGGTAAACTTTTAATCGGCTAGAACTCGAGTTTAATAAACTCGAGTTCCACGTGGTTTTTTTTTTTTCAATTCCACATTAGACTTATATTGGTTGGGCCTCGAGTGTAGTAAAGTCGATTTTGGGTTGGAACTTGAGTTTGCTAAACTTGAGTTCCAAAAATAGTCTAACTAACTAAATAAGTTCAAACGCATGGAAGTCACCATATTTTTTCCTAAAAATGTACTATTTACCAAATTATGCCCATACTACTATTATTTCTCTATTTCAATAAATATTGTTTCTTTTATGATTATGTCATTTCCTAGCTAGTAAAAAATCTAACTTTACTACAACTTTTTTTTTTTTTTTTTTGAGGAAACTAAATTTACTACTTAGCTTTTTTCTTCTTAAAAAAAAAAAAGAATAAAAAAAAAAGGTGCTACTTAGCTTTTACAGTTTATTGATTATATACTCTTATTCATTAGTTTTTTTTTTTTTTTTTTAAGAATTTTAATTTATAGCATCTGTATAACTTATTCATTAGTTTTTGATTGAAGGTATTTATTGGAGTTGATTGGGTTGTTCCATTTTTTTAAGGGTTAAATGGGCTAATTTTCAAAATTTTGTTGATAAAATTTGTTGATTGGGCTTATTTTTCAGCTAAATATATGTGTTGTTGGGCTTTTTTTTTACTTTTGCTTAAGAGGGACAAGGATGTTGTTAAGGGAGGGCCAAGTTTAATTTTATTGGGCCAAACTTCTGAAATTAGCCTATCTATATATACTAATAATTTTGTTGAAAAACTTTTGGGCCTTGCGGTGGAAGATCATATGAAAAAAAAGAAGCTAACCACATTTTATGTGAAAAGTCTGTGTTTCTAAGATGCAATCTGTGGTTTTGTGCTGCCAAGTCTCAGGGTTCTTGATGCATATGAATACGTGATTTAGATACAAATATTTACATGCATGAATCCCAGGCAGGAAGCAACTTAATTTAGTGCTTACTGCTTGCAGGTAATGAGAATGGCCAAATACTATTCTTAAGAACCCAAATACACGACTCCATGCCCAAGTCTGTGCATGAGTTCATAACCTATTTTTTAATAATTTAGTTTGTATCATTGGTCTATCTCTCTTCTGATCTTTTAACCAATAAAACCAAATTAGCTGCTAAACCTTTTCGTACATTCAACAAGTGTGATAAAGAGTAATGCTAAAACTACAATTTTTGCCACAACTTACTCACGTGCCAAGCTATGAGTGGTGGAGTTGTGGACCCACTACTTCTATTCCATCACTCAAAACTTGTCACACGAGTAAGTTGTGGCAAAAGTTATGGTCTTAACATCTTCTTTTGATAAATTTACAATATTCATAAATTTACTGTTACTCTTAGAACAACCAATAAGAAGTTCTAAATCCTAGCATTAAGATCCATAAATTTCATAGCCCACTTTCGATTCTCTAACCCACCTCTATTTCCAAAAAAATGACTAAGAACTCTCTTTAGATATATATAAGAATGCTATTTGAGGGTACCCTAGGCAAGCTGTTCATTTGCCTTCTAGAATTGTAATCTTTTTACTTGCCTGCTAATATATATAATCAATCTTAATGTAAAAGTCATCCATTAAGAGAATGAAGTTCCATTTGTTTCGGTACAAATCAAAAGCAGGAAATGTAATGCATTCACTAGTGAACTGAGAAGGCTTGTATGATGAAATGTAAAAGAATTTTATCAACAAATTGAGTTTATGATTTGGTCCTGCTTAAATTCAAATTGCATCCCACAGGATCCTTCTCATAATCATTCCTATGATCTCACCAGGCCGGCCCAATGAATTTGGGGGCCCTATGCGAAAGCTTTAAACGGGGCCTTTTATTATATTTAATTATAAATTCATATATTTTTTTCAATTAAAATTTATTTTTCTTTCTTTTTGAGAGGCAAAATTACTAATTAAAATTTTCCATCCCACTAAATCTGATTTCTTAACAAAAAAAAAAAAAGAAGAAAGAAGCGTGTAAGACTAGAAGTCTAGAATCAATACTTTAAGAGAAATGATATGTCCACAATATTTTTACAATAAGTCCTAAATGGAAGGTTGTTTACTGGTTGTTATTGTTGGGGTAAAAAAGTAATGTTAGTATTAGATTCAAATTTGAACCAATAACAACTAACCATCTGTGATTTGTTGTGAAAATGTTGTAAAAATGTTATGGACGTAGCATCTCTCATACTTTAACTCTTTAAGTGGGTCCATTTGGACTGTAGGGATCAGGTTCAGGTCTTCCCACATGTCAAGAGAGTGGACCCAAGCCCAGCTAGCCCTTTAATAAATTTATAGAGGGCGGGATCAAGAACTAGGCCCTAATAAGGGGTACAACGGCCATGCATGGTTATTCATGGATTCAAATAGTGTGAACGTAGATAAAGATGAACAATGATGCTCCTCGGCCCTCCTCTTTGAGGCTTGCTGTTCTTGTTATTCTTTTGGTGATTGGTTACAATTGCTTCTAGTAGAATACCGCTTGCTACTGTCTTCCTCTTTCTTCTTTCTTTCTCTTTTTTCTCTCCCCCCTTCTCTAAGAGGGACTACTTACATTATATACCCCTTTCTCAACTGATCTTAGCCCTACACTTGTTCAGCAACCAGGCCACTACTTGAGTGCCTGTCCCATTAGCCACCTTCCCATTCCTCTTGTGAGTTGCAGCAGCCAAGACAGCACTGTTTTGGAGTCCTCTCCACATTAATGCGGCCAGGATGTTAGTTGTGGGTATTTAATGTGGAGGTGACAGTTCGTCCTAGACTTGCTCCTCCACCATGCTTCCATTGCTGACGTGTGATACTTGCTCTTTCCTCTTTGAGTATTCAGGAAGACCCCCCCTTGATGGGGGGTTGCACGTTTACTTGATGGTCTCAGACGTCCGAGGATAGAATCGTCCTCGGACCAGTTTCTTGGGCATTGGGCTTCTTACATTCATCCTCGGACCCTACGTACCTCCTTGGCGTGGGCTTTTGGGCCTGGTTCGAAGTGGGCTGGGCCTGTTTGACTTCTTGGCCCCACACGGACCATTCCATAGGCTTCTAGAGAAATCTAAAGAAATCAAAATTTAAGTGAACAAACAAAAAAGAGTTAAGAGTACAAGTGTACAACTAAACTAAAGTTCAGCTAAAAAGAAGAATAAAAACCCAGCATCAATGAGCAAACTCCTCTTCAAAAAAAAAAAAAAAAAAAAAAAAAAAACCCAGACACCCAGCACAACAGCAAACATGAAGAAGACGAAAGAGGCAAAGGAAGAGAAAACAAAAACGAACTTGAAATGAAGATCTGTGAACACACCAAGTCTATTGCCAACACCAATTGATGAGTAAGTAAAACCAACTAAAAAGAGTGTTTTTTTTAGAATCAAGATGGAGAGAGTCAAAGAGTGAGTGTTTTTTTTCTTCTTTCTTTTTTCTGCCTTTTTTTATTTGTCTCTTCTTTCTGCCTTTTGTAATATTTTCTTCTGCAAGCTAAAGATTTTTGCCGTTTGTAATCTTTTCTTTTGCAAGCAAAAGATTTGGTGATGGCTTGATGGGATTAGCCTTCATATCACATTGTCACTTCAGCTTTTTTTCTCTGTGAGAAACGGGCCTCATGGCCTGATGGGATTTGGTGATGGTCGTTTGTAATCTTTTTTTTTTTTTTTTTTTTTTTTTTTTTTTTTTTTTTTTTTTTTTTTTGTAGTTTGTAATCTTTTCTTTTGCAAGCAAAAGATTTGGTGATGGCTTGATGGGATTAGCCTTCATATCACATTGTCACTTCAGCTTTTTTTTTCTGTGAGAAACGGGCCTCATGGCCTGATGGGATTTGGTGATGGTCGTTTGTAATCTTTTTTTTTTTTTTTTTTTTTGTAAGAAACGAGCCTCTGTGAGAAACGGGCCTTCATGGCCTGATGGGATTTGGTGATGGCCATTTGTAATTTTTTTTTTTTAATTTAATTCTTTTTTCAGATGAGAAAACAATATTATATAATATATTATTACTATTTGGGGACCCTCTTATAAGTGGGGGCCTTAGGCGGTGGCCTAAATGGCCTATAGCTTCTGTCGGCACTGCACTCATCTCACAATAAATCATTTATTGAAATGGTTCTTTTTGCTGCATTAACTGAAGAGATGTCTAAGCTGAAGCACATGCTGCAAAACAGGCATCTAAAATCTAAGTTGAATACTTTACTGTTTTGTTAGACCATAACATCTAACACCAGAATTGATGCTAAAATTTCCCCCTTGTCACTATGCATAGAAATCCCCTTCACTTTAGAGAACAACTACTAATTATGCTTCAAATTCTTGGTTATCTCTACTTGTTTGAGAAATAAAATTTGTTTCTGTACAATAACTGAATAACTATGTCCTCTGTTTCCGGAACCATGGAGAGTGAAACCAAACAAATCTAAACAATCTCTTACTTCTCTTTTATTCGTTTTTTTGTTGATGTTTTTTTTTTTTTACCTTTCTATATTTAGTTTTCATTTTAGAAAATGTTAATGTTCCCAGCATGACTACTATTCTGGTAATACAGCCTATGCACACTCCAAGTAACAATCCACCTCACTCCTCTCTAGCCACTACCAACACGCGGTGAGCAACAAGTTGAAATTTTCAAATTGTGAGCTCAGCTAACTAGTTTGACGAAGTTGTGTTGATCGGATAATGAGGAAAGCCCCACTTACTCTAATGAAACCTCCCTGAACTTACTTAAATTATAAATAGAATAGAATAATGCCCATTCCCTCTACAGCACTATTCTAAAAATTCCCTATGAGCACTGAGCAGAGCAGGCACAAAAAGCTATGTGAGCCTAGTTTGACTATGTTTTGTTGATCGGCTATTCAGGAAAGCCCCACTTACTTTCCATGAAACTTCCCTGAAATTACTTCAATACTTCATGAATTATAAGCCCATTGAGCCTCCCTCCCTCTACACCACTATTCTAAAAATTCCCAGTGATTAGAGAAGAGCAGAGAGCAAGGTTCCTCATTCAAGCTATGCAGAGGAGTAGGTTGAGAGATCATTTCTTTAATAGAAGAAGAAAGCAAAGAAAACAAAGAGAGAGAGCATTTGTTGAGAATGGAGCCAAGTTACTTGAGAAGCTGATTGTGTGCTGCAATGGAAAGCCTACTCCCATCCGCACCTTCTCCGCTCAACAGCTCCGCCAAGCAAGCAACAACTATTCTGAACATCTGGGAAAGTATTGGTACAAGGGTTCTTTTGAAGGACGAATTATTCTCACTAGGCATTCTTCAGACTATTTAGCCATCAATGATTTAGTGATTTCTGCACAAATGAGTGCTCACAGCAATGTATTAAAGCCCATAGGGTGTTGCCTCGAGACTCCATTTCCCATTTTTGTGTATGAATTTGCGGCCAATGGTTTCCTTGCTGATCGTATTTATGTCTCACGTGTTACTCAAGGACATCATCAGCCGATGGTGTGGGAGAGAAGGTTAAAGATTGCAAGGCAGATTGCTCATGCAATTTCTTATCTCCATACTGCCTTCCAAAGACCTGTCATTTACATGGCTATAGATATGGAAAATATCTTCTTAGATGAAAATGATGTTCCCAAATTGTCCAACTTTTTAGTCTCTGTATCAATTCCCGAAGGTGAAACTGATGTGGAAGTTTATCACGGCTTTCGGAATTTAAGGTTCTACTCCCCTGAGCTTAAAGCAACAGGCAAGGTAAATGAGAAATCTGATGTATATAGTTTCGGTTGGTTTCTTCTAGAACTTTTAACTGGAGAGGATTCTTATAATATAACCCGATTGACAATTGATGAAGAGTCTACCTTAGTAGCATACACACATTACCATGCTCAAAGTAGTTCCATAAACGAGATTGTGGATCCTACTATCTTGGCAGAAGATGGGGAAGGAGGTGCTACTTTAGAGCAGCAATTGGAAGCTTTCCTGGACCTTGCCTTATCATGTACAGAGGAAGACCCACAAAGAAGGCCAACTATGGTGGATGTCACCAAACAACTCAGGCGAATTGAGAGGTTCATTCCATGACTACTTGTTTACTTATTTGAGTTCATCTAATCATCTGTTATAGATAAACAGATTTGCATTATTGCATATCCAAATGTTTTAGGCACAACAACAAACAAAATTTACTTCATTTTCAAACAAATGACCATGGATAGAATTTAGAATAGTTAAAAAAGCTTATTTGATGAAGAGCCAGTTAATGCTATTATCAAATCCTCGCGCTACTAAGAAGCAGTCCAAATAAACTGGTATGCATCTTAAGTAATAGAGGAGAATTCTCTATGAGATCAGCTATTGGTATTTCTCAATCACACAGGTTCACACAGACCGGGTGATGAGCATTTGGGAGATTTGCAGAATTTAAAACTTCATGAGAGTTTTGAAGAGCATCCTTCTGCATCATTCAAGAGGAATGTTTCTAATGATGAAAGCCAAGCAGTAAAGGAAGTCTCTGAAAGGCCTCTTGAAGCTTAATAGTGATGCAACTGAATGATGACAAAGCTTGTATATCTTTTCAATCCGTGATTGGGAAGGCAATATAAAAGTTATGTGGGTCACCAATAGCAGTAGTAGCTCAGGCTAACTTTTTGGGCATTTAGATTTCTAAAGAGATGAAATTGTATTGGTGCATATGTATATTGTATTGATGCTATAAGAACTGGAGAATAGATTGGTATTGGCAAAGGAGTTTGATAATTGTTCTTTTGTTTGAATAAAAAGAATGCAAACAAAGTAGTTAATAGTCTTAGTAACTGGCGTGCGTGTTAGGTCCCAAGAATATTTTCACAAAAATTAGCAACCCAAAATAGCAATTACACTCAAGAACTGCATGGAAAACCTTTTCTCCTTGAAAGGTAAAACAATGAAACAAACTCTGAATAATTTCACTATTATCAAATCAATTACAATAAATCTCTTTTATATGTCTTTCGGCTAAAGAAAAATATCCTTGTTTTTTCTTTTACTTAACACTATTTTTCTCTCACAAGTCGTGTCTCTCTTTTAGTTGTTCTCTTATAACCAAATGGTCTCAATTAATTCCCTTCAGCCTTATTTCTTTTTCAGCGTTCGAAACACGTTCAAAGTCTTTACCCATGAAAATGGCAACAAGACTTTTGTAATTCCCTTCAGCCTTATTGTTATTTCTTCTTCAGTGTGTGAGACGCGCTCAAAGTCTTTGCCCATGAAAATGGCAAGAAAGACTCGTCTCTTGCCAACCTCCTCATTATTGAGGTATCTAATAAGTGTGGGTCCATTGGACATTTAAATTTTAATCATTTACCACTTGCAAAATCGCGCATTACGCGTGATAAATTTTTCTTTTTGGTGATCTCATTAAATATATATATATATATATATATATATATATATTTTAAAACCTTTACACACACACACACATATATATATATATATGCGAAGCGCGTGTAATGAGGCTTTTTTTTTTTTTTTTTTCTTTTGTGGTAGTAGCAAAAACAAAACTATGTTTTTCTATTTTATATAATAATTTTTATTTTGAGATCTAATTTATAAGTGGATAAATCAATTTGAAAATCAATAAGAGAGTGACCCTAATTTTTAGGCATTGTTTTAGTGGTATATAATTTTTATTTTGAGAATCTAATTTATAAGTGAATAAATTAATTTGAAAATCAACAGGAGAGTGACCCTAATTTTTAGGCATTGTTTTAGTGGAAGTTAGGGTTGTATTTTTACTTAATTGTCCTTTAGTTTTGTCTCTACTTAAACATAGGGTTGTATTTTTACTTGTTTTACTTGATTGTATTTTTACATGTACCTTTATGTAAACTCCTTATATTCCACTTATTTAGATGCGTAAAACCATAGACTACTACTCTATAATAATAGTTGTTAATTAATTTTATCTTTTTTTTTTTTTAATAATCTTATTTGTAACATTTCTTACCATTGTATATTTACTAACTGATGATTTGCATAATAAAGACGTTAAATGAGAGGTAGCATCGTTTATTAGATTTTCAAAAAGTAACGGTGTATGAAATATATATATATATATATATATATAGTATTTCTTATGCAATTTTAAAAGAATATTCAAATTTTCTAACTTTATTTCTTATGCAATTTCAATTATTATTGTAGAACGTTGCTTTTTAGTTATGATTGGAAATATGGTTTCTATGATTTAAGTTTGGTTAGTTTTAAGTTTAAATTTAGTAATATGATTGTATTTAATTTTTTATTATTGATTTAAAATGAACATAAGTGAATGTAACGGTTTATTTTATTACACTGTAAAGTTTTTAATATTCTCCGTATGGACATTTCTATTTTACTTTTTACTTCTCCTTATAGCCTCTTTTTTTTCCAATTAACATCTAACGTCTATTGATGACGTTTGATTTTTTCTTTATCTACTCTTTATGACTTTGTTTTTTTCTTTTTTTTTCTTGACCATCTTTCTCTCTCTCTCTCTCTCTCTCTCTCTCTCTCTCTCTCTCTCTCTCTCTCTCTCTCTCTCTCTCTCTCTCTCTCCATTGGCAACCTATTGTTTTTCAAAATTTGATGATGATTCTATGGCATAAAATATGCATTATTAGTTTCTTTATGTTATATTTGTTTTGATTTCCACATTAATTTTTTTTTTTTTTTGGAGAAAGAATTTTTTTTTTTTTTTTTAATTAAGTGTTTCTAAATTGACATTTGTTTTTGTATTCTATTTTTCCTTTAATGTATTGGGTGTGAGAATGAGTATTTTCCTAGCATTACTCCACTTTATGAGGACAATTTTATTTATTGAATTTAAGTAACATATTGTATATTTAACCACCGCACACCCTTGGCATGATAGTCACTTCACAAGTATAAGTGTTTATGAGGTGTGGGGGGAAAGGACCAGGGTTTAAGTTTCCAAGAGAGAGTTTCACAAACATATACACTTAGATTATGCTATAATAGAATTTATATCTTGTATTAAAAAAAAATTATAGGTTCAATTTAATGAAAATTTGGGACTTGACCAATTATAATTATATCCCCATCAATTGCTATGGTTCCCGCACCCCCCCCCCCCCCCCCCCCCCCCCCCC
Source organism: Quercus variabilis (assembly GCA_030445155.1). Taxonomy (NCBI): domain Eukaryota; kingdom Viridiplantae; phylum Streptophyta; class Magnoliopsida; order Fagales; family Fagaceae; genus Quercus; species Quercus variabilis. Next base: position 5,071,990 of record CP129452.1, on the reverse strand, counting down.
CCCCACAAAAAAAAAAAAAAAGAAAAGAAAAAAAGAAAACACGAGCATTGTTGTTTCCAAGTTGAAAATTGCTGGTAAGTCATGCCTTCTAAAAAATTGACCATACTAACCATTAGCCAATTAACAAATTCTATCTTTTTCCTAGTGCTTGATTTTAACCGATATTTCTTGGTATTATTATACAATTTGAATTTAACTGATTCTTGTCCTTGCTAGTAGTTGTTTCCTACTCTTTCACTCCACTTTGTTGATCCAATTTTAGTCGTTGATTTAACTGTAGCCGAAAAACAAGCAAGATTTTTTTTTGGGTTTTTAATTGATTATTTTCAAATAAATTTTTTTTATGTATTCACTTTTTCAAACTTATAGATATGATTGGGTGGCAAAAATTTCATATGTGCAGGAGTGGCCCAACATTATTTGGGGGTCTAAGATGAAAAATTTATGTGAGACTTTTAATATGTGAATATTAATTAAACAAAATTATTTAATACTAATCAAATCTAGGTTAATTTGATACATTAAATACATAATTTGATGAAGAATACCAATTAAACTAATGTTAATTTCATATAAAGAGTTGAATATCATAGTTGAACCATGGTTTTAAAAACTGGACTGGAGGCAAAACTGGATTTGCCTCTAGTTCCCGATTTTTACCAGTTTTTCCCAGTTAATCATGGTTTTTACCGGACCAGACTGGCATCTAGTCCTCGGTTGAACCAGTCAGACAGGTCGGTCCAGTCTGGTTTTTGAAACATTGAGTTGAACCATAAATATTAATAAAAAAAATAAAAATATATTACGATTAAAAAAAAAAAAAAAACTTTATTTTGGATATACAACGATACATAATTAAGTAAAGTTAAAATCTAAATTTTAATTTTATATCTTGTTTTTAAGAGAGGGAGATAGATATTATTTGGTATGTGACTTTGTAGGATATCAATTTACAAAAACTAAAGTCTCAAAATATTAGAGAAGATTAATCTATAATTCATGATTTAACACATTTGCAACATTTTTTTGAAACATTTTAGGGTTTCAATTGGGTTAGGGTTCTATTGGTCTCATACATAGAGAGTATTAATAGAAATGAAAAGGAAAAATACGCTTAAAGCACTATAAAATGTTCACAATATGATGTAACATTGACTCTCATTGATGAAATTCATCAATCTAACTAATGAATGTTTAAATCACTTTTTTTGTGATTAGTAACATGGCAATTTGTAAGTTAATAGTAAAATTTGTACTTTTGTAGTATCCTCACTAATAAAAAAAAGGCACAACCTTTAATATATATATATATATATATATATATATATAATTTTATAAAAATTTGGGTTTTTAATGATTAGTAGTGGAGCCTTTTTCTCTAAAGGGAATTTTTTTTTTTTTTTTTTTGGGGATGGGGCCTTAGGCCTAGGCCTAACTTGCCTAGGCCTTGGGCTGGCCTTGCATATGTGCCTATCTCAAGCACCTATGTGAGATGATGAGACGAGTGCAAGAAAAATCTTCTTGTTGTGAAATTTTAAAATACTCGCAAGTGTACGAATAGTACTGAAGTATATTCACAGGGACTTGTATGAACGTAGGAAAATTAATCAAACATTAACCAAATTACTCCTAATCTAATTTAATAAAAATAGATTGTTTTGAAATTACAATAAACTAAGCAAATAATTTTTTTTTTTTGATACAAGATAGAATTCTATTCTAGCATAATCTAAGTGTATATGTGTGTGAAGCTCCCTCCTGAAAACTTGAACCCCGGCCCTTACCCCCCATACCCTACAAGCACTTATACTTGTGAAGTGACCATCGCACCAAGGGTGTGCGGTGGTACTAAGCAAATAATTAAAAGAAGCAAAAGATATAATATAAAAGCAATAAAGAGATTAAACAATCAAGAGAAAGGAATTAAGGTTTTGGAATTTGCCTTATTAATTCATATAAGCATATATTTATGATCATTAATTTTGTCCAACCATTACATGATAATTTAGAAATCAATCTTGCTATCATGGAAAATACTATCATTAAAACTTATGTTTAAAAATCTAAAGTATGCTCTTCTTCACTTCTTAACTATAAAATCAAATTATCAATTGTATCCGTTGACAAACAAATCACAAGAGATATCTAATTTTATAATCAAGCAATAATAAACCAAAGCATTCAATTAATTAATACAAATCTTAAATCATGAGAAAAATATAATTGAACTCATATTTAAAATTTTATCTTAGTCAATTAATATGAAGTAAGAACAATTTAAATCATTAAAGAATAACTATTGTGGAAAAAATTAAATCACATAAATATTACTAAAAATCTTTAACAAGGTTTCATCTTTAAACTCTAATTATAAATTAGCTACTCATGGTAATTGAAATAAGACACTAAAATGTTCCAAATACAAGCTCCTTGTTTGTATCCTGATGAAGTAATTGCAAGGCCCACAACAAATGTTCTAGTAAGAGTTTAAGACCACAAGCGGACAAGCCACCTGTACATCACTCTTCTCTTATTCTTTATTCTTTTCTTTTTCCTTTTACTTATGCCTTCCAGGTTTCTTCATGTTGGCTTAGCAAATGACATAGTCCCACTTGGCATGTAAAGTCCAGCGAAGAAGATGCAGAACTCCATCGGAGCACGAAGAAGGCAAAAGATGCGATGGGGGCCTCGGAGTTTGGCTCCCCCCCTTCCTACAGGGACAAGCTCGTCGGTGAGATGCCTAGCGCCTTTGCTCAGGCGTTCAATCTTGACAGTCACGAGGTGGACATGTCCACACCTGCGGTGGGTATGGGTGAGCTGGTGAACGGTATGGTGGCTGTCAATCTAACGCCGGACACGAGAAGGTCCATCAGGGCAAGATGGAATCACGCCTTGATTGTAAAGGTCTATGGACGGACTATGGGTTTCCACTTCCTTCGCTCGAAGATTATGGGTTTATGGAAGCCAGCGGGGCGGCTCGATTGTGTCGATCTTGGGCGAGATTTCTTCCTTATTAAGTTTGGGCTGGTGGAGGATTTTGAGAATGTCATCAAGGGAGGGCCGTGGTTCATCGGAGGTCATTATTTGACGATTAGAGCTTGGGAGCCGAATTTCAAACCAACCAATGCTGTGTGCAGTTTGGTTGCGGTATGGGTAAGGCTACCGGAGCTGCCTTTTGAGTACTATGATCCTGGGGTGCTTAAAGAGATAGGAAATGCCATTGGTCCAGTCTTGAGGGTGGATTCTAATACTGCGTCTGAGGCAAAGGGCCGTTTTGCTAGAATTTGTATCCAGGTTAGTTTGGATAAACCTCTAGTCACGAGTATTCTCCTTGAAGGGGTTGTTTAAGAGGTGTTGTATGAGGGTATTAACACTCTATGTTTCTCTTGTGGGCGAGTGGGGCACCGGAGGGAGTGTTGTCCGTTCACTATCAATGATAGGACGCCTAGGCCGGAGATGATGGGGTCTGGCTCCCAAGCCGATAAAGACGACGTGTGTAATGAGGAGGGTGACTGCTCTCAAGAGGCGGGAGAGGTGGACGTTGATTTGAAAAGTGATGGGAAGGTTACATATGGTCCCTAGTTGCTTGTAAGAGGAAGAAAGCAGGTGCTAAGCTTGAGGGATTTCAAAATCTAAAGCAGGGAGTAGGTGTGGGACCGGGTAAGGGTCTGTTGCGAAACAGTGAGGTTTCTACTAGCCAAGTTCATGTGGCACGTGAAAAGCCACTTTTTAGTGAAAGTGTTGGGCCTAAGAAATCATTTTATAAGGTGACAGACCATAGTACACAGTTTAGCCCATCTTTGGTTAAAGAAAAGAGTCCTCAGACCCCCTTTTCAACTAAACAACAACAGCGTTCTTCTCAAGAACCGTCGGCTCATAGTTTAGTTCCTGAACCCATTTTTTCCTTTGGTGCTGATACCAATGTCGAATTAGAGACGCTGTCCAGGCCTCCTGCTGTTGGGGTTTCTGGCATTAGAAGTATTGGTGGTTCAGTTTCTCCTTTCGGTTCGGGGAGTAGAGGGAAGGGAGATGGTAAGGCTAGAAGATCAAAGCAAGCAAGAATGGGCAATTTTCAGAAGGGGAAAAATCATGGTGGTGTCTCCGAGCATGGTGGCCCAAATAAGAGCAAGTCCAACCATGATTTGGGGTTGGTACAATCTGGAAGAGATGCAAGCTTGGCATCACATATTCCCTTTAACTCCAGTAAGCAAAGTGCAGGGTTGGCTTCCACTGACAGACCCGGCGTGGATGGAATGGGCTTGCCCTTGGTGGATGTAGACATGGAAAATTCCCGACCTATCACAAGCTGACACGTCACACTACCAAGTCCACAAAATGTAGCCAATTACAAAGCGCCACATATTGCTGCTAGGTTTTTATATCACTATTCAGAAACCAACAGAAATTTGCCAAGTGTCATGCAAGAACCAATCATGCATCAGCTCGTGCAAGCGATGACATAAGCAGCTTCGCCCGTGTAAGCAATAACCTAAGCAACCTCGCACGTGTAAGCAATGACACAATCATTCCAGCATGTGCAGGCGATGACATAAGCGGACCAATCAAGCTCTGCCATGTGTCACCAATCAAGCTCTGCCATGTGTCACCAATCAGACTCCGCCACGTGTCGCTTACCTACCCCTAAACTCCTATAAATAGAAGCCTTCCTAAAGCATTTAGGAGAGGGCTAGAGATCTAAAAGGGGAGATCTAGAGATTTGGAAGAGGGGACCAGGCCATTAGAAGCACTCAAAAGTCCAGAAGCTCTACCGGAACCAAGCTCTAAAGCCTCCAAGAACTTCAAGAACTTCAACTTCGAATACGAAGAACATTCGAAGAGAAATTATCCAAATCATCCGCCTAGATCCAAAAGTTTGCGGGAATCAAGCCTAAAGTGTCCGAAAACATCAACAAATCACAAATCAGTGAAGTTCTGCGGATTCAAGCCTCTAAAGCATCGAAGAACTTCCATCACAAACCTTCGAATACAAAGAACATTCGAAGAGGAATCATCTAAATTGTATTCCTAGATCTCAAAGTTCACTGGAATCAAGCTCAAAAGTCTCCAGAAACATCACAAACCACAAATCAGCGAAGCTCTACGGATTCAAGCCTCTAAAGCCCCGAAGAACTTCCATCACAAACCTTCAAATACAAGAACATTCGAAGAGGAATCATCCAAATCGTATTCCTAGATCTCAAAGTTCACTGGAATCAAGCTCAAAAGCCTCCAGAAACATCACAAATCATAAATCAGCGAAGCTCTACGGATTCAAGCCTCTAAAGCCCCGAAGAACTTCCACCACAAACCTTCGAAGACGAAGAACACATCAAGAACACGAAGAACACACGAAGAACGTGAAGAATAAGGGATTTCTAACAAGCTCATAGCCAGAGATTCATTGTAATTCTGTTTCAACAATCTTCGATCTATCCCTCAACCAAATTGAAGGATATTTTGTGTTCAAATCAAAATTACATTATTACAATCCAAATCAACAAGTCTTTCAAGGAGATCGAATCAGAGGATAACTTTTTTGTAATTACAGAGAATTGTACCACACATTCGTCAATACAAATTCACATTTGTAAAACTATTTTTACTTGTTTGACTTTATTTCGAACCGAGAAATTTAGTCGTCCACATATTCTGGCACGCCCGGTGGGACCTCTCTGCCTCTCATCTCATTCTCCTTCAAAGAAATCACCATCATCATCATCTTGATACCAACTTCAATGGCCACTAGCAAGAACATCCAAGCTTCAACAGCTACTTCAACTAAACTTGGTACGGCTACCACCAACAACTACATTGGTGTAATCAATTGTAGCCAACCCAAAGCAAATAATCAACTTCAATCTCAATTAACCAAGGAAGCCAAGGTCCAGAAAATCATCTCCTTAGACCCTCTTGCAAGAAACAAGGTCATCAACAAGGACGTCTCCACCTTGGAACACCTTAAGTATGGGGGCAAATCCCCTTCTTCCTTCACAAGAAGTTGGTCACACAATCTTTCTCCCATCAAAGGGAACCCAAAAAATGAGATTTCATGTGCTCACTTCAATTCACTTCCTTCTCCATCATCTTGGGAAGTTGTGTCAGTCATGATGACTAACACCTCTACAATGGAAGAAAAGATGGTTGAAATGGAACAAAGGGTCGCCCTTCTCACAAAAGCACTTGAAGATAGGGACCTCCAAATTGCAACTTTAATGAACAAACTCGAAGTACAAGATCTTGATGAATCAAGTCATGGTCATAAATTTACATCTGTGAAGGATGACGAAGGAAGAGAAATTGAAAACACTCCCCGACAAGAACAATCTACTTCGGTTGCTTCGTTGTCAGTCCAACAATTACAAGACATGATAACAAATACCATCCGAGCACAATATGGAGGTTCTTCTACAAGTTCTCTCACATATTCAAAACCTTACACAAAGCGCATCGACAACATGAGGATGTCAAATGGGTATCAACCCCCCAAGTTCTTGCAATTTGATGGCCGTGGAAATCCTAAGCAACACATTGCTCACTTTGTAGAAACTTGTGAGAACGCAGGAACTCAAGGAGACCTCCTTGTAAAGCAATTTGTCCGTTAGCTCAAAGGAAATGCCTTTGATTGGTATACAGACTTAGAATCCGAGTCAATCGACAGTTGGCAACAACTCGAAAGAGAGTTTCTTGACCGATTCTATAGCACACGTCGTACAGTGAGCATGATAGAGCTTACTAATACCAAACAGTGGAAAGATGAGCCCGTCATTGATTACATCAATCGGTGGCGTTCTTTGAGTTTAGATTGTAAGGATAGACTTTCTGAAATTTCTGCTGTAGAGATGTGCATCCAAGGCATGCATTGGGGACTTCTTTACATCCTTTAAGGGATAAAACCTCGAACATTTGAAAAGTTAGCAACTCATGCACACGACATGAAGTTGAGTATTGCTAGCCATGGAAGTACAAACCCTTCCATACCTGAGGAAAGCAAAAGGGAAGTAAGGAGGAATGATAGGAATGCAAAAGTCAGCCTTGAAGACCCAATGTTTGTTAATACTATCGAAGTCAAGGTTCCAAGAAGAGGAGCAACAGTAAATGAAAAACAGCTTGAAAGATGGCAAAAGAACGAAGTGCGTCGCCTAACTTTTAAGGAACGTGAGCAAAAAGCATATCCGTTTCCTGATGAAGATATGCCAAACATCTTAGAACAACTATTGCAATTGAAGCTAATTGAATTGCCAGAATGTAGGCGACCACAAGACATAGGGAAAGTTGATGACCCTAACTACTGCAAATATCATCGCATCATTGGCCACCCAATCCAAAAATGCTTTGTCTTCAAAGAACAAGTCATGAAGCTTGCCAAAGAAAACAAGATTGATCTAGACTTTGATGAAGTTGTCAGGTCAAACCATGTGACCGTTGCTTGTGATGTACTTCCAACTCTCAAGCAGGGGGCAAACACCAACCAAGCTTACAAGTTGATCAACAATGATGATGCAAGGATCGGCCCCATCAATGGGAAGTTCCTTAAACACTTCTACGCTTGAACATCGAGGATTGCTCCTCGGCAAGAGCTTAAACTGCCCACTGTAATGCTGCGAAGGTATATGATGTCTTCCCATTACCTTTGAAAGCATACCAATAAAGAGAAATCAATCCCACTCTATGTCACCAATTGCTAGTGTGGCGTAGTGGTTGGATGCCCAATTCACCCTTGAGAGGTCTTGGGTTCGATTAGTGGTGATACCCACTATTACACACTGAGCCCCCTTTTTGCAAAAAAAAAAAAAAACCATTTGAACTACGTAATGACTTGATCCCTCTCGAGGGTATGTAGGCAACTTAGTATTTTTTGCTGAGTTCAGTCACGCACTAAAAAAAAAAAAAAAAATTTATCGAAAAAAAAAAAACAACAAAGGAAAAAAAAAAACAAAAAAACAAAACAAAACAAAACAAAGAAATCATCCAAAAGGAAAATATCAAAAAAAATCATCAAAAAAAAAAAAGAATTTTGAACTACGTAATGACTTGATCCCTCTCTGGGGTACGTAGGCAACTTGGTATTATTTACTAAGTTCAGTCACATAAAAAGAAAAAGGATTGCCAGTCTGGCTTGAAGGATTTTGCAACGGTTGTCAATATGCTTTTCAGGCCCTTTTGGTCAGCAAGACATTACTTGAAGGTTGTCAACTACTCAATAGGATAATCGAAGATCGTTATAGTCGAAGATGAAGACTGCAAGGAGTTAATGTTGCTTAGCTATCCTTGAAATGATGATGAACATAAGCTGATTCTTGGTTGTGGAGCAAAATAAAATCTTCAACCACTTTTGCAAAGAATGAAGTCTTCATGGCATTGCCCCTCTTCTGCGGACATCCTCACATGTCTCTAAAGTATGTTTTACATCACTTATCTTCTGGGGGCATCTTCTTGTACCTTGCAAGCCTAAGTTGCATCGTCTCTCTTCTAAGTTGTATCACTTCACAACTCCGAAATTTGAATCACATTATCTCCCTTCTGAGTGGTGCCGTTTCACATCATGTCTCTGAAATTTGGACAACGTCACCTTCCTCCAGCATCTGAAGTTGGTGTTATGTCATCTCTCCTCTAAGGGCATGTTCATGCAATGTCAAAGTCTTGGTGGCATTCTTCTTGAAACATCAAGATTTCGTTGGCATCGTCAAAGTCTTAATGAGAGCTCTTTGCATCTTCAAAGTCTTGATAGGAGCTTCTTGAAACTTCAAGGTTTTATTAACATCTCTTTGCATCTTCAAAGTCTTGTTGGCATTTCTGGAATCTTGATGTCTGGCTACAGTGCTATGCACCTCAATGTCTGAGCTATGTTGCCTCAGAAAATTGATGCTGTTGTAGCTTTATTATAAAGGCAAATATAAGTGCAACTTCAAATACGAGTGCAAGTGCTAGTGTGGAGTGTTGTCGTGGCTTCATGACAAAGATGAGCGTTGACACAGCTTCAATGCGAATAAAGTGTTGTCATAGCTTCATGGCAAAGATGGGTGTTGATATGGCTTCGGTGCGAATGAAAGGTTGGCACGATTTTGGTACGAATAAAGTGTTGACATGGCTCCATGGCAAAAATGGATGTTGGCACGACTTCCGTACAAATGAATTGTTGACGTGGCTCCATGGCAAAGATGGATGTTGGCACGACTTCCATACAAATGAATTGTTGACATGACTTCATGACAAAGAAAAATATGGATGCAGCTTCATTGTGAAGGCAAGTATTAATATGGCTTCAGTACAAGGACAAATGCTGGCATATCTTCATAGTAAGAACTCTTGACGTGGCTTAATGTTGAAAAGGCTTCATTAAAAAAAACGAGTGCAAATATTGCTTCAGTGGACAAGTAATGGTGATGCTTCAATGCAAATGCAAGAGTTGGCCCAACTTCATGACAAAGACAAGTGTGGATCACCTTCATACAAAAACAAGTGCTAGCATTACTTCATTGCCTATATCAGAGCCAGTATGACTTCAAAGACAAGTATTGGTGATAGCATTGTTGCCTGGCTGAATATCCTCATAGAAACGTTGTTGCAAAGACTCTTGAAATGGCTGCGTTGAAAAGACAAGTGTTGGTGCGGCTTAATTGCCAAAGAAAACTATGCTGCAAAACAAAAACAAGCAACAAAAAAATTTTGTCAGGAAAAGGTCTCAAAGCACGTAAAAAAAATAAAAAATAAAAAATAAAAAAATTCTTGAAAGCAGGAAAAGAAAGCTGAATGTTCAGCATGTGTCTCAGTGATAAAGGAAGGCAATAACATGCCTTTATATAGAAAACTTCTGAGATAGTAGGCAAGAAAAATGAAGAAAGTCAGCAAACCAATAAATGGTTCCACCAACCAGCTAATGAAAAAAAAAAAGCTATATTCACGTTTCAAAAATGTGAAAATAATTGAAACTCAAAGTAAGATTTTGCATGCGCTCAGCACTCAAAATCAAAGAAGACTGCACCAAATATTGAAATGAAGGATGACATACAGAAAACGGTGGCTCATCACCCACCTAAAGACCCACAAGTCTAAACCTTGGCATCACCTTGTCAGAGTTGTTGAAAAGCCACATAAGTCCAACAATGACCGGCATTCTTTTCTGACGAATTTGTACAAATCAGTTCAGGATTTCACAAAACTGAACACACAGGGATCTTAAACGGACAAAGATCTCCAAAACCCAAAAAAGGTCAGCCTCAATGGAGCAACCACGCGCCTTGACACACCGCACAAAGCTTCAGAGGGTCGCGGCCTCATCCTTCAAATTTGTGCAAATATGATCCAAATTTCACAAAACTGACCCTACAAGGATCTTCAACGGCCTTAGATCTATAAAACCTGAAAATTTCAGGTCCAAAACATGAGGCACACGCCCACACGCGCCACCAGATGCATCGGAGGTCCTAGTCTCAGAAACACGCGCCTCCACGCGCGGCCACAAGCTTCAGAAACCACGGCCTCCTCCTTCAAACCTGTGCAAATATGTTCCAAATTTCAGAAAACAGATCACACCAAGAGATTCTACGGCCTCCGATCCACGAAACCCAAAAATTTTGGAACCAAAAACACTGCCACGCGCCTCCACGCACCACCAGAAGGTACGGAAATCTCTGCCTGAACGAACATGCGCTTCCACGCGCCTCCCTCGCCGTTCACGCGCTCTCACGCGCTGGTAGTTCCCACACACGCTGGCACGCGCCTTATGACGTCATGGATGACGTCATCATACAGAACCCCGGTCCAACCCGTTTGACCCGGACCGACCCGAATATCTGACCCGGTCCGAACCGGCGAAAAAAAAAAAAAAAAAAAGAACTTCAACCAAATTAGACCTTTGACTTTGACCAAAAAGTCAAAATTTTCAAAAGGGGCCTGTCCCACTCAGTTTTTCGAGTACATTCTGATTTTAGGATCCATTTCTTCATTCGAAACTCGAAAATTGTGCAAACGTCCAATTTCCAAAAAGTTGACTTTTGCGTAAATGTTGACCGAAAGTCAAAATTTTTAAGATGGACCTATCTTACTCAGTTTTTCGAGTACATTCCGATTTTGGGATCCGTTTCTTCATTCGAAACTCAGAAATTGCGCAAACATCCAATTTCCAAAAAGTTGACTTTTGCGTAAATGTTGACCGAAAGGCAAAATTCTTAAAATGGACCTACCTTGCTCAATTTTTCGCGTACATTCCAATTTTGGAGTCCGTTCCATCATTTGAGACTCAGAAATTGCACAAATAACTCAATTCCAAGATAGTTGTCTTTTGTGTTGAAATCAACCTAAAGTCAAGATTTTCAAGCCAGACTTGTTTTGCATAGTTTTTCGTGACTTGGAAATCACCAATCTAACTCACATCTATGAAGTATTGACAATTTCCAAAACTAAAGCTCTCAATATCAAAATTTGAGATTCATCCATTTAGTTTGGATCCCCTCAGGGTTATTCCCTAAAATTCATCAGGGCTTCCCTTTCAAAGTACAAATGGACTCTCACAAGTGTGTCTCGAACTTGAAATTACATTGGGTCACCCGTCCAACCCACCATTCTCCTTTCGGTGCCAAACATTCCAACCTACCATTCTTCATCTCTCTCACCTACCATTCTCGTGTTCTACCGGTCTCTCACCTATCATTCTCATCTACCGGTCTCACCAAAAATTCACATCTGCCATTCTCAACTAGCCATCCACCATTCTTCATCTCTCCACTATAAATAGAAGGGCCGGATTCATGAAGAACTCATCTAGAAAAACACACTGAGTCATGAAATGAAGATTTGCTTCTTTCAAATTTCCAAGTCCTTCTTCTCACAGCCATTTCTCACTATGGTTTCATCATTCTCAACACTTAGCAACCAATATTGCTTCATAATCAGTTTAAAATCAACCATCTCATGGTTCGGCAGAAACCCTCTTCATAACATCATTGTAGTTTTGAGATCCAAACAAATTTTGTTTCTCCACTTAACGACCACCTTTGTCCATAAAATTATTCATAACAAGGCCTGCATTGACCTTTCATGCCTCCGTGGATTTGGTTGGCCAGGAAGTCTAAGTCCAGCAGAAACTCCTGTTCCTAATCTTAGGTCTCCTGTAGTCTCTCTCCAATTGCTTGGTCTTCCAGCAGAAGTAGTGGTTTGGAACAAACAGCAACTTAGCTGGTTTCTAAGACAAGAATCACAAGTTAGCTCCATCTTTCATTTTTCTGCGCTTTTCCAGTAAGTAGCAGTAGATGAAGATAGTAAAAAGTATTGGGGTATCCTACAAATTATCTTCCATCCAACATTTGAGGCAACCTTCAAGGCACCAGCTCATCAGAGTTCAGCCTTTGGAGCCGGTAAATGGTTACTAGAGCCTTATTCCATGTTCCCACCACTATGGGACTCAAAGGTCATCGTTGCTGGTACCTCAAAACACATTTTCTGGAATTACTCCAACTTAAAGCTAGCTTGAAGAATTTCAGAAGGAACTCTTCTGAAATTACTTCAACTTAATGTCTGTCGGTTTGGTCCCTTTCCACACGCACATTCAATGACTTACTGTCAGACCCCAAGCAACATACAGGGTCAGCACCATGGTGGTGTGTGTTTCACCCATTCGCTTTGCTTCATCCCCATCTTCTACACCTTGTGATCACCGCCAATGATCCAAAAACACTCTTCTGAAATTACTCAAACTTAACTTCTGCTGAGAAGGCTCGGTCATGCAAGTACATTCAAATACAGGCAGACCCCTTTTCAGTCTTACCAGATCCTTTCATATGGGTGGGTCTACTCCTCGGAAATTATCTCATCCTTCTAAAAGCTCCGCCACCTTCAATTACTTCATTTGAAGAGCCAGGAGTAAAAGTCTGTTTTCGAAACCCATTCCCACACCACGCTCTGAAACTGTGTGTGTGAACGAGTCTCGAGGGGGCATTTGTAGACATGAAAAATTCCCGACCTATCACAAGCTGACACGTCACACTACCAAGTCTACAAAATGTAGCCAATTACAAAGCGCCACATATTGCTGCTAGGTTTTGATATCACTATTCAGAAACCAACAGAAATTTGCCAAGTGTCATGCAAGAACCAATCATGCATCAGCTCGTGCAAGCGATGACATAAGCAGCTTCACCCGTGTAAGCAATGACCTAAGCAACCTCGCACGTGTAAGCAATGACACAATCATTCCAACATGTGCAGGCGATGACATAAGCGGACCAATCAAGCTCTGCCATGTGTCACCAATCAAGCTCTGCCATGTGTCACCAATCAGACTCCGCCACGTGTCGCTTACCTACCCCTAAACTCCTATAAATAGAAGCCTTCCTAAAGCATTTAGGAGAGGGCTAGAGATCTAAAAGGGAGATCTAGAGATTTGGAAGAGGGGACCAGGCCATTGGAAGCACTCAGAAGTCTAGAAGCTCTACCGGAACCAAGCTCTAAAGCCTCCAAGAACTTCAAGAACTTCAACTTCAAATACGAAGAACATTCGAAGAGAAATTATCCAAATCATCCGCCTAGATCCAAAAGTTTGCGGGAATCAAGCCTAAAGTGTCCGAAAACATCGACAAATCACAAATCAGTGAAGTTCTGCGGATTCAAGCCTCTAAAGCATCGAAGAACTTCCATCACAAACCTTCGAATACAAAGAACATTCGAAGAGGAATCATCTAAATCGTATTCCTGGAATCAAGCTCAAAAGCCTCCAGAAATATCACAAATCATAAATCAGCGAAGCTCTACGGATTCAAGCCTCTAAAGCCCCGAAGAACTTCCACCACAAACCTTCGAAGACGAAGAACACATCAAGAACACGAAGAACACACGATGAACGTGAAGAATAAGGGATTTCTAACAAGCTCATAGCCAGAGATTCATTGTAATTCTGTTTCAACAATCTTTGATCTATCCCTCAACCAAATTGAAGGATATTTTGTGTTCAAATCAAAATTACATTATTACAATCCAAATCAACAAGTCTTTCAAGGAGATCGAATCAGAGGATAACTTTTTTGTAATTACAGAGAATTGTACCACACATTCGTCAATACAAATTCACATTTGTAAAACTATTTTTACTTGTTTGACTTTATTTCGAACCGAGAAATTTAGTCGTCCACAGTGGATATTCCCGTCAGACTTGTCGACCAAAGGGGAAACACGGGTCTTCAGGTGGAGAGCATTATCGCCGCTATCTCTAACTCAAATCTTAAATAGCTAGGAACTGGAGGAAGAGGCCGCGATAAGGAAAATTTGGGTGTCCAAGATGGGGGCAGTGAAGTGCTGGGGAAACGCAATTTCCATGAGTCTACTTCAAGCCGAAACAATCGCGGGGGGGTCAAGCCTGTTGGTCTCATTAAGGGAGGCTCAGTTAGGGATTCTGGAACACATGGTGCTTCTTGCACAGGGAGTGGAATACACCAGGAGGGCTCTGAGGGGGCTGGGATGGAGATTGTTGAGAAAGATGGAAGCTCAGAATCTGCATGAAGGTGCGTCGGTCTTTCCTGTCTCTATCCCAATGAATATTTTACTATGGAACTGTAGAGGGGCTTTGAACCCTCGTTTTCATGTTACTTTGAAGAATTTGATTGATACCTACAAGCCCACAATTGTGATTATCACTGAAACTCGAGTTGGAGGAGAAAGGGCTAAGGATATTACAGATAGGCTTCCTTTTAATAGAGCCTTACATGCTGATACTGATGGTTACTCAGGTGGTATCTGGGTGCTTTGGAATTCTGATGCGGTTGAAATTACGCTTTTAGCAAAAACTGAGCAGGAAATTCACGTGGTGGTTAAGGTACGTGCTCTTAACTATTCCTGGTTACTTTCTTCCATTTATGCAAGTCCTAGGTTAGAGGAAAGGAAGTTGCTGTGGAATAATCTTGCTACTATTGCCCTCATGCATGATCTTCCTTGGCTATTGTTGGGTGATTTTAATGAATTATTGTCTAGTAATGACAAGATGGGTGGGAATCCTATTAATCCTAGGAGGGTCTAATTGTTTAAGGAATGCCTGGACTCTTGTGGGATGGTGGATTTGGGTTTCCATAGGCCTCGTTTTACTTGGGTCAATAAGAGAGAGGAGGGTCACTTCTTTCAAGAGAGATTGGATAGGAGGTTTACTAATTCTGTTTGGAGAGGGCTGTACCCTGAGGCGGTTGTGCATCATCTGGCCTGCACTCACTCTGACCATTTTCTAGTGTGGTTGAAATTGGACGAACCTGGGCCTTCCTTCCTTTGTAGGCCGTTCCGCTTCCAGCCTATGTGGATGTCACATCCTCTCTTTCAAGATTTGGTTAGTGACTCTTGGGAGGTGAATGGGCCCTTGAAATCTAATGTCGAGAAATTCACTGCAGAGGTCAAGATTTGGAACAGAGAAGTCTTTGGAGATATCTTCCAAAGGAAAAGAAGAAATGAGGCTAGAATTAGAGGTATCCAATCTAGAATTTCTGAGGGGCCTAATCATGATCTCTTTAACCTGGAATGTCAACTTAGAAAGGAGTATTTTGAGGTCCTTCAATACGAGGAGGAATTTTGGTCTGTAAAGTCCAGGTATAATTGGCTTATTCAGGGAGATAGAAACACTAAGTTTTTTCATTCCTCGGCTTTGGTTCGTAGGAGAAGGAACGGAATTCTTTGCCTTCAAGATAGTCTTGGAAATTGGGTTCAAGGCGAGAGTGCAATTGCTGACTTGGTTAGAAATGGATTTATGGATCTTTTCTCTACCAATGTTACTTGCGTCCCGAGGATGAGGTGGAGCTTGAGCATTTGGCCTAGTTTCCTTGGGCAGGATGAGGCTAGCGCTTTATGTGCTAATTTAACTTGTCTTGAAGTGAAGGAGGGGTTGTGGAGTCTTAAGCCTTTCAAGGCTCCTGGGCCTGATGGGATCCACGCTGGTTTCTTTCAAGCTTACTGGCAGCAAGTTGGTCCTTCGGTGGTAAATGAAGTTCTCAAAGTGTTCCATAGTTCCACCATGCCCCCTCACCTAAATAAGACCCTTATAACTCTCATCCCAAAGCATCTGGGGGCTGATTGTCTGGCGTCCTTTAGGCCTATAAGTCTATGTAACTCTATCTATAAAGTGGTTACCAAGATCATTGTCAAGAGACTTCGACCTTTGTTGCCTAAGCTCATTTCTCCTCTTCAAACCGCCTTTGTTCCGGGGAGAATGGGGTTGGATAATATGATCATCGCCCAAGAGATTATCCATACAATGACACTCAAAAAAGGAAAGAAGGGGTTTATGGCCATCAAAATTGATTTGGAAAAAGCTTATGATAGGCTTGAGTGGCATTTTATTAAGGATTTTCTTGAGCTTTATAGGCTGCCCCCCTCTCTAATCAATCTCATTATGAGCTGTGTGTCCAGCTCATCGATCTCAGTTCTTCTTAATGGTGGGAAACTTGAGTCGTTCCTTCCGTCAAGGGGTATTAGACAAGGGGACCCCCTCTCCCCGTATTTATTTATCATGTGTATGGAAGTGCTTGGTTTCCTTATTTCGCGAAGATGTAAGGAAAATCTGTGGGATTCGGTCCGGGCTTCTAGGAATGGGCAAGCTTTTTCCCATCTTTTCTTTGCCGACGACTTGGTCCTATTTGCTAAAACTGATGTGAAGAATTGTATCAGTGTGAGAGAGACTTTGGATACTTTTTGTGAGTTGTCAGGTCAAAAAGTCAGCTTGCACAAGTCTAAGGTGTATTTCTCCCCTAATGCTTCTCCTGATTCTAGATTGGAATTGTGTGAGGTGCTGGGCATTCACTCGACCCCGAATCTTGGTAAGTACTTGGGGTTTCCGATCAAGCATCCAGGATCATCTTCCCAAGATTTTAACTTCGTGGTGGAGAGGGTGCAGAATAAGCTACAAGGATGGAAAGCTAATTTACTATCTATGGCGGGAAGGGTAGTCATTGCCCAGTCGGTGCTATCGGCTATCCCAGCCTATGTGATGCAGGGGTGTATGCTCCCTACTCGAGTTCTAAACAATCTTCATAAGGTCAATAGGAATTTTGTGTGGGGATCGACGGAAGATCATAAAAAGTTGCATATGGTTGGTTGGAAGAAAGTTACAAAACCAAAATGTCGCGATGGCTTGGGCATCCAGGAAGCTAAGGGAAAAAATCTAACGCTAGCTGCTAAATTGTGTTGGCAGATGGAGAATTCTAAGAGCGGGGGCTAGGCTGATGTGTTGAGGAAAAAGTACATGGGTGTGAATGCCAGTAAGGCCAAGGCTCATACGAGAGCTTGGAGTGCAGTGAAGATAGGAAGAAATATTTGTAGGAAGGGCTCCAAGTGGACTGTGGGCAGCAATAGCCATATTAGTTTCTGGAATGATAAGTGCCTGAACATTGGCACAATTAGGTCCCTTATTGAGGGCCCTTTGAACCAAGGAGAGAGCGAGGTGTATATAAAGGATGTTATTATGAACAATGGCTGGGATTTAGCTAATATCTCCATTGTTTTTCCTGAGAACATTTTGCAAGTTGTGAGAGCTACCCCTCTTAGGAGATATGCTTTGAGGGAGGATCATAGGAGTTGGATCTCTAGTTTAAATGGGGAGTTTGACCCAAGGAATGCTTATTTGTTGGCAATAGATGAGAACTTTGAGTCACCGGATTTTCATGGCAAATGGATTTGGAAGCTTCAGATTTTGCCAAAAATTAAAATGTTCCTTTGGAAGTGCCTACACTTGAGCCTACTTGTTAAAGCCATTCTGACTCATCGAGGTATTGGTGGTTTGGGTGGCTGTGATAGTTGCACAGAAGAGGTGGAGAGCATTTCTCATGTACTGAGAGATTGCCCGACAGCAAAAAACTTTTGGGAGCTCTCTAGCTGCCCTGACAGTCTCAAAATTTCGTTCACTGATGATCTTGATTCTTGGATTAAAAAGAATGCTTTAGACTCCTCTATGGCACCTGGCAAGGATTATGTTTGGAGCAATTATTTCCTGCTTGGTTTGTGGAACTTGTGGCTTCAACGGAATAGGTTGGCCTTCAAACAGCAACCTATAAACCAAAATCTGGTTCAGGTGGTAGAAATGCAAACTCGTGAACTGGTGTACTGTGTTTTGGAGCCTATCTTGGGTAAAGAGAGGTTGGTGGTGCAGGTGAAATGGTCGAAGCCAGAAGAGGGCTAGCTTAAACTTAATACTGATGATGCTTTTGACATCTCAAGTGGGAAGGCTGGTTGTGGTGGATTACTTAGAGACAGTTCAGGTCAATTGGTTGTGGGTTTTGCAAAAACTATTAGTGTTAGCTCTAGTATTGCTGCGGAATTGTGGGCCTTGCGGGAAGGATTGGGGCTGTGTGTCGATAGGAGTTGTCTTGCTGTGGATATAGAGCTTGATGCAACCGCAGCAATCTCCTTAATTTCTAGCAATGTCATTTCTAATGGAGACTTGTCTGGTCTTGTTGATGATTGCAGGGTGTTGTTGCTGCGTCTGCCTCAGGTTAAAGTGTCCCATTGCTTCCGGGAAGCAAACTTTTGTGCCGATGCCTTAGCTAAATTGGGGTTGGCTTCTGCTGTGTTATCCTCTGTTTTTGTTTCCCCTCCCCCTGTTTTAGTTCAGCTGCTGCATAATGATGTATAGGGCGTTTTTCGCCCCAGACGTTGTAACGTTGCTGCTGTTGGCAGCATTTCTTAGTTTATATTAATTCCTTGTTTACCAAAAAAAAAAAAGATAATATATAAAAAAAAATAATTGTAGATATGAAAGTACCTAATTGTATATATTTTATGTACATCACTTCCTGTACCGTGACTCTACTTTTACTCTTTTAGATGATTTTTTTTTTTTTTTTTTTGAGAAGATCTTTTAGATGAATTGAATCTAAGAGCATCCACATCCGAATCCTATATTTCATTTTATTTTACCATTCCAAAAAATTACTTTATCACTTATACCATACAATTTTTCAATACACCCAACATCCTAATTTTTATTTTCCTATTCTACTCATTAAAATAATATTTTTACGTAATAAAATAATATATCTCACAATTATCATCATTTTCAATACAACACATTAGTTATTCTTTCTCTCTCTTTATTTCTATTCAACAACCACATTCACCACCACCAGCAACCCATAATCTACCGTCAACACCAAAAAAAAAACCCAGGCAGCAAACCCACGCTGCCACCCACTGACCCAAAACCCACTCCGAGGGAGCCACAGACACCCACCCCAATGTTAGCCCACCAGCCACAACTACTTCCACCACCTTCACCGTCGGCCCACCAGCCACAATCACAAACCCTAATAGCTGAAACCAAAAAAAAAAATGCCAACATAGCGCCGCCAACACAGCACAGCCACCACCAACAAACCCACAGCCACCATAAAACAAACCCACAGAACACCCCAAAACAAACCCACAACCACAAATCACAAATCAAACCCACGCCACCGAAACCCACGTCGATCAAATCACAAATCAAGCTCAAACACCGAAACCATAAACACAACAAAAATTTATGAAAACCAGATTGCTCAATTCGCCGCTGGGTAGCTTGATTTTGCTAAAGCTCGGAGGAAGTGGATTCGCCGCTGGGAAGCTTGAAGGAAGTTAATTTTGTCGGTTTGAAGAGAGAGGGTCATCTACACATGCAAGAATGTCGGTTTGAAGAGAGTGATGGAGTGAGAGGGGCATTTGAGATGAGTGAATTAGTAAAGGGATCGGAGCACTGATGCCTCGTCGGAATCACAATCGGATAGAGAGGGGCATCAGAGAGAGCCTTGGGTCTGAAGAGAGCAGAGAGCAAATGAGAAAGAGATAAGGAAGAGAGAGAAAATAGGAGAATTAATGAGAGAGGAGAGAGAAATTTCGGGTTAAAAAGTATTAAAAAAATTTTTTTTTTTATAACATACAGCCATAGTACCATCTTACATTTAAGATGGTACTGTAGCTATATGTCAACTTTTTTTTAGCATTTTAGCATATGGCCTCTTTGTTGCTGGCCTTTTTTGGGCTTGTATGCCAAATGTACCTCACATTTGGTATATAGCAAGCCTAATGCGTATGCCCTAAATTCAGGTTTTATAATGCCTAATCTAACTTATCTTACAGTTCTATATGAACGGTCTTTGGGCCTTTTTAGGGCTCTTGCGAGGGGAGGCGGCCGTTGCCATGCGTAGCTTCATGGTATTGGAAGATATGATGCAAAAAGGCATAGCATGGAGTCTACTATCCAACCGTAAAAGAACATTTTTCCAACTATTGAGAATATACTTTAACAAGAAAATATCCAACGGAAATTCAAATTCAATTTCCAAACCCAACCCAGAAACCATCCTTCTCACCTTACCATTTCACACAAGCCCCTTCATTTCCCAACGTTCTTGATTCTCATGGTGCAATGAACCCAAATGCTGAAACTTTTTCCAAAGTATTCAAATGCAATTTCCTGGGCACTGGGCATGACCAAACAACTTGGTTTGTGCGTTCATTGCAATTTCTGACAATCCCACCTAGTTTGATCTATGCGGGCTTACATTGAACGAGGACTTGGTGCTGAATGTGCTTATGTATTTTTCAACTGGGTTTGTAGAAAGGGGAGAAATGGAAGTGGGTGTTTACAATGAGATTCTTCATATCCTTGTGAAATAACAACGTTTCGAGGACGTAATCCAAGTGCTTGATGAAATATCAAAGAGAAAGGGACTTGTCAATGATAAGACGTATGGTATTTTGGTTAATAGATTTGCGGCTGCTCATATGGTATTTTACCCAATGCCATAACTCACTACTACTTGCCTAAGTCCTTGAAGAATCCAGAGGAAGTACCCGAGCTCTTGGAGAGGATATAGAGAAATGGGAGTAGGATGACTGCCGAGTGCTGATGGAGAGAAATGGGTTGGGACAAGACCAACGATCTTATAGCATTATGATACATAGCCTTTATGGCAAGGGAAGAATACAAGGTGCTTTGTGCTTTTTCAATGCGATGACATTAAAGGGCATGGTGCCAGAACCAAGGACAAAATATTGGTATATGACATGAACATTAAGTTGAAGGAGAGCAGGCAAAAAGAGGAAACAGTGTTAGAGAATAAGGATGGATGATTGTTTGTGACTAGCATTTGTGGGTCTCATCCTTCCCTCCATTTGACAAAAGAGGTAATGCTTCCTTTGACTTTGAACTTCATGTGATTAGGTAAATACTTCCATAAGAAAGGAAAAAAATTGAGGACAAAATTTAGCTACAAAATTAGTTGAAGCATAAGGCTACAACTTTACTCAATAAAATAAACATTATTGCATATTTTGAAAATTTAACCGTTGAGTTGCATGTTTTTTACATTTTTTTTTATGAGGTTCTTTACATTCTTAATATACATGTAAACTTTGTATCAATCGGATGTTATTTACTATATGATCTATAACCTTATATTTTATACATAATTTTAAACTACAAAAATTTGCAATTTGAACAATTTATTGATGACATAGTTATTGATTTTTAATTTTCTAGAAATTTTTCAAGTATTAGGGATATAAAAAGAATAAGTAATCCAATTTTGGTTTTGTTAAAATTCATATCTAATAAAAAGATATTAAGTAAGGTTGTAGTCTTAAACTACAATCAATTTTGTAGCTAAACTTTATCAAAAAATTAATTCCTTAACATTTTAGAGATGCTAAAGTTAGGCATCTAGTGAAAACTATCTTTGGTGAAGCATTCTTAAGTAGTTAATACTTGAGAAATGGCATAGACAAGATGTTTTCCTTATTGTTTCTCTAAAAATAACATCAAAAGTAATAAGATAAAGCCTGCGTTTGGATAGCAATTTTTCTTACTCAAAGTTAAGTTGCGTTTTCTGTTTTTTTTTTTTTTTTTTTTTTCCGCACTTGTTGACTTTGGAGGACAAAATTTACTGTGCATGAACAGTGCGTTCACTGTTTACGCACTGTTCATGTATTAAAAAATATTAAAAGTGGGTCCCATGATACTATTTACATATTTAAAAATTATTTTGCTACAGTGTTTTCAGCAACAATCAGTATTTAGCAACTTTCAGCAACAATAAGTGCTATTCAAACGGACACAAAGTTATATAGATAAAGCTATACAGAGCCAAGTATGGCATGCGACTAACTGAAAAATGATGATTAAAAAAAGTGATTATAGGACAAGCTTCTCAATCCGCATGAGTTCTTTGGTAACATCTACCATAGTTGGTCTTGTCTCTGAGTCTCTTTTTCTACATATGAAGGCAAGGTCTACCACTGCTTGCAATTGTTGCTCTGTAGTACTAGCCCTCCCTTCCCCTGCCAAGATTGTAGGATCTACAATGCAACGACCTTGAGCACCATTTTGCATACATACTGCTAATCCAACACACTCTTTTTTTGGTTTGGAGAAGTCCACACCTTCACCATTATTCAATTGGGTAAAATCATTTGAATTCTTACCTTTTACAAGTTCTGAAAGAAGTACCCCAAAACTATAAACATCAGCTTTCTCCGTTACCTTACCCGTAGCAAAATACTCAGGAGACATGTATCTTACACACCAAGACAACAAATCAACTGGAACGTGAGTCTCACCTTCGGGGACTAATATAGAAAACTCGAAGTTGGATAATTTGGCAACATCATGTTGGTCTAAGAAGATATTTCGCATATTTATGTCCCTGTGGATGATGGGTCTAGAGAATGCAGTATGGAAATATGAAATTGCATGAGCAATCTCCCTTGCAATCTTTAACCTGCTTGCCCATGTTAACGGCTGATGTTGTTGACTGCCACAAGTGCCCTGGATTCGATTGGCAAGGCTACCATTTGCAGCAAACTCATGTACTAAAATGGGAGGTCGAGTCTCGAGGCAGCATCCTATAAGCTTTAGTACATTTTTGTGAGCGCTCATCTTTGCAGAAATCACTAGATCATTGATGACGTAGTTGGACAAGTCCCGGCCTTCTGTAATATTTACACCGCCTTCAAATTTCCTAATGGAAACAGGTCGGCCGTCAAGAGAACCCTTGTACCATTTCCAGTACAACTCATCTTGGACTATAACAAGACGAGCATCATAGTTGTTGGTTGCCTGCTTGAGCTCTTCGTCAGAGAAGCTACGAATGGGAATGGACTTGCCATTACAGAAGGCAATTAGCTTTTCCAGAACCATGCTTCCATTCTCAAAAAATGCTCTCTCTTTTTCCTTTCTATCCTTACTCATTCTAAAGAAACAATTTTTTTGACCAATTTTGCATAGCTTGAAGGCGGTGTAACATTTTATCAAAAAAAACATTTTATCCTTATAATTTCTCCTACCACGTCCCCATCAAACTGCCTTGAAGATTTCGTCCATAGGTGGAGCTTTTTCTTATTACACCCTTAGGGTCGATTGGTCTTTTAACTTTTTAAGAAGACTGCTACAAGGGTCAATGGCCTACGCATTCAACACTTCAGCATGACATCAACTCCCATCTTGATGCTTGCCACCTTATAAAGATATAATAATATTAGAGATACAAACTATTTTGCAAAATATTTTACAAATTATTGATGTGATAAGTGATTATTGATAAATGAAAAAGTGATATTAATGGTGGGTCTAAATGAAAACCAATAAGAGGTTGGTCACATTAACATTTTGTAAAAATATTGTAAAATAATTTGTAACTGTAATATTACTCAGTTAGTTATAATCGAAAGATTAAAGTTCCACTAATGAACACTTCCTAGTGCTTATGAATCAAACTTAACTACTTGCACTATCATAATACAAATACAAGAAACCAACTTTGCTTAAAATTATATTTTATCATTGCACACGTGCAATATTGCACTAGAATTAAATTACATATCAAACACCTATATACATTATGATGATCATATCACGCAAAATTTAACATGGCTTAAATCATCAATAGCATTTGCCACACTTGCATTGCTACTATTCCTTTCCCATTTTTTATTCCTCTATCCCTATTCTTTTGATTCTTTCTACACTCGTGAATTTAATGGCTATTTTTTTCAGTAAACTGACTGATTATAATTATATGGTGGATGATAAAAAAAAAAAAAAAAAAGGAGAGGAAATATAAATAATTTATTGATATGGAGGATGTAGCTAAATTTAAATTTTGAATAAAATAATATGAGAATAAAAAAAGTAAAAATAAAAGATATAACAATAAACACCAAATTATCAAAAACATGCTATGTAATATAATAATAACATTTTTTATATACTATCTTTAATCCTTCATTATGCAATATGATAATATTCAACAATCAAAGTGAACAAAAAAAAAACATATATAAAACACAAAATTAAATTGCACCAACCTAAAATAAAGTTCTAAAGAACACAAAAATTTATTAACCTAAAACAGATATGCAAGAAAAATTGAAAATCCACCAAAAAATTGAGACGGAAATAACCTTTTTTTTTTTATGAAGGAAAATTATGCACAGAATAGAAGAATGAATGACAAATTTATGCTTAGAAAATGATAATAAGAAGAAACAAAATAAACGAAGATAAAAGGAAAAAGGAAGAATGATATTAAGGTAGAGGGTTTGGGGATATGAGAAGGTAAAGGGAATGAGAAAGGTTGGAGAAAGTGTAATATATTATGTGGGGACAAGGATCCAAATGGCTGACGAAGTTCATATGGAGGTGAACCTCGGGAATCGTAGGCGAATTGTCCTCAAAAAGTATACACTTAACTCATGCTTGGGCTACACAACCATATTTGACAAGAGCGCCGAGGACATCTGCCTAACCTCGGAATGTCAAAGGGAAGAGTCAAAGGGGGCACAAGGAAATCCAAGGGGGAACAAAGGTAACTTGGTATTGAACAAGGAAGAGAAGAAAAAGGAAAGACAAAATGGTCATCCCTTTCACATTAAATGCACTGCAACAACTTAGCTGACCACATTAATGGGAAAATGATCCTTAATAGTGTTTTCAAAACTAATAGCTTAGTGTAAAAACGTTCTAGCAAGATCTTGATGGGACACTTATCAAGATAGTTTGATAATGACCTTTCAAATGTAAGATCCAGATGCATCTTTGCTAAGTGATGTAAAGCCAACAAGAACTTGGATCAAGGTAAGGGAGAAAATTTGGAGAGAGAAAAAGAGAGAGGAGTCATCCATTTGTAACATCATCCTCAGACTAAACTCGAGGACAAACACTTAGCCATTTCTAAGCAATTTCCAATTGAATATTAATCACTACACTAGTAGTTTTGATCGGACTTTCAACTTTTGTCTTATAACGAGTACTCAAAAGTTGACCTTACATCACATTTCTATAAATTAATTGTGTGAGCAAATAGTAACAGAATCAAGCCTAATCAAGCCTAATTCTCTGTCTTACTTTTTTCCCACCACATATTATATTTTTAATTTTTTAAAATAAAAAAGATGAGAAAATATAAATAATTTAATGATATGGAGGATCTCATCTTATTTCAATGTTGAATAAAATAAGTTGAGAAGGAAAAAAAAAAGTAAAAATAAAAGAGATAACAATAAACACTAAATTATCCAAATCATACTATGTAATAGAATAATATATATATATATATATATATATATTATCTTTAATTCTTTATAATGCAATAATAGATAACATTTAATAATAATAAATAAATAAACTTAAAACACAAAAATAAACCTTATCAACTCAAATTAGAGTTCTAAAAAACACAAAAATTTATCAACCTAAAGTAGAGATGCAAAATAAATAAATAAATAAATAATCCACCAAATTAAAAATTGAGAGAGAGAGAGAGAGAGAGAGAGAGAGATAACCTTTTTGTGAGGGAAAACTATATAAAAAATGAAAGAGAGGATGACAAATTTATAGTAAAAGGTTGTGAACAAGAAGAGACAAAATAAATGAAGATGAAGGAAAAGATGAATAGTGATATTAAAGTAGAGAGTAATAGGAATAGTTTTGCATTTAGAGATCATTTGGGCAGCCCGTTTACGATTTGCGTTTGCGTTTTTTCCTTCTTTTTTTTTTTTTTTTTTGCTTTCAGCCGTATAAAAAGACTTTTTCAACTGTGAATGCACTGTTCACGGTTACTGTGCAGCTACTGTTCAATAAACAGTAGCCGCACTTGTTGACTTTTGTCAATGAACAGTGCATCTGTGCACTGTTCACGGACCCACAATTTTCACTTTTCAGCAACTTTTTCATTAAAAATGGGTCCCACGATACTATTTACACATTTAAAAATTATTTTACTACAGTATTTTCAGTTTTCAGTTTTCAGCTACATTCAAACAAGCCTTTAATCTGATATTTTAAAATTTGTAATTATTTGCACTTTTGCAGGCCAAAAAAGAACAGAAATTTCGACCTAGGAGGCTAGGACCACAAAAGGCGCCTCCTTCACACTTCATAATCAAAGCATAAAGAGCCAAATTCTGCCAGTTGTAAGCAACTGTTCAAGCAAAAGGCGCCTCCTTCACACTTCATAATCAAAGCATAAAGAGCCAAATTCTGCCAGTTGTAAGCAACTGTTCAAGCAAAAATTGAAAGAAGCAAAGGAGAGTACTAGTGGGACAAGTCCCAATTTAATCAGTTAGCACAAAGCCAAAGCCAACACCAACTATGCTTTGAATTAAATCAATTACTAAAAGTTCATGTCAACATAGTTATTACATTTGACCCGGCCCCGGCCAGTTGGGCCAATAATTCAACGAAGTGCTATGTAGCATGGGTGCGTTTCCGGATTCAGGTGCGGGTGTGGGACTCGGCAATTTTTAAAAAAAGTAAGTTGAGGGTGCGGCGATTAAAAAATTATTAAAAATATTTTTATTTATATTTTCTATATATTTTTACTATTAAAATATTCTTAAAAAACACATTACTATGCTTGATTCACAAAACAAAGAAAGAAAAAGGCAAGAAACACATTACTATGCCTCAGAGGTGGAAATATTTCAGTTGTTCCAACTAGATTCAAGGCCGATTTTAGCATGTTTCGATCGCCGGCCGATACGACCCGATATGGCCAATACGGCCCGATTCTGGCCGAATTGGCACAAATCGAAGTCGAGTCAGCATGAATCGAGCCAAGTCGGCACGAATCTGAGGAAAAAAAAAAAAAAAAAAGCTCAAACACGGCATTGACGCACGGGCACCCCGCGTCGAACTCCAATGCGGCACCCTCCCAGTTGCGTTCATGCATCCTAGGTGAAGTGTGAACCAATACCTAAGTGGATTTACAAAATATAGAAGGACCATAAAGATAATTGCTTACAAAATATTTCAAAATGCAGGACATTGGCTAGTCATACTCAATTACAATCAAAAAAAAAATTTGTCAATGCCTTGCTAGTACCATTTGAAACTGGTAAGGATGACAAAGCCAATTCATGAGAAACAAAAGGAAATGCAAAGATGACAAAGCCAAGTCGTGAGAAACAGAAAATCTTCTCATGTGAAACATTGAAACAGGGAAACTAAGGAAGCGCCAAAAAAACTAAAAAGGAAAGCTGCACTTGCTTTTGTTCAATGAACCTACTTAACTAATTGGAATCATGTTACCCTGCTACCCCAATAAATTTTCATTTTGCCTCCCTCTACGGTTGTTTTCTAAAAAATCCTAGTGATCAGTGCAGGCAAAAAAGGTTAGCAAGAGAGCAAGGTTCCACATTCAAGCTATGCAGAATTGGATGAGAGATCATTTCTTTAAAAGAAGAAAGGGAAGGGAGAAACCGTTTCTTTAGAATGGAAGCAAGCTACTAGAGAAGCTGGTTGTCTCTTGCAACGGCAAGCCTATTTCCATCCGCACCTTCTCTGCTCAAGAGCTCTGCCTAGCAACCAACAACTAGGACAAAATTGGGAAATGCCCCGTTTGAGCAAAAAAAACAGCATTATGCCCTCTTTTCCAAACTAAATAGGAAAATGCCCCTCTTTTATAACTCGATTTTCTCAAAATCGAGTTATTAAAAAAAAAAAATTCTGGAGCCCTATAGCAGCGTTTTTAAGGACCTATAGTGACATTTTCAGGACCTATAGTGACGTTTTGTAACTCAACTTCCATAAAATCGAGTTATAAGCAATTTTTTTAATTCTTTTTACCTATAACTCGATTTCATAGAAATCGAGTTAAAAAACGCCACTATATGTCCTAAAAACGTCACTATAGACATCTAAAAAACGCCACTATAAGGCCTAAATCGATTTTGAAAAACTCGATTTTCAAAAAAGGGGCATTTCCTTATTTAGTTTGGAAAAGAGGGCATAATGCTGGTTTTTTTGCTCAAACGGGGCATTTCCCAATTTTGTCCCCAACAACTATAATAATCGTTGTTGCTTTTTTGGGTATAAGGGTTCTCTTGAGGGACAAATTGTTCTCATTAGGAAATTTCATGAATCAAAATCCTGGTTCGATTTTGCCATCAATGATATAGTGATTTATGCACAAATGAGTGCTCACAGTAATGTATTAAAGTTTGTAGGGTGTTGTCTTCAGACTCCATGTCTCAATATGAATTTGCTACCAATGGTTTTCTTATGGATCAAATTTATGTCTCACGTGGTACTGTACTACAACATCAGCCCATGGTGTGGGGAGCAGGTTAAAAATTGCATGGTAGATTGCTCATGCAACTTCCTATCTCCATACGGCCTTCCAAAGACCCGCCATCCATATCTATATCTATATCTATATTTAAATAATAATAAATATTGGAGAGATAGAAATATGAAATAGTTTTAGAAAATGTTTAACGTATTAAAGGTAACCTTTTTTTTTCTCCAAAAACATTGCTTTATTGTATTTTAGGCCCCGAAAGTAGTTGTTTCGCCTTTTCTTTGGCTTTTACACTTTTTATATGTGTTTTCCATGCTTTTGATATTAGGGAGAGAAAGTTTGGATATTGTGAAAATTTGTCAAATTTCTAACATAGCTTATGTACAAAATTTTGTCACTAAATATTATATGAGAAAGGATATTTTTATGCTTCAACTTTTAAGTTCTTGATTAATATTGTTTTGTTTTTCATTCTTTCTTGCAACCCTACTTTAGGTTGACAAATCATTGTGTTTTTTATAACTCTATTTTGGGTTAATACTTATTGGAGTTGTGTTTTTTGAGTTCCCTATCAGAACTCCTTTTTGCTCTTTCTCCCTTTTATAGCTTTGGTTTAATTTTTGTTTGAGTTAATACTTAGTCATTTTGGAAGTGAGAATTTGAATATATATTAAAACACAGTCTTGTCTTTATATTTGAATGTGCCTATCAATTATTTGAGTAATATCAAATGTAATTCTGTGATGAGTTTTGATAATCATGATAATTTTCTTTAAGAGAATGAGACATTTGAATAATATATTTGAAACTTAAGAAACTTTAGTTGTAAAGAAAAAAAAAGGAAAATATCAAATTGATCCTGTTCCATCCACTTCAGTCCATCTGGTCTACTTCCGTCCAATTCAGTCCAATTCGGTCCATTCAATCTATTTCATTTACTTCAGTCTAATTTGGTCTACTTCGGTCTACTCCAGTCCAATTCGGTCCATTTGGTCTACATCTGTTCAATTCGGTCTATTCGATTCAATTTGGTCAATTCTGCCCACTTTGGCTCATTTGTTCTATTCAGTCCATTTTAGTTCACTTCAATCAATTTGGTGTACTTAAGAATGGAAAAATACAACTTTTGGTTGAAAGTACTATCAATTATTTGAGTAAGATCAATTGTAATTATAGGATAAATTTTGGTTATCATAATAATCTCCTTAAGAGAACGAGAATTTGAGTAATAACTTTAAAAATTAAAAATTTTAGATGTACTAAAAGAAATTAGGTAAATATAATATAAAATAACAATAGTTAAATGAATATGGACCATTTCAAAAATGAAAAATTATATCAATTAAAAAAACATTAAAAAATTAAAAAAATTATATATTTGTAAAAATAGAGTGATGAAAATTACCTTTTGAAATTGTTTAATTTTTAGGAAAAACAAACTATCTACAATAAAATTTAGATAATAAATTATACATATTCAGTATAAGTTTGCTATGAGTTTTGATTATCATAATAATCTCCTTTAAGAAAATGAAAATTTTGAATAATTTATTTGAAACTTAAGAAGTTTAGTTGTACAAAGGAAAAAAAAAACATAGCATATTATAACATAATTTGAAGAATATGGACCACCTCAAACTGGAATAATACCAATCAAACACATCTAAAATAATAGAATGATATATTGGTAGAGATAAAAAGATGAAAAATAATTTTAGAAATTGTTTAATTTTCATAGAGACCAAAATTATCTTCAACAAATTTTAGAGTACAAATTATACATTATATTACAATTACAAAATGATTATCTATTCCTACACATCGTGTGGGTCTGCAACTAGTTAATATAAGTATGGAAAATATCTTATTGGATGATGATAATTTTCCCAAATTGTCCAACTAGTTTAAAGCATCAAGCAAGGTAACGGATAAAAGTGATGTATATAAATTTGTTCAGCTCCTTCTAGAACTTTAAACAGGAGAGGATTACGGTAATATAACTCGTTTGACAATTGATAAAGATTCTAATTTAATAGCATACATGCATAGTCATACTCAAGGACTTTGTATAAATGAGATTGTGGATCCAGCAATTTTGGTTGGGAATCGAGGTGCTAGTTTAGAGCACTAATTACAAGCTGTGCAGTACCTTGCCTTGACTTGTACAGAGGAAGATCCACACATTAAAAAAAAAAAAAAATTAAAAAAAAAAAAGGGCCAACTATGGTACATGTCACCAAACAACTCAGGCGGATTGGCAGGTTCGTTCCATGCAACTAAGTGATGATTAGACATGGCAAAACGGGTCAGAATTTTCCGACCCGACCCGACCCGACCCGACCCGACCCGAACCCGATTTTTTTACCCGAAGCAAAAACGGGTTGACCCGTGACCCGACCCGTGTTTTTTGTGGGTCAACCCGACCCGACCTGTGACCCGACCCGAACCCGAACTATTTTTTTAAAACTTTTTTTTTTTTGGTAAAAAAAATAGTAAAACTAAGACAATATTGGTTTAATTGTTTATTGTGAACTTTAAGGAAACAATTGATACATTTACATAACTATATGCAAATTAATTGAAAGATTAATGGTTGAACATTCTGTAATGAGTGAATATTTTTAGATATCAAATAGTAAAGTACATGCCAAGATAATCTGATTACAGTAGAGTTAAAAATATAGATTTAAAATTGTAGACATGTAAGAAATATTCACAAGTGTGAAAATAGTGAAGCTAAAGTATCAAATTAGCATAAATTATGAATACTTAGACCTATTTTTTAATAATTTATGTCTAAAATAAATAGTTTTTCAAAATAAATTATGATATATTCTAGAGTGTGTGTTGCTTAACAATAATATGATATTCATAAAAGAGACCATGTATGAATAAGTAAGCAATCAAATTTTAAAGTATATCTCAAATTGAAATAGAGTGTCAACCACAACTGATAGTAGATTATAAAATTAATTTTCAAGATTGTAAATTTCTTATATATTTTTATTCTTTATCAAATGAGTTATCCAATAAGTCATTTGTAATTTTGTTTTATATTTGGAATGTTGATATTGTGCAGAAATAAAACTTGTGTATTTGTTTTACTTATCTTTGTGTTATTTTGTTTTAAATAGTAATGTTAGGATTTGTATAATTTAAAATTGTTGAATAAGTATTAATAAGTTTAATTGAGTTCATTCTTGATATAAGTGGTGAATTCAAAATAATGCATTTTACATTAAGTAATTTATTGCATAACTTTCCAAATGACATATACATGTTGTTTTCTATATAAAAATTAAATAATAAAAAAAGTCATGTGAAAAATACAGGTCAACCCGACCCGCAACCCGATTGACCCGAACCCGATTTTGACCCGCTTAAAGTGACTCGTTTTTGACCCGTGACCCGTTTGACCCGTAACCCGATTGACCCGACCCGAACCCAACCCGACCCACCCGTTTTGCCATGTCTAGTGATGATAGAGGTAGCATAGCAATTGCAATCTGTGATTTGGAAGGCAATACAGGAGCTAGTTGGGTCATGAAAATTCTGTGGGTTTCAACAATAGCAGCAGTAGCTCAAGCTAATTTGGGAATGTTGTTGTGTCCATAACATTACTCATCTTTATATATTCACCAATATGAATAGATATCATTATTCCATTACAGCTTCTTGTATCTCTTATAATGCTGATTCCTATTACATTGTAATAATCATTACAACATACCAAACATGTCCTAAATTTTTTACTAAAAATTTACACTATAGAGCACGCAATTACTACTATGTGTCCCAATTATCTTTACGTCAATAAAGTTCATTGCCTTCCCATAAAGATAAAATAAAAATAAAAAAGAACAAAGGGAATGTGTAAGTCAAATAATGAGATTTTCAAAATATTATTCTTATAAAAAATTTTATTAAATGGTGTAACCAATTTTTATAGGATTAATATTTAAAAAATCCGATTTTTAGATTATAGACATTTTTATTCCACTCTTCCAACATTGTAATTTCTTCTTTGCCATCTTGTTCTTTGAGAAAAATAAAATATGTTCCTAGCGCATGGAAGATTGAACATGGCTCTCCAGATTCGTCGACACTGTACATTAATCATGTCCTCTGTATCTAAACAATCTTTAACTTCACTTTTTTTTGCCTTTTTTTTTTTTTTAGAAAATTCTCTGTTCCTAGCATGACTACTACCCTGGTAATAGTGTAATACACCCAACTTCAATTTCACTATTTTAGTGTTGCATCCTTTCATGTAAAAAGATTATCTTGACAACGACCTGATAGTAAAACATTCATATACACGACAGTCATGAACTCAGTTGTACAAGGTTAAATATTAAAAAAACCAGCTCTTAAAGTCCGCTTAACTTTCCATGACCGCTCTTTCTCAAAAAAAAAAAAAAAAAACTTTCCATGACCGCTGTTACTCACAGTGAACGCTAGACAACTGATTGTGCCTTCCACTTTGATTACTCCATTTAAGGCACAATCAAAATGGAGTAATCACAGTGAATGCTAGACTCAGTTGATTCATGATTTTGCCCCCTATTCTGATCGAATTTACGTCTCAAGTGTTACTATACTACAATATCAGCCCATGCCGTGGTAGAAAAGGTTAAAGATTGCAAGGCAGATTGCTCATGTTATTTCCTATCTCCATACTGCATTCCATAGACCTGTCATCCATATGACTATAGATATGTATAGTATCTTATTAGATGAACACGATGTTCCCAAATTGTCCAACTTTTTAATTTCTGTATCAATACCTAAGGGCGAAACTGACATGGAAGCTTATGAGGGCATTCGGAATACAAGGTACTGCACCCCTGAGTTTAGAGCATCAGGCAAGGTAACAGAGAAAACTGATGTATATAAATTCGGTGGGCTACTTCTAGAACTTTTCATTGGAAAGGACTCTGATGTAATAACCCAATTGCCAGTTTATAAAATATTGGTAGCATACCCCGCTCAAGGTAGTTGCATAAACAAGATTGTGGATCCTGCAATCACGGCAGATGGGAAAGAGAGTGCTAGTTTACAGAGGCAGTTACAAGCTGTGTTGTACCTTGTTTTGATATGTACAAAGGAAGATCCACAGAGAAGGCCAAGTATGGTAGATGTCACCAAAGAACTCGGGCAAATTGAGAGGTTTGTTCCAAGACTAATAATTATTTACTTACTTGGATTCATTTATGTGTCATTATTAGCTTAAATTAAGTAATGTCAAATGCTATGATTTTTTTTAAAATTTTATAATTCAATTGTTACAATGGTGTCTTGCACACTTTGCACACATTAAGAGGTCCAATAAGAGCTACTAGGCTCTTGGCCAAATGCTAGGATGACAGAATGATACAATGAATTCCTTTTAATTATGATATACAACAAAGTTTCAGATTTGCCCTTGCAAAGTGGTTTTATAATATCCTTAATGAGTTCGTCCCGCTTTCGCAAATAGCTTGAATAACCATGGAAATTTCAAGTTTGGACTTACCCATGCAAATAGATTCACATTATTGCATATACAAATGTTTTAGTCACGAGAATTAGAAAATTTTACTTGATTTTTAAACAAATGGCCATGGATGGAATTTAGACTAGTTAACTTAAAAGGCTTATTTGATGAAGAGCCAATTAATTCCGCTATCAAATCCCTATTGCTTTTTAGAAACAGGCCTGATAAACCAGTATGCATCTTAAATAATAAAGGAGAACTTTCTATCATATCAGGTTGTGGTATTTCTCAATCACACAGGTTCGCACAAGCGGGTGAAGAGCCTTTGGGAAGTTTGAGGATATAAACCTTCATGAGCGTTTTCAAATATCATTGTGGAAGAGTATAGTCATTCCTCCAGTTCATGTTTTAAATGAGCAGATCACCAAGGAGCAGTTTATTCTTATGGCAGCAATAATTATGGATTACATTTGGAGGCTGCGAAATCAAGTAATGTTGGAGAACAAAAAAATAAATTTCCAAGCAATTCCTTTTGAAATTTCGCAGCAGCTTGAAGAGCACGCTTCTGCATCATTGAAGAGGAATATTTCTAACGCTGAAAGTCAAGCAGTGAACAAAGCCTCCGGATCCTAATGCTTAATTGTGGTGCAGTTGATTGATAACAGAACTTGTATAGCAGTTTAAAACTTATATTTATTAATGAAATATAATGTGTGAGGTTAAAAGTTGTAACAATATTCTCTCAATGTTGAAGAATTCAACTAGCTTTCACTAATTGATTAATAACAACGGAAATCTGGGCTGGTATGTTCATATAGCCTAGTAAAGCACTGTATCATACATACCAGAGTTGTTAGCCAGGAAGTCATTAATATCCTACAACTTTTCTCACCATGCTAACATTTTTTCATGAAATCCAAATATTATTTACAGTTCAGACACCTACAACCACTGGATTGCTACCTTTGAAAAAAGTACGTGAAAAAATGGCTACAATAATCTGCCTAGAGATAAGAAGATAATTCTTTCTTCATGTTGCTTCAAGTCTCATCTAACCACTAAATTGCATATAGTGAGGTCAGTGTGGATATTCTAGTGCATGACTAAGGGAGAGAAATGGTTTAAGCATGTTGAAGTGGAAGCAAGACATAATCATCATTGTTTAAGGAACTTTATTTATTTCAAGAATTAAGTATACCCAAATATGTCCTGCTGCTATCAAATGGTCCATGATGGATACATTCCTTCACAGGTCAATAATGTAAACCTTGGAGATCATAGCAGAAAAGCGAAACTTTGCTCATTGAGATATGTTCATACATACCTTCTTAATAACAGCATCATCAGGGATAACCACATGGCATTCGCATCCATAGGCAGGAGCAACTGTAGCATGGCTTGATAATTAAAATTAAAAATAAAAAATAAAAAAAAGCACACAAATAACAGTATAAGATTCCTATGATTTCCAATTCTTACCATTACCAATTCTTCAAAATAGCTGTTGAGTATTATGATTTGTGCTTGATGGATTGATAAAATTTAGTTTCCAGAAAATTCTCAACTAAGCCAGATACTTAAATTAATCTCAGTTTACTAAAACTTCTAGTTTGTTGAATATCCAAACAAAGAAAAATAAAACCCAACATTAAAATTTCTTTCTTTTACCCTTAAATATTATTACAACAAACCAATCAAAGAAGTATAGGTAACAGATATTTACCTCTTGGTCCTTTCCAATGATTTTTACCGCAACTCCATCTTTGACACTCCCTCCAGGATTCAAAAACTCACACTTCTCAAGAATCTGAACAACCCCACAAACAGACCAAAACAGAAACATCAACCAAGTAAAAAGAAAAAAAAAAAAATCCTTGGCATGAAATTTGAAACTTCTCTCAAAATGAAAATTTAGATGACACTCAGATAATGAACTGAACCAAATAAAAATAATTGGTAAAAACGAAAACTAAAGAAAACCCAGATGATAATAAAATAAAAGGAAAATTGAAAAAGTCGAATGCTTTTTGTTTACCTCGCAACCAGTGGCTTCGGAGAGGCTGTTGGTAGGAATCAAGGGAGTATTTCCAATTGCATCAATAAGCCCATTCCTGAGCTTCTTCTTCTTCATCTTCTTCTTTCATAGGGCCAAGTTGGTTTTTTTTTTTTGGCTCTGAACAAGTAGGAAAGCACCGCCATGGATATAGCAGCAGCAGCGAAATAGCGCCTATGGTTCTCAAGACGCTATTGTAGCGCTTCCAAGTTCGAACACACGGCCTCGTACCAAAACCCTTATTCAAGTGTCCTAAATATTAAAAGTAAAAGGGATTCCTTGCAATTCCTTCAACTATTTTCAAACCTAATTTTAAACTATATGTATATATATATATATATATATATATTCTTTTTTTAGCTGAATTTTTTTCTTGAACTATTTGAAATAAGTAAATAACCTTCCTACTCTTATCAATTTTCGTTAAATTTACAAATTTTAACGGAATTTAATTTTGTCCTATCAAAAATATTAGACATGGCCAAACGGGCGGGTCGGGTCGGGTTCAAGTCGGGTCAATCAGGTTTGGGTCGGGTCGGGTTGGCCCGTATTTTTTCACATGAATTTTTTTTTTAAGAAAACAACATATATTTGTCATTTGGAAAGTTATGCAACAAATTACTTGATGTAAAATGCATTATTTTGAATTTACTATTTATATTAAGAATAAACTCAGTTAAACTTGTTAATGCTTATTCAACAATTTTAAAATTATACAAATCCTAACATTACTATCTAAAACAAAATAACACAAAAATAAGTAAAACAAATATACAAGTTTTATTTCTACACAATATCTAAAACAAAATTACAAATGACTTATTGGATAACTCATTTGATAAAGAATAAAAATATATAAGAAATTTACAATCTTGAAAATTAATTTTATAATCTATTATCAGTTGTGATTGACGCTCTATTTCAATTTGAGATATACTTTAAAATTTGATTGCTTACTTATTTATACATGATCTCTTTTATGAATATCATATTATTGTTAAGCAACACACACTCTAGGAAATATCATAATTTGCATATAGTTATGTAAATGTATCAATTGTTTCTTTAAAGTTCACAATAAACAATTAAACCAATATTGTCTTAGTTTTACTATTTTTTTTACCCAAAAAAAAAAAAAATTTAAATGGTTCGAGTTCGGGTCGAGTCGGGTTGACCCGCAAAAAACACGGGTTGGGTCACAGGTCAACCCGTTTTTGCTTCGGGTAAAAAAAAATCGGGTTCGAGTCGGGTATTTTTCGGGTCGAGTTAGAAAATTCTGACCCGTTTTGCCATGTCTAAAAAATATAGTATGTAAAATACCAAGTATATCCTTAATTAAATAAACTAATCATGCTTTAAAAAAAAATTAATCACATTGTGTCTCTCTTCCATAGAGTTTTTTTTTCAGGGTGAATCTTTCTTCCCCCACCTAGTCCTAGCGAGTACCCACCCCACCCGCCCCACCACATTTAATTTTATTTAAAATACATCATACATTTAATCAAAAATCATAAAATATTAAAGAACAAGTTTTAACATTGCAAAACCTTCTTAATTCATCACAATACAATAATTCACTATAAATAAATAAAAAATAATAATAATTCAAGTATTGAGAAACACAAGAAAAAAAAAAAAAAATCAAACATAACAGTACAACAATTAAAAAATATTAACAATTTAAATCTCTTAAAATATAAATATTAAATTAAAAGTTAACAATAATTTAAATCCTGAAGGCTATGCCTTATTAAAAAAAAAAAACGTATAATTTTTTTTTTTAATTGTACAAATATAAACGGGTGCAGGGGGAAATAGCCTATGCACCATATTTTTAGGTCCATCCAAACTTTTGTAATTAACACTCATGATTGGAGTTTTCTGTCTTGTTCTTAGGCCTCCTTCTCTTTTGTTTATGACTTGTCATGCTCTGCTTCTTTTGGTCTTTGGTTATGCTACTATTTAACTTTCAGTATCAAAGAAAAAAACTAATAATTATGCTTCAAATTCTTTGTCATCTCCTCTTGTTTGAGAAATAAAATTTGGTCCTAGTGTATGAAAGATTTAACATGGTTCTCCAGATTCAATGACACTGTACAATAAATCTAAACAATCTCTAACTTCTCTTTCATTCGTTTTTTTCCTTCTTTTTTTACCTTTTTCTATTTCAATTTCTTTTAGAAAATGTTAATGTTCCCAGCATGACTAATATTCTGGTAATACACCCAATGCACACTCCAAGTAACAATCTACCTCACTCCCTTCTTGCTTTAACCACATGCAGATTGGGCTGTTTCTTTCATCGTCCTGGCTGTGACAATGGAGGAGTTGGAAAATCAATGGCAACATCTCACACTGTCAGAGGAGGAGGGTACTGATCGCTGGTCATGCACTAGTTGGAAAATTCTATACAAAGTGACAAATAATCCAATGGCAGTGGCTGTGCTCAGCCCCGCTGATATAGCACAAAATCTTTGCTGGATAATAGTATGAGACAGAAGCTTTGAGAGGTTGAAATCTAAGGTATGTTTTCTTCTGTGACTAAAAGATACAAACTTTAACTTCCTTTTATGTGAACCCTCCGAATGTGTCATAGACTGGTACATTGCATGAATAAACGAGTCAAACGTGTAACAGTGCTGCTACGGGAACACGCGGTGTGTAATAAATTGAATTTTCCACACGGATCCAAATTGTGAGCTAAGTTTGACTAAGTTGTGTTTATTGGCTATTGGGGAAAGCCCCACTTACTTTCCATGAAACCTCCCTGAACTTTCTTCATCAATTATAAGCCCAGTGAAACTCCCTCCCTCCTCTACAACACTATTCTTACAATTCCCAGTGAGCAGAGTAGGCACAAAAGGGTAGGCTAGGGAGAGAACAAGGCTCCACATTCAAGCCATGCGGAGGAGTTGGTTGACAGATCATTTCTTTAACAAAACAAGAAAGGAAAGAGAGAAAGCGTTTCTTGAAAATGGAAGTAAGTTACTGGAGAAGCTGGTTGCCTCTTGCAATGGCAAGCCTATTCCCATCCGTACCTTCTCCGCTCAACAGCTCCGCCAAGCAACCAACAACTATTGTGAACATCTGGGAAAGTATTGGTACAAGGGTTCTCTTGAAGGGAAAATTGTTCTCGTTAACCGATTTTCTGGTTCAGGGGCCCATCTTACCATTAATGATATAGTGATTTCTGCACAAATGAGTGCTCACAGTAATGTATTAAAGCCCATTGGGTGTTGTCTCGAGACTACACCTCTCATTTTAGTGTATGAATTTGCTGCCAATGGTTTTCTTGCAGATCAAATTTATGTCAAACGTGTTACTGAACTACAACATCAGCCGATGGTGTGGGAGAGAAGGTTAAAGATTGCAAGGCAGATTTCTCATGCAATTTCCTATCTCCATACTGCCTTCCCAAGACCTGTCATCCACATGTTTATGCATATGCGTGATATCTTATTGGATGAACATGATGTTCCCAAATTGTCCAACTTTATTTATTCCATATCAATCCCTGAGGGTGAAACTGACGTGAAAGGTTTTTGGGGCATTCAGAATGTAAGGTTTTGTCCCCCCGAGTCTAAAGCATCAGGTAAGGTAACGGAGAAAACTGATGTATATGACTTTGGTAGGCTTCTTCTAGAACTTTTAACTGGAGAGGATTCTTATAATATAACCCGATTGACAATTGATAGAACATCTAACTTAATAGCACACCTGCATGACCGTGCTCAAGGTAGTTGTATAAACGAGATTGTGGATCCTGCAATCATGGCAATTGGGAAAGGAGGTGCTAGTTTACCACGGCAGTTACAAGCTGTGCTGGACCTTGCCTTGACATGTACAGAGAAAGATCCACAAAGAAGGCCAACTATGGTAGATGTTACCAAAGAACTCAGGCGGATAGAGAGGTTCGTTCCATGACTCGCTATTTTCTTGGGTTCATCTAATCATCTCTTAGCTATATACTATGCCAGGATGATAGAATGAATTTAATTATGATATATAAAATGAATTTTAAGTAATTTTCCCATGCAAAGAATCATGTGGTTTGTGTAATATTCTTCATGAGTTCAACCGGCTTTTGCCAATGACTTTAATATAGAGATTTCAGCAAAGAGCTCAGCTCAGGTAGATTGAGAGGTTCGTTACATAACTAATTATTTACTTAACCTGGGTTGATCCAATTATCTGTTTTGCTATGTATAATATAGTTATTAGCTTAAACTAATTGATGTCAAAGGCTGGGGATGAAGAATGATATAATGAATTAGTTTTAATTATGATATAAAAACAAACTTTCAAATTTGCCCGTGCAAAGAATCATATGGTTGTATAATATTCATAATGAGTTCAACCAACTTTTGGAAATAGCTTGAATAGCCATTGAAATTTAAAATTTGGACTGGTATGTAATTTACCCTTGCAAATAGATTCTCATTATTGCACATTCAAATGTGTTAGGAATGAGAATAAGCAGAGTTTACTCGATTTTCAAACAAATGGCCATTTATGGAATTCAGACAAGTTGGCTTATTTGATGAAGCCATTTATTAATTAAAAATATCCCATTGCCACTGATCAGAAGTAAGACTGATAAACCGATTTGCATCTTAAGGGGATTTTTCTATGAGATCTGCCTATAAATTTCTCAATCACACAGGTTCACACAAGTGAAGGAAGAGCTTCCGGGAAGTTTGCGGAATTCAAAGCTTCATGAGGGTTTTGAAGAGCATGCTTCTACATCATTGAAGAGAAATGTTTCTAATGATGAAAGCCATGCTGTGAAAGAAACCTCTGTAAGGCCTCCTAAAGCTTAATTGTGATGCAACCGAATGATGAAATAGCTTGTATAGCAGTTCTGTGATTGGGAAGGCAAGAAATATCTGTGGGTTTCACCAATAGCAGTAGTAGCTCAGGTTTTTTTTTTTTTTTGGGAGCATTTAGATTTCTAAAGAGATGAAATTGCACAAAGTTATCATTGTGGCCAACCCTTAAGGTACGTATTGATGCTATAAGAACAGGTAAATAGATTAGTATTGGCAAAGGAGTTTGTTGTTCTTTTGTTGGGACTAAAAGGAATGCAAGCCTAGAGTTTCTCTCTCGTTTGAGACAGGTGGCTCCCATCTCATCTGCGAGTGTAGAACATTTTGTCCCTTCCTTTGAAGGCGTTTTTCTGTCCCTCTCAGTGACAAGGTCACTCAGAGGCTTGTGGGGTTTTTTCTCCTTGGGTTACTGGGAAACAGTTTCTTTTCTTTCTCTCCATTCTCTCGCTACCAATTTTTTCTTCTTTACCAGTTTTCCCTTCTCTTTATCTTTCTAATTTACCTATTTCTCTTGTTGAACCACGTGATGGATGACCTTGAAAAAACCTGGAGTAAACTTAAGCTGTCGGACTGTGAGGGATCTAACGTGAGGCTGTTGGAAGAACAAGCCGAAACAGAGTGGGTGCTGGCAGCCAAATTCCTGACTTGGCGCGCACTTAACCTAGAAGCTATTGCAAAAACATTCTCCCCCCTGTGGAGAGCAAAAAAGGGTTTCAAAGTCAGGAAGGAGGGTGAACATATTATCCTCTTTTCCTTCAAGGACCAACCAGATATGCTGAGAGTCCTTGCTGGGGAACCTTGGAGTTTTGATAAATACTTGGTGGTAATGAAAGTGTTTGATGGCACCAAGGATGTGAGAGACATGAGTTTTGACCAAGCCTCTTTCTGGGTTCAAGTTCATGACCTCCCACTTAGATTTAGAAATCATTGGGTGGCTGAAAAACTCTGTGAAAACTTGGGAACAGTAAACCATGAAGAGGATGACGCAACCATGACTGGTGACCAGTTTGTGCAGGTTAGGGTCTCTTTGCAGATCTCCAATCCGTTATGCAGGGGAAGAGTGATTACACTGGATGATGGCAAGGATCTTTGGATTCCTTTTAAGTATGAACGGCTCCCAAACCTTTGCTACAGGTGTGGGTGCCTCTCACATGATGAGAGGAACTGTGAGCTTGGGTCTGCCAGTGAAGGGAATATGGATGATGAAAGCCCCCAGTATGGGTCTTGGATAAAAGCGCCCCCTTTTGTGCCCTCAAAGTCTAAGATGATCATGGTACCGGGGACCAATGATTTGAGGAAGAAGGCTAATCCTCCTCCTAATCCAGCATAGGGCAGTAAACTACCAGTGGTGGTGATTCGAACTGACAACCCCTCTCCAGAAGTAATCTGGCCCGAAAACCAAGGCAAAGTTTCAAACTCACCTGTCACAAAGAAGCCGGTTTTTCAGCAGCTAGATCCGGCGCTGCTAGAGGCCTTTCAATGTGATAAGACTGGAGCAGGAAACGTGCTCGCGAGTGCAGTGACGTTGGAAGATGTAACTGAAACGGGAAAAAATTTTGAGGTGACGCTGGAGGCGTTGGACAAGGAAATAGCAAGGTTTGACTATTCTCCCTTAGCTCTTGATGAAACTTTAATTCCCTTGGGCCCTCCCAAGCCCGGCCCAACTTTCTCTAGCCTTCATCCCAACCAAATAAGTCCACTTACCGATATAACAAACACTAGTCCTCCTCAGGTGTCTCCAAAGCCCAACACACCTCCTACGTGGACTAGAATAAAAAGACAAGTGGGCTTAAATGAGGACTCTACTGAACCCAACGCTGCTCTGGGAAAAAGAGTAGCTCATCTCCCTCACTGTGACTCAAAACCTTCAAAACGTAGAAGCATGCATATTTCTACGCAGAAAGAAAACTTTTCCTCATCGGTGGAGGCTGGTTCCCAGCCCCGCCGAGAAAAATGAGTTGCCTATGTTGGAATGTGCGGGGGCTTGGGAACCACCGTACGATTCGAGAGCTTGCGAACCTAGTGCGAGCACAAGACCCCTCTGTCCTGTTCCTAGCCGAAACCTGGGCAGATAAATCAAGGCTAGAAAAATTGTGTGATGACCTTAATTTTGATGAGAAATGGGTAGTGGACAGAATTACTAGAGCGGGCGGTTTAGCTCTTCTTTGGAAAAACTCAGTTAGTATTAAAGTAGTTGGCTCTTCTCTTAATTATATTGATGCTGTTGTCAATGAAGGCCAGGAGGATTCCTGGTGGTTTACTGGTATCTATGGTTTCCCGGAATCGGGGAGAAAGGTGGAGACATGGCAACTGTTACGTGAACTCAATAATAAGCTCACCCTCCCTTGGGTATGTGCGGGGGACTTTAATGAGATCCTTAGAGGGCATGAGAAGCTTGGTGGTTCTCCAAGAAGGGAAGTGGAGATGGAAGCTTTCAGGGATGTGGTTGATGAGCTTGGTTTTGTTGACCTTGGTTTCTCTGGGAAAAAATTTACTTGGAGAGGAAAAAGGGGTGAGGCAATGATATTGGAAAGACTGGACCGTGCCTTTGCCACCCCCACATGGCTGGAACTCTTCCCAGCCACTCGGGTTCACCATTTTCATTCCAATGCATCTGACCATAACCCCATTGTAATCAAACCCGATGGAGTTGTGCAGTGCAAAAATAAACCTTTTCGTTTTGAGTGTATGTGGATGAAAGAAACTGGGTGCAGGTCCACGATTATTGAAGCATGGGGTCTCCCATCCTATGAGAGTGACCTAATCATGGCTGCCTCAAAAATTAAACATTGCGGCGAGAAATTGATGGAATGGAGTCGGACCTCATTTGGGAGTATTAAAAGGCAATTAGCGGAGGCCTCAAAATTGCTTGTCTTAGCCGAGAAGGCTGCTGCAAAAGGGGGTTCTTTAGACCAGGTAAAAACTTTAAAGTTGGAAATTAATGAGCTCCTCGATAAGGAGAGCCTGATGTGGTTTCAGAGGGCCCAAGCCATGTTTTTGCAATCGGGTGACAGCAACACCCGCTTCTTTCACAATCGGGCCTCTCAAAGATATAAGAAAAACTCAATACTTGGTCTGAAAAATAATCAAAATATATGGTGCACTTCTGATCATCATCTTAAAGAGATAGCTACTTCTTTCTTTGTGGATCTTTTCACTTCTTGCCGCCCCGAGGAAAACCACCTAATTTTCAATCTGATTCAGCCTGTGGTTACAGAGAGCATGAATTGCGAACTTACTCACGGCTTCACTAGACAGGAGGTGGAAGCTGCCCTCAAAACTATG
Source organism: Quercus variabilis (assembly GCA_030445155.1). Lineage (NCBI taxonomy): Eukaryota > Viridiplantae > Streptophyta > Magnoliopsida > Fagales > Fagaceae > Quercus > Quercus variabilis. Next base: position 5,027,836 of record CP129452.1, on the reverse strand, counting down.
GAACCGCTTTCGACCCCTGGCCCAGATGGTATGCCTCCTACTTTCTTCCAAAATTATTGGTCTGTAGTTGGTGATGATGTGTCCTCGGCTGTTTTGAATTGCCTTAATAACTGCTCTATGCCTGATGAAATCAACCACACTTTTATAACCCTCATTCCTAAGGTTAAGAGTCCGGAAAGAATTTCTGAATTTAGACCAATTAGCCTTTGCAACGTGATTTATAAATTGGTGTCAAAAGTGCTAGCTAATAGACTCAAGGGTTTTCTTCCTGATATAATCTCAGAAAACCAAAGTGCTTTCCAAGCTGGGAGGCTTATTTCTGATAATATTCTAATAGCCTATGAAACCCTCCATTACATGAAACACCAACCGGGCAAAGCAGATTTTTTGGCTCTGAAATTAGACATGAGCAAAGCATATGACAGGGTGGAATGGTCTTTCCTTAGGTTGCTTATGCTTAGAATGGGCTTCCATGTGAAATGGGTCAACTTGATGATGCTATGCGTTACAACGGTCTCCTATTCTCTTTTGATCAATGGGGAACCGACTGAAAAATTTGTCCCTTCTAGGGGACTCAGACAGGGTGACCCTATCTCCCCCTATTTGTTCCTCCTTTGTTCTGAGGGGTTACATGCCTTGATTGAGAAGGCAGCCCATGATGGTCTTATTAGGGGCATTTCTTTATGTAGAAATGGGCCGCGTTTAACGCATCTATTTTTTGCAGACGATAGTCTTCTCTTCTGCAGGGCTTCAATCCAGGAATGCAACCACATCCAGGCCATTCTCTCTGATTTTGAGGCCGCCTCGGGGCAAAAACTAAATAGGAACAAAACTACTCTCTTCTTCAGCAAAGCAACCTCCCCGAGTACCCAGGAAAACATTGTTAATCTACTTGGGGTTCCGGAAGTAAAGCAATACGAGAAATATTTGGGCCTACCCTCGTTTGTGGGGAGGGGAAAAAAGGCGAGTTTCGCTTTCATAAAAGAAAGGGTTTGGTCCAAGTTAAAAGGTTGGAAGGAAAAGCTCCTCTCTCAAGCCGGGAGAGAGGTTCTCATTAAAGCAGTAATCCAAGCCCTTCCGGCCTTTGCCATGAGCTGTTTTAAACTACCTTCCACGCTTTGCCATGAAATTGAGGTGCTGGTCCGCAAATTCTATTGGGGTCAACGCGGTAGTCGGAGGAAAGTGCATTGGGTGAAATGGCACACTTTATGCCATCCTAAACAGACTGGGGGCATGGGCTTTAGAGAGCTTCAAAAGTTTAATGATGCTCTTTTGGCTAAGCAAGTGTGGAGGTTAGTCACTGACCAGGACACTTTGTTCTATAGATTCTTTAAATCTAAATTCTTCCCACATGGTTCTATCTTTGAGGCAAAACAAAACATGGGCTCTTTTGCATGGAAAAGCATCTTAAAAGGTAGGAACATCATTAGTAGGGGTGCTAAATGGAGGGTTGGTGATGGCCGGAATATAAAGGTTTTCAAAGACCTCTGGTTGCCTGGTGGTGGTTCCGGAAAAGTCATTTCTCCGCCCCGTGATCATGATCCTGAAATGTTGGTGGCTGAGTTAATAGACCAAGAGCTGCATTGCTGAAAATCTGAGCGGGTTGATGCTATTTTCATCCCAAGTGAGGCTCTCATGATAAAAGCGATCCCCCTGAGTCTGACGGACACCCCGGACTGGTTGTATTGGCCAAAGAACAGGAGTGGTGTGTACTCGGTAAAATCCGGGTACAAACTAGAAAGCGGCAGGGATGAGCTTGCCGTTCCAGGTGTTTCCGACCAGACCGAAGGAAATAAGACTTGGAAAAAAATCTGGAACCTCCACGTTCCAAACCGAGTCCGTTCCCTGCTTTGGCGTGCCTGCAACAACTCCCTCCCCACGAAGGCTAATCTGGTGCGTAGGAAACTTCTTCAAGTTGATACTTGTCCCAATTGTAACCTGGAACCCGAGACCGTAACTCATGCTTTGTGGTCCTGTCGGAAACTCGATCCTGTGTGGCTTCCTCAGTTTGCAAAGCTCAAGGAGGCTGCCTCTCCACACTTGGCTTTCGCTGAAATTATGGACTTAGCTCTTCGGGACCCTTGCTGTGTGGAGGTGTTTGCAAACACCATCTCCCTGTTATGGATGTGTCGAAACAGAGCAGCCTTTGATGCCGCTGCTTCAAACCTCGAAAAAATTCCTGAGCAGGCCCGTGCCTTGGTGCATGAATTCCACCAACTTCGGCCAGTCCATGCAAAAATTCCAAGAACAGCCCGCTCCGTGCGATGGAAGCCTCCTCCCTCTGGCATGGTGAAAGTGAACTTTGATGGCGCTATTTTCTCAAATCATTCTACAGCAGGTCTCGGCATGATAATCCGTGATCAGGCTGGTTTGGTATTGGCTGCCCTTTCACAAGAAATTCCCCTGCCTACTTCGGTGGAGACAGTGGAAGTGATAGCAGCGAGAAGGGCTCTCTTGTTTGCCAGAGAGCTGGGTTTTGAGCGAGTCGTGGTCGAAGGTGACTCTGAAGTTGTAATCAATGCCATCAAAGGGAAGTCTCTCCTCTGTTCGGACTGGGGCCACATTCTAAGCGACATCCATGCTCTTTCTTTTTCCTTTAGTAGCATTTCTTTCCTTCATGTATATCGCTCAGGTAATAGAGTAGCTCATTGCCTAGCACGTAGATCATTTTGTAATCCTCTGTTAGTTTGGATGGAGGAAGTTCCTCCTAACATTGTGGATGTTTACAGCCATGATCTTGGTTTTTTTTAATGTTTAGTTCCTGCCCTTGTCTGTGGGCTGTTTTCTCAAAAAAAAAAGGAATGCAAGCCAGGTAGCTCATAATTTTAGTAACTGGGCTGTGTGTACAGTGGTTCGTAGGGGGGGAAGACTTTTGTACTGTTTGGTTGGTTTGTGTATAAAGTTTTCTTTTTCCAGCACACAAAAAAAAAAGTTCTTTTTTTTTTTTTTTTTGAATAACATACTGCCCCACAATTGATCTTCTAACTGGTATACTTACAGTTAACTCCTTCCCTTTGGATGAGATGAAGATTGTTGTCCTGAAAAGAACAAAACAAAAAGTCATTATTCTAACAAACAGAGATGTGCTTAATCCTGCTCTAGTGTTACTGTTCACACTAACTCATTTGATGCCCAAAAACTCTAATATAATTGCCTTGGGCATCAATCTATTCTGAGACAGATATTTAGCATTGTAATACATACACAGATGTCTCATTTAACTATCACAAAGGATAGTCACAAACAATAGCATGAACACACATACAAACAAAGAGTTTTTTTATGCAGACACTGGATGATGGAGGATGGACATTAAGATTTATTTATGAATTATAAGATGTGTGTGGTTATAACAATATTCGCAAAAGGCTTATTAGATTAAAAGGCAGAACTTAGTTGAATTTCAAAAGGCTTCCTAGTTTACAATGGCTTAAAGGTTAGAGATTAAAAGGTTCCAAGCCAAGCAAGATAATTAGTGTTCATTGTTTATTTTTTTTAAGAAAGATGCTCTAAGAGTCGTATTTACAATAAAATGAACTACTTGCTCGAATTAGTCTCACAAACTTCTTTTCCCCTGACATTACAGAATTTACCTTTAATGTGAATTTTTGTAGAAAATTCATTAAATGTCTTATTGCCCCACAATTGATCATAATAACTGGTATATTGCCTTAACAGATTAACTCATTTCATTTCTCTTGACAAAATAATTCCAATTGTCCTTGTATACATCTCTGAACAAAAATACATATTGTTGTCCCAAAAAGAATGAAACAAAAAATGAATTGGAAGTGAATTTGGCTAATAAACAGATATTTGCCTGCTGCTCTAGGGTTATTGTAAGAGAGTGAAACAAAAATTGACATTATCCTGACAGAGAGATGTTTCTAATCCTGCTCTAGTGTTGCTGCTCCAATATGTTGTCATCTACAAAAATTTGGATGACACCTTCTACCGGAGATAAACACGAATATAAATTTGGATGGAAGTGACAAGAAACATCTAAGTCAAAGCTCTAGGTCACACTAATTCATCTGATGCCCAGAAACTCTAACCCAGTAGCCTTAGGTGTCAATCCATGCTGAGGCATTGTAAAACTTACTTAGATGCCTCATCCCACTGTCACAATAGTGTGACCAGGACCCATTGATTGTGCCACTCAAACACAATTCATGGTTGATGAACTTCCAAGAAAGAGCCCATCATTCTTCAAAAGAAACCCGATAAAAGTTCAAGCACATAGCATGAAAACATACAAAACTTAATTGTATTCTAGCCAGGGAAATGGATGAAAGGATGGAATTGTTTTTACATTTGGACTAATCCATTTCCCCGTTTATTATTTTTTTCTTTATTTTTAAATGGATATGAGGCTCTGAAATTAGTAAATTATTTTGTTTTTTTCCCCATGTTATCTTAGGGTAATCTGAGAGATTTTATAGGTAATTAATAGACTGACAAGTAAGTCTGAAGAGACGAAACTAAGCAGCTTAACTTTTTCTAAATCAGATTTATTAATCCAGTTCATATATAACTCATGCTTATATCTTTTGCAAACGTATAAGTTTCAGTTTTGTTTTATATCATCTTCTGGACGAAGTCCGAATGCTATGCATGCAAAGGTCTTTTAATACAGTTTGCCAATTTGTGTATGTTAGAGATAAGATTACAATGTCAAAGGCTAACATTTTGCTCAATTGTGGCTAGTGTGATAATTATCTTATTAATCTCCTCGATCAAAAATGGAATGTCATTTGTTGAAGGGTGGGAACATAATTTTTTTACATATAAAAATGGAACATGGACCAGCTGCTGATTTTAGTGCCGATATATATATGAATTGATGGGTTGTTTGCATTTTCTGCAATACATTCTGGTTTTAGAGGTCTGGAGAGAGAAGCAAGACAGTGATGGGAACTCTCATCTTATCCTAGAGTCTTATATATCCTTATTCCTTCATTATAAATTTTATAAATTTTATAAATTTTCAAGGAAGCTTTTTCAAGTAACATGGTAAGCCCTGATCAGTAACATGGAACATGAACTCTTGTTGTACCAAGTAATATATCAGTAAGTTTAGGGTAATTTAAAGGTGGATTATTTTACTTTCCCAGGGTTTTTAAAAAAAAAAATAGAAAGTTAATAAGTAAAAACCAAGATAAATAGATATACATATAAAGATAAATAAATGAATAATTATTGAGATATGAATATAAGTATATGACAATGGGATAAATTCAGGAACTTTTATTCTTTTCTTGTCTTCGAGTGGGGACCTACTAACTTGGGGACTAACAAAAGAAATAAGTAAAGCAAAATTAAAGTTAATAAAAAAAAAATTTACTAGGTCATCATAGGTCTAAAATTGATAACTGAATGTGAAGCTTTGATTCATAATTTCTAATGCATCCATCTTTCGGATGTTGATGACTTGTATGACTTTACATTTGAAGCTTCAAGTCTTTTCCTGATTCTGCTCCAACTATTTCTCCTCTTTAGAACCTACAATCAAATTAAATGATTTCAATTATCTTGTGAATTGATATATTCTATATAACCACTTTTTTTTATTAAAAAAACAAATACTTGAAGAGGCTTTTTTTATTTAAAAATGATAATTAAATATAAAAATAACAAGAATTCAAGTGAGGAAAGGAAAATATGAATCCAAAATAGTCTTTTAATGGATAATTGAGCAAAGCCGCATTACATTTCGTGTCGTCTATAGTGGAAGTTGAACAATTCAATTCTGTATGCTTGACTTATGGATACAAGTATTGCTATAATTAATATTATCAGTCGTGAGTGGATAAAAATAAAGGTAAATTCATATATAAGTAATTATTTATTATTTACAGTCAACCACAACAAAATTCTAACACAAAAGTTTTTAGGTTAGAAGAGCTTATTTGAAAAGATGACAGATGGTTTAGTTTAGGGAGAAAAATTGATATGATTATGAATCTAGAAGGGCTTTTTAATAATTGGAGCATATATATGATTCTTAATAAATAAAAATTGGAGCATATATGATTCTTAAAAAATAAATAAATATTGGAGCATATATAATTCTTAAAAATAAAAAATGGAGCATATATGATTCTTAAAAATATATTTAAAATCATCAACTTTTTTTAAAAGTTTTTTCATATCAAGATGGATATATTTTATAGGCATTTAAAAGAAATGCGAACTAAGAAAATAGGGGTTTTTGACTTTCTTCCAATTTTTTTAGTAAAATATTAACCACTTTCCAAGAAAAAAAAAAGTCAATAAAATATCTTTTATTTTAAATTTCTCTAAATATAAAAGAAGTATTATGTCCACAACACTTTCACAGCAATCTTAAATAGTAAGTTGTTACTAGTTCTAATTTAAACTCACTACTAAAATTATTTCTTTACCTATTAGTAACAACCAATAACAACTTACACTACAAGAAAACCGAGGTATTGCGGCGGGCCTATTGCGGTGCGTTTTTGGCCCGCCGCTATACTTGAGATCTATTGTGGCGATCTATATGCCTACCACAATAGTTCTAGTATTTTGCGGCGTACTACAGCGGCGGGCTAATGACCTGCCGCAATATGTACTCCTTTTTGCGGCGAGTTGGATCACCGCAATAGACCTTTAAATTTCCCACTATTTTTTTTCCCTTCACACTTAAAGATCAAATGGTAAATTACATCCGATTGGCATAAAAATTGGCATGCATGTTAAGAACATATAGAAAATGTGATCTGACGGTTGGATTTTCAAAATATGAATTCATAATAAGTTATTGGTTGATGTAACATTTTTTAGAGTTACATCAAGTATAAATTGATCCCAATCCTATATTTGTTCATTCAATGTGAATTTTGACAAATCTACCATTAGATTACATATCTTCATATATTTTTCATGCTTACAAAATTTCATGGTGATCAAAGATTAATAGTCATGTCATCAATCAATTATTTAGATTCAAGTTTTTGTATTTTAAAATAACGCATAAAGATAAGTTTAAAGATCAAATTGTAAATTACATCCGATTGGCATGAAAATTAGCATGCATGTTAAGAACATATATAAAATGTGATCTAACGGTTGGATTTTTAAAATATTAATTCAACAATAAGTTATTGGTTGGTGTAACATTTTTTAGAGTTACATCACGTGTAAATTGAACCCTGCCTTATATTTCTTAATTCAATGTGAATTTTGACAAATCTACCATTAGATTACATTATATTCATATATTTTTCATACTTACAAAATTTCATGGTGATCAAAGATTAATAACCATGTCATCAATCAATTGTTTAGATTCAAGTTTTTGTAGTTTAAAATAACGCATAAAGATGAGTTTAAAGATCAAATTGTAAATTATATCTGATTGGCATGTAAATTGGCATGCATGTTAAGAACATATATAAAATGTGATCTAACGGTTGGATTTTTAAAATATGAATTCAACAATAAGTTATTGGTTGGTGTAACGTTTTTTAGAGTTACATCACGTGTAAATTGAACTCAGCCATATATTTCTTAATTCGATATGAATTTTGACAAATTTACCGTTAGATTACATTATCTTCATATATTTTTCATGCTTACAAAACTTCATGATGATCAAAGATTAATAGCCATATCATCAATCAATTGTTTAGATTCAAGTTTTTGTAGTTTAAAATAATGCATAAAGATTAGTTTAAAGATCAAATTGTAAATTACACCGGATTGGCATGAAAATTTGCATGCATGTTAAGAACATATAGAAAATGTAATCCAACGGTTGAATTTTCAACATACGAACATCAATTCCGCACTCGTCAAAATGAACTACTACGGCCCCGTTTCTATCTCCGCTTACGGCGACACCAACCACATCAACTCCGCCGTCCAACAAGCTCTCTCCTCCACTGGCATCTCCCTCAACCACGTCCCCACCAGTAACCCTTTTCAACTCACTCAAAAAAAAATTTATTTATTTAATTTATTACTTCTAGATCTTAGATTAAATCTAGTGTTAATAGTAAATATATATATTTATTTAGGGGTGAAAGATGCGAGTGACAAGAAGGTGTAGTAGTACTAGTAGTAGACTTGTTCTACGGTTTTTATTAATGACAAACCTGGAAAGATCATATAGAGAGTAATGGAAGTTATAGAAGGGGAAAAAAGCTACTAATGCTTAGTGGAGAAAACAAGAGGTTGGCTTGTGAGCATCGACTTTGGAATAAGGCATGGGGATAATACCTAGATTATTTTCTTGTAATAATTGGTGGTGGAATGGTTTTGTGGTTTATTGTTGTCTCTTTGCTTGTCCATTTTTCTAGAAGTAAAGAACATTCGGAAATTTCAAGGTAAATTGAATGACTGAACAAGAAGTTTTATTTTATGTTATTATTATTATATTTTATTTTAGTCTCAGATTTATATTTGCATGCTTTTTATTTTTTTTTTTTTTTTTTTTATTATTTAGAAGTACTACATTGATATGAATAAAATTAATGATGGTCATTTTGTCATGTCATTAGTTTTGCAATGTTACATGAAAATTTTACATATATTTCTTTAAATCTCCATCTAGAACTAGTCATCACTTTTTTTATTTTTATAAAGCAAAAACACTTAACTAGAATACTGGAGTTCAATAATTGATCAAATTGGATAGAATTCTGTAGAGACTAGAATAGTGAACACAGTAATGAACATCTTTTATGTTATTAATTCCAATGGCTTATTTTTTAACATAGCCTTAAACATTATTGCATGGAGTGGCCAATGACTTTTGTTTTGTGTTTCAAAGTTTCACTCATATGTGCACAGGTTCACATTTACATGTAGAGTGAAAACCCAAACCCAAATTCGAATTCGAATTCTTTTTGTGTAATGTATGTGCTGAAATTATTATTGAATTGTATTACAGTTATGGCTGTTCCAAGGAAAGATTTGTTTGGCCTTTGATATCTGCTGTCGGTATCTTTTGTCTTGGTTCAGGTGCTACAATTGTTCATGGGTTTCAAAACTTGTGGACATCACAGGTACTTGTCCAAGTGAATCCTTACTTGGAAAATTTTATTATCCACAATCCTAGATCTTTTCTGTTAAATTCCTAATTTTTTGGTGTTGATTTAGTAAATGCATTTTCAATTTAATGATGAATAAGTATCTTTTGTCTTGGTTCGTTTATCATTGAAGGTATACTCATTGCTTCTCGATTTTATGCTAATCGGTTGATCCAAGCGTATGTGTAGTTTAAATTTTGTCTTCAACTTATCCCTCCTATTTGGTCCCTTAAGTTTAGAAAGTTGCAATTTTGCCCTTTGTCAGTCAGATTTGAACAATATCAACAAGGCAATTTTGGAGGGCATGGGATATGCCACTTTGATCGTTATCAACGTGGAATACCTATGTCAACCAAAAAAAAAAAAAAAAAACTATCATGTCATTGGTTTTAAATTATTGAAGTACTTGGTTTCAAAAAAAAAAATTTATTGAAGTACTTGGTTGCAATTTTCAAGATTTAATGATCAGATTGAAATGATATGAATTTTTCAAGGACTATAGTAATTACTTTCCCTTAATTACTTTCACATTATTGGAATTTATCTATACCACTGGTTCAATTACATGATAGTCTCCAATTAAAAGGAAATATTTTTTTCAATTTTTGTTATAGCTAAATTTGTATTGGCAATTATATAATTATGTATAATCAAAAAAAAAAATTATTAAGAGCCTTTTTTTTTTCTACTTAAAAAAAAAAACTTAAAAATTATTTTTAAGAAGAGATACATACATAAGGCATAACCAAGGAATTTGTAGATCTCAATATATCTTGGTTACTTAAGAAAGAAAAATAATCAAGAAATGTATAGCAAAATAAAAATATTAAGAGAAACCCAAAGAAAAAATGACAAAGATATCTGGCAAAAAAAGTGAGGCGGCATAGAGAGGGGGGTTAGGCAAAAATGGAGATTGGGCGGGGGGGGGGGGGGGGGGGGGGGGGTGGTGGGGAGGAGGAGTACACAAGACCATCTTTGAGGGACATTTTTCCCCCCTCCTTGGATGACTTATCTTGACTCTTTGATTGCTTTTCCGTGGTCAACCAAAATTTTTTCAAGATGACTAATACTGTCAAGCACCCCAAATGCATGAAAGTGGAACATTTTGTGCAAAAGGTTTATGCTGAAACAAATAGGGCCTATAAGTGGAGGGTTCTTGAGGCTGACTTGGGATTAAGATTTGTGAATAGTGTTATCATGCTTCATCCATTGCCAAGAGCAAATGCATCTGAATACGTGCTTAGTATCTATAATTTATTAATTATTTTTTGATCCAGTTGCTCAAAGTGATGGAACTGAATGCTACTAAATGGCACACACTGGATATTTAAATCTCTGTTCTATATATCCCATGGACTTCAACCGTATTATTGCTTAGTTTGCCTGTTGAATTGTATCATAACATAATTTGTAACCATCATTGCCTTTGTGCTACCTAGTGTTTAATATCTTCAATAGATTTTTAGTGCCATCTCTAAGGGTCACTTTCTTATTCTAGACTGTGCCTTGTAAAATATGAAGTTCTTTTTCTTTTTGTGTGCATATGAATTGTTGAAAGTTGACTTGTGCCTAGCTATTAATCAACAGGTCTATCAGTATCTCTACTTAGGCACTTTTTGATATTTGAACTAATCTGTGTTTTTCTCATCTCAAGTAATGCTCATGAAGTTTCGTGCTCCTATATAAAGTTGACTTGGCCCTGCCACAATAGGCCATTTTTTTTGTAGTGTTTACCTCTTAGTATTCATTATGAAAATATTGTAGATAAAACATTTCTCTCTCTCTCTCTCTCTCTCTCTCTCTCTCTCTCTCTCTCTCTCTCTCTCTATATATATATATATATATAATGGGTTTTAGATTTGTGCAATTGCTGTGTGTTTGTGAGGTGTAAAAGTTAGATAGGAAAAAAAAAAGTAAAATTTTTTTTTTTTTTTGTGATTGGATTCTCACTGGTGATATTGTTACCAATTACCACTAAACACTTGATACCCAAATTTAGCGATACTCTCGTTCCAACTTTCTAGAAGCTAATCTTAGTACAATCTTCGATTTGTTTAAAGTAGGAAGAGAAAATGAAGCTGGCAAGTAAAGAATGACAAACTATAATAGAGTACATAACATATTAAGTAAAGAAGAATAAGTAAATATTTTATAAGAATTACACTTCAATCTCAATCTACTCAACGTTGGTAGATATGGCAAAACAGGCGGTTCAAGTCGGGTCAATCGGGTCGCGGGTCAAAATAAGCCATTTTTAAACGGGTCAAACGGGTTGCAGGTCGAACGGGTTGAGTAAGAAAATTCTGACCCGTTTTGTCAAGTCTAGCTAGACCCACATTGTCATGAGTTTGAGTTTAAGAAGTGGAATCCCCAGTGAGTGGAATATCTAAGAGCTTTTTAAACTCGGTACACAAGGCTTTCTTTTTTCTTCTTCTCTCTACTATAAGCTTTGTTATCTTTGGTGGCTGAATTTATTGAGGTTATGTATTCTGTCAATAAATTTTCAACCAGGCCTTTGAGATTTGCTTCTGTTGCGAAAGATTCTTTCAGTAGCACTTAGATGTTTGGGTTGCATTTGCTGCAGTTGGTGTTTGCCACTTCTCAAGCAGAATTTTGCTTGTTCTTTAAAACCATTATGGCTTGAAAACCTTGAATAAGGTGCACAACATTAGGCAGCCCATACATATGTGATTGATTATGCTTTGAATTAAATCTTTTACTAAAAGCTTAACTGATTGACACTTTTTTGTATTTTTAATTGGAAACTTTTAGAGTTCAAATCCTTCCACCTTTGACCATTGAATTATCAGCAAAAAAAAAAAATTAAAAAAAAAAATTACTAAAAGCTCATGCCAACCTTCGAGTATTACACATGCAAATATATAGAGCAAGTTAGGTTGAAGTTAATCAATATCATGTAATATTTTTTTTATTAAATGTGTGTCTTTTTTTTAACTAATCCATTGCTATATTCTTCTTTCATGTTTGTAAAATATAAAGTTAATAAGAGGGATAATTACTTAATCTATAAAATGCTTATATTTTGAGATTTTTTTTGTACTTTTAAACAAGATAGGGGTTATGAATTATGATTTATGAGCTTATAATAAATTATAGCTAATTAACTCAAGTTTTTTTTTTTTTTTTGAGAGAATTAACTCAAAGTTTTGCCTTCATATTAAGAACAAAGAGAACGTGTATTTTCAACATATTAATCAAATAAAAAATTATTAATCGATATAATATTCACAAAAGTTATATATATATATATATATATTTCAATAATAAGCCTGATGTTAAAGCCTCCCCTTTCAAAATTGTTGATGATCAAACTCTCATTGTTAGTCTTATTGAACAAAACAATTTCACTAATGAATCTTTGCATGTTATTGGTCAACAGCTTGACCACATTGAAGAAAAACTTGTTGAAAAAATTGTTTATGTTGAAAAACCTGTTTCTGTCAAAACTGGGAAACCTTTGATTAATTTACCCAGTCAAGATAAAAAATTTAAGTTTAAAACTTCCCAATCTAAAACTCTTGACATTGGTGAAAAAATGCTTGCTGATTTAAAGGTAAAAACTGAGGGTACTTGTACAAGTACTACTACTGCTCAAACTACTTCAAAAAATGAAAAAGAAATTTTTTCTAAAGAAAATACAGATTCTGATATAGTTTCTTCTGTTGCTACAAAAAAGGTTTTTGATGATGGTTTACCGGAAAATAAAAGATTTGTTGGAAATTCCAAACCTACATTTTTACGAAAAATTGGTATTCGAAACATACTCCTCCTGATATGCAGTTTGAAGAAAGACCTTTTCAAACACAATTTTTTTTTTTTTGCTGATAAAATTTATGAATGGAATATTGATGGTTTGTCTAAACAAGAAATCATTAATAAAATGGGTCATATGTCCATGGTTGGAATTGCTTATGTTAATAATCATAATCTTGATCACTCTGAAATTGTTGACCTTCTTGCTATTGGTTTTTCTGGCACTCTTCGTGGATGGTGGGATTCATATCTCACAGAAGATTCTAGAGAATCTATTAAACATTCTGTTAAGAAGAATGATGAAGGTTTGCCTATTTTTGATGAAAGTATTGGTCAGGGTATTCCTGATGGTGTCAATACCTTGATTTATACTATTATTAAACATTTTGTTGGTACTCCATCTAATATTTCATCTTGAATTTCAGATCTTTTGAATAATTTGAGATGTCCTACTATGTTTGATTACAGATGGTATCAGGATGTTTTCTTTTCCAAAGTTATGTGTCGGAAAGATTGTTACAAGCCTTATTGGAAAGAAAAGTTTATTGATGGTCTGCCTCCTATCTTTGCTCATAAGGTAAAACAAGAATTAATTGGTAAAAATGATTCCATTGATTATGATAATTTAACTTATGGTGATATTTTAAGCACTATTAAAAAACTTGGTATTAATATGTGCAATGATGAAAAACTGTTAAAATACCAATTAAAAAATAAAAGAAAAGCTAAATATGAAATGGGTAATTTTTGTAAACAATATGGTTTGCCCCCTATTGCTCCTTCCAAGAAAAAAGGGAAAAAACATGATAAATCTCACAAAAACTATAGCCATAAAAAACATTAAAAAAAATACAGAACTAATTTTAATTATTTATATGCTAAAAAGAAAAATGTTTCTAAAAAATATGATAAACAAAGATCAGGTAAAGGTAAATGTCTTAACTGTAGTAAACCTAGTCATTTCAGTAAAGATTGCAAACAAAAACCTGGTAAGTTAAAAAATAAGTTCAACATGTTAAATATTGATGATAAAGATCAAGAAGAATTATTCAGAATCCTTGAATCAAACAATTCGTCTGATTCTTTGGAAAATGATTTTTCTTCTTCAACTGATTCTTGCTATCAATCTGCTGATAATTCCTCTGATTCACCAAATGTTAAAATTGGTTGTAGAGATTCCTGTTGCAATGTTATTAAATCTGTTAATACTCTCACTCAAGGTGAAGAAAAGTTTATTGGTTAAATTAATAAGTCAAATTGAAAACCCTGAATTGCAAAAAGAATATTTGGATATGTTTAAGAAGAATTTGATAAAAAATGAAACTAGTAAAAAAACTTAAATCAACTATAAGTTTTGAAGAAACTTTAGAAAGATTTAATAAAAAGAAATCCAAAGATTTAACTGCTAATGGTTTACAACATGAAATTAATACTGTTAAACAAGAGATAAGTGAATTAAAACATGAATTTAAAACATTAAAAGTGATAATAATAATCTTAAACAAGAATTGTTAATGTTAAAAATTGATTAAAAAAAAAAAACTTGACAAATCTGATAATGAACAAGATGAGCTCAAAGATGGAGATGAATCCAGTCAGCAGGCTCTTCTTTCTGATAAAGTTATTGCTAATGTTTTCACTGATTCTAAACTTAGTCTTGTTAATAAAGTGCTTCCTCCAAAATGGTTCACAAATCTGGTGTGGATATGAATTGTATCCAAGAAGGATTGATTCCTTCAAAATTTTTTGAAAAATCAACTGAAAGATTGGTTTCTGCTAATGGTTCTCAAATGAAAATTAAATATGAATTGAATAATGCTCATGTTTGCCATGATAATGTTTGTTTTAAGATTCGTTCTGTTCTTGTTAAAAACATGACTGATAAAGTGATTCTTGGTTTGCCTTTTATAAATGCTTTGTATCCTTTTCTTGTTGAATATGATGGAATTACTATTGATCCTTTTGGATAGAAAGTAAAATTCAAATTTACTTCAAAATTTGAGATCGACACTGATATGCTTCAAATTTGATCCATGCTAAAATCAAACATCTTAACTTCCTTCAGCAAGAGGTTAGATATAAGAAAATTGCTGAACAACTTTCTGATAAATTGATGTAATCAAAAATTGATAATTTTCAGAAAATTATGATTGATGATGTTCTTAATGCTTTTTGCCATAAGTAAAGACACATTGTTAATCTGTCATATGTTAAGAAATTTCTTACTAATATGATTATTCAAGAACCAAGGATGGGTTCTTGTCAATATTCCACAGATGTTTATGAAGGTAATACTCATAATGCCAAATTATTAACTATTACCGATTATTCTCAATGTTTCTTTGTAGGAATTGGGCAATGATGTGTGGATAAGTACCACTAATAAGTGGAACAATAATACCTATACTTATACTAAAAGCTCGAAAATGTGTCAAAAACACAAAAGCTGTTTAGACCCCCCAAATTAAAGTTACGGCTTGATTGATTTTACACTAACTTAATACTAAGTGCAGAATAGTGTAAACACAAGCGTATAAACAGGACAACTACTCTAATCCACATTTAAAGCAACACAGCAGTAAAAATGAAATGAACAAGAGTAGGAGAGAGAAATGCAAACACAGATAACACCAAGACGTGTTATTGAAGAGGAAACCGAAGAACTACACGAAAAACCTCTCCGCTGCCTTCCAAGCAGAAATTGATCCACTAGACAATTAGTTGGGATACATGGGTTAGCAAGAGACCCTCCAAGCCTAATCTACCTAATGTACCTAAGCCCTCTAAACTCCTACTCTAACAAGGCTTCTCGAAACCGTGTCTTGTTTTAATTCTCCAGATCCCGCAACAAGCTCCATGTTGCATCTGTCATCATTAGCTTTTTCCAATACTTCCTAGTAGCACCAAAACTTCACTTGACACTCTAAAAGAGTGTAGTATGTGTTTGGGCTATCAACCTTGAAAGTTCAAAAAGGGTATAAAACACCTTTGAACGTTTAGACCTCAAATAACCAAAATACCAATTCAAGCTTTATATCAAACAATTTATGTGCGGAATATGATAACAAGCTTATAACTGAATTGATAGAATAATCTAAGCCAAATATAAACACATCCACAGCAGTAAATATAAGGCAAAGGTAAAGAGAAAGAAGATGCAAACACACGGACAACACACGATGTGTTATCAAAGAGGAAACCGAAGTCCTCGGCATAAAACCTCTCTGCCGCCCTCCAAGCAGTCAAATAATCCACTAAAGAATGTAGTTGGGATACATGAACAGCAGAAGACCCTCTAAGCCTAATTTACCCAAGTACCTAAGCCCTCCAAGCTTCTTACTCCAACGAGATTACGCCGAACCTAGTTCTTCTCTAGCTTCCCGGATTCCGCTACTTGACCATAGCATCAACCAATGTATATTGGTTCCTTTCCAAACTGCTTCCCAAAGCACCAAATGGACCTTCTCACAGATGTGAGTGTGGTGAGACAAGGGTTTGGTAAATGACCTCTCAAGGGTATGACAATGGAGAGGAAGAAAGTAGAGGAATTTGTAGAGTCTCTTTAGATGAAGATTGGGGATGAATCAATCTTGTATTTCTTTAGGGTTTTCTCTCACGAAATTCTCTCTGGAAGCTCTCTCAATATGATGGGTATAAGGGTGTATATATAGTAGGGTGAGAAGGAAATGCAAAACGTCAGTTTTTGCCAAATAAGGCAAGTTGGCGACTTGAACTCGCAGTTTGGCCAAGTCGCGAAATCAAGTCGCGACGTAACGGCCTGGCCAGACTAGAACTTTTGTCCTGTAGTGTGACAGCTGGCGCGACCCTTCAGCTTCCCAGTATGCCTCTCACGTGACTGCCTTTCGCGACTTGCCAGTCGCAAACCACCCGCGAGTCCTAGTCGCGAGACTTTGTTTTTCTTGCACACTCTTGAGCTTTTCTTCACATCTTCTCACACACTACCCTTACAATTTTTCCACCTAAATACAGGGTTACTAAGTGCTAAATTACAAGTAAATTGGTCATGGAATAAAGCCAATTAGATGGTTGATTAAATTCAACCTTACAAACCTCTCAATGGTATGGAAATAGAGAGGTAGAAGATGAGGAAATTCCTAAAACAAATGTGTAGAGGATTGTGGGTATAACAATCTCTAACTCTCAAGGTATTTGGCTAGGGTTTTCTCTCAGAGGCTCTCATCTTAATTGTAGGTCATATGGGTATATATATAGTGTGGGTATAGAAAGTGTAATTCATACTTGACAGGCTGGCAGAACAGAATGCCTCGTGGGTGTCTTGCGGGAAGGCCTTACTCGTGAGATACTCGCGAGACACAGCTATCTCCATCTGGCCTGATGCTTCGCATTCCAGCATGTGCAAAGCACATGAGTCACTTCACGAGAAGCTAAGTCGCAAGATACCCACGAGAAATCTTCAGTCTTCAAATGCTTGAGTCTTCACACTCTCTCTCTCTAACACACAACCCTTACAATGAGATCCTACAATAAATACAGGGTACAACAGATTGAATATAATTACAATTAAATTTAGCACGGAATATAAGCCAACAAAACTGCACAAAATGAGGCTTCTATGAAAGCATGAAAGCCCTCCAAGCACTTGAGATCCACCTTGTTAATCTTACTGCGGAAAATGAGGCTTATATGAGCCATTATGCCAACCTTGTTTCAGAAAATAATCCTGTTTTAGAAAATAACCTTGTTCCAGAAAATAACCTTGTTTCAGAAAATGAGACTAGTAAAAGCCATCTTGAAGCCTACATTAGTCAACTCTTTGGCAAAGAGGAAATCTATTCAATGGATAAAAGGACTACTATAATGGGTACTGATTATGCTAAATTGAGTCTTAAGACCCAATCTTTGTTAAGAAGTGCTATTGCCGACTTGCCTACAAATATACAATCTCGTATTCTAAAAAGCAAGGCTATGTTCAGGTCTTTTAACTTATGGTTCAAATATTTCAAGAAACTTGTTACAACCACTATTCCTGATCCTAATGAATTAGATGAAGTTAATAAAGTATTTATCCAGCTAGAATGAGAAGAACACTTTGGGAGTACTCTCAGAATGTATGAAAAGAAACACCCATTTCCTGGTCTCCTAATTAATTATGATGATGGTTCATATGTTGCTGATGGTTCATATGTTGCTGATGATTCAAATGATTATGATGATAGGGATCCTAACCGGCTTTCCCAAATGTTTGAATATGACTTTATCAGATTCATAAAATTAACAAGCCATTACCAAGCTAGTTAGCTTCCACAAATTCTTTAGAATGCTCTTAAAGGATTTAAAAGTCCTTTTGTTTCCATCAGATGCTGGAGCACTTTGCCAAAATGGGAAAAAGATAACTGGATGAATGTCTAGCCCTTAAAGCATCTCATTCTCATTAATGGACACACTCACCAAGGACCATGGTTTGAAGGAAATTCTCACTTGTCCTTTAATGATCCTTATGCTCTTGCAGAATTTTGGGGAAATTACTTTAATAACCAAATTATTGATGTTGCTTAGAATCTATGGAAAGATTATCATTTCATAGGAAGCATAGATAGAATCTCTATTTTTGGTCCCAGACCCTATGCTAATGTCATTGCTCATCTGCGGATAGCTGATCATTGCAATCCAAGAAGTCTTCTCATCCCAGGGAGAACTTCGGTGTTTGAGCCACTTTTATATTGTGGATTTTGTAATCGATATGCTATCTACCATGAGCATGAATGTGATAATGATCTTCCATGGGATCCTTATGATGGTTATCCATTTGATACTCCTTCCACTGATTAATGATTGGCCTCCTTAGGTTACTATTACTACTATAGCCCTACTGTTTTGGAATTCTTGCCAGTCTGATAGTTCCCACTGATAAAGTTATTTTCCCATGCTACTCCTACAGTCGGAAACTGTTTGGTTAAGATACTCTTGATCTAGCAGTTAACAATGATTAGTTCTCCTATTTGTCTGGTCTACACAATGGCCAAAAATGCTACAATGTTAAAAAAAAAAAAAAAAAAAAAAAAAAAAAAAAAATTCTATTATGAAGTCACATGCTTTACTGTGAAGTCCCATGCGTCTACTGTGAAGTCCCATGCGTCCCATGCCCTTTTGACAAGTCCTTTGGTATATTGGTTCACCCTATTTGTCTAGCCTACATAACAGCTAAAATGTTTTCTTACTATCACACTATTATTCTACTACTGGCACCTGCAAAATAGTGATACTTTTTGAAATGCTTTTGAAAAAGATGATTCTACATGTTTTGTTCCTTTCAGCACAGTTTCAGACTAAAGTTTCAAATACTCCAAGACTATTTTCCAAAGCCATAATAATGATGCTCACAAGTACTCCAAGACTACTTTTCAACAAAATGAGGACAAGCCTCTTGCTATGGATGTTTTGAAGACAAAAAGTGAGAAAACATTATTCACAAATTACTATTCACATATTACTGTTCACTGATACTATTCACTTTTTACTGTTCATGACACTGCTCACTCAGAATTTTTACTTATTTAAGGGGGGTTGTCCCTTAAGTTTAAATTAGAATTCATTTTAGAATTTGCTCCTCAGAACTTCTTTCTTTTAGAGAGCCTTTCTTGGAGAGAGAGTTCCTTGTTTACCTTAGGATTTCCTACTACTACAACCTTGTAACTAGAACTAGTTCCAAGCTTTGTAACTGTTTCAATCTTGTAACCGCTACTACTGTTGTAAGTGTTTTGTTCTACTTTCAATAAGAAGTGTTTTCAGATTGCAATTTATTATACTACTTGTTCCTACCGCCATCTTGGACGGTTCTAAATTTTTGATATATATTGTTTGGCTGGTTCTACTGCCTTATTATTGTTTTAAATTACTTGCACTTTTTATTATAACTGCAATACCACCTTCTTGGCTGGTTCTACTTTGCTTACTTTACTTTCAATACTTTACTTTCAATATATTATATCTGTGCTTCCATCTCTTCAGCTATGCATCCTATATATATATATATATATATATATATGGGTTAAATGAATATTCCACCGTATGTTTATTTTTCTAATAGAGTTTACATCCAAAAATTTGTTTAGAAAAAACATGAAATATTTTACCTTGTGCTTTTGTGAGAGAGAGAGAGAAAGAGAGCTCTTTGAGTGCATTTGGAATTTGATTATTCTAGGTGTCATGAGGGTCATCATTGTCATTGGAATTTCCTTAATCTTTTTAGCTAAAGTTTTTCCTTGACACCACTTGTTGACATAGATTTAAGGTCAATCAATGTATTTTTTGTACTCCACATGTAGGAACAGACCCAAGATTTTAAGCGAATGGGGGCTAAAGTATAAAGAAAAAAGAAAATCTCTAAATAGGCATCCATATAGTATTAAAAAATTATAAATACTCAAAATCGTTGTTTCTAAATACATTAAGATGCAATCATTTACCAACAAAGACAAACAAAAACAAAATAATGTCTTTTTTTAATACTAGTCTGGTTAGGATTTTTTTTTTATTTCAATTTAGAGCATTCACATTGGTGGTGTTAAAAATTTTAGCTTTTAGCTTCTCCAAAAGTTACTTTATCTATTTTACCACCTTATTTTACAATACACCCCATATCAATTTTTTTTTTTTTTTTTGGTAACTTTATTTAAAATAATAAAGGAAACAAGAGAATTTGAGTTTTTAATTGAAGGAAGAGATCTAATCTTAATAAAATATTGTATTTTATTTTAACAACTTGCTACAGTCAATAGGTATTTATACCAGTTTACAAGTTACAAAAAATTTAGCTTTAGCTTCTCCAATAACACATGATTTTCTGGTTCTTTGGTGGTAAAATAGTTTTTTTTGGGGGCTAAAATACAATTACCATCGTGAATATTTTTATTATTTTTTTAAGTTTTTTGGTTGGATAGTTGCTATTTAGGTGAAACTAGTTAAACTTATTGTGAAAAAAGGGAGCCTAAGGTTTTGGAAGGGGTCTAACTACAAAAATAAAAAATATTATAACTGAAAAAAAAAAAAAAAAAAAAAAAAAAAAAAAAAAAAAAAAAAAAAAAAAAAAAAAAAAAAAAAAATTGGGCCCAGGTGGGGCCCCTAGGCCCTCTCTTGGGTCCATCCCTGTACACATGTATTTATGGGTGTGTGTGTGTGTGTGTGTTTTTTTTTTTTTTCAATTTTGAATAAACCCATTATGGTTAGAGTGTGTTTGACTTCTACCTATTTTCTATAGTTTATTTGCATAGTATTTATCAAAAGATATGGTATTTTGGTCATTTCTATGTTAAATTTGTTACAAAATGCTAAAAGCTAGTTTGTTTAAAAAAAAATGGATTATTTGCCACCAAAAAAAAGTTGAGACAAAAAAAAAAAAAACAATTTTTTTTATGACAATTTGATCATCAAGTTTTTATAGCTTTATTTTGGTCCCTATATTTTCAAAATTGTTGTCATTTTAGTCCCTAATGCCATCTCACTTACAAAGAATGCATAAGTGATTAATGGATTGCCCTACTAATTTAATATTATATTTTTGTAACTGAGTTTGAGATGACATTGAGGATCAAAATGTCAGCAAGTTTAAAATATAAGAATTAAAATAAAGTTATAAAAACTTGAAGACGAAATTAAAAACATGACCAAAAAGATATTTTTATCCAAAAAAATTTTAGGTGAATCACATAATCACTCTTATTCATTCTGGTTGAATGGAAACTTATTGTAATTTTGTAAAGCAAATGACAAAAGAGTACCACAAAAAATAAAGGGGTACTACGTCCATAATATTTTCACAATATTTTCATAATAAATCATAAGTGATTAGTTGTTATTAGTTATAATTTGAACCTACCACTAAAATTACTTTTGTACTTCACCAATAACAACTCGTAACAACTTACCACTTAAGATTTGTTATGAAATAGCATTTCTCTTAAAAATTAATAAAATAAAAAAGGAGAGAGATACATGAATGACAAAATCTGTAAGGTTGAAATTTATCAACTATCTTGTTGGCTTTATTCCGTACCAATTTGCTTGTAATTTAGCACTTAGTAACCCTGTATTTAGGTGAGATTATTGTAAGGGTAATGTGTGAGAAGATGTGAAGAAAAACTCAAATATGTGCAAAGAAGCAGAACTTCGCAGCTAGGACTTGCAGGTGGCTCATAGCTACAAGCCGCCAAATGCAGGCATGTGAGATGCACACAGGGAAACTGAAGGGTCGCGTTAGCTGTCGCACTACAGGACAAAAGTTTCAGGCTGACCAAGCCGTTACATCGCGACTTGAACTCGCGACTTGGACAAGCCGCGAGACCAAGTCGCCAATTTACCCTGTTTGGCAAAAAATATCTCTTCGTATTCCTTTCTCACCCCACTATATATAGACCCTTATACCCATGATTTTAAGAGAGCTTCCAAAGAGAATTTTGTGAAAGAAACCCTAGAGAAAAACAAGATTGTCTCATCCCCAATCTTTACCTTAAAGACTCTACAAATTCCTCTACTCTCTTCCTCTCCATTGTCACATCCTTAAGAGGCCATTGACCAAATCCTTATCTCACCACACCCACGTTTGTGAAAAGGTTCATTTGGTGCTAAGGGAAGCAGTTTGGAAGGAACCAATATACATTAGTTGATACTATGATATAGTAGTGGAATCCGGGAAGCTAAAGAAGAAATAGGTTCGGCGTAACCTCGTTGGAGCAAAAAGTTTAGAAGGCTTAGATACTTTGGTAGATTAGGCTTGGGTACTTGGGTAGATTAGGCTTGGAGGGTCTTCTGCTATTCATGTATCCTAACTACATTCTTTAGTGGATTATTTACCGCTTGAAGGGTGGCGAAGAGGTTTTATGCCGAGAAATTCAATTTCCTCTTCGATAACACATCGTGTGTTATCCGTGTGTTTGCATCTTCTTTTCCTTTATCTTTGCCTTATATTTACTGTTATGGATGTGTTTATATTTGGCTTAAATTGTTTATCAATTCCGTTATGAGCTTATTATCATGTTCTGCACATTAGTTGTTTAATATAAGGCTTGAATTAGTAACTTTGTATTTGGGGGTCTAAATGTTCAAGAGTGTTTTATACACATTTTGAACTTTCAATTAGTATCAGAGTGGGTGCACTCTTTGTGATTTGATTAACTGAGTGCGATCCTAGACCCTTTGGCTATGGATGCAGCTAGAAAAAGGGTCTTGCAAAATTATGGCTTAGGTGTTTATGATAATGACTCTATGAGTATGTTTGAAGGGTATTTTAAAAATGAACTCTTAGAGTTAATTAAATCCAAAAAACATGCTAGGATGTTCATTCACATGCTAAAATACTTTGAAAATAAGAACCACACGCTACACAATAGTCTATGTGAGTCTAAATCTTTGATTGAGAAGTACAAAAGAAGAAATAGAACATTGTGTGAAAAGGTTAATAATCTGAAAAGGAAAAATCAATCTAGAAAAAGCTTGGAAAATAAAGATGAATTTCTGTTTGATGGTCACGAATGCTTGTCCCATGCCTGTATGTTTGTGCACACCTCATTGAAGGTATTTAACTTGTGCTTATGGTACCTTGACAGTGGATGTTCTCGTCACATGACAGGAGATAAATCACTGTTTAAGGCTCTTAAAGAGAAAGCATGTGATTATGTGACATTCGGCGATGGGAGTCATGCTCAAGTTCTTGGCAAAGGGACGGTTGAAATACCAGGATTACCTCTACTGAAGGAAGTGCTATACATCAAAGGTTTGAAGGCAAATCTCTTAAATATTACTCAAATATGTGATAAAGACTTTCTTGTCCAATTCTCAAAGAAGGGTTGTATAATCATTGATGAAAAAGGGATTCAAGTCTTGGAGGGAAATAGGACTACTGATAATTGCTATGGAGTAGTTCCTACGGCACCTATTTTGTGTAGAATTGCTCGCGTTGATATGCTGAAACTTTGGCATCATAGGTTGAGACATGCAAACTTCAAACAAGTATGTAAAGTCTCTAAACTTAAGGCAGTTGAGGGACTTCCAAAGTTTGAAAAGGTGGAGAAGACTATATGTGGAGCATGCCAAATGAAAAAACAAACAAAGGCGAACCATCATAAGATGAATGTGATTGCTACCTCACGATGTTTGGAGCTGCTTCATGTTGATCTAATGGGGCCTACACGAACTAAAAGTCTATGAGAGAAGAGATACATTATGGTGGTAATTGATGATTTCTCAAGGTACTCTTGGGTGGAATTCCTTAAAGAGAAGTCTGAAGCATGTGATAAAATGCAAAGACTATGCAAGAGATCGCAGAATGAAAAAGGAGTTCCTATAGTCAAAATCAAAAGTGATCATGGGAAGGAATTCGAGAATGTTAAATTTGAAACGTATTGTGAAGAGCATGGTATCAAGAAGGAATTTTCAGCTCCAAAGACTCAACAACAAAATGGGGTGGTTGAAAGAAAAAACCGGATGATCCAAGAAATGGCAAGAGTCATGCTACTCAACAAAAACATACCTCAAAGGTTTTGGGCTGAAGCTATGAACACATCATGTCACATATGTAATAGAATATATTTCCGAGCTGAGACAAAGAAGACGTCATATGAAATATGGAGAGAAAAGAAACCCAAGGTGAAGTATTTCAGAGTGTTTGGGAGCACATGCTATATTCTAAATGATAGGGAAAATCCAAAAAAAATTGAAGCTAAGAGTGATGAAGGAATATTCCTAGGATACTCCACAAATAGCCGAGCTTATAGGGTGTACAACAAGCGCACTAAGACGGTGATGGAGTTAATCAATGTGGTCATAGACGACACCATATCAGAAAAGGAGATTGAGGATGATAAAAAGGGGCTCAAACTCAAGGAGAAAAAGGATAATGATGATATGTCCCTAAGTGATGATGCTGAGAAAGAGACACCCGGAAAGGAGTCCACACCTCCTATATCAAGAAGAAAGACTAGATCAACACAAGAAATCTCAAGTCCACTCACTCCTCCAGAAGTTCAAACCCCAATTTCTCGTGATGAGGAACTCTCAACTTCAAAGAAACCTTCATCAAGAGTGACTCTCAATCACCCATCGAGTAATATTATTAGGGATGTGAACGAGGGACTTCGTTTGAAAAAAGGGCCGAAGTATACTGCTAACCATGTAACATACAACTACTATCTTGCCCAATTTGAATCTAAAAGGGTAGAAGAAGCATTAAAAGATGAGAATTAGATAGAATCTATGCACCAGGAGCTACACAATTTGTTAAAAATGATGTGTGGAAATTGGTTCCAAGGCCTAAAGATACACATGTGATCAAAACCAAGTGGATTTTCAAGAACAAAACAGATGAAGATGGTGAAGTTGTTCGAAATAAGTCGAGATTGGTGGCTCAAGGGTACACTCAGGTATAGATTTTGATGAATCGTTTGCTCCGGTAGCAAGACTAGAGTCCATTCAAATCCTTTTGTCTATAGCATGCATCATGGATTTCAAGTTGTATCAAATGGATGTGAAGAGTGACTTCTTAAATGGCTTTCTAAATGAAGAAGTCTTTGTTGAACAACCAAAGGGGTTTGAAGATCCTCACTTTCCGAGTCATGTACTAAGATTGAAGAAAGCTTTGTATTGATTGAAGCAGGCTCCAAGAGCATGGTATAATCGTCTCACTACTTACCTATTGGATCATGAGTTCAAAAGAGGTCAAGCAAATCGAACATTGTTTTTTAAAAGAGATGAGAAATCCCTCCTTGTCACTCAAGTATACATGGATGATATTATCTTTGGATCCACAGTTGATCACCTAGCTCATAAGTTCTCGGAAGAAATGAAAAGGGAATTTGAAATGAGCATGGTGGGAGAATTGAACTACTTCCTAGGGCTTCAAGTGAAACAACGAAGAGATGGAATATTTATTTCTCAAGAGAAGTATGCCAAAAACCTTGTCAAAAGATTTAGTCTAGACTCTAAGAAACATACTTCTACTCCTATGAGTTCCTCGGCTAAGTTAAGCATTGATGCAGCCGGTGTTGATGTTGATCCAACACTTTATCGAAATATGATTGGCAGTCTTCTCTATCTCACAGCAAGTAGGCCAAATATTGCATTTAGTGTCGGGGTATGTGCACGGTTTCAAGTTGCTCCTAAAGAATCCTACTTAACAGCAGTGAAGCGAATCATCCGTTATGTAAATGGCACATCTGACTATGGAATTTGGTATACGAAAGAATCGAATGAGTGTTTGGCGGGATATTCAAATGCTGACTGGGCAGGGTGCATTAATGATAGAAAAAGTACTTCCGGAGGGTGCTTCTATCTTGGAAATAACTTGGTTTTATGGATGAGCAAAAAGAAAAATTCAGTATCCCTGTCAACGGATGAAGCTGAATACATTGCAACAAGAAGTTGTTGTGCCCAATTGTTATGGACGAGGAAGTTATTGAATGACTATAGAATTTCTCTAGACACTATGTATGTGTTCTGTGATAACACCAACGCCATTAACTTGTCAAAGAATCCAGTTCAGCACTCCAAATCAAAGCACATCGAGATCCGCTATCACTTTATTCAGGACTTAGTGGAGGGCAAGATTGTGTGCCTAGAATTCACCAATACTAACAACCAAAAGGCAGACATATTCACCAAACCTCTTGATGGCTCGAGGTTTGAATTCTTGCGTAAGACAATTGGTGTTAGTATCATTCCTTAAACTCAATCTTCCATGATATCTTACTGTGTTCTAGGTTGTTTTGTGTTTCTTATGTTTGTCTGCATTTTTTTGTGGTTATCTTTTGTATTTACTGTTTTTGTGTCAAAAAATCCAAAAACCCATAAAAAGTAAAAAAAAAAAAAAAAAAAAAAATCCAAAAGTTTGATCGGCTTTGTTGAGTTTTGTCCCAAAGCATGTTTTGCCTTGTACTTTTGTACTAATGGCTTTGTGCATTTAACGAGCGTAGCTTGTCTCTTATGCACTCATATCATTGTAGACGAAATTCTGAAATCTACGTGACTGTTGTAAATAGATCTTCAACCTTGTCATGAATGATTAGTGAATGGTTTTGTTGATCTTGAGACATGCATAGACTCATGCCTATATATCTTTCCACTTTTTATTTTTATGCTTAAAAGAGCTCTCTAATTGTAAATCTTCAAATGAAAAGAGATATAGAGCTGCAAAAGTCCGTCGCACATACTAGTATTCGACTAGAAAAAAGGAAAAGCGACTAATATAAAATGTTTGATGCCAAAAAAGCCAAAGGCTATCTCATCAATTGAAATTTCAAAAATTTCAGGCATTTATCTCAAAATGAGATTTTCTTTGCTCAAAAATACAAATGATATGTGAATATGCAGCCAAATAAAAAGCTTCAAAGAATTGTTATTTAGTGCTTAGGGGACGTCATATATGCATGTTTCTATAATTGAGATAGGTCACATTATCTAATGTTAGTTGTATATGCCTTGATTGAATTGATCATTGAAGCTTCACATTAGACTAAGGAATATCCCATTTTTGATATCCATATACAACACACAAGTCTATGTTCAATAAATGTCATATTCATTTATGTGATTGTACTTGTTTAAATGTGTTTTTACATACTCAATCTTTGTTGATCAAACACAAAAAGATTTTTTAGTGTTTTTAGTTTTTTTTGGAATCGTATTTTGTTTTTTACAAAAAGTTAAAAATTTCAAAAACAGTGTTGCCCTATTTTGGTGGCTAAGTCGCGGGTTAGCCAAGTCACAAGCTCTTGTCGCAAGCCCACTCAGAGATTTTTCGCGGCTTACTGGTGAGTTAATGACTTAGGCGTGAAAAATACTTAGAAAAATTTTCAAAATTTGGGTTTTTGCATATTTCGCGGCTCAATGTGGCGACTTGTTCGCAGGTGGAAGGTCCAATCGCGAGGGGTACACAAAGATTTTCGTGACTCAGCTCGCGACTCTCTCGCAGGTAGATCTTCCAATCGAGAAAAACACTTAGAAAATTTTTCAAGAATCCTGTTTCATAGTGTTTCACGGCTTACCCTGGCGACTTACTGGCAACTTGATCCAATCGTGAAAAACCCGTGTTTTGTGTTTTGAAGACAGTTTTACGATGTTTTTCAGTTTTTTCCCTCGTACTTGTTGTGATTGTTTTCATTGTCTTTCCCATTTCACTCTCACAAATACTCTGGGTATTTCTCTGAAAATCATCCATTTTTGCATCATTTCTTCTCAAATCTTCATCAAAAATGTATGGGTTTTCTTCCTTTTCCTTCATACCTAATGCGTTGGGAATTTTTTATTTATTTATGCTGATTTATTGTGGTTTGTGGTGTATCATGTTTGAACATGGGTTTCTAATTTAATGTTTGTAATGTCTATTTGTGATGATCTCTACACTTATTTTCTCTACCTTCTGTACCTTCTTTGGTTATTGGGTGTATACACAGTCACATTGTCATGATTTGACCCTAAATCTCATGTGTTTAGGGTTTTCTTCAATATCCATGGTGTGAAAATGACACATTGCTAATAATGTTTGTTGTCTTGTTTGGTATCTCTTGTATGTGTTAAATCATGTTGCAGTAACAAAATGTCTCCATTCAAGGGATTAGCTGTGAAAGGAGGAAGCAGCAAAGGGAAAGAACCTATTATTGAAATTGATGATTTCTCCCCTACATCAAAAAGGACTCGTTCCCCATCCGGTGGTTTCAATCCTAACAAGTTCCGATCGGATGCTGCTTTTCAAATTTTTGAAAATTACTTCAAAAAGGCTACACCATTGATTGAAAGAGTCTTTGACCAACATTCTCTCTTTGACACCAACATACCTCAATGGTTTGCCTGCAAGGATTGGAATTATCTCCTCTCCGACCTTGATGATGCATATGAAAATCTGGTAAAAGAATTTTATGCCGATGCAATTGTCGATGGAGACGAACTTAAGTGTTGGGTTAGAGGAAAGAGTTTCTCGATATCTCCCACTTGGGGCCTCAACAGTTTATGATGATCTCTATCCAGATAAGGAACTACTTAAAGCTGTTCTTGGAAAAGATCTGGAGTTTTCTTCAAATGGGAACTCAATCAATGTTTCATCTCTTCCTCCAAAATTGAGGGTGCTTATGATTGTCATATTTCACAACCTGTATCCATTATCCAGCACAGGATATATGAACCTCGGATGGGCACTGTTCCTTCATGATTTGATTTCTGATGTTGAGATTGATATATGTGCACATATATTTTATATCCTTTGCAAAATTGTTCTATGAATAGAGTCAAGGATCTGCATTCCTTTTTGCTGCCTCATTTCAAGGATTCTAAAGCTGAAAAGGATCCATCCCTCTGAAAATAAATTTCCATACCCAAAACCATGTCCAATCAACATACGTACATTCAATGCTAGCATTGGCCATAGCAAGAAAGGAATCAAAATAGGAGCTTCAGCATCCCGCAGTGGTTCGCACTCTAATTCTTTCACCACCAATGACAAGCTAGACTCTATTGTAGCATCTGTCAATGAGCTGGGTACAAAGATGTCAGGACTTACATCCATCTTGCACCATCTCAACCTTCGGTGGGATACAAAGTTCACTTCTCTCTAAGCTCAATTGGATCAAATTCAAAGAAAGCTAAAAGATGATGAAGACTAGCTATTCCATGAAAAAAAGGGGGAGATGCTGTTGGCAGGGGGAGCTCAACGAAATGGGGAGATTTCAACTAACGGGCTTTTGTTTATTGCTTTTGTCTATCTTTAGCTTCTACCATATTATATTTCAGTATCCACGTTGTAGTTATTCAGCACATCTTTATTTATGTGTTGGTGTGTACCTCTACTAACTATGTAGGTTTTAAGGTTTTTGGTTTTTGTGTTTTGTACCCATGTTGCTTATGTAAGCTTTAAGAATTTGGTTTCATGCACACTTGTAGGCCTCTGTGGTTTATGCCATGCTTTATGCAGCCTTTGAACTTTGTTAAATCAGTACTTCTAACCTAATGCTATGCATTCTTTGTGAAGTACTGCCACTCTTGTGCCCGTGTAGGATTTTTCCTAGATGCACATACTTTATGTATTGTGCATTGGTTAAGTGTTGATCATTCAAGTGATTTACCTTATGTTTGTCAACTTGAATGTTCGGATGTTCATTCCAAGTGTGAATGAGCATTGTGATCACTTAGTTATAGTGATTGCATGTTTTGATCTTGCCATAGTTTATTGCTTACTCCATTGTGCATGATCGCATTGTGCTTGCTCCATATGCATTACAAGTTTCTGTATACAATGACCTTATTGTGTTGTTGTGTTTCAGGAGATACTTGCTCTTATGGTTCAAAAGTTTCACAAATTCTAGAGTTAGGTGTGAGTGAGTTTTCCAACTGTTCCCAACTCACGCATTAAGTCTAGAGTTTGTTTTAGGATTTTGTTACGGAATAGCCAAAGGGGGAGATTGTGAGGTTGAAATTTATCAACCATCTTGTTGGCTTTATTCCGTACCAATTTGCTTGTAATTTAACACTTAGTAACCATGTATTTAGGTGGGATTATTGTAAGGGTAATGTGTGAGAAAATGTAAAGAAAAGCTCAAGTATGTGCAAAGAAGCAGAGCTTTGCAGCTAGGACTCGCGAGCGACTCGCAGTGACAAGTCGCCAAATGTAGGCATGTGAGATGTACACAAGGAAGCTAAAGGGTCGTGCCAGCTATCGCACTACAGGACAAAAGTCTCAGGCCACCAATTTACCATGTTTGGCAAAAACTGTCTCTTTGTATTCTTTTCTCACCCTACTATATATAGACCTTTATACCCACGATTTTAAGAGAGCTTCCAGAGAGAATTTTGTGAGAGAAACTCTAGAGAAAAACAAGATTGTCTCATTCCCAATTTTTACCTTAGAAACTCTACAAATTCCTCTACTCTCTTCCTCTCCATTGTCACATCCTTGAGAAGTCATTAACTAAATCCTTATCTCATCACACCCACGTCTGTGAGAAGGTTCATTTGGTACTAAGAGAAGCAATTTAGAAGGAACCAATATACATTGGTTGATGTTATAGTATAGTAGCGGAATCTAGGAAGTTAAAGAAGAAATCGGTTCGACATAACCTCGTTGGAGCAAGAAACTTGGAGGGCTTAAGTACTTGAGCAGATTAGGCTTGGAGGGTCTTCTGCTATTCATGTATCCCAACTACATTCTTTAGTGGATTATTTACCACTTGGAGGGCGGCGGAGAGGTTTTACGCCGAAAATTTCAGTTTCCTCTTTGATAACATATCGTATGTTGTTCGTGTATTTGCATCTTCTTTTCCTTTATCTTTGTCTTATATTTACTGTTATGGATGTATTTATATTTGACTTAGATTGTTTATCAATTCTGTTATGAACTTATTATCATGTCCCACACATTAGTTATTTGATATAAGGCTTGAATTGGTAACTTTGTATTTGGGGTTCTAAACGTTCAGGGGTGTTTTATACACATTTTGAACTTTCAAAATCAACAACTAATGTGAAACTAGACCTTCCAACTCCCAAGTCAAGATTGGAATTGGGTGCAATAGTTACTGCTATTGCATCATGTAATTCTTTTTTAATGGTTGTGATCAAAAGTTATAAAATTTATTTTTAATATCAGCCATTTGATTAAAGAGGTTTAAAAATAAAAAATAAAATTATAAATTAGAAAAAATAAAATATGAAAAAGTTAAAAAATTTTATGAGAGATTTAGAGGGTATTCCACGGTGCAATAAACTCAAATCGGTCAACACACGGTATGGGCATTGAATGGCTAAGCTGAAAAGCAAAATCTGCACTTTCGATGAAACCTCCCTGGAATTTACCATAAAAATGCCTTCATGAGCCTCCTCGGTAGCAGATTAGTGGTAGAAGCAAGGACTTTCCACATTCAAGCCATGCGGCTGAGTTCGTTGACGTCAGATCATTTCTTTAATAATACAAGAGAGCAAAGAAAGAAAAGAGAGATACAATAGTTTTCACAAGTTGTAAACAAGAGCTTTAAAATAAATTCTACCACCCCACCATCTGACACCTTTGAATATGAATATCAAAAAAAAAAAAAAAAAATAGACACCTTTGATTATAATGGTTATGAATGAGAAATACAAAAGGACACAAAAGCCAAGTGTTCGTGCCTACCAATAAAAGAGAGAAAGGAAAAAAAAAGTAAGTAGCAGCAGCTGCCAAGCAAGAAGGGGATGAATAGTTACTGACCCTATACCTATTTGTGGCAAGTTTGACAATTATCTTATTGGCCTCCTCGATCAAAAATAGAACGTCATTTGTTGAAGGGTGGGAACATAATTTTTTTTATATCAAAATGGAACATGCACCAGCTGCTGATTTAGTGCCCATCACCATGTGAATTGATGGGTTGTTTGAATTTTTGGCAATCCATTCTTGTTCTAGAGATCTGGAGAGAGAAGCAAGTCAGTGATGGTAACTCTCATCTTATCCTAGTTCCTTGAGTCTTATCCTTCGGCAGAAAGAAAGTATTGAATTTTTAAGGAAGCTCTTTCAAGTAACATGGTATGCCCTGAACTCTTGTTGTGCCAAGTACATATCAGTAAGTTTGGGTAACTTTAAGGTGGATTATTTTACTTTCCCAAGGTTTAACGGGAAAAAAAAAATCCTCATAAAAAAAATAGAAAGTTAGTAAGTAAAAACCATGATAAATAGATATACTTATAAAGATAAATAAATGAATAAAAATAAGATATGAAAATAATAGAAGGCCAACTATGGTACATGTCACCAAAGAACTCAAGCGGATTGAGAGATTGGTTCTATGACTAATTATTTACTTACCTGGGTTCATCCAATATCTATTAGCCAGTTATTAGCTTAAATTAACTAATGTCAAATGTTAGGATGATAGAATTAAGTCAATTTCATTTTAATGTTATGGTCATATTATAGTCTTAATATGTTCAACCTGCTTTGGACAATAGTTTTAATATATACACACTATTGTATATCCAAATGTTATAGACACAACAACAAAGACAATTTCCTTGATTTTTTTTTTTTTTTTTTTGGAGAAACGTCAATTTCCTTGATTTTGGTTTCTATATTTTGGTCATCAAGTTTTTATAACTTCATTTTGGTCTTTATATTTTTATATTTGTTGTTATCTTAGTTCCTACTATCATTTTTGTTTAAAATTATGCTTTTTTGTAACTAAGATAACATCGGAGATTAAAATATAAGCAACTTTAAAAATAAAAGAACTAAAATAAAATTATAAAAACTTGAAGATAAAATCAAAAACATGGCCAAAATAGATGGACGGAAAAGGTATTTTCATCAAAAATAAAAAATAAAAAAAAATAATTAGGCGAACCCCAGGATCAATCTTAATTACCCATCTTCATTTTTGGTTGAATGGAAACATTTTTTTTTTTTTTTTAGAGTAATTGAATGGAAACTTTTTTGTTATTATTATTGGAATTGAATGGAAACTTATTGTAAAGCAACCGACAAAAAAGTCTCATAAAAATAAATAAAATAAAATAAAAAATAAAAAAGGAGAGAGATGCGTGGAATATGGATGACAAAAACATCGAGAAACGCGAAAGCGGTGGGGCCCACCCAGTCAACACACGGTGTGGGCCTTGATCGGCTAATGCGAAAAGCTAAACCTGTACTTTCCTTTCGAAATTCCCAAAAAAGCTAATGAGGAGAAAAGCTCCACTTTACTTTTACTTTAATTTCGATGAAACCTCCTGAATGAAATGAATTTACAGTAAAAATGTCCTCATTTGGCATTCAGCTGAGCCTCCATCACTCGCTAGCAGAGCACAAACAAAAGAGAGCAAGGAAGGACGTTCCACATTCAAGCTATTATGCGCTGGAGTTGGTTCACCGATCAATTCTTTAATAAAAGAAAGAGAGCGAGAGCGTTTTATGAGAATGGAAGCCTGTTACTTGAGATGCTGATTGCCTCTTGCAATGCCAAGCCTATTCCCATCCCCACCTTCTCCCCTCAACAGCTCCTCCTAGCAACCAACAACTTTTCTTCTCAACTTCTGGGAGGGGGTTTGGTCCCTTGGTACAAAGGTTCTCTTGAAGGACGAATTGTTCTCATTAAGCGTTTAGATGGTTGGGCCTATATAGCTATCAATGATTTAGTGATTTCTGCACAAATGAGTGGTCACAGCAATGTATTAAAGCCCATAGGCTGTTGTCTCCACACTCCATCTCCCATTTTGATGTTTGAATTTGCCGCCAATGGTATCCTTGCAAATCGAATTTATGTCTCCCGTGTTACTGAACAACAACATCAGCCGATGGTGTGGGAGAGAAGGTTAAAGATTGCAAGGCAGATTGCTCACGCTCTTTCTTATCTCCATACTGCCTTCCCAAGACCTGTCATCCACATGACTATAGATATGCACAGTATCTTATTAGATGAACATGATGTTCCCAAATTGTCCAACTTTTATTTTTCTGTATCAATTCCCGAAGATGAAGCTGATGTGGAAGTTAATTACGTGCTTAGGAATGTAAGCTTCATCGCCCCCGAGATTAAAGCAACAGGCAAGGTAACTGAGAAAGCTGATGTATATGATTTTGGTCGGTTTCTTCTAGAACTTTTAACCGGAGAGGATTCTCGTAAAATATCCCGATTGACAATTGATGAAGATACTACTTTAGTAGCATACATACATAACCGTGCTCAAGGTAGTTGCATAAACGAGAGTGTCGATCCTGCAATCTTGGCTGAAGATGGGGAAGGAGGTGTTAGTTTACTACGGCAGTTACAGGCTGTGGTGGACCTTGCCTTAACATGTACAGAGGAAGATCCACAAAGAAGGCCAACTATGGTTGATGTCACCAAACAACTCAGGCGGATTGAGAGGTTCGTTCCATCACTAATTACTTGCATTCATCCATACATCTATTATCTACGTAGTTATTAGCTTAAATTAACTAATGTCAAATGCTAGGATGATAGATTGAACTCAATTTAATTAATTATGATATAAAACAAATTTCAACTGTTACGGTAATTTGCTCATACAAAGAATCATATATTATTCTTAATGAGTTCAACCCAATTTTGCCAATAGCTTTAATATATAGCTAAATAGATTCGCATTATTGCATATTAAAATATTCTAGCCATGACAACAAGCAGAATTTACTGGTATGCAGTCCCCATTGCTACTAAGAAGCTTATTTGATGAAGAGCCATTTTATGCCATTATGAAATCCCCATTGTTACTAAGAAGCAGTCCTAATAAACCGGTATGCATCTTAAGTAATAAAGGAAAATTCTCTATGAGATTAGCTAATGCCTTATGGTATTTCTCAATCACACAGATTCACACAGATGGGAGAAGAGCTTTTGGGAAATTTGCAGAATTTAAAGCTTCATGAGAGCTTTGAAGAGCATGCTTCTTCATCATTAAAGAGGAATGGTTCTAATGGTGAAATCCAAGCAGTGAATGAAGCCTCTGAAAGGCCTCTTGAAGTTTAATTGTGATGCAACTGAATGATGACAAAGCTTGTATGGTAGTTTTAACCTGTGATTGGGAAGTTATCATTATGGCAGACCCTTAAGGTATGTATTGATGCTATAAGAACTGGAGGATTGGTTCTTATTGGCAAAAGAGTTTAATAATTGTTCTTTTGTTTGAATAAAAGGAATGCAAACTAAGTAGTTCATGGTCTTAGTAACTGGCTATGTATAGTGGTTTGTTGGGGGAAAAAAAGACTTCTGTACTATCTAATTGGTTTGTAAATTTTCTTTTTCCAGATTATATATGATTTCTCAATTTAGTTTGGCAAACCTTCTGATGGAACTCTGCTGGAAAAATATAGTGGCATAGGGCTGCTTGAACTTTGTACAGTAGTGGAGAGATACATCAAAGAAAAAACTCTAGGTCACACACTCACACTAACTCATTTAATGTGCAAAAACTCTAATCCAATTGCCTTGGGTATCAATCTATGCTAAAACAGATATTTGGCATTGTAAAACATATCCAAATGCCTTATCCCACAATCACAAAGGATTGTCACAATAGGACCAATACAGTTTGCCAAAAAAGCAAGTGTTGTTGGTGCAAACACTAGGCCCCTTGATAATGGAGGATTGATAATAGGTTTTATTTGATTTGAATTTTATTTGGATTGAATTCTGATTTTATTTCTGAATTATATGTAATTGACTATTTTGTTTCTTTCCTTCTTGATTCTAGCTTTGGAAGTCCTACTTCAAAAGGCTCCAAAAAAAAGGCAAAATATTGTGGTATGGTGAATTTGATAATAGATAATATTGAATTGAAATTTTTCTCTAACATGGTGGTGATTTCAAGCAGCCTTAAGTGGTGAAGCCCTAGGTTTGTTATGTTCTCTCTTTATAATCCCTGACAAGTTTACAAACCTTGTACTGCATCAAATATGGAAGCAGAGCAAAAATTTGATCCATGTACCAAACTTCACAACCCAAAATAACCACAACTGTTTGCAGCTTTTGAAACCAACCTTATCGAAGCATTCAAACACTACCATCCTCCTCAATCAATCATACCAATCCACATTAGGATCTCAACTAAAACACCATCGCCAAGTCCGAATCAAGTTGTATTGGTCCTGGAATTGACATGTACTAAGGAAGATATAGAGAAAATGCTAACAATGAAAGATGTTACCAAAGATTTGGGGCAGATTGAGAGGCTGGTTCCATGGTTGATTATTTCTCATTTGGTTCATCAAAGTACCTTTTCCAACCAAAATAGCTTCTTATTTAAGCATTGAAAATTCAAATTTTACTATGAAATCAAGTTTCCGAAAACACAATTTCAATGTAAAATGTGTTTATATTGAAGTTGTGTTTTCAATTTAGTTTGGCAAACCTTGTTCTCTTTACAAAATAGTCTTAAATTTATTCATTCATGTGAATTTGGGTCAAAAATTCATTAAATAACTTAATGCCCCACAATTGATCATCTAACTAAAATAATTGTTGTTAACACCTTCCCTTTGATTGAGATAAATATTGTTGTCCTAAAAAGTATGAAACGAAAATGTCATTATCCTTACAAACAGAGATGTACTTGGTCCTTCTCTAGTGTTACTACTCTAGTTCATTGTTATCCTCTTAAATTTAGAAGGCACCTTCTGAGGGAACTTTGCTGGAGAAATATAGCTACATAGGGTTGCTTGAACATTGGATAGAACTAGAGAGAAACAGCAAAGTCAAGACTCTAGGTCACACTAACTCATTTGATGCCCAAAAACTCTAATCCAATTACCTTGGGTATCAATCTAAGCTAAAACAAATATTTGGCATTGTAATACATACACAGATTTCTCATCCCACTATCACAAAGGATAGTCACAAACAATAGCATGAACACACATGCAGACAAAAGGAGTTTTGTTGTTGTGGACACTAAGCCACTGGATGATGGAGGATCAAGGATGGACATTAAGGAGTGTAATTTTGAATTATTACATGTGTGTGGTTATAACAATATTCTCAATGTTAAAGAATTCAATTTGCTTTCGCCAGTTGCTTAATAACAACGATTTTGGTTGGTATGTTCATTTAGCCATGCAAAGCATTGTGCCCTTTGTCTTGTCCTTTAAAGATGATTTGCATTTGATGAATAATAGGAGAGTGGGACCAATTAATAATAAACAACGAATTCACATTATTGCGTATCCAAATGTTATAGGCATGCCAACAGGTTGATTTCAAGTCTTCCTAGTTCACAATGCCTCAAAAGTTAAGAGATTAAAAGGAAGACTTAGACCCAGTTTGGATAGCACTACTTTTCACTCAAAGTAAAGTTGCGTTTTCAGTTTTTTTTTTTTTTAGCAGCTGGACTTATTGACTTTTGGGAGAAAAAATATTGTGCGTGTACTGTGCGTGCACTATTTACGCACTGTATATGTACTGTTCACGCATTAAAAATATTAAAAATGGGTCCCACAATACTATTCATACATTTAAAAATTATTTTGCTACAGTGTTTTGAGCAACAATCAGTTTTCAGCAACAATAAGTTGTATCCAAACGGACTCTTAAGGTATGTTTGGTAGACTGTAATGATAATTACATAAGAATAGGAATTTATATATTACTAAAAGCTAAAGTGTAGTATTTATTGTTGCTACGCTCCAGTTAAGTCACATAAGCGCCATGTCATCATTTATTTTCTTATTTTATTTTTTATTTTTTATTTTTAGATTTACCAATTGACATTAATTGAGCATCTCCTTAAATTCGAATTTTACTCTTATCTTCAACTTTATCATGTGTCCCTCTATTAACCAAGACTCTTCAAATGCCGCTATTATATGGAATTTTGACAGTCACCAATAGGTTACAACCTCCTCACATCCTTTATTTGTTGTAACTTCTTCCATTTATTGGGTATGATATGACAATTCTATATATATACACACACACACACACACAAATTTCAGCCATGTTAATATTTAAAAACACCAAACATTGTGACTTTTCAGAATTTTACATTTTTAACTAACCGTTTAATTCAATATTTTTTTAAATACACCTTTTAAGAATTAAATACAACACAAGTGCCTTTTCGTTTGGTTGTTGATGTGAAACGTTTTGATTTCTAAATTCTACAAATAATATCACACAACTAAAAAAAAATGCAAACTAACGCAACATTTTGCTTGGCTCTGGATAGTTTTAATTTTTATAGGTTTCATCGCAATTCTTCTTTCCAAAAAAAAAAAACCAAAAACACTTCTCTCCTCCCTATCTTTGTACGTACTTCTCCTTTTCTCCACCTCCCGTTGTATTTTATTTCCTACAATAATAATTTTGAGACTTTAACTTCATAAAAGTTTTGCTCATTTTGCAAATATCCTCAAAATCAAGCAAATTGTCAAAGCAAGCCCAAAAACCAAAGGTCAGATCCCTTCTCTCATTTTATTATTTAGTAATCTAATTTTACCTATCTTAAACCCAAACCAATAGATACAATGAATGGATAGAACTGCTTTTAGCCTTCTTACCCTTCTAATTTTTTGAATGACGCAACAGGTTTTTCTAATTCATCTTACACGCATGTGAAGGATATGGGAGAGTAAGTGGTTGAAGAGAAAAACAAAGAATCAAAGTCGAAGTTTCCGTTCTTTCTAAACTTCGAAATCCTCAGTCTCCACTCCATTCTCTTCCTTGACAACGATATTGCTCAAAAAACCAACTCCTTCAAGGTGGTCGCTCTCTTTCTCTCTCTCTGACTAAATCCATTTTAGTACGAATGGCATTAGATATCTGCAAACCATTTTAATTTTTATTTAGTTTTACTAATTCATGAATGTGTGAATTGCTTTTAGTTTGAGTATTATTGTTTTCAAAAGCAAATTTGGATTATAAGAGTCTATTATAAACCTAAGAATTTTTTAAATTGACTGGGTTTGTTAGTTCGTTTACTCATTAATTTTTTAATGTAATTCCTTACTACAATTTTGTTGTCGATAAAGCACATCTCAAGGTCCCTAAAAATTGAAACTTCTATTGCAGTTCTTGTGAATTAAATCTGAGTTTTTGGAAAAAAGTTTGATTTCTTGACTGAATATTACTTAGTATTGGATTTGCATTTTAAATTTTTGTATGGTAGTTATTTTTATAGGTTGGTAGAATGGCGGGCGAGTCTGCAAAACCGAAATTAGAGCCATTACAGAGGGGACTGCACCTTTAGATTTCACAAAGCATGGGTATGTATCATTTAATATGCGGATTCTCTTTGGTTTCTTTTATTTTTCGTTTTTGTTTGTTAGCCCAGCATGAAGCTTAAATATAATTCAAATTATTGATTGAACCATACTTTTATTTTGTTGTTTTGTTGTGATTGTTTAATACCTAGAACGTGCTACTTCTTTTTAACTGCTATCCCATTTGGTTATACAAGTTGAACATATGATGTATATGTTTTGAATATATCATGTAGATACAGATCATATCTTTTTTATGTTTTGCTGATACAATGCATGCATATTCTTCAACAAATTAGGTTCCAGTCTTCTCTTTACAAGCCATGACCTACCAGTTTAAAGCCTTGGTTGTGTATTATTGAGATTAACTCAAGTGAGCACTGATGAGATGAAGACATTACGGTTGTTGATTGTAACATCTATTTATTTTCCTTTTCAAGTGTTACGGAAACTAAGAATTAATTTTGCCAATGAAGCTTACAATTGTTTACCATAAACAATCCATCTTGGCGAAGCTAATAACTTCCAAGTAATAAGGTCTAGCTTTGATTGCTATTGGACTCACATTGAAATTCTCTCAACCTATTTTTTTTAATTATGTGGAATCACAAAAACAACAGAGCTTATACATTGATTGCTTAATCTATTGAGTTTTTTGTATGCTTTTTGGTCAAAACTTAGTTTACTTTGCCTTTTCTAAATGCATCAATATATGCATGACTTTCAGAATCTTTATTGCTTTATCCTAGAATTTGTTATAGGTTATGGAGCCTAGATATGCCTTTTTATTTCTATATTGCATTTTGATTTACTAGATATGCTTGTTGTGGGGAAATAGCTTTTTGAAAAGATATAAACAAAGAGAAATTCTCGTGTCCTCGATGATGGAACTTATACAGAAATTGATATTTTATGAAGGTAAAGATTGCAATATCTATGTTATTGAGAGAGAGAGAGAGAGAGAGAGAGAGAGATTATAATATCTATGATTTGAATTTATAAAAAACCTGTGGCTACTCATTCCATCATTGGTACTTTATTCTTAGTCTTTTTACATTCATAAATGTGGTGTTTACAAATTATTTGATTCCAAAAAAATTTGTCACTGACAAACATTTAATAATTAGCAATTAATGACCATTAGCTTATTTGATTATTTGCTTATGTACAACTTTGAACAATTTTTAAGACTCTCACTTACACTGTCAACTTTCAACAAATAAAATTTTCTTAATTAAATTCATTAAAACCATTGTTCAAATTTTCTTTATACGTTTGTATGGTGTTTTCTATCAAAAGGCGGCTTGGTTTTTGAAAAAGGTTTTCAAATTGGAGGTTTGTTCAATGAATTGTATTTCTTCCTAATGTATCATATAATATTATATATTGTGGTACATGTTATATATTCAATAGCTTCCCCGTGCATCGCACAGGTTAGCGACTAGTAGATATTAAAAAGAATGCAAGATGCTGTAATGTAATAATTATTCTTATTCAATTGTTTGGTAATCCTATAGTAATAGAAACCTGAATCTATATTCCACATGTTTGGTACAACATCTTAAAACGATGTAATGAAAGCTTTTTAAATCAAATTGCCTAAAATGCCCTTATTATAATAAATACATTTTTTTTATAAGGATTACTTTAATAAACCCAATCTTGAATGGAGACCTCTAATGAAAATCTTTTTTTTTTGGTTTAATAATAAAGTGTTACTTTCATTTCATTGCATTAAAATTAACTTGTCTTCTTCTCTCTTAAACAAGTTTTGCTACTCTACGTGTCCAGGGGTGGGAAATTGATAAAATCTTCAATGCTACTCATGTCTCACAACTGTAAAATTTTCCCAACAAACACTATTACTATTTCATTATTCTTTCATTATCTTAGTTATATATATATATATATATATATTTGATTAACAGGAACTAGAAGTATCCTGGGACAAAAGCATAACTAGAAGTATTATAGGCATCTTTTTTCCCAAATATATATATATATATATATGTGTGTGTGTGTGTGTGTGTATATTTGATTAACGGGGAAGTTGGCACTGCTAAGTATCTTGGACCAAAAGCATTTAAACATATAGAAAGTTTAGATGAGCCTGGGAATATATTGAATAACACCAAATGAACATCAAAGCCAACTATCGTGCAATGCCTTCAAGCATGACCTCAAACCAGACCTGACTCCCCACCATGTTCCTAGCTTTTTTAGCTAGAGCATCAACAACAAAATTACAAGTATGGTGCACATGAATAAAATCAAAGAACAGGAAAGATGAAACTAAAGGTTGAATAACCATCAAAAAGTCTTAAAACGCTCAAATTATATCAAATTTCAATAACATAACATCCCATTTACCTAAAAAAAACACCACAATCATCCAAAATTCTTAGGAGCCCCATGTTCAGGTGGGATAAAAAAGAAGCATAAATGCAAATTGAATTTTCCAACCTTTGTCAGTCACTCAAAAGTTGCCATTAATAAGGCCTTTCACCCATTCTTCCTTCTCAACATGTAGCATGCTCAAGAAAACATCTATTAGTTCATGTTGACAAGCAATCAATTTAGTTGCCTTGTGATGCTCCTTAGTTGTAAGGCTAGTTAGTTTCAGTAATTCCTCATTGATTTTGGACCTACTTTCAACTGCTACTACTCCAATGACCACCTTGCTAAGGTTCTCTGATGCATCCTTTAGCTGAGCAGTAAGAATGATTATAACTTCTTTCATCACTTCTACCATATTATCTCCACCACTTTGAATTCTTCTTTTCTTTTTTCAAGCATTTTGTTCTTCCCCGTTCCTACCAGGGGTGAGAATTTGCATGCAATCCACATCTTCATGAATATCATCTAATTTTTCATCATTTTTCTCTACTTCTAGTTCTTCAACAACATCTGCAAGTGATTGAGAATCTTTACCAGTAGCATGGTCTTTTGCATACACAATGCAAAGGTCTTCATAGTGCAGAAATGATTTGTTTCTACAAGCAGCTACCCCCTTATGACTCTACAAAACAATTAACAAAAATATGAAAATGGCAAGATAAAATTAAATAAATTATGTTAAACCAAAAAAAGATAAAATACGTGGATCTATAAGACGGTGAACTTTACCTGCACATATGCATCCCATACATAATTTTCAGAAGTAACACACTTTCTCACAGTGTCCCATCCAAACCCACTTGTGTTAGGCCCAGTCAACATTTCATGGGTAATTTGAAATTCTCTTTTCAAAGTCCTTAATCTTAACTCAATATGTGGTTTCGCTCTTAACCCAGCATTAGGTAATTTGGTAGAAATCTTTCCTTCAAAGATTTTCAAATATCCGGATTTAAACTTATTTTCAAGGTTACCTTCTTTTTCATGGTGATATTCTACCAAAGCCTCCACCAGTTTTATATCTTCGGCAGGAGTCCACTTTCATTTAGAAGGATCTTAAGAATCAAGTACAGTAGTTTCCATATCTCTCCAAATACTAACAATAAAATGGCAAGATGATAAAATAATATGCAAAAGTTTAGACACACATAATAAACAGTTTAACATCAATGCAATAAAAAAATTTATTAACTCAAGGAAACAATACATGAAAAAGTCACAAATCAAAGTATTATATTATTAAACTATATTTCTCTCCTATTTCTCCACGTATTAAACATTTCATTGCCAAACTGGTTCTCCATGCACTCCATTCATTTGAAGTCTCAATATGTGTTATTGGGTCACCATTAATTCCTTCTGTCAATTGCTCATCATTGTCCAATTCCTCTTCTACTGGGTCCACATGCATCACTCTCCTTATGAAGTTATGGAGAAGGTAACACGCCATAATAATCCGATTTTGTGTCTTAATTGGGAAGAATGAAGGATTCCTAAGAATAGCCCATCGTAATTTAAGCAATCCAAAACATCTCTCTATAACATTCCTAGCTGAAGAATGTTTCATATTAAAGAACTCTTTTAGGGTTCTTGGTTGTTGTCCATCTCTCCAATCATTTAAGTGGTATCGTTGTCCTCTATAAGGGGCAAGAAATCCCTCACCATTTGTATAGCTAGCATCAACAAGATAGTAATTACCTATATATTGTAATATCTTTAGTATAATGGGTGTATAAAAATTTAAAAAATAATAATATAATTAGTAGGCAACCTATTTCTCTTACCATGGGGAACTCTCAATCCATTCCTCCTACTTATTGCATCTCAAAGCACTCTACCATCAACAGCAGAGCCTTCCCAACCAGGCAAAACATAAATAAATTTCATGTCTTGTGAGCAAACTCCTAGTACATTTGTGGCAATCTCCCCCTTACGATTTCAATACCTAGGTTTGTCTTCTAAAGGCACTCTCACCCAAATATATGTTCCATCTAATGCACCTAAACAATTCTGTAGTTACCAAAAAAAAAAAAAAAAATGCAATCAGCAATTTATTCAATATTTCTACTTCATAACTTGAAAAGAAAATTCGCGCTGTTGGATAC
The DNA here is from genome assembly GCA_030445155.1 of Quercus variabilis. NCBI lineage: Eukaryota > Viridiplantae > Streptophyta > Magnoliopsida > Fagales > Fagaceae > Quercus > Quercus variabilis. The sequence continues at coordinate 4,983,815 of CP129452.1, read as the reverse complement.
CTTAAACCATTTCCATCTCTCATCTAAAGAATTTTCTGGAATTAGCTCTGGTTTCTTAAATAGCTCTCCTTGTAAATGTATGATAGCATGTAACACATCATTGAAATATCTACTCATTGTCTCTCCTGAGCGCCTAAAATGGTGTTTTATGACTCGATTTTTTGCATGATGAGCTAGTGTATGTAGGAACATGGCAACTTGTTCATCTACTAATATGTGTTTTGTATCTTTTAAGCCACCTATTGTTTCAAGCATATCACATTACTTGGTAAATGCATTTCTATTCATCCTACGTTGGTTAATGCAAGTTTCATCACTCTCATAGCATAAATGGTGAATTTCCCCTCTCCTTGAATGAAAATCATGACCATATGTTGCTTTCAATGATCTTTTTTTAACACAACACTCTACTATAAAGCATAATAATTGAGAAAACATACTAACAATGTGCAACTGATCCAACCAAAACATCACAACCAAAACCAACTTCCTTTTCTTTATCATATTCCTTGTGGCTAAACTCAAACAAGCCATAACTGCAAACAATAGCATTGAACAAATCCACAATACCATTAATAAAATTTGTACACAATTTAAATAATTGAACAAGATGATAATTAAAATAATATCTTTTGATTTTTTTAGGTGTCATGAGGGTCATCATTGTCATTGTAATTTCCTTTATCTTTTAAGTTAAAATTTTTCCTTGGCACCACTCATCAAGGTCAATCCATGTATTTTTTGTACTCCACATGTATTTGTATTTTTTTTTTTTTAATTATTATTATTATAATTTGAATAAACCCATTATGCTTAGAGTGTGTTTGGCTTCTACCTATTTTCTATAGTTTATTTGCATAGTATTTATCAAAAGATATGGTATTTTAGTAATTTTTATGTTAAATGTGTTACAAAAAGCTAAAAGCTAGTTTGTTTTATAAATAAAAAATAAAAAACTAAAATTTGGATTATTTGCACCCAAAAAAAAAAAGCAAATTTTTTTTATGACAATTTGATCATCAAGTTTTTATAGCTTTATTTTGCTCCCTATATTTTTAAATTTGTTGTCATTTTAGTCCCTTATGCTATTTCACTTACAAAGAATGCTTAAGTGATTAATGGATTGCACTAGTCTACTAGTTTAAAATTATATTTTTTTGTAACTAAGTTTGAGATGACATCGAGGATCAAAATTTCAACAAGTCTAAAAAATTTAGGTGAATCTCATAATCACTCTTAATTACACATCTTCATTTTGGTTTATTGTAATTTTGTAAAGCAAATGACAAAAGAGTCCCTAAAAAATAGAGGGGTACTACATCCACAATATTTTCATAACAAATCATAGGTGATTAGTTGTTATTGGTTCAAATTTGAACCTACCACTGAGATTACTTTTCTACCCTACCAATAACAATTCGTAACAACTTGCCACATAAGATTTGTTGTGAAAATATTGTGGACATAGCATTTTTCTATAAAATTAAAAAAAAAAAAAAAAAAAAAAAAAAAAAAAAAGGAGAGAGATATATGGATGACAAAATCATCAACTAATGTGAAACCAGACCTTCCACTCCCAAGTCAAGATTGGGATCAGATGCAAAAGTCACTGCTGTTGCATCGTATAATTCTTTTTTAATGGTTGTGATCAAAAGTTATAAATTTTATTTTTAATATCAACCATTGGATTAAAGAGGTTTAAAAATAAAAAATAAAACTAGAAATTAGAAGAAAAAAATATGAAGAAGTTAAAAAAATTTATGAGAGATTTAGAGGGTATTGCACGATGCAATAGACCCAAATCCGTCAACACATGGTATGGGCATTGAATGGCCAAGGTGAAAAGCAAAATCTGCACTTTCGATGAAACCTCCCCAGGATTTGGGGTGGGAAGAATTTTATGATTGACGTGTTGGAGGGGAGGCCAATCTTTTAATCTTGTGAGGGCCAACTCTTAACTCAAAATGATTCTAGCCTAGTTTTACCTATAATTAGAGAGGTTTTAAAAAAATTTGGAGGGGCCATGGCCCCCCCAGTGCATAAGGTGGCTCCGCCCCTGAATTGGAGGATGGATTGGTATTGGCAAAGGAGCTTGATAATTTTTCTTTTGTTTGAATAAAAGGAATGCAAACTAAGTAGTTCATAGTCTTAGTAACTGGGGTAAGTATACTAGTGTGTTGGGGGAAAAAAATACTTTTGTACTATTTAATTGGTTTGTCAATTTTCTTTTTCCAGAATAAATAAGTGTGTATATATGTATATATATATATATATTGTAACTGGTATAATTGCAGTTAACTCCTTCCCCTTGAACAAGATAAATACTGCTGTCCTGAAAAGTATGAAACAAAAATTTCATTATCCTAACAAACAGAGATGTGCTTAATCCTTCTCTAGTGTTACTGATCCAGTTCATTGTTATCCCCTTAAATTAAGAAGGCACCTTCTGAGGGAACTTTGCTGCAGAAATATAGTTGCATAGGGCTGGTTGAACTTTATACAGTAGTGGAGAGAAACATCAAAGACAAACTTCTAGGTCACACTAACTCATTTGATGTGCAAAAACTCTAATCCAATTGCCTTGGGTATCAGTCTATGCTAAGCTGGATATTTGGCACTGTAAAACATACCCAAATGCCTTATCTCACAATCACAAAGGATAGTCACATTAGCAAGAATACAGTTTACCAATAAATAAAATAATAATAATAAAAATGTTGTTGCTGCAAACACTAGGCCCCTTGCAAGAATGATGGACTTTAAGTGCTTGGATTAATGCTAATATGTTTTGTTTGATTTGAATTTTATTTGGTTTGAATTATGATTTTATTTCTGAATTATATGTAATTGAATGCTTTATTTCTCTGCTTCTTGATTCTAGCTTTGGAAGTCCTACTTCAATAGTCTCCACAAAAAAAACAAAGGCAAAACATTGTGGTATGGTGAAATTTGATAATAGATAATTTTCTCTAATTTGGTGGTGATTTCAAGCAGCCTTAAGTGGTGAAGTTATGCACTTTCTTTATAAATCCCTAGACAAGTTTACAAGCCTTGGGCTGCATCAAATATGGTAGCAGAGCAAAACTTTGATCCATGTACCGAAATTCACAACCCAAAATGACGACAACTGTATGCTGCTTTTGAAACCAACCTCATCAAAGCATTCAAACACTACCACCCTCATTAGTCAATCATACCAATCCACATCTGGATCTCGACTATAACTCAAACACCATCGCCAATGCTGAATCAAGCTCTATTGGTTCTTGCCTTGACATGTATAGAAGAAGTATTGTTCATTGAGATGGGAGTAATATGCAGCCTTCTCACAGGCCATACCTAATGAATGTCACATGTAATTAGGTGGACCGTTTGTGATCAGTAAGAGTGGAAGGTGTCACTGTCTCAAGGAGCAATGTCTTTAGTTGTGCCATTACTTGTTACGTCATTAGTAATTATCATATTGGAGAGAGAGAGTGTGTGTTTTGATCTTGTTATAATATCCCTTGTAGTTTGTATTCACAAATTGATTTGGTTATATGTTAGTGTAATAGTGAGTAGATGTGATGGTAATTGTGATCAGGATGAACATGTTCTTTCAATTTTTAGTGACCTGTTTTTGTGACGGATCAATTTAAAAAAAAAAAAAAAAAGGTTTGTGTGGGTGCCATCGGCCTTAACTTCTCTAAATTGTTTAAGGTATCTCTAATTGTGCTGACATTAATCTGTGGCCTTTATATGCATTAGACGCTAATGGATTTCTGATTCCAAGCTTGGAAATAGGAGTAAAACTGATGTTTCAAAAGTAGAAGCCTCAAAACCTCCCTTCTCCAAAGGTCAGTCGCAAGAATCCTACACTATTCATTACAAAAGATAAGGGAAAAAAATATCTTCTGTAGATTATGCATTTAGGCCTGTATTTTAAAATCTATGTTTTTTGAACTGTTGCAGGCAAAAAGAGAAGAGAATATCTACCTCGGTCCACACAGAGCACCTCCTTCACAGTCAAACCAGCAAGGGCCGAATTCTGATGGTCGTAAGCAGCAGTTCAAGCAAAAATTGAAGGAAGCAGATGAGAGGACTAGTGGGACAGGTGGGGAGAATAAGTTAGAGAGTCTCAGAGAACTTGTGGGTGGTGGCAAAGCCGCCGGCAACATGGCAAAGAGCTCTACCAGGGATTGGCTAGACCCACATTGTCATGAGTCTCAGTTTGAGAAGCGGAATCCCCAGTGAGTGGAATATCTGAGAGTTTTTTGAACTTGGCACAATGGGTTTTCTTTTTTCTTCCCTCTATTATAAGCTTTGTTATCTTTGGAGAATGAATTTATAAAAGGTTATGTATTTTGACAATAAATTTTCAACCAGGCCTTTGAGATTTGCTTCTGCAGCGAAAGATATGAGAAACTGAATTTGTGATTGAAATCAGAATTCTGTTATTGATAGAATTGATCTGTACATATATATACTCAAAGACCCAAAAACAGAGAACGTGACTAACTAAATAAAAACTGCTCTGCACGTGTGAACACATACCAACATACGTAACTAACTACCACACGTGAGTCACTAGCCTACCTTTAGTTATATACAGAACTACAAATAGCTTACAACACAACTCCAATTATGCTACATGCCTATTCTGTCGTTTAGGTGTGTCTGTACAATTTTTGATTCTCTTCAACTGTGCAACACTAGATTCAGTTACTAAACAATCACTCAGCTCTTCAATCTTCATACTTGTTGCTTTGGCACCAGCTGTGTCATCACCAAAATGTCTGGCTTGATCTGGCACACATTGATGCTGCCCTGGTGCACTATCTGCTGCACAGAGTTGCAGCTTGAGCTGCATCAGTGTAGCAGCTGATGCACCTGCTACATGCTGGTGCTGCCTTGGTGCACTGTCTGTTGCACTTTGTTGAAATCTGGGCTGCACCAGTGTGGCAGCTGATGCACCTACTGCAGAGCTGGGAACTACAACTTTAGGACTTTGATAAAAGATTATTTCCGATGTTTGGGTTGTACTAGCTGCGGTTGGTGTTTGGCCCTTTTCTTTTTCTGCTTGATTTCGTGCTCCTTCCACTTTGAGTTTGGGACACTGTTGGATCTTGAAAAAATAAAAATGATGATGATAACCTCAACCGGAATCTCGCTTGTTCTTTAAAACCCCAGGATTATGGCTTGAAAACCTTGAAAGAGGTGCACAACATTAGGTAGCCCATATGCGGCTATATCCGAACGTAGTCAGTTAAAGCCAAAGCCAACTATGCTTTAAATTAAATCTTTTACTAAAAAAAAAGATTGGCAGTTGGCACTTTTTTATTATTATTTTATTTTGTGTGGTTTCAATTGGAAACTTCTGGAGTTCAGGTCCTCTCAATTCTAACTATCCTATTCTCCACCAAAAAAAAAAAGACTTTTACCAAAACCTAATGATGATCTTGGATTATTACATTTGTGAGTGGCAGAGTTGAGTTAAAGTTAATATAGCCCTATTTGGTAAGGGATTTATAGTTTTCAGTGTTTAAACATTGAAAACTATGGGCCCTAAAAAAAAAAAAGCGTTTAATAAGAGATTTTATTTAGGAGTGTTTGAGTTATATTTTTCATTTCAATTTTTGAGTAACAATAATGAATGACATTATTGTAAATATTTTGAAAAGCATAGGACCCACTAAATTGACAACACATTTAGGGGTGTCAATATTCAACCCAACCCGCGAACACGACACGAACATGACACGGGTTTTTGCAGGTTAGAGTTGAGCCTTAATGGGTTTAAGTCATAAATAGGTCAACTCGAAGGTGATATGATAAGAAACGTGTCATAAGTGGATCAACTCGCATAACCCGCAATAAACACGTTTGACACACCAATTTATTTGTGTCAACCTGAAATGACCCACTTAACACAACCTGTTTAACTCGTATAATAAATAAATATTCATTTTATTTTAGATTTGTCAAAAACCTTTTATATCTAACATATATTTTAAATTTAAAAAAAAAAAAAAGTTAGTAATTACAAAAACTTATAAGGGATATAATTGGAAATTGAAACTTTACAAACCCTAAATCTTTAAACCCTACAAACCCTAAATCTCTAAACTTCTTATAAATATCTAATTTTTTTTTTTCTATTGTACTACTCACTCTACCATCTTATAGTCTCACGCCCAATTCTCAAACTCAAAGTCTCAAAGTTGTTGCTCTCTCTCTCTCTCTCTCTCTCTCTCTCTCATGTGTTTAGTGAGTTTTAGAATTAAAGAAAACCATTTTCTTAGTGTTTTAAAATTCTATAGTAATTTTTTCTACATAATGTTTTTGTTCTATAAACTTTAGTTTACTGTTTGCTCAAATTCTTTCAATATTGATACTTAGCATTTGGCAAGTTCCAAGGATATTATATTTTTGTTAAACTATGTTATTTTATTTTTGTTAAACTATATTATTTTGAATTTGGGTTAAAGTGTATACACTTCTTTTGGAGTGTAAACAACTTATTTCTAGATGAATGTTATATTTTTGTTGAACTATATTATTTTGAATAAAGGTTGAAGACTTGAAGTGTATGCATTGCTTTTGAGATGTAAAAAAAAAAAAAATTATTTCTAAATGGATGCTATATATATTTAATATTATGTAGGTTGAAATAAGTTGTGTTACATTCGTGTCAACCCAACACGACTCATCTAATTTAAGCATGTCAAATGAGTTGGGTTATGTAATACCCCACATATTTTTTTAGTTGAGGTTATTATTAGGTTTTTCTTTTAAAAATAATTGTTGGGCCATAGGTATTATTTTATTAATAACTAAAACCCACTACCCCACTAAGCCCACATCTCTAATACAAACTACAGGGTAGAGGAAGAGATAATCAGGGTTTTCATAAAAAGGGTTTTATCAAAGAGGCTAAGAGGAATTTAGAGGACAAACAATTGAAGGAGCAATTACATTGATCAAGGTATGATTTCTCATCGTTAGAAACAAAGAATTAAGGAATTAGAATTTTATCATAGAAAACTTTAGTGATGTGTAGATTGTTGAATTGGTAATTTCTTAGATTACGGTTTACGCTGTTTTATAATTTTGCAGTCGTAGGTTGCCATTGTTCAGAGTCTAGAGCAAGAACCGAAATTGTTGAATCCATGAATAAGGCTGGCATCATTTTCGTAGGGCTATACTTTTGTCAACGTAATAGCTTTCATTTTCATACGGCTGATCCATACTTTAATAGCTTTCATTTTTGGTCAACGTCCTATTCTTCTTATTGTAGCTGTGATGGTCTATTGCCTAGGTGTTGACTAATTCCAAATAGAATGATTCCTTAAGGTCCAACATGTCTACGATTCTTTAAAGGATAATGCAGACTTGTTTCTTCTACCAAATTCTAGTTTATCTCAAATTAATGCTTAGATATCTTTTACGTTAGGGTCATTGATATTAAGCCCATGATCGGGTCATATTAGTTTTGCCCCACAGTTTTCATTAGGATATATATTAAATCCTAGAATATTGGCGGCTAGGTCTGAGTTTTGATAAATTCAAGGGAGCATATTCTTGGGTAGAGATACTTTGCATTAGTGTTATCATCTAGTTCAGCAAGTATAATTTTAGTGAGTCATTTGTACAAGTGAATAAGATTTATATTTTGTGGAGGATATTAAGTAATTTTCATGATTGATTATAGGTTCTATTTAAGAGTATTCTGAGACTATTTGGAAGGTGTTTCAGCTGGACTTTCAGAGTGATTCAAGTGTTGTAAGTAATTATGCATAATATGCACAAGTTTTGTCATTAGGTTCTTAGATGTCAAAGGTTTTCAAAAGTAATATTTTTAAGCTTACGTTTCCTAAAATTTATTGAAAGCATTTTTACATCATTGGAAGAGAAACTTTGATTTCTTTTTAAATAATGTTTTAAAGAGAAATTTCGAATTTTAAATCACATTTTGAACGTCTGAATCTCATTTAAAAGATAACTTCTAAACTAAACTATTTTCCGAAAATAATTGAGTTTCAAGGTAAGTTTTCTAAAAAGGTTCTTGTTCTTTAAATTTGTTAAAACCAAGTGATTTCAAAGTCATATTCCTATTCTCCAAATGGTATTTAAAATATTTATATAAACTCTTCAATTCTTATTCATTCCCTAAGAGAGTCAAGCATCCTTTGATTTATGTTCAATTCGATATTGTGATATTCGCTATGCTTGTATATTTGGAATAATTGTTAATATTAAGAAAATTATTCTATTTTGTATATATTTTGTTTTGTGATATGTGACTCAAAATGAATGTTTTTAGAATTGATCAGATATACCAGATTTATGTGTAAATCCACTCACAGGATTGTATGTGAGAATATGTGTTGATCCCTCACCAGCAAGGGTTAGATGTTGGTATCCACTCACAGAACTGTATGTGAGAATATGTGATGTGTATACGTGACGCTGTGCTCTAATCAATTATATGTATGTATTTTTTGATGACTTTAAGATGTGATTATATATGTATTAAGTGATTCATTATATGTTTTGGTATGATTATTTTTGATATTATGGGATAAATTTGTGAAAAAGCAAAAATATTCGTGCTTTGCTTGACTCTATTCCGTTGTGTATTCTATATAATTACTTACTAGATGTGTGACTCACCCCATCAATTACATTTTTCAGATTAAAGTTTAGTTGGGGAACAGAACCTTTGGATCGCTTCGTAAGGTGCAGGGTAAAGCGTGAGAGTTTTAGGTGAAGTCAATAATACTTGAAGTCTTAAAGATTAATAAGTTTTTTTTTTTTTTTTGTATTCTGCTTTAGATTTCACAGCATTTTGGAGATTATTCTAAATTTGTGGATTTTAGTTATTATAAGAGATTTATCAATAGCATTGTTTATTTGGAGTTTTGAATTCTATTTAGGTTAATTGTGTTCATTGAGTTATATAAGTTCAGTAGGTTAGTCATGTATCTAAATCCATGTTCCATGGATTTGGGTTGTGATAGGTTAGGTCAATCCGCCTTATTAACAGATCAGGTTAAGGTTAAAGGATTATGACACGATTATTAAATGGGTCCGGTTAGGGTTGAGTCATTTAGTCGAATATTCCTACCTCGACACGACACAAACCCGACATGCTAACCCGAATTGACACCCCTAAGCACATTAAACCATCTCTCTCTCTTTCTTTCACACACACTCTCTCTCTCTCTCTTTTCCTTTCTTTCTTTCACACTTATCTTTATCTTCTCTTTATTTCTTCCATACTTATCTAACCCTTTTTTTTAAAATATTTCGGTGTGTTTGTGTATAACATTCTAGATGAATGTAGTTTTTATGATTATTAAATAATAATTTAGGCTCAAGATTTATTCCACTATCATTCCCTTGATCAATTGGCCCACTGATCCTATAACTATAAGCAGCTTCAAGTGACAAAGTTTGACCTTTTCATCTAAAAAAAAAATTATCTGACTTGTCCCCTTTCTTTTATTATTATTATTTATTTATTTATTTTTATCTCCCTTGTACCTTCTTTTCCCTTGGTTTTTTTTGGCACGGGTTGATAATTTCAGGGGTAGATTTGATTCTGTGGCATGGGTTTTTCTTTATTTTCTGATAATCAAAAGAGTGTGAATTTGATTTTGTGGGTCATTGGTTTGGATATTTGAAGAATCCTATTGTTGGGATTTTTTTTTTTTTTTTTTTTTGGTGGGACTTTAAAGAGTTAGGCAAAATAGATGGGAGATAGGAAGAAAAGGAATGGAAGAAGCAAAGAAGACTAGAAGAGACCCAAAAAGAAGAGAAATAATAGGAAGTGCAACAGATGAGAGGGAATTTTTCTCTATTCAAATAAAATTGGCGTAAATGCACTTTTAGTCCCTGCATTTTAACTTTTTCCCATTTTAGTCCCTACATTTTATTTTTTCCACTTTTAGTCCCTAAACTAATTAACGCCTTTCATTTAAGTCCTTGAAGCACCATTCCGTCACCAAACAAAAGGAGAAACTGACGGATGAATAAAATATTAAATTTTTTTCCACATTTGACAATAAAATAATAATTCTTTATTATTATTGACTAACTTTTCTTCAAAACGTTAGAACCCATGTCTGAATCAGCTGATCGGTTCCTTGTTCCAGTCTGCCGCCTTCTTTTTTTCCTTCTTTCTTCTTCTCCCCCCCTCTACAGCTTCAGCAAAAAGGGTATTAAGAGACACATATCCAGTGCCGGCTCTATATATAAAGCAACCGATGCAATCGCCTAAGGCTCCAAGTGGAAAAAAGGCCCCCAAATTTTAATCAATAAAGGGTTTTTAATATATTATAATAGTATTAATTAAGTCCAAATATTAGTCAATGAATAAAGTAATATTTTTTTATCAAATGAAAAAAAAAAAAAATATTACGTTTACAACATTTTTCACAACATTTTCAAAATAAATCCTAAGAGATAAGTTGTTACATGGTATTATTGATGATAAAAAATTAATTTCAATGGTGAGTTCAAATTAGAACCAATAACAAATTAACACTTAAGATTTGTTATGAAAATATTATGAATATAGCTTCTAAAAAAAAGAGCAATACAAAAAAGAAAATCACAACATTTTTCATAGGTTGAGTTGACAAACTTTTACTAGTTTTTATCTAAATCCACCACTAACATCACTTTTTTACTTACCACTATCAAATTATCAATCTGCCACGTCAATAGATGTAAAAAGTTTTGTCAAATTTTTTGTCTATAGACTTTCAAAAAAAAATCTACATGGTTCATATTAATTAGTAGTAATTTTGCATCTAAAATAAGATAATTGAATTTAAATTTTTTAAAAAAATCATATTTAAATATATAAAATGCCACAATTTTAGTTTTTACCTTAGGCCCTAAATACATTAAGCCGCCCCTGCACGTATCACAAGTTGAGTGTTGGCTCTTTTCTTTGTGTTTTTGCTAGCCTTTGCAATCGAGGTGTTGTCCATCTTGCCCGATGTCAAGCCTACAAGCACGAATTCCATGCTGGGCACCTTGACTCAAACCATCATATATACTTGTCGCATGGGTTTTGCTTACTTAGTCATGCTCTCTGTCATGTCCTTCAACCTTGGAATCTTCGTAGCCGCCCTGGCTTCCATTTCTAACAGGTACCCGAAATATACAAAAGCATAAACCAAATTATTCACTAACACGCACATCCCAATATTTCCAATCCTCATATAATCATATACCTGGAAAACAACACACACACACAATGAACAAAAAATAGGGAACTGTAGGGAAAACACGAAGAAAAGAGTGAACCTAGGCCGAATGGAGTGGGTGTCGTTCAATTTTGGTCGGATGAAGGAGCCATGTAGGTGAAGAGGTGTGCTCTGTTTTGGGTTATACCGAACAGGGGCTGAAATAGTTTCAGTTTGGGGGGTAAAAACATGAAGAAGTCGTGTGCATGTAGAAAACGTAATCCTAATAGTTGAATACCTCAACTGTGGCGATTTGGGCTGCAAAAACTGAAAGTAAAAGAAAACTTGAAGAGAGAGAATTGAAAGAGGTGAAATATATGAGTAACAAAGGAATGAGAAAGAGTGCTTGTGAGTGAGGAGCTGATCAATGTGAGAGCTATATATAGAGATGGTGCGAGAATACTAGAAATAATAAAAGGAAATGGGAGTGAGATTAGTGTGAGCGCCCCTGAAGAATCTTTGGCAAGAAGACACTGCACGTCACTGACACAAATTAAAAGACATTTGGTAAGTCTAGCTATAAATGTTTTTCTTTTGTTTTTTTAAAGAATAAAAGTATTTTTAGATAAGTATTTTTTTTTCTTCATTATCAATAGCTTTGTTTATTTGTATAAGCCAAATGGTGGAGGCTATAACTCACATCGGTATCATATCTTATAAGTGGGTTTCTCTGTGTTTTGTAAGGTGGGACATCATCAGTACTGGCTATATATCATGCATCCATGCACATAAAAAAAAAAATTGGAATGAAAGAAAGTGTAAGTTGGAGAAAATAAATTTACGTTTTCTACATGCACACGACCTCTTCATGTTTTTACCCCCCAAACCGAAACTATTTCAGCCCCTGTTCCGTATAACCCAAAACAGAGCACACCTCATCACCTACATGGCTCCTTCATCTGACCAAAATTGAATGACACCCACTCCATTCGGCCTAGGTTCACTGTTTTCTTCATGTTTTCCCTACAGTTCCCTATTTTTTTATCACTGTGTGTGTGTGTGTTGTTTTCCAGGTATAAGATTATATGAGGATTAGAAATATTGGGATGTGCTTGTTAGTGAATAATTTGGTTTATGCTTTTGTAAATTTCGGGTACCTGTTAGAAATGGAAGCCAGGGCGGCTATGAAGATTCCAAGGTTAAAGGACATGACAGAGAGCATGACTAAGTAAGCAAAACCCATGCGACAAGTATATATGATGGTTTGAGTCAAGGTGCCTAGCATGGGATTCGTGCTTGTAGGCTTGACATCGGGCAAGATGGACAACACCTAGATTGCAAAGACTAGCAAAAACATGAAGAAAAGAGCCAACACTCAACTTGTGATACATGTCTCTTAATACCCTTTTTGCTGAAGCTGTAGAGAGGGGTAGAAGAAGAAAGAAGGAAAAAAAAGAAGGCGGCAGAAGTGGAACAAGAAACCGATCAGCCGATTCAGACATGGGTTTTAACGTTTTGAAGAAAAGTTAGTCAATAATAATAAAAAATTATTATTTTATTGTCCAACGTAGAAAAAAAATTAATATTTTATTCATCCGTCAGTTTCTTCATTTGTTTGGTGACGGAATGATGCTTCAAAGACTTAAATGAAAGGCGTTAATTGGTTTAGGGACTAAAAGTAGAAAAAATAAAATATAGAGACTAAAATGAAAAAAAGTTAAAATGCAGGAACTAAAAGTGCATTTACGCTAATAAAATAATAGTAAATCATTGCGCATGTCAGATAAATATTCACTAAAAAAAAAAAAAATGCACACACACACTTATACCAAACACGTAATTAAATTTCTTTAACTTTTAAAAATATGTTATTAGAAATATGTTACCGAACTCTTTTTTTTTTTTTTCATTATGAGCAATTTAAACACGTGTTTTCACAATTTTTTTTTATCCACAATTTTCACATCATTTTGAACAATAATACTTGAAATCTACTACCAAACAGGCCAATATATTTTTTCGAGTTTGTAAAATATGAAGTTAATAAGAGATGGATAATTATTTATTATATAAAATGATAGTTTGGATTTTCTCTGTTTTGAGATATTTTGTACTTTTAAATTATTCACTGGAGAGAGGTTATGATTTATAATAAATGATAGTTAATTAATTCAAAGTTTGACGTTCATATTAAAAATAAAAAAAGAGAGCATGTAATTCAATAAAGAGATTTGCAATGTATTAATTCAACAAATTTATATATATATATATATATATAATGGGATTTGAGACAAAAAAACAAAAATTTTGAGGATAATACCTTTTTTATTTCAATATTTTGATTGTATTTAAAATTTAGTCATTAAGTTTTTATAACTTCATTTTAGTTTATATATTTTTTAAACTTATTGTCATTTTGGTCTTTATTATCATCTCACTTATAAAAAAATTCCTAAGGAATAAATGAATTACTACTAGTTTAAAATTACTTTTTTTTTTTTAAGTGAGATGCTGTCAGGATCAAAATATTGGTAAGTTTAAAAATATAAGAACCATAATAAAATTATTAAAAAAATTGAGAACCAAATGAAAAATACATTACCAAAATAGAGGCGAAAAAGGTATTTTCAACCAAAAAACAAAAAGGCAAATCTGGAATCTCATGGAAACCGGCGGCGCTCTCCCAAGTCAACAATCGTTATGTATTGGCATTGAACGGCTAATGGAAAAAGCAAAAGCTGCAATTTCCTTTTGAAATTCCCAAAAAAAAAAAAAAAAAAAAAAGAAGTCAAATAGAGGAATTCAGCTGCACTTGCACTTTAGTTTCGATGAAACCTCCTGAAATGAATTTACAATAAAAATGCCCTCATTGTTATTGTCATTCAGCTGAGCCTCCATCTCCATCCCTCGCTAACAGAGTAGTAGAGCACAATCAAAAGAGAGCAAAGGAAGGACGTTCCACATTCAAGCTATTATGCGCTGGAGTTGGTTCATGCCATATCATTTCTTTATTAAAAGAATAGAGGAAAGAAAGCAAAGAGAGAGAGCGTTTTATGAGAATGGAAGCAAGTTACTTGAGAAGCTGATTGCCTCTTGCAATGCCAAGCCTATTCCCATCCGTACCTTCTCCCCTCAACAGCTCCGCCAAGCAACCAACAACTTTTCTTCTGAAAAGCTGGTAATAGGGTTATCTTTTTGGTACAAGGGTTCTCTTGAAGGACGAATTGTTCTCATTAAGGCTTATTTTGTTCGCAATGCCAAGCCTATTCCCATCCGTACCTTCTCCCCTCAACAACTCCGCCAAGCAACCAACAATTATCCTGCTCAACATCTGGGACTTTATTGGTACAAGGGTTCTCTTGAAGGACGAATTGTTCTCATCAAGCGTTTAGCTTATGATTTGCCGGATTTAGCCATCAATGATTTAGTGATTTCTGCACAAATGAGTGGTCACAGCAATGTATTAAAGCCCATAGGCTGTTGTCTCCACACCCCATCTCCCCTTTTTGTGTTTGAATATGCCGCCAATGGTTTCGTTGGAGATCGAATTTTTGTCTCCTGTGTTACAGAACGACAACATGAGCCGATGGTGTGGGAGAGAAGGTTAAAGATTGCAAGGCAGATTGCTCATGCTCTTTCTTATCTCCATACTGCCTTCCCAAGACCTGTCATCCACATGGATATAAATCTGCACAAGATCTTATTAGATGAACATGATGTTCCCAAATTGTCCAGCTTTTATTTTTCTGTATCAATTCCCGAAGGTGAAGCTGACGTGGAAGCTTATGACTGCTTTCGACATTTTGGTTTCTGCGCTCCTGAGTTTGAAGCAACAGGCAAGGTAACTGAGAAAGCTGATGTATATGATTTTGGTCGGATTCTTCTAGAACTTTTAACCGGAGAGGATTCTCTTAATATAACCCGATTTACAATTGATAAAGATTCTACTTTAGTAGCATACATACATAACCGTGCTCAAGGTAGTTGCATAAACGAGATTGTGGACCCTGCAATCTTGGCAGAAGATGGGGATGGACGTGCTACTTTACAGAATCAATTACAAGCTGTGGTGGACCTTGGCTTGACATGTACAGAGGAAGATCCACAAACAAGGCCAACTATGGTTGATGTCACCAAACAACTCAGACGGATTGAGAGGTTCGTTCCGTAAGTAATTATTTACTCACTTGATTTCATCCAATCATTTGTTATAGATAAACAGATTCACATTATTGCATATCCAAATGATTTAGGCATGACAACAAACAAAATTTACTCACTTGATTTTCAAACAAATGGCCATGGATGGAATTTAGAAAAAGTTAAAAAAGCTAATTTAATGACATTATGAAATCCCCGTTGCTACTAAGAAGCAGGCCTAATAAACTGGTTTGCATCTTAAGTAATCAAGGAGAATTCTCAATGAGATCAGCTAATTGTATTTCTCAACCACGCAGGTTCACACAAACGGGTGAAGTGCCTTTGGGAAATTTGCAGAATTTAAAGCTTCATGAGAGTTTTGAAGAGCTTGCTTCTTCATCATTGAAAAGGAATGCTTCTAGTGATGAAATCCAAGCAGTGAACGATGCCTTTGAAAGGCCTCTTGAAGTTTGATTGTGATGCAATTGAATGATGACAAAGCTTGTATGGCAGTTTTAACCTGTCATTGGGAAGTTATCATTATGGCAGACCCTTAAGGTATGTATTGTTGCTAAAAGAACTGGAGGATAGGTTTTTATTGGCAAAGGAGTTTGATAATTGTTCTTTTGTTTGAAAAAAAAGGAATGCAAACTAGGTAGTTCATGGTCTTAGTAACTGGCTATGTATAGTGGTTTGTTGAGGGAAAAAAAGACTTTTGTATTGTTTAGTTGGTTTGTAAATTTTCTTTTTCCAGAATATATATGATTTCTCAATTTAGTTTGGCAAACCTTTTTCTTTTTGCAAAATAGTTATAAATTTTAATCATTCATGTGAATTTGGGTCGAAAATTTGTTAAATAACTTATTGCTCCACAATTGATCTTCTAATTGGTATAATTGCAGTTAACACCTTCCCTTTGAATGAGATAAATATTGTTTTCCTAAAAAGTATGAAACAAAAATGTCATTATCCTAACAAACAGAGACGTGCTTAATCTTTCTCTACTTTTATTGCTCCAGTTCTTTTTGATCCTCTTAAATTCAAAAGGCACCTTCTGATGGAACTCCGCTGGAGAAATATAGTTGCATAGAGCTGCTTGAACTTTGTACAGTAGTGGAGAGAAAAATCAAAGAACAAACTCTAGGTTAATGTGCAAAAACTCTAATCCAATTGCCTTGGGTATCAATCTATGCTAAGACGGATATTTGGCATTGTAAAACATATCCAGATGCCTTATCCCACAATCACAAAGGATAGTCACAATAGGACCAATACAGTTTGCCAAAAAAGCAAGTGTATTTGGTTCAAACACTAGGCCCCCTGATGATGGAGGATTGAGAAATCAAGTGATGTTCGAGAATAATAATAAAAAATTTCCAAGCAATTTCTTTCCAATAAAATAAATTTCCAGGCAATTGCTTTCCAATTAAGCTTCAGGAGGCGGCCTCCTGAAGCTTAATTGTGATGCAATAGAGTGATTACAGAGCTTCTATGCTGTTTAGTTGGCTTGTAAATTTCAATTATGATGCAAGTAAAATAGAATTTTATTAATGAATTATAACGTGTGGTAACAATAATATTCTCAATGTTGAAGACTTCAACTAGCTTTCGCTAATTGATTGATAACAACGGAAATCTGGACTGGTATGCTCATTTAGACAAGCAAAGCATTGTGTCCTTTTGTCATTTCAATATAATTTACATTTTATGAATAAGAAGAGAGTGGGTCTGGTTAATCATGCAATAGATTCACATTATTGCATGTCCAAGTGTTTTAGGCATGTCAACAGGCATAACTACTTAGTTGATTTCGAAATATTTCCTGATTCACAACGGCTCAAAGGTTGTCATTCAAGAACTGAGTTGATTTCAAAAGGCTTCAAGCAAGATTAGTATACATTATACAATGTATATATCCTTCTGGTAAGCTAGAACTTAGTCTGGCAGATTTATTTCCACCTGAGGGTTTTCATTGTTGATGAGAATTTGGGTAGGAAAAAACATATACACTATTGCCCCACAATTGATCATAATAACTGGTATATCTGCATTAACTCATTCCATTTCTCTTGGAAAAATGATATCAATCATCCCTGTATACAGCTCTGAAAGAAAATACATATTGATGTCCCAAAAATAATGAACCAAAAATTGTCAACATGAAGATTATTTTTGGTTTTCTGGATTTATGTCAACATGTCAACAAGTGCAATGTTTCTTGCTTACATGCATGCGCTGGGCTATAGTTGGCAGTATATTAGACAAAAATGTCTGATCTTCTGTTAATATCTGGTTGTTTGCAATGCTTATTCTGAATTATGCTTGAACTTCCTGTCAAATTGGAGACTCTTATGTCCTAGGCAGAGTTTATAATTGTTTCAATAACCCATTTCCACATATTTGTTACTAATTCATGTCCCTGTAGTTCATTTAGTGGGTTTAGTAGATTGACCATAAATCTTTCAGCTTTGTTTGCACATACACCTTACATTAGGATGAATGGAACTCCAGGTGTATGAGCTTGGTCCTTTGAAGTTGATAATTACCTGATTTTCATAACGCTTGTGTATTTTCTGAATTTGTTTCTTGTGTCTTGGGGTCACATGTGATTCTTATGTGATTAATCATTGACGGGGTTATCTTTTCACAAGGACAATTTGTTTCATCCGTTGCTGTGCTTTGTAGCTTGCACTTTTCCTAAGCAATTAAATGAATTATACATAATTTACTATATATGTATATGTTGTTGGCTACTTGTTGCCCTTTTTTTATGTTGATATGGCTACGAAGTCTCTGTCTTTCCATCTTTTAGAAGATATATTAAGA
Source organism: Quercus variabilis (assembly GCA_030445155.1). Classification (NCBI taxonomy): domain Eukaryota; kingdom Viridiplantae; phylum Streptophyta; class Magnoliopsida; order Fagales; family Fagaceae; genus Quercus; species Quercus variabilis. The sequence goes on along the minus strand of CP129452.1, from coordinate 4,965,672 downwards.
GTAATTATTCAGTAGAGAATACAACGAGTAGAGAATTCAGCAAGTATAGAATATAATGCCTAATGAATCTTTCATGTGGCACCTGATAAATTTGGAGTCTTTGTATTCTTTGAATTGCTCAATTTGAAGGTGAGTTGATATTTCTTAGTTGTTAAAATCTCATTTATCATGTTTACCAATTGAAGTATAGTAAATATTAAGTTTTAGTTATCCAAAAAGGAAAGTATAGTAAATATTAAGTTTATTTATTTGGTGTGAGTGTTGTTCATTGAGATGGGAGTAATATGCAGCCTTCTTACAGGCCATAGCTGATGAATTGACATGTAATTAGGTGGACTGTTTGTGATCTGCAAGAGTGGAAGGTGTAACATCTATCACTGTCTCAAGGAACAAGGTCTTTAGTTGTGTCATTACTTGTTACATCATCAGTAATTATCATATTGGAGAGAGAGAGAGAGTGTTTTGATCTTGTTATAATATCCCTTGTAGTTTGTATTCACAGATTGATTTGGTATTTTAACCTTATATGTTAGTGTAATAGTGAGTAGATGTAATGTTAATTGTGATCAAGATGAATGTGTTCTTTCAATTTTCAGTCCTATTTTTGTGACGGCTCAAATTTTTTTTTAAAAAGGGTTTGTGTCGGTCATCAGCCTTAACTTCTCTAAATTGTTTAAGGTATCTCTGATCGTGCTGACATTAATCTATGGCCTTTATATGCATCAGACACTGATGGATTCGTGATTCCAAGCTTGGAAATAGGAGACTTAGATCAGAGTAAAACTAATATTTCACTTCAGAAGTAGAAGCCTCAAAACCTCCTTCTCCAAAGGTCAGTCGCAAGAATCCTACACTATTCATTACAAAGGATAAGGGGGAAAACACATTGTCTGTAGATTATGGCAATGCCACCGGCAACATGGCAAAGGGCTCTACCAGGGATTGGCTAGACCCACATTGTCATGAGTCTTGAGTTTAAGAAGTGGAATCCCCAGTGAGTGGAATATCTGAGAGCATTTTAGGCTTGGTACACAAGGCTTTCTTTTTTCTTCTTCTCTCTATTATAAGCTTTGTTATCTTTGGTGGCTGAATTTATTGAGGTTATAAATTTTCAACCAGGCCTTTGAGCTTTGCTTCTGTTGCGTAAGATTCTTTCAGTAGCACTTAGATGTTTGGGTTGCATTTGCTGCAGTTGGTGTTTGCCACTTCTCAAGCGGAATTTTGCTTGTTTTTTAAAACCATTATGGCTTGAAAACCTTGAATAAGTTGCACAACATTAGGCAGCCCATATATATGTGATTGATTATGCTTTGAATTAAATCTTTTACTAAAAGCTTAACTGATTGGCACTTTTTTGTATTTTTAAATGGAAACTTCTAGAGTTCAAATCCTTCCCCCTTTGACTATCGAAGTATCAGCCAAAAAAAAAAAATTTACCAAAAGCTCATGCCAACCTTCGAGTATTACACATGCAGATATATAGAGCAAGTTAGGTTGAAGTTTATTAGTATCATGTAATAATTTTTTATTAAATATGTGTTTTTTTTAAACTAATCCATCGCTATATTCTTCTTTCATGTTTGTAAAATATAAAGTTAATATGAGAGATAATTATTTAATCTATAAAATGCTTATATTTTGTGATTTTTTTGTACTTTTAAACAAGATAGGGGTTATGAAGTATGATTTATGAGCTTATAATAAATTATAGCCAATTAACTCAAGGTTTTATTTTTGGTTGTTGTTGAGAGAATTAACTCAAAGTTTGGCCTTCATATTAAGAACAAAGAGAACGTGTATTTTCAACATATTAATCAAATCCCCCTCAAAAAAAAAATATATATATATATATATATATTAATCAAATAAAAAAATTATTAAATGATGTAATATTCACAAAAGTTATATATATATATATGGGTTAAATGAATATTCCACCGTATGTTTATTTTTCTAATAAAGTCCACGTCCAAAAATTTATTTAGAGAAAACATGAAATATTTTACCTTGTGCTTTTGTGAGAGAGAGACCTCTTTGAGTGCATTTGGGATTTGATTTTTCTAGGTGTCATGACGGTCATCATTGTCATTGTCATTTCCTTAATCTTTTTAGTTAAAGTTATTCCTTGACACCACTTGTCAACGCAAATTTAAGGTTAAGGTCAATTCATGTATTTTTTGTACTCCACAAGTATTTGTGTTTTTAAGTAAATAAATTTTGAACAAACCCGTTATGCTTAGAGTGTGTTTGGCTTCTGCCTATTTTCTATAGTTTATTTGCATAATATTTATCAAGAGATATGGGATTTTGGTAATTTTTATGTTAAATTTATTACAAAAAGTTAAAAGTTAGTTTGTTTTTATTTTAAAAAAAAAAAATCTAAAATTTGAATTATTTACCACCAAGAAAAAAAAGTTGAGTAAAAAAAAATTATGACAATTTGATCATCAAGTTTTTATAGCTTTATTTTGGTCCCTATATTTTCAAATTTGTTGTTGTTTTAGTCCCTAATGCCATCTCACTTACAAAGAATGCATAAGTGATTAATGGATTGCACTACTAGTTTAAAATTATATTTTTTTTCGTAACTAATTTGAGATGGCATTGAGGATCAAAATGTCAACAAGTTTAAAAATATAAGAATTAAAATAAAGTTATAAAAACTTGAATACAAAATTAAAAACATGACCGATATTTTAGCCAAAAAAAATTAGGTGAACCCCATAATCACTCTTAATTACACATCTTCATTTTAGTTGAATGGAAACTTATTGGAATTTTGTAAAGCAAATGACAAAAGAGTCCCATAAAAAATAAATGAGTATTATGTACACAATATTTTTACAACATTTTCACAATAAATCATAGGTGATTAGTTATTATTGATTCTAATTTGAATCTAACACTGAGATTACTTTTTTACCCCACTAATAACAATCCTTAACAACTTGCTACATAGGATTTATTGTGAAAATATTGTCAATATAATATTTCTCTAAAAAATATATAAAATAAAAAGGAAAAGAGATACGTGGATGACAAAATCAACAACTAATGTGAAACCAGACCTTTCAACTCCCAGGTTAGAATTGGAATCGGGTGCAATAATTACTGCTGTTTAATCATGTAATTCTTTTTCAATGGTTGTTATCAAAAGTTATAAAGTTTATTTTTAATATCAGCCATTGGATTAAAGAGGTTTAAAAATAAAATTAAAAATTAGAAGAAATTAAATATGAAAAAAATTAAATTTTTTAAGAGAAATTTAGAGGCTATTGTGAAAAATTACCGGAATTGAATGGAAATTTATCGTAAAGCAAATGACAAAAGAGTCCTATAACAAATAAATAAAAGAGTCCCAACAACTATTGTGAAACCGGTGGGGCCCTCCCAAGTCAACACACTGCATGGATTGGCATTGACAAACTAACAGAGGAATTCAGCTGCACTTGCACTATACTTTCGATGAAACCTCCCGAAATGAAAATTTACAATAAAAATGCCCTCATTATCATTGAGCTGAGCCAGCCTCGCTCGCTAGCAGAGTAGTAGTAGTAGAAGAAGAGCACAAAAGAAAGAGAGCAAGGAAGGACGTTCCACATTCAAACTATGCGGTGGAGTTGGTTCATGCCATGTCCTCATTTCTTTATTAAAAGAAGAAAGGAAAGAGAGAGAGCGTTTTACTTTTATCAGAATGGAAGCAAGTTACTTGAGAAGCTGATTAAGTGTTGCAATGCCAAGCCTATTCCCATCCGTACCCTCTTCCCTCAACAGCTCCTCCTAGCAACCAACTTTTCCTCTGAAGGGCTGCCAATAGAGTTATTTATTTGGTACAAGGGTTCTCTTGAAGGACGAATTGTTCTCTTTAAGTGTTATAGTTATCCTTTAGCCGGTATAGTAATCAATGATTTAGTGATTTCTGCACAAATGAGTGGTCACAGCAATGTATTAAAGCCCATAGGTTGTTGTCTCCACATTCCATGTCCCATTTCTGTGTTTGAATTTGCTGCCAATGGTTTCCTGTCATCCACATGAATATAGATATGCGCAGTATCTTATTAGATGAACATGATGTTCCCAAATTGTCCTGCTTTTATTTTTCTGTATCAATTCCCGAAGGTGAAGCTGACGTGGAAGGTTTTCACGGCCTTCGACAGTTTGATTTATGCGCCCCTGAGTTTAAAGCAACAGGCAAGGTAACTGAGAAAGCTGATGTATATGAATTTGGTCGGATTCTTCTAGAACTTTTAACTGGAGAGGATTCTCTTAAAATATCCCTATTGACAACTGGTGAAGATACTACTTTGGTAGCATACATACATAACCGTGCTCAAGGTAGTTGCATAAACGAGTTTGTGGATCCTGCAATCTTGGCTAAAGGAGGTGCTAGTTTACAGCACCAATTACAAGCTGTGGCAGACCTTGCCTTGACATGTACAATGAACGATCCACAAAGAAGGCCAACTGTGGTTGATGTCACCAAACAACTCAGGCGGATTGAGAGGTTTGTTCCATTACTAATTTCTTGCATTCATCCAAACATCTATTAGCTTAAATTTTCTAATGTCAAATGCTAGGATGATAGAATGAACTCAATTTAATTATGATCTAAAACGAATTTCAACTGTTGTGGTAATTTGCTCATACAAAGAATCATATATTATTCTTAATGAGTTCGACCCAATTTTGCCAATAGCTTTAATATATAGCTAAATAGATTCGCATTGTTGCATGTTAAGATCTTCTAGCCATGACAACAAGCAGAATTTACTTAATTTTAAAACAGATGGCCATGAATGGAATTTAGACATGTTAAAAGCTCACTTGATGAAGAAACATATAATGCTATTATCAAATTCCCATTGCTACTGAGAAGCATGCCTAATAAACCAATATGCATGGTAAAGGAAAATTTTCTATCAGATCAGCTAATGGTTTTTCTCAATCACACAGATTCACACAGGATTGTGAAGCGCTGTTGGGAAGTTTGCAGAATTTAAAGCTTCGTGAGCGTTCTGAAATGTTATTATGGAAGATTGCAAACGATATCTTACCAACAAGAGCTCGAATGAAGCAAACATGTGAGATGGAAACTACTTGCTGTCCTTTGTGTGAAACTGAAGAAGAAACATGCCTACACTTATTCAAAAACTGTTCTGTAGCAAAAGCAGCTTGGTTTAGCTCAAGCTGGGGATTCTTTATTGAGTCTTTGAATGCTAATAACAGCCTTGATCTCATTAAAAGTATAGTCAGTCCTCCAGCTCATGTGTTACGTGAGCAGGTCACCAAGGAGCAGTTTGTTCTTATGGCAGCAAAAATTATGGATCACATTTGGAGCTTGAGAAATCAAGTGGTGTGCGAGAATAAGAAAATAAATTTCCATGCAATTCCTTTCCAAAATTTCTCAGAAATTTGAAGTGCTTGATTATGCATCATTGAAGGGCAGACTACTATTGATCATCAATGAAAGGCAAGTTGTGTTGTAAAAGTGGCCTCTGGAAAGCTTCCCGAATCTTAATTGTGATGGAATTGAGTGCTTCCAGAGCTCCTATTCTGTTTAGTTGGCTTGTAAATTTGGAATGGTATGCTCATTTAGACAAGCAAAGCATTGTGTCCTTTTGTCCTTTCAATATAATTTACATTTTATGAATAATAGGAGTGGGACCTGTTAATCATGCAATAGATTCGCATTATTGCATGTCCAGATGTTTTAGGCATGTCAGCAGGCATAACTACTTGTTTGAATTCAGAAAATTTCCTGATTCACAACGGCTCAGAGGTTGTGAATCAAGAAGAGAGTTGATTTCAAAAGACTTCAATAGCTCAAAAATTAGATATTAAAAGGCAAAGCCAAGCTAGACTAGTATACATTATACAATGTATATATCCTTCTGGTATGCTATAACCTAGTCTGGCAGATTTAATTCCACCTGATACTGTGTTTTTAATCGTTGATGTGAATTTGGGTAGGAAAAAACATATACAGTATTGCCCCACAATTGATCATAATAACTGATATATCTGCATTAACTCATTCCATTTCTCATGACAAAATGATATCAATCATCCCTGTATACAGCTCTGAAAGAAAATACATATGATGTCCGAAAAAGAATGAACCAAAAATTGTCCATAGAACAAACAGAGATATGCCTCTTGCTCTAGTGTTACTATAAGAGAATAAAACAAAAAACTGACACTTTCCTAATAGAGATGTGCCTACTGCCTAATCCTGCTTCAATATGTTATCTACAAAAAACTAAGATGGCACATTCTGAGGGAGATAAACACTGATATAATTGCCATAATTTAATACAAAACTTTGCTGAAGAAATGCAGCTGCATAGGCCTGCTCAAAACTTTTTGGATGGAAGTGACAAGAAACATCAGCTCTAGGTCACACAAACTCATCTGATACCCAAAAACTCTAATCCAGTAGCCTTGGGCGTCAATCCATGCTGAGACAGATATTCAGCATTGCAAAACTTACTCAGATGCCTCATCCCACTGTCACAAAGAATAGTCACAATAGTGTGACCAGGGCCAATGGATTGTGCCACCCTAACGGCTCCAACACAATTCATGGCCGATGAACTTCCAAGAAAGAGCCCATCATTCTTCAAAAGAAACCTGATAAAGTTCAAGCAGCTTAGCATGAAAACACATAAATTAATTGTGTTATAATCAAGGAAAATGGGTGAAAGAATGAATTTTTTTATGTTTCATCATCTGAAAAATATTAATGGTAAATCGAAAAGGGAAAAGCATCCCCAGTACTGTAGAATCAGCAGTACAACAAACTCATCGAGTTGGAACAACTTTTTCCCATTAGTTCCATTTCTCAACCTCTCAGCAAAATATATCACTTTAAAAAAACAAAAGCATGCACTTACCTAGACATTTCAACAGCTTCCAAATCTGTGCCTCTGAAAGCTCCATCAAGTTTTGCCATCATGAAATTCTGCGTTAACCTGTTGATTCCAATTCCTTCTGTTATTGTGTCAAATGGATTCTTAAGTCTTTGTCCTTCAGCCTCCTCTCTAGTGTACATCACCCCTCTTGTAACCTTATTGAATAAACCAGAACCGGGAGGATCTACCAAGAAGCACTTAATGTTTGGATTTCTTTCCTGTTGAACATACGCTAAGGGACTCATTGACTACTTCAATATGAACGTTTAAACAAATGGAGGGAAAGAAATTAACCTGGAGAAACCTGGAAACACCAGCCACTGTCCCTCCTGTGCCTGCAGCCGCTACAAATGCATCTAAATTACCTCCAGTCTGATCCCAAATCTCAGGCCCAGTACCCTCATAGTGTGCTCGGAAGTTTGCTAGATTTTCAAACTGATCAGCAAAGAAGCCACCTTTGCAATTATGTGGTAGAGCCGAACTTTGTTTCTCTCCACCAGTTGTGTAATCAATGGTTTGCTCCAGGGATTCACCATTCATTTGGTCAGCTTTTCTATGCTTTGATGCTGCCTCATTTGCTTCTAGTGCCCTTCTGCGTGCAATATTGACAAAGTGATCCCTGTGTGTAATTGAGACAGGTCTTACCCTCTCAACAGTAGCTCCAAGGGATTCAATTATTTGAGACTGAGACAAATTTGCAAAGAATAGAAAAGTTAAGTATGTTGTAGTACATAAAAGAGGGCAAAAGAAAGATAAAGGGGGGGGGGGGGGGGGGGGGGGGGGGGGGGGGGTTGGTGTGTGCGGAGAAGCTATATCATATTAGTGTAGTTAGCCATGCATCCATTCATATCTTACAGCTTCCCTCACCATGCTAACATTTTTTATGAAATCTAAAAATTATTCACAATTCAGACACCTACTGACCTACAACCACTGGATTGCTACCAATGAAAAAATTATGTGAAAAAATGGCCACAATAATCTGCCTAGAAATAAGAAGACAAATCTTTCTTTATCTTGCTTCAAGCCTTATCTAACCACTAAATTGCATATAGTGAGATCAGTGTGGATATTCTAGTTCATGAGGCTAGGAAAAGAAATGGAAGCAAGACATAATCATCATTGTTTAAGGAACTTTATATATTTCAAGAATAAAGTATACCCAAATATGTCCTGCTGCTATCAAATGGTTCCTGATGCATAAGTTCCCTAACAAGTCAATAATGTAAACCTTGAAGGTCGTAGCAGAAACAAAGAACACTGCTCATTGCGAATACTTTCCATATATACCTTCTCGATAGCAGCATCATCAGGGATAACCACATGGCATTTGCATCCATAGGCAGGAGCAACTGTAGCAAGGCTGATAGCAGTGCTTCCTGCACTCCCCTCAGTAACAATTCCACCTTGAGCTAGCTTCCCAGATTCCAAAGCCTGCACAGAGTCACAAATTAGAATGCATACAAAATAAGACGAACACCAATGATCAACAAACACAGCATTCTATACCAAACATTAATTTTCTAAATAATTGGCATTACTTTCTTTACTATTCACCAAGGCATTCATATCACTAGCCATTTATTATTTTAGAGAGGTTTCATTCATATTTAGCATTATTCCACCCTTTGCAAAGCAATGTACCACTTGAACCAATTAAGGTAGCATAAAAAAAACAAGCATACAAATAACATTACAAGATTCCTATGATTGCCAATTCTTACTATTACCACTTCTTCAAAATAGATGCTAAGAGTACTGAAATTTATGCTTGATGGTTTGGTAAAATTCAGTTTCCAGAAAATTCTCAACTAAGTCAGATATTTGTATTGATCTCAGTTTACTACAACTTCTTGAATACCCAAACAAAGATAAATAAAACACCAACATTAAAATTTCTTTCTTTTTCCCCCTAAATCATTCCAACAACACCAAACAAAGAAGTTTAGATAACAGATATTTACCTCTTCAATGATTTTGACCGCAACTCTATCTTTCACACTCCCTCCAGGATTCAAAAACTCACACTTCCCAAGAATCTGAACAACCCCACAAACAGAACAAAACAGAAACATCATCCAAGGAAAAAAGAAGAAACTTCTCTCAAAATGAAAATTAAATGAACTGAACACCAAAAAAAAAAAAAAAACTTATTAAAAACGAAAACTAAAGAAAACCCAGATGATAAAATGAAAGGAAAATTGAAAAAGTGGATTGCTTTGTGTTAACCTCGCAACCAGTGGCATCAGAGAGGCTGTTGATGCGAATCAAGGGAGTGTTTCCAATGGCATCAATAAGCCCATTTCTGGGCTTCTTCTTTTTCTTCTTTAAGAGGGCCAAGTTGGGTTTATTGGAGCTGAACAAGTAGGAAAGCACCGCCATGGATATAGCAGCAGTAGCGATAATAGCGCCTGTGGTTCTCACAGGCGCCATTGCGACGGTTCGAACCCAAGGCCTCGGACCAAAAACCTTTAAGATTACTGCACCGATTGAAGTGTCCTAAAAGGCCAGGAAATTTATTAAGATGGGCGATGTTAACACGTGCTTAGGTCAATCATCTTATAAAAGTTTTTACACTATTTTGTAAAATTTAAAAAAAAAAAAAAAGACTTTATTATTTTTTTATAAAATGTTTCTAATGATAATTCTTAATCTAATATGCGTCATCAGTTAACTTTTCCATTGTAAGATTATCAGACAAATAAATGGATGTCAGAAGTTAGATAAGCCGAATTTGTCGACTTCTTTATTGTGGCTGTTGCACAAATTGAGTGTCATTTCTCCAAAATTTAAGAAATGAGAATGTTATTACCCCAAATTATAAAAGTAAAAGGAGGTTAGTAGCATTTTTCTTCAAAGTTTTTCAAGTATCCTTCTAAACTATAAATAAAAATGTCCCTTATGAACTATTAAAAATAAGCAAATAGCATCTCTACTCTTACCAATTTTTGTTAAATTTATAAATTTTAGCTAAATTTAATTATGTCAAAACAAAAAATATAGCACGTAAGATACCAAGTATATCCTAGTTAAATAAACTAATCATGCTTTTTTTAAATTAATCGCATCTCTCTCTCTCTCTCTCTCTCTCTCTCTCTCTCTCTCTCTCTCTCTCTCTCTCTCTCTCTCTCTCTCTCTCTCTCTCTCTCTCTCTCTCTCTCTCTCTCGACAATTAGTATTATTTACAAATCTACACATTTATACAAACACAAGAACCGAATAGATGGTCTATAAATCTACTACTCACAAACACAAATAAATTCCCTAGCAAACCTATCATATACATTTCAAATCCATTGTTAACAAGACCCAAAAAAATCAAACCAATACAATCCCTGTTGTGGACACCAAACTGCAATTATGAGAAGTGGTGTTCAAAGATAAAGAAAGACTAATGTGATTGTTAGCATAGCATAATCATGATATCCGTAGTGGTGCATACGCAAAGGGGCTCATCCTTGGAGGCATAGGGAGATTGAGAACCACCGCCATCCTTAGCAATGGTGAGGGCTCTATAAGTGGTGGCAATAACAAAACAAGAACATTGACAATACCGTGAAATTTCAAATCAAGAGAGAGATAGAGGCAAGGCTGGTTCAAGAGATGAATCATTGGCCAAGACAATCAATAGTGAGTGAAGTAAAAATGATGACTAGTTCATGCTTAAATCGACCAAGGTCTGCATGAGATGCTTGAAAGAGAGAAATGGAGTGTATTTCAATTAATACTAGCCTCTGCGCATACGCGTGTTTAAAAGCTCTTTTTTCTTTTCTTTTTCAAGTAAAAATTAATAATTTGCATCAATTATAATTTAAATTTATTACATTTTTCAATCACAAAAATACTTAGAAGAGTGATGAGTAAATTATTTCACCTACAAGCGCATAACAATCATCACATCCCTAGATATTTTTGTGATTGGAAAATGTAATAATTTTAAATTATAATCAATGCAAATTACTTTACCAAAATAGAAATAAAAAATAAAAAAGCCTTTAAGCATGCGCATGGGCTTGTGCGCAAAGGCTAGTTTATTTATTTATTTTATGCTTTAGCCTCAAAAGATATTAAGACAAATGAAAATGATTTTGAAATTATATAAGATATAAATAACGTAATTGAAATTTTAGGATTTATATAAAAGGTTTTTTTTTTTTTTTTTTTTCTCTTTCGATGGTTCTTAACAAAAAATTGGACGATAAGAAACTATTTGCTTATTCGTAACAGTTTATATTGTACATTGGTTGATTTTTTTAGTTTAGGGGAGTTAAATTTGAACCAAGTGTTTGATGAGTTTTTTTTTTTTTTTTTTAAATCTTTTCTTAACGTCTTTTCTATCAAATCTTCTTTCTTAATTATGCGATCAAACTTCTAAATGTTGACGGTTTTCTCAATTTCCTCATGTTTACTATATTCATAATTTCTTCCCTGTCAGTATCGTACTTTCTTAGGATCTTCAAATTATGTTCTCTATGATCATACAACTATTATTTTTACTATTTATTTTTTATAGGTTTCCATAAAATACTGTTATCTTATCCCATTCCAATACTGAGTTACTGACAATTTTGCTATTTACTATTAATTTTCCTGAATTGGTTACCTTTATTGGCCTTCTTTTTTTTCCCCTTTACGTGTCTCTTTTTTGTTCATGCAAATTTTTACATCAATTTTATCAAAATCTTTTCCTATAGTCTGATATATTGTCTTTACTTTCCTCCTTGGTATTTATCCCATTCATAAGATTTCCCCCTCCATAGACCATGTTTCCTTCTGTTCTATCAATCTTTGGCGGACCTCCGAAAGTTTGGAAACATTAACGTGGGATCATTTCAAAAAATAAATTGATATAGAAACGCAGGCCATTAATTCTAAGGAAGACTCTCTTTTCAATTTACAACTGGGGTTAAATGTTTACATATTGAGAGTTATGTAAGGACCTGATTTGAACTTTTAACCCAACAAGTGTGTGAACCTAAGTCCAAAAAGTCTAAAATAATAAATTTGTAGAGAATGAGTTAGAAAACTAGGATTTAGTGAATTAAGTAACAAGCCAATAGATTTTGATGACAAAGAAAGAAAGGTAATGGATGTTCACTAAAGAAAAACGTCATCGGCTAAGTCCAAGGAGATTTGTTCTTAGGTATTGCTTTTAAAGTTTTATTACAAGTCTGGTTTTAGATTACTACAGTGTTTCTTTCTTGATTTTCCGATCCTCTCCTAATGGAGAGTCTCTTGCATTATATATCTCACTTTGGACCATCTTGACCCTACACTTGTTGATCATTTGAACCCCTACTTAAGTGTCTGTCCTATCAAACACCCTCTTTGGCTTTCTGTGAGTAGTGATAGTCAAGGCAGCATTGTTCAGGGTCTTCTCCACGTAAATGCGGCCAGAAAAGTAACTGCAATGCATTTAATGCGGTGGTAGCAGCTTTCCTTTAGATATTTTTGGGTTTCCTTCCTTCTCGTATGTTCATGATATTTGTCCCTATTATGGGAGTCTCTTGGAAGGTCACCTTGATCGTTGGAATACATATTTGAGCCGTATTTATCATATCCAAAGAGATATTTCTCCTCGGACCTTCTTCCATCTCGCTCATTAAATTTTGAGTCCTGAGCCACTCATTACTATCTGTTCCTTCTCGGACTACTTATACTCTCGGCCAAAACCTAAGGCCCAATATATGATTTGAGCCCTTAACCCTACAAGTTTAATGCTCAACCTCCATATAGATAAACAGATGAATATTTTAGCAAGCCTGTTGAAGTCATGCTGAGAAGGATGGATATTGATGAAAATGAAATGCAATCATTTGTGATCATGGCTTGGAATATATGGCAATCCACTACACCAAGTTCCTCTTTTTTAGTAGCCATTTATGTTGAAAGCATTGTAGATGATAGTGTTTGGCTGGAGTATTTATCTGGTAAAATTTATGCAAGTAATAGTTTCTATTTTTTTTTTTTTAAAGAGAGTTTCAAGTAATAGTTTCTAACTTAGTAATATATATTTCTAAACTTTGCATAAAAAAAATTTGATGACATGATAAAATCCAACCACTCATTTTAAAATAGATTAAATAAATTTTTAGAAAATAGACTATTGTGGTGGGCCTTTTTTGAGATGTTAGGTTGGGCTGCCTCCTGTTGTACTAAGCCAAAGTGTTCTCGATAAAAGAGTTGGGATCAGTCCAATTGAGGGAACCATTTCCTCAATGTGAGTAATCTCTTAGGAAGATCTTGCTGTAGAAATTAATCACTTTGAGAGAAACGGGCCTGAATAGCTTGTGCCCAAAAGAGTCTTTTGCCTCTAACAAAGAGTAGGCCTTTAGAGGGAGAGAGGGGATTAACATATTGGTGCATACCTGCCATTTTATGCTCTCTATTTTTTGTTCTTCTTTTTCCTCTTTTCTTTCCTCCATGCTTACCATGCAAGTGATGTCTGGGCCTTACGTGTGCTTTACTTCTGTGTTCGTCAAAAACTTGTCTACTACTCATGCATTTGTCGTGGTCTAGAGGCCTGTCTATGCATTCTGCTACTCATCCTTGACCTCTTATGGTGTGAACTTTTTTCTGATTTCTCATTCCTTATAGCTTGCTTCTTCTCAAGGGTCAGGCCTTGTTTGATTATGGGCTTTTCTTCATTCAGCCATACTCTTTTGCTTCTTCTATAGTCTTATTAGTGTTTCTGCCATGCTACTCTGCTATTCCTGCTACGGTGATATTTGACCCAAGCTTGCTGGGCCTTTTTGGGCCTGCTGCTTATTCTTTTCTCAATGACTCAATATGGTCATTGGATTCATACTCATGTTACTTTGGGCTTTCTTATTACATTACTTGTGGGCTCCTTTGTCCCCTTTATTTCTTATTGGGCATCCCTGACTCATTTGCTTTCCTTTTCCTTGGGCATCCTTGACCCTTTTTCTAGTTCTGCGTTCCCATGAGTTTTTACTAACTCTTTTGGGCTTCCATAGCCCAATTATTTTATCCTTCACCCTCTTGAGGCTAATGGTCTTTCCATTAGCCCCTTACTTTCTTTACTTGCATTACCTCAAGCTTACTATAGCCCATTCTCACTTTTCTTCATTACGTACTACCCATGGGTTTACTACTTCTCTCTCCGGGCTTCTTTAGGCCTGTTTGCTTCCTCAAAGTCCATTTATTTATTTATTTATTTTATGGGCCTATGATCCATTATTCCTACCACTCGAACTTAATGGTTTTTCTATCCACTCACTAACTTTTCCCTACCCATATTATTGGGCTTCTTCCTTCTACTGAGCTTCCCAAAAATGAACATCAACAACTATACACATATTTTTTTGGCACAAAAAATAACTAAAATGTAGAATTACCTTTTAAAAAAAATTATTAAGGTTCCTAGTATCACTATATTCATACTTATGCTTGAGTTCAATCAATATTATTTGTTGCCAAGAGTTTTATAAATCAATCAAGAGTTCATAATGTTTCCAACAGAAATATTTAAGGGTGTTTAGTATGAGGGAATCTACCTTAGAATTTGGATGTCTGAGAATATAATTATTACTATGTTATTTTGATTGAGAATCTAATAAAACTCCTAAGAATATGAAATTATTATGTTTAGTTTATTCCTAAGAATTTTATTGGAATTATTTATATTTCCCAAAGTATCCTTAAATTTGTAAACATAACTCAGGTTTATCCTTAGATTTGTAAACATAAGTCAGTTTGGAGATTGTCAAGATGGTATGCGGATGCCATGAGAATACCAATTTGTAAGCAAAAGGTTAAGAACCATGTTAGTGTGATAATAAAAAGAACAGCACCGACAAGTTTGGGATAAAATTCATTGCGACTTTCGTAAATATATGTATGACTCAATTTATTTATTTTTTGGTGTGATGGTTCTATGAATTAGGAATTGAGATTAGGTGGTATTACACTTAATGCAAATACTATCAATGGTCGATATTGATAGTTGCAAAAAGCAACTTTCAATCTCAACCATTGATTAAAAAATATTAAAGTTCAAGTTAAAAAAGTGAAAAGTAAAAAAATTTTGTAAAGGAAAATAGGTGAATTGCACCCGGGGCACCGCATCCTACTCCATGAATTAGATAGCACAAACTCTAAGACGCAACATAAAAATTGAAGGGCAAAGCTACAAAGATAACAAAGAGCAAGTAATTCAGGAAGTGGATTCAAAATTTTGTTTTGTATAAATATATGTAAATTTCTAATTGTACATTTGTACTTAAAAGTTAAAAGGGCCACGCAATACATGAAGACCAAATGTCTGTTTAGTTGTATTGTTTAAACAATAGTTTTCGTTATTTAAACAACACAAAACGTATTTTCACAATATTTTTTCGTCCATACGCACAACACTTAAATAATGTTACTGGAACAACATTATCAAACAAGCCCAAATTAGTTGAAATCCATGTTCTCCTTTTCCACAACCAAATTCTAATGTGAAGATCTGAATTTTTGATAATCCGAATAGTAATGTTGTTGATGAAGATATCTAGAAAGCTGTCCTCCCTACCTGTACCTACATTGCAGTGGGGTAAAGAGATAAAAGACAATTTTTTTAAAAGATTTTTCCCTATTTGTTAAAAAATGATTTGGATTAAGGAGGAATAGGCTAAAATCGTCCAAATATAATTTTAAAAAATTAACTTTTTTTTACTGGCATGGGAATATGAATACTCTCCAATAATCAAGGAAGGATACATTGCTACAAAAGTGGAGTTAGAGTTAGATTTTGTTGTATGATTTGCAACCAAATATTATGTTAGAGAATTTAACATTTTGAAGAATGTAAAAAGAATACCCCATATCAAAAGCCTTTAAAGGGTTTTGTTGGAAGAGTTTGGCTTGGGTTCAATTTTACGAAACTCAATTGGATGCTGCTATATATCTAAAAGTTGTCGTGTGCCAACATCCTATCGAGTCGAAGTTAATTCAACCCAAAATATATATATTTATAAAAAAAAAAAGTCCAAATGACCTCATGATATATATATATATATATATGTATATTTTTTTTTTCTGCGTGCTCTCACCCACAGGCGATCCTAACAAAACAAGTAACAGCCATTTTAAAAAGTAGTAAAAAGTAACCAGACTCTAACTGGAGCCCACCATGAGCCCACACAGGTGGGTCCCACCAGCACAAGATGCTGCGAATTTCTTGCAATAGCAGCCGTTGGATACCAAAATCAAAATCTCAGCCGTCCATTAAAATTCCAGTATTTCAAAACATTCACCCCACTCCTGACACCCACGTCCAACGTGGCACCTTTTTAACAGCACTTTAAAATCCGGGCTTGAAATCCGAACTTCTGTGAAATCCCCAAAATACCCCCCAACTTTTAGAGAGAGAGAGAGAGAGAGACCCCAAAGCCAAAATATTTGTTCCCAAAAACTCAAAAATACACACACTGACTCTGCACACAGAGAGAGTCCAAAGTCACACAGAGAGAGAGAAAGAGAGAGAGAGAGACTCTGTTTTCTGAAGAAAAACAAAAAAAAAAAACCCAAAAATCTCTGTAAGTTTCTTTCAATTCCCTAATTTTGCAATCAATTTGTACAATTGTTTGTTATTTTTAATTTTTTTTTTTATTTTGTTTTGATCTGGTGTGGATTTTGTGGTGCAAATCTTAGGGTTTTGAAATTGGGTAAGTTACAAAGCTTTGAACTTTTCGACTTGTTGTGCTGTTTTTTACAGTTTTAGTTGTGAATTCGATGTTGGGTCTCTGTTTGTTTCCCGAGAAAATGTGGGAAACGCTGAGAGATTCTGTTGTTTGAATTTTGGGTGTTTATTATTCTGGGGTAGTTAGGGACTGAGTGGGATTGAGACCTTAGCTAAATTGTGGTTTTGTGGGGCCTTGTTTAGCTCGGTTTCTGCATTTCTTAAAGCTGCATACAAGTCAAAGATTCGAAATTTTTTGTTAGTGCAATTGTGTTTTGGCTTTTGAATTGTCAATTTTGATCGTGTTACTTGTCAATACTATGGTTTTTTTTCTCTCTCTTTTTGATGGGTCTATTCAAGTTTCTGGCTTTTTTAGATCTTGTTAGGGTTTTCAGTGTGTTAAGCTATCTATAATTACACTTAATTATACTCTTTTTTTCTTTGGAATGTTGTTGATATAGTTCAGATGTTTGCTCCAGTGTAGTTCATCTCCATTTATTGCTTTTCAATTTTTATGGTTTTTCCAAACTCCAATTTAGGTTAGCTTTTTAATCTCTTTAATTATGGAGTTTTTTTTTTTTTTTTTCTTCCCAATAAAGGTTTCTTTTTCTTTTTTTGCATTAATTTTATTTATTTATTTATTTCTTTTATTTGAGAAGCTTGCAAAACTTTGTCATGTATGGAAAATGGAAACTTGCAAGTCAATTTCCTGCAACCTTAGCCATTTAAGTGATTATCGATTATACATGTTGTGCACTGCTTTATAGGTGACCAACATGACAGTATCTTTGTTCCAAGATTGTGCCACAACTTGAGGGAGTCAGTAATGGAAAGTGTTGTATCAATATAATCTGAAAAACTGTTTTCATGAAAAACCAAAATTGGGCAGTGCTACTAACTGATAGTGTTCAATTAACACCTATGCTCTCTGGAAGTGAAGTTTATCTGATTGGGAACCTTTTTATAACTGCAGTATTTTGTTGTCTTCGCTTTACTAGTTCTGTCAGGAGGGGAAAAGGCAGTTGCTGCTGGAGCATTTGCTTTGACTTAAGTCGATTATGGGTGAGGAGAATACAGTGAGTGAAGCTGCAGAGGCCACAGAAAATGGTACTAGCTTGCCAGAGAAAAATGGTGAAGCTGTGACTGAGAAGAAAGAGGTGCAAAATGGAGTAAAAGACATGGAAGAAGATAAAGATGATGAGAAAGCTGAGGCTGGAAAAATGGATGAAGAAAAGGAAAGCAAAGAGGAAAATGGAAATGGAAAAGCAGAGGAATCAAAGACGGAAGCAATGGAAGAAGATACTAGTCCAAATGAGAAAGAGGTGATTGAAGAAAAGGGTGAAGCCAAAGATGAAGTGGAGAAAAAGGGGGATGTGACTGAGAAGGAAGAAGGCCAGGATGAAGAGAAGGCAGCCGGTAAGGCAGGTAAGGGGTCAAAGAAGCGAGTGAGAGGGAAGAATGCGGAAAAAGTAAAACAGAAGACAAGGGAAGTTAAAGAGAAGAAGGAGAAGGAGCTAGAGCCAAGGACTCCTGCTATTGACCGCCCTGTGCGTGAGAGGAAATCAGTTGAAAGGCTGGTGGCATCAATTGAAAAAGAAGTTGTCAAGGAATTCCATATTGAAAAGGTGTTCATTATAATTTGCTGTTGATTTTATAAAGTTTTAATTCTGGCTTTCATCTAAAATTTTTTTCACACTTTAATTTCAAAATTGCAGGGCCCTGGTACTGCACTGAAAGATATACCTAATGGTATGGTTCTTAACCTGAGATGATTAAGTTTCTATTGTATTATGTATGAAGGTTTTTTTTTTCCTCCCAGTTTTAAGCTGAATACATGTTTTAAGCCAGTTATGGGCTTGAGAACATAACTAGAGGATACATGTTTAACAGGAAGAAGAAGTGTTTTTTATTTTCTTCAGGTCACTTTTGAACCTGCAGTCATGGGCTTGAGAACATAGCTTGGCGATAATATTTGATTAGATTCTATAAATTTTACTGAGAACCTTTGGGGTGGTAATTCTATAATTAGCAGTTTTATGGAAGGACATATAATTGTATAATACTGGATTTATATAGTGATAAAAATCTTGCCTTTGCTGGGTAAGCATTTGAGATATTTAAGGACCAAAAGTACATGTGGTGGTATCCATGGAGCAATAGATGTAACCTTAATATTTTTTCTGCTCCAGTGGCATTCAAGCTATCAAGAAAAAGGACTGATGACACTTTCAAACTGCTTCATACGATTCTCTTTGGAAGGAGGGGGAAGGTAATACATATTCTAAAGTCTTTTTTGTGTATGTTTCTGTTTATACATCTTGCTTTTCTTTCCTCCTTTATAGTAGGTAATGAATTTGCACTTTTAAGGCCAATAAATTGGACTCTGGTATTGTGATTCATCCCAGATGTTACCAGTCAGTGACTCAGTATGCAAATCTGTATTCTATGTAAAATCCACTTTTTCTTTTTACAGGCATTTCAGGTCAAGAACAATATATCCCGGTTTTCTGGTTTTGTATGGCATGACAATGAGGTAATATTTGGGTGTACAAGTAACCTTTTTCTAGACTTGGCATTGAATTTTTCGTTTATCATGTTTGGTATGTGGTAGCATGGCAGACTTGATCTCACTAATATTCCATCATTGCAATGTTTTTCATCTTACAGGAAAAGCAAAAGATCAAAATAAAAGAGAAATTTGACAAGTGTCATAAGGAGAAACTAGTGGAAATCTGCGATGTGCTTGACATACCAGTTTCCAAGGCTTCTACAAGGAAGGTTTGTTGATTTACTGCTGATGCATGTTAAGCTGGGGATGTACTTGTGGCTAAATCACTTTGTACTATTTTTTGACACCTAGTTCATGTGTTGACTCTGTCACTAACTGAGAAAGTCATCTGCTGGTGGATATTCTTTTATGGTTGATTAATTTATGGTTAAGTTCTAGATCATTAACTGGCATTCTCTGTATGCCTGCAAAGAATGTGCAAGTAGACTAGTCAGATAGTCTGTTGTGTGTCAGTGTCACCTGGCAGCCTGCATTTGGATGCTAGCTTTGATGCTATTGAAGGTTCTCATGTCAAGTGATATTGTTTTTAATGAGCTTAAGTTGCACATGCAGGAAGATATTGTCGCAAAACTGATAGACTTTTTGGTGGCTCCTCACCCTACAACAACTGTGCTACTTGCAGAGAAAGAGAAGGTTTGTTTACCTGACTGTTAATTTTTTATTGATTTTCCATTTTAGCAAAGAATTGTTTTCTTGCCATGAGATCTTCATTCATTTTTTATTTTTAAATATTGTCTATGATTATCAGTCAAGTAAGGGCAGCAAAAAACGCAAGAGGGTGGTCAAAGGAAGTTCATCAAGATCTGGAGGTTCTGCTTCAAAACGTTCAGTAAAGGTACTATTCTCATATGTTGGAATTTGATTTGAGTTAAGGCAGTTAGTATTATTGGTAAATTAACATTCTTCATTAGGAAATTTCTTACCGTTTGAAAGGTTACCTATTCTATCATGTACTTGTAAGTGGTTGATAGGTTATTCTTTATTCATTAATCAATATTGTAAGAGGAAAAATGAGAACTCCACTTTTCCTTGGCTGTAAACGTTATTCTTTCTAAGCTGATAAGTTGCACTTAGCTTCAATCTGTTATGGTTTTTATTATACTCAGACTTGAGATTCAATATTCAAGATCAAGAATTCCTACTGTGTTCCTGAGACATAATGCTAATTAATTGCATTGTAAGGGGCCATTGATATTACAGTTTTCCAGTAATATCTAGAAATAGGATTTTAGAGGGAGCAGGGTGTGTCTGTAACTAGGGGTTTGTATTTTTCTTGGATGAATAGGTACCTAAAAGATTTATAGAGTTTCTAATGCTGTGGCTTCTGATCTGATCTTGCAATTTGTATTGCTTTTATTATTGTTGCTGGACCTTAACCTTTCGTCTGCATATCTTGCATGCATACAATTACTGCAACTCTTATCTCTGGAGTAAGTGAAGCCTAGACGTACTGCATATGTTCTTAATCATTTGTGGAACCTAACTCCAATATTTGGGTGTAGTGTAAAATAGAGATGTGTTTATCTAATCTTAGCAAATGGATGAACCCATTATTGAAAGTGGATTAAATGGAGTTTATTTCCTTTTTAAATTTTTTTTTAAAAAAAGAGGTATAATTTCTCTTATGGAAGGCCTAAACTTAAACTAGCAGATAAGCCAATGCATCAGAAAGAAGCAGAATCATGAAAACCTATAGAACAATCTCTCTCTTCCTCCATTTAGATCACTTTTATACCATTTATGCTGTTTCTCTCTTCTTCTACTTTTCCTAGTCCATTTTAAATGGTTTGACATATTCTCCAGAACCGAAAAAATACCGAGGATACATTGAAAATGGAGGATAAAAAGAGTGCAGTTGAGGAGGAAGATGAGTCTGAAGAAGAGGAAAAAGAAGAGGCTGAAGAAAACGAAGAGGAGGAAAATGAAAATGGTGTTCCAGAAAAATCTGAGGACGAGATGCTTGAGCCTTCTGAAAGTGAGGAGAAAAACGATTCAGAAGATGATTCTGAAGAAGATGTGGAGAAACCCAAAAGAAGTTCTAAATCGTCTTCTAGAAAGAAGGAATCTGCTGGGAAAGCTAAACCCAAGAAAATTACAGTTTCAAAGAAATCCATTACACCACCCAAAAGAACACCTAAGAGAGCATCTTCCAAACGCTCCAAGATTGATGATGACAGTGATACAAGTCCAAAGGTGTTTTCAAGGAAAAAGAAGAACGAAAAAGTAGTAAAAGAAAAGGCTTCAACTCCATCGAAACCCGCATCTAGGGAGAAAGCTGGTATAAATCATGGCCTCTGGCCTCCCCTTCCCTGTATTCTTATAGTTTATATTTTTCTGGTTTTTATGTTTAGAGAAAATGGTGGTTTTCCTACAATTTTATGGGGATTTGAAATTGTTGTCATTCAACATGCTTAAATTTTTGCTAAGAGATAAATTCTAATTGTGAACTTTAAACAGAACAAGAATAGAAGCTTGTATATTATTCTCTTTGCTAATCAGCAACACTAAGAATCTCTTTGGTGTTTTTATTAGGGAAAAAGGTTTCTAAAGGAAAGGACAGGGCCAGAGAGGAGAAACTCAGGCCAAGTGATGATGAGTTGAGAGATGCAATATGCGAAATTCTTAAAGAAGTTGACTTTAATACGGTAAGCTGCTGATACCTGTACTGTATAATGGTTGCAAGGGAAATTTTGAGAGATCTTGAGTAATTGATCATGCTGACGTGTTCAATTGACCCTGCAAAAATGGAGCATTTCTGTACATGTCATAATGGTGCTTTGTTGTGGTGCTTTGCTCTAGTGCCTGCCTCAAAGCTGATTGTGATTGCTTGTATGGGACATACGTTCTTCCTGAACTACCCATGAGTTTTGTAGGTTAAGATTAATTTAATGTGAATGCATACATATACAAGTAGACATAGATGCATTAATGTCTGCATGCGCATATATGTATTTTCCCTTCTATCCAGGATTGTATGTTCTTGTCTCAATGTTGTTTCTCTTCATTACATGTGTGCATTTATAGTTGTATACAGTAGAGGCAAAAGTAAGAATGAAAAGAGAAGGAACCTGGCATTTTGATTGCTGAGTTAATGGAGAAAATGCAAATTTTGAAATATTTAAGAGGTTGTAATGAGTTGCTGTTGCCTAATGCCAGATTTCTTGATCTCCTAAATCTTGCCTATCGAATTGAAGGATCTGTAAATATTTTGCTTTATTTTGCAGGCCACCTTCACTGATATTCTGAAGCAACTCGGTATGTTATTTTCATCTTTATTTTTACTATTGTATTTTATGATTTTTGAATCTTCAAGTATTAAATCATATTAATCTGTGGCCTTGGCTTTTAAACTGTAGCCCTCCATGCAATGCATTATTCATGTGTTGAAACTTGACAAATATGGGCGTTCTGAAAAAAAAAAAAAAAAAAAAAAAAACCAAAAAACAAAACAAAAGCTTAAAAACTTTCATTTGCTGCATTATGAAGTAGGTTGCAGAAAAACCATTAATTTTCCATCAGTTGAGCGATAAAAATAATCCTCAACAGTATAAGATCTGGGAAATATTCCTCCTTCCAAACGCTCCAAGATTCTTTTTTTATTAGTTTTTTTTTTTTAAATCACAAGATCGAGTATCCTCTATCATTTTAAGTAGTAGAAACTTTATCAAACAAAAACCTTGCTGTTATAAACTGAGATTGCTACTTCCTAGAATTTTATGCATTGGTGGTTAACAGAGTTTTGACAAATTTTCAGCTCGGCAGTTTAGTATGGATCTTGCCCCAAGAAAGTCCTCCATAAAGCTCATGATCCAGGAAGAGCTTACTAAACTGGCTGATGAGGCAGATGATGAAGATGATGGAGAAGCTGATGCCGAGAAAGATGAAAACCAGTCTGCCGGCCAAGAGGTGGAAACCTGAACAATAAGATTGAACATGACTGCAAATGGAAATTAGCATAGCTGCTTATGTTTTTCCTTAATTCCTGCCAACCTGCACTATTTAGTCCGTCACTGCATAAAGCTGGCTGTAATCTATCGTTCTTAGTTCTATTTGCCCGAAACAAACTAGTAATTATTAGAGATTAGCAGAGTACTGGAGCTGCGCTGTAGGATTCCGGCTTGTATACATTAACAAATTTTAGGAACTTTTCTATTCTAATATAACTGACTTTCAGGAGACTGAGGTTCATATTCCTTCGTATTTCATAATTATTTTTCTGCCGTTTGGGAGTTTCTTCATATGCTTTGCAAAGCCTGGTATTATTGTCAAGTTATGTCAATTTTTTTTTCCTTTTTTGGTGAAGACTTGTGTCAATCTTTCATTAACAATGTTCTCTTATGAGCTGATTCAATGGGAGCCTACTTCTAAGCGTTTATTTGGTCTGTTGTGCGTGTTGTGACCCATCTCACTGAGAGCAAGATGCTTTGCGTATAAAGTTACAAATCCAACAGTCACCGACACCTTAGGATACTGAATTGTCTCGACTTGAAGAGTTGGCTAAGCACCAAGAGACAAATATCTCTACTGTAAGGAATGTTACCAATGTGATCAACTCCTTGAGGTTTAATATATTACTCATTGAACAATGGTTTCTAGAATTCATGATCTCTACTTGAAAAGTTTGGTGATATTTCATGTTCCAAATTGATCATAATGTTAGGTGGCTCAATGTTTACTAGGCATAAATAATTGCTAGACGTTGTGATGAAAACTGATGGCCAATTTGGATGAAGGGTCCTAAAGAGGGAGTATGGTAGAGTAGAGCCAGCCATAAAATCTCCTCCATCCAAATTGGCTATAAAGTTGTCATACTATTGATAATTATATCATGGTAGGGGTGTGCTAGGTAAATTTTTATCACTAGCCAAAAAAAAAAAAAGTATATTATGATACTCATGAATTTAGAATCATATAATCGACCAAAATTTCAAATCCTCTTCATGTAAAACTAATTTATACATCCTCTCAAACAAATTGATCTATATTATGGTTCGAATTAAATATTATTATAATTAAAGATGTAGCTATTATAATGTTATTGAAAATTATAATAATATTACACTACATAAAATGTTAGATACAAGATAAATGGACACTTTATTTTTAGTTAAAATTGAAATAATTTATGGTTCATATAGCATGGTTATAAGATTAATTTTTAACACAAGATAGATGGATGACTAACATGAGAGAGAGAGAGAGAGAGAGAGAGAGAGAGAGAGAGAGAGAGAGAATTGTTTGGGATTCTAAGTTAGCTTGCCATTGTTGCATCACTTTTTTTGGGTTAGGGCTGGTTCTCCAATTTATATTAGGCTTCTACTTAATTTGGGCTTGGGTTGAGTAGGAAGATCCAAATGTGCTCTTCTAAGCAAAATAAACATGACAAGAATTATATTTGCACTAAGGATGTTGAACTCGATCCTCGAGTTAAACATAGGGTGAAATTTAAGAGGAAGACTTAGGTTCAGTACTTAGATGTTGTTCCTTAGGTTCTCTTAGGATTTTGTCATGCGAATTTTTTCTCATAGGATGAAAGTGTATTTTTTAGTTAAGTAGCCACATGACAGAATCTTAATAAGAGAACTTAAAGAACAACACCTAAGGTATTGTATCTAAATTTTGTCCGAAATTTAAACACACGCACATCCCCGCCCCCCCCCCCCCCCTTCCCCTTTCCTTTTCTTTTGTTAACATGGGTTTCCAAGACTCTTAATATAACCCATCAAAAAAAGACTTTTAAAGTATCTGACTAATTTTAGTTATGTGTAGTCTACCTGATAATTCTATTCGAGTGGCCTTAAGGTGTTAGCTAGGAGACAAAAATATATCACAAGCTAATAATTAAAATAAAATAAAATTAAAAAAAAAAAAAAAAAAAAAAAAAAAAAAACAACAACAACAACAACAACAACAACCCTAGGCTTGAGCAAAGATAATTTAAAATTTTTAAAAAGGGGAGGAAAATTGTATGTGACCTTTAATAGAGCATTAACTTTCTTTGACACCTTTTTTCAGCCTGCTTTCAATTAAATTGTTTTGAGTGCAACAACCACTATATCATGGACCATCCTAGGACCTATACGTTAGGGAAAGTTCTGTTATGTGGTTGACTAATCACACCAATTCATAGGGTTAAGAAATCCAATTTTATTTGTCAAAAGTTGCAAAGTCCTTTTCATGTTTGTACGGAGGATCAATGCATTACCTATTACAAGAAGAATGTAGCATTGAGAAAAAAATTTAGGTACTTTATAGTGAAATGAAAATACTTGAGCAAAGATAATTTAAAAATTTTAAAAAGGGAGGAAAATTGTATGTGACCTTTAATAGAGCATTAACTTTCTTTGACACCCTTTTTCAGCCCGCTTTCAAGTTTTGAGTGCAACAACCACTATATCATGGACCATCCTAGGACCTATACGTTAGGGAAAGTTCTGTAATATGGTTGACTAATCACACCAATTCATTGGGTTAAGAAATCCAATTTTAATTGTCAAAAGCTGCAAAGTCCTTTTCATATTTGTACGGAGGATCAATGCATTACCTATTACAAGAAGAATATAGCTTCATTTTGAGAAAAATTTTAAAGTAATTTTGAAGTATAGTGAAATGGAGATATTTGAGCAAAAGTATTTTAAAATTTTTAAAAAGGGGAGGAAAATTGTATATGACCTTTAATTGAGCATTAACTTTCTTTGTCACCTTTTTTCAGCCTGCCTTCAATTAAATTGTTTTGAGTGCAACAACCACTATATCATGGAAAATCCTAGGACCTATATGTTAGGGAAAGTTCTATTATATGGTTGACTAATCACACCGATTTAAGGGTTAAGAAATCCAATTTTAATTGTCAAAAGTTGCAAAGTCCTTTTCATGCTTGTGCGGAGATCAATGCATTACCTATTACAAGAAGAATGTAGCATCATTTTGAGAAAAATATTTAGGTAATTTTGGAGTATAATGAAATGAAGATTCTTCTTCTTATATTTATGATGAATTTCACCATAAATTAAATAGGAAAATGCTAACAAGTGTCCTTAGGGTACTGGTTAATAATCTATTTAAAGAAAGTTTTTATGGGAAATGAAAAAAAAAATTAATATTTTGACAATTTTTTTCATTTCCCATAAAAGTAGTATCAAAAATTTCCTAAAATGGATTATTAATAAATGCCATAAGGGCATTCATTAGCATGACCCAATTTAATAAATGAACACATCCATAAATGTGAGAGAAATGAATACTATTTACCATGTTCCTAGAGTACTTAAAAATTACTCTCATTTTGAAGAGTTCAACAATAAGAGACTACACCATCCGACTTTTTATATGCAAGACAACACAAAATATCCTCCTATCACTTTTTTAATAATTGCACTTTAAACTTATTACATTAAAAAACAATAATAATTTGTCAAAATCCTCCACTTAAAAAGTAGTGGAGCACTAATCTAAACTCTAGTAATCAAGACCCTAGGAGACTAGTTAGAGGCATAAGTGGTGGATGGCATATCATTTTCACGTGTTTAATTACTAATTAGTATTTTTCTTAGTGTAGTGTTTTGTTATCATTGTACTAATTGAAATTATTGTTTGGGATTATTTGATACTTCATGGTTACTATTTATTTTCAATGGGTCTACGTTAATTGCAACGTGGAGAGGCTCCGTTTCTTATCAACAAATTAGTCACTCAAGATTATGATTTAAGGCTAAAGTCGGACACCGTATCATCCTATGATAGTCTTGGTGAGTGCTTTCTTACTATTTTTATTTTTTTTATTTTATAGAATGATTGAATGAGGTCATACAATCAAAATTCTTGAGTAGTTCTTGAAGTTGAACTAGGGGTATATATATATATATATATATATGAGATGAGTTCCTGGTATAACCTTAAACCATTGGATTTAAGTAGATCTAATGGTAAAAAAAAAATTCTCATTAATACTAATATTTTAATTGATCTCATTTATTATTCTTTATTTAATACTCCATCTATCCCAGTTTGTTTGTTCTCTATTCCATTTTGGGATGTCTCAAAATATTGTCTTATTTCTAAAAATAAAAGTTATTAATTTACTAATGTTCCGATTATATCTCTACTTTATTTTCAAAACTATTTGAAAATAAACTAACAAATATTTTAAAAAGTCAATCTAATTTGGGCACCTTTTTAGTTGCCTCATTAAGAATAATTCTTAAAAAAAAAAACTAATAAATTTATTTAAGAGTAATTTTGTAAACTTATACATTTTTATAAGGTAGACAAAATAATGATTCTCAACAAAAAAAAAAAAAAAGTAGACAAAATAATAAATGATGTCCCTTAAAAAGTTAACTTTTCAAACAGGACAAACAAATTGGGACGGGGAGAGTGCATTTTATATTTATTTCTAAACCCAAAAAAATGTATACCTCTCTCTCTCTCTCTCTACACGTTTCTCTCTCTATCTCCTCCACGGCTCTTGCACTTCCATGGCTAAGTCACCAATAGAAAAGAAAAAAAAAAATGCCATAGCCTACCTAACTTTGATTAATAACAAAACTATTGTTATGCCGTTTTGCTGTTGTGGATGAGAACCAATAATGCAAAAATACACATGGTTCTGCTATGCTGTTTTATTGCTTGGTCCTATCTATCTTCCAGATAGTGATCTTATTGTTGTGCTGCAGTTGCACAAGAAGAAAATACAAAGATAAATAACTATCCAAAGGGGTATACAACCAGAACCTCAAATTTATAGATGACTTCATAAACTAGTAATGGATGGTCCCCCTTTATTTCAATTTTTATTAGGTTCCAGTGTTGCTTTAGTCCACATGAAAGCTTTATAAAGCCTTTTGTGAAAGGTCTCACATTGTCTTTCTAAGCCTCATAGCACGTTGGCTGATAATGTGCATGTTTTGTTGGTTGTAGTTTAAGTCCTATCTTTGCTTTAAAAAAAAAAAAAAAAATGTCAGCAATGCCTAATTAGCCTATTCTAATTCTTGAGACTCATGCTGGATGATTCAGGTAAAGGAACTAAGGAATCCCTTTGAGAAAAATGAAGTTTCGTGACTGTTCAAAGATAGTAATAGTTGATATACAAATCCCATCATGGCCTGCTAATTATGTTGTTTCTGATACTATTAGTATGATCTGTGGACATTCATTATGGTTCTGCAGAAGAAAAGTTTTTAATTTAAAATCTTGTATTAGAAAAATAGTTAGTGACCTAGATGTAATACCATTGGTTGTGCAATGCTTAATTTCAGTTGCTCCCTTGCAACTATTGTTAAATTGTTGTTGGCTAGAGTTGCTGATGCAGGCACATTGCTTGCAGTTTCGTAGGGTTGTTGACAAGATAGAATTGACTGTCATCTAGAAGTAATACATGTTATATATATTGTAAGATCCTTGATTTTCCATTGCTAAAGGGCTTTTTGTTGGCATATGTAGATGTCCTACAGCAAGGTTGGGTTGTGGACCCTACTTCTCGAAAGCATTACACCACTAAGGGAGTCAAATTGTAATGCTTTCCAACTATAATTATCATCTACATGTTAAAGGACCAAGCAATAAAACGGCATAGCAAAACCATGTGTATTCATGCATAATTGGTTCTCATCCATAACAGCAAAACGACATTGCAATAGTTTTGTTATTAATCAAAGTTAGGCAGGCTGTGGTCTTTCTTTTTTTTTTTTTGGTCATGGAGGAGATAGAGAGAAACATGCAAAGAGAGAGAGAGAGAGAGAGAGAGAGAGAGAGAGAGAGAGAGAGAGATGCGTATAAATTTTTTTGGATTTAGAAATAATTATGGAATGTATTAAATAAGGAATAATAAATGAGATCAATTAGAATATTAATATTAATGAAGGTCTTTTTTTACCATTGGATCTAATTAAATCCAATGATTTAAAAAATGTGTAATTCTTTAAAGTTACACCATGTGTTACTTAAACTCATCTCTCTCTCTCTCTCTCTCTCTCTCTCTCTCTCTCACTCTCTCTCTCTATATATATATATATATATATATAATTTGATAGTTGGGGAAGGGTAATTTGAACCATAGACATATCTGTTGGAATTATTTGAAAGATCAAATTATTATAAGTTGATATAAAAGACCTCTATTCATGTAAATAATGCTATATGTTTTCACTTTAAAAAATAATATAAAAATTACATTTTATATCTTATAATATAATGAGGGTTCCAAAATAAAACCTCTTAGAAGAGGGATTTAAAGTTAAATCCTAAAGTATCATTACAAGTTAAACCTGTATTTTTAACATATTTATTAATTCAAACCCTCCTTCTCTAACAGTAGGGCTCAAAATTTGAATTGAAACGGATATAATTTGAAACCTTTATTAAAATATAGGATTTAATTTGTAACTTATAAAATTATAGAATTTAATTTGAAGCCTCTACTATATGATAGGGTTCATTCGGTAAGATTTAGAATATAATTTCTCCAAAATATTTATAGGGGAATAGACAGCCTTAAACAAATGATGCAAAGGTTAGTGAGTACGTGAGTTTTTGGTTTATAAGATTCGCTAGTACTTACAAAGATTAGGTCCTTTTGTAAGTACTAATATTGTAAGTCTTGTCTTCCCACTCCCTCCTTCTCCATTCCCTATGTCTTTTATCTATATTATCTAAAAAAAAAACAAACAAACAAACAAATGATGCAAAAAAATGAAGAGTTTGGTGAGATATATGCGTTCATACATGCATATTTTAAAAATGGAAGATTTGGCATTATCCTTGTTGCATACGTACAAGTCATTGTGGGTGTGGCCACTGAGCAAATGAGCAATGCCACCAGACAAAAACCTCACTGGTTGATAATGCTATTAAACTAATAAGTTAGATAACGAAGATAGATTATTAAATTAAGATGATACATCAACTTTTCTTATTTTGTTAGTACAAAATATTTATCTAACCCCTCTTAAACACTTTGGGGGGACCAAAATACCTTTCAAAACTTTTGAAAACTAAGACCAATTGCCTCTTCAATTAGCGGTACGAGGTAGGCTTAAGTTTAATACATATTTTTTTATGCCCAAGGTACGAGATTAATTCAAACTCATGCATTAAATCACTGTTTTGTTTTTGACAAAATTCCTTTAATTGTTTAAGTTATCATTTTAATGGTTTCGAAATTGTAAAAAAAAAAAAATATATATATATATATATATATCATCAGAAGTCTTTTATGCAACCTGATATACTACTCAGACAAATTGTTATTAAAAGAATATCATTGAAGAAGCCAATCCTATGAAAGATGGAAGAAATAAGGTTAAAAAATACTCTAAAACCTACTTTTCTCCATACCTTAAATATCTTCTTTTTTTTTCCCCCTTAAAAAATATACACACACTATGAATTTCATTTTGCAGTTGGAAACTATTCTAGGAGAAGTTCTTTAAAAAATGAGAAATGATATGTCTAACACATTTTTACAATAAATCCTAAGTGGCAGGTTGTTACTAGTCGTTATTGTTGGGGTAAAAAAGTAATCTTAGTGTTAGTTTTAAATTTAAACCAATAACAACTAATCACCTGTAATTTGTTGTAAAAATATTGTAAAATTGTTGTAGACGTAACATCTCTCAAAAAATTTTGAGTCATTAGCCAAAATTGTTTAAGACACATTATTGCGTTAATTTATACTTCCTTGGGATAGAATATTATATTTTCAGTATTCTACCGATATATTTGTTACTATTATTTTACATATACCTTTAACTCGTTTATTATGATTATAATTTTTGACAATTTTGGTTCTGGTCATTAATTTAATTTTTAATTTATATTCTCCACGTAATTGATTTTGTGATATATGTGGTTCATGTAGTGCATTAATATAATTATAGGCAATTAAGAAAAAGATCGAGTAGGTGACCCTCCACTAGTACTCGATGGTTAAAATGTGAGATAAACCTGCAAATCACATATTCAATCTACCACACTATTGGTCTAAGAGTTTCTAAGGTGCCTCGTGAATAGAGAGGTGATTAGTTTGATCTTTGACTAAAGGCTAGAACAAAGGCTAGAACATCATTTCTTTATCAAAAAAATTGAGAGAGAGAGAGAGAGAGAGAGAGAGAGAGAGAGAGAGAGAGAGAGAGAGAGGGGTTGAACTTTTAAAAAAATAAGAAATAGGACTCATTGGTCTTGTCAAAATGTGTGATATTTAAAAAAATAAAAAATATAAGTTTTATCTATGTTATTTTCCTTCTTCTTTTTTTTGTGGGGGGGGGGGGGGGGGGGAATGGAAATATTAATATCTAATGAATTCTTATACTGTTCATAATTTAAAGAAATCTACACTCTCCATGAAAACTATATAGGTTTTATGTAGGTATAACATTCTATAGCTTGACCATCTAAGGAAACTAAAAGCACAAAGTGATAAACCAATTAAATTCAGGACCATTAAATTGGTCGTATTTATCTTAAGAGAAGCTTTACATGACTTCTTCAATATGGCCCAAAGAAATGTTAATGTCTATTACAATCACTTTCGAATGACTCAAAAAAATGCAACTGATCACTGGCCTGGAAAATAAGGTTCTTGCTTGAGGAACAAGCCTGAGAACCTTAAGGAAAAGAATTAAAAATTAAAATTTTTTTTGAGTGGTTACAATCTTCTTGAAGTTTTGAGAACTTAGTTGTTCATCATAATTCTTATTGGGTCACATAAATATGGTTGACCTCCTTTTGAAAAGAGAGAATAAAGAAGTAGGAGTGTGAACCTCATATTCTTACATATTCATAAATAAATAAACCCTTATATTCTTTATTTCTTACATCAAATAACTTACAGAAATGAGGAAACTAAAAAAGAAAATAAGCAAGTCTCATTTATACAGTACATATTAATAGAGACGGCAGAACCAACAAAAAGAAAAGGAAGCATATTCGTTTTAGGCACAAAATGCACAGCATTTCTTGCAGGCCGTGACAACCAATAACACTTCAGTCAAATTTAATTGCGTTAAGATCGTGCAAGATTCTTATAAAATATTAAGGGGAAGGTTTGTGCACCCTAGCTATTACCAATTTTATTATTAAAAAAATTATAAATTCAAGTGACAGTAAATATAATTAGTATCATATTAATGAGTACAGCTTAGAATACAATACTTTAAGTTTAGTATATACATACTGCATATCACTTCACATGATACTTGGTAGGAGTTGAGCGGTTTGAATAGTGACGTTTCAACAAATGTGTTGTACTTACGATAATAATCCTATCAAGGCCCCAATAGTATACAAGGTATTATCCATTGTCATCACATGGTTTGAGGTCAATGAGTCCATGCCAAAACCCTTTTCTCTTATTAAGCAAAAAAAAAAAAAAAAAAAAATTGATTGCCTTGAAAAAAAATAAATTGTATTTGTGTTTTATTAGTTAATACAACCATATGTTTAAATTATTATACTATACTTAAGATATTGTATTTAAGTTTTACCCTCAAAAGCAAATACTTTATTTTCATGAGAGATTTGTACTTTGTACACAATATTATGTATCTTTGTTAACCTACATTAAAAAAAAAAAAAAATCAACATTATATAATTAGGCAAAAAACAAACAACAATACATGAAATACAAAATTTTAAAGACACTACCTTTTTTTTTCTTTTTCTTTTTTAAGAAATGACACTACTTAAGTTTGAATCTTTAAATATAAAATCATTAATTTGTTTTAAAAAAGAATATTCATAGTTTTAAAAATATAAAATCACTAATTTGTTTTTAAAATGAGTATTCATATAAAATCACTCAACAATGTAAACGAATTCGGCGATTAATATGCATCTTAACCCTCTGCATGGTTATTGAAGTTTATAAATAAATAAATCAAAGACAATTGACTAAATCATTAAAATAAAATAAAACCATAATCCAGGTTAGACCGCCCACGTGCCAAGATGCGAAATCAACGGTCCACATCACCCTCCACTCACAAAATCGGACGGCTCCAAACCCGTCCGTGCAAACACACACTTATCGACTAACAACGGTCCACAACACTCCACGTGTCACCCTGGATACTCATTATTAACTCTCTGATCCAACGGACCCAAACTCAATTCTTTTTCGCTCCTAAATTTTTTTTTCTCTCTCTCTCTCTCTGTCACTCTCTCTCTCTAAACTCCGATTCGTCATTTCAATTTTCCGATCACCTCCGAAACCCGAAATTTCCGTTAACTTCAAAAACCGTAAATTCTCTGCACGGTTTTTTCTTTTGTTTCTGAATTCTAAACTCGCTATCTAAATTCACGACTCTAATTTTTTTTTTTTTTAAAGAAAAAAGTTTGAATTGAAGAAAATTACCTCCAAGGTCCATCAATGGCGGACTCCGACAACGATTCCGGCGGGAGGGGAGGAGGGAGCGGCTCGGCCAATGAGCAGTCGCCACGTGAGCAGGACAGGTTTTTGCCGATCGCGAACGTGAGCCGGATCATGAAGAAGGCGCTCCCGGCGAACGCGAAGATCTCCAAGGACGCGAAGGAGACGGTGCAGGAATGCGTGTCGGAGTTCATCAGCTTCATCACCGGCGAGGCTTCAGACAAGTGCCAGAGAGAGAAGCGGAAGACGATCAACGGCGACGATTTGCTCTGGGCGATGACGACGCTCGGGTTTGAGGACTACGTGGAGCCATTGAAGGTTTACTTGCAGAGGTTTAGAGAAATGGAGGGAGAGAAGACTGTGGCGGCGCGTGACAAGGACGGCCCCGGTGGCGCGTCGTCGGTGAGTGTGTGTGTGGGTTTGGGAAATGGAAGTGATGTTTATGGAGTGAGTAGTAGTAGTACTAGTAGTGGGATGGGGATGATGATTCATCAAGGACACGTGTATGGCTCTGGTGGGTTTCATCATATGTCGGGTGGCGGCAGCGGTACTAACAGTGGTGGTTTAACTGGACCCAGCTATGCAGGACTTGGGTCCAATACAGGTCGATCAAGATAACTATGATGACATGTAACATGTGTATTTAACGGAGTAATGTTAGGAACACATGATTTGCCACATGTGGCGAGTTGTAATTGATAAAAGTATGTTCCCACATGAGCTATTATCACACTTTTACCAATTATAACTTATCATAAGGCGAGTTATGGCACTAGTCTAGGTTTGTCAAACTTGGATACATTAGAAGTTGATTTAGATAGGAGTCGATTGTTTTCTTAGTTATTTTATGTAACCAGTGCATGTAATGCTTTTCTCATGTATGTATAAGATTTAATTCCATAAATCTTATATGTAGCAGGGACGGATCTACTAAGGGGCAGGCCCCCCCCTCTTCTTTTCAAATTAGCTTCTTTTTTTTTTTTTTTTTTGCATGCTCATATTTTAGAGTTTATAGTTGGCCCCTCTCAAATTTTTGAATGGGTCCAAATAGCCTAAAAGAAACTAATCACTTAACCATTTCTTTGGACCCATGGCCCCTCCATAGTCCAAATACAACACAACAAAAAATCCACAAATCACCAATATCATAATTCAATAACTCATAACCAAAAAAATCTCATAGAAAAATAAATTCCTGGGGTGACAATAATTTATATAACTTTTTAATTGATTTATAAATTATGGGAAAGTCAATTACAATATTTAAATTTTTTTCAAAAGATAAAATGCAAAATTCTTTTAGAAGCCAATATTGATGATGCAGCATTGCCAACTCTTAATATTAATATCCCAATTTTTTAAAATCCTCAAACAAAGTTTTGAAAACTTCATTAGTGTGATTTTTAGTTGCATCCAAAAGTATGAGTTTATCATATTGGTGAGTTGGTCAATGTGATAAAATCAACATATTAATTTCAATTATCCAAAATTTGGAGATCCGAAGTCCTCTTCTTTTTTTACTCTCTTCTTCGAAAAGGTTTGAATATCATATTGTGACTTTTAACTTTTTTGGTTCATATTATTTCCTTTTTGATTTAAATATTTATGGTAATAAAGTGCAATTGTTTTGTTTACCATAATTTTTTTTTTTTTAATAAACCATGTCACTTGAAATTTTTTTGGTTCATGCTTTCGCCCCCCCTAGGTTCAAATCCTGGTTCCGTCCCTGATATGTAGGTGAGCCTTGAGAGAGAAAGAGAGAAAATAAGGAAAACATGTGCAGAAAATTAGTGTCAATTAAAGCCAATAGTGTTTTTATTAAATTTTTTGTGTTATTTCTAATCTTTTCTACTTTGATTTTTTTTTTTTTTAATAATAAATTTGGTTTTAGAGAACGATCGAGGCTTGATAGTTTTATTTTTTGTTTGAATAGAATGAGATTGGTTCTTCCTATGGTGGGTGGGTGAGTGGGTAAATTTATGCTTGAGTAGGTTGGTAGGAATTTTACTTTGAAACTTGGGCGAAAGATGAGGATATAATGGAATGGGAAGGTAAAATTACAGTGCCATAGATTTGTAATCTTAAACTATAATTTTTGTTTGTTCCATTTTGTAATGGATTGAAGTTTGGTTCTAGTTAACAACTATCTAAGTACAATAGTTAAGGTAGAATTTTATAGTGCTGTCAAGCAACATTATATAAGAAGTTAAAGTCACTTTTGACCTAATGTCTAATTTTTTAATAGATAATGTTAACAAATATTTTCAGGGTATTAGTTAAAAATTAATAAATGTTTAATTATGAGTTGTAATACACATTATTAAAAAAAAAATACATTTATTAATAATTCATTGACTTACACGCACAAATTGATTGTGGATATATATGCAATTTTTTTTTTGGGTATATTTTTGTACATGTTGACCTTTTTTTGAAAAGTATATAAAAATATTATTTAATAAAACATCAAATGCACTTTAACCCTTCTTCTCGGTGCATTCATTGGCAAAAGCTTTTTTTAAAATAAATTTTGTTATTTCCCAATAAAAGTGAGATCTCCTAGAAGCCTTCTTATACATAAATCTGTCTTATTAATGCAATGGGTTACCCAAACGGCCAAGCATGGTGTGTGGAGTAAGGCATAAAACACTTCAAAAGAAATTATATATATATATATATATATATATAAAGAAAAATTAACGGATAAAATATTTTAAAGAACTTTTTATAAGAAAATAAAAAAGTAATAGTTTTTTTACCACTTTTTCTTTTTTCATAAAAATTATATCAAAACTTTCCTAAAATGATCCATTAACAAATGTCCTAAAAATACCCATTAATAAGACACATGTATTAAAAGAATCACTGCAATTTGTATGTCTCATGAGTATTTTGTTATTACTTATTGGAAGAAGTAAAATATATGGTTATTAAAGATGGATAATTCAACTCCTTTAGGTTTGTGAACAAGTTCAGAATTGGGTCATGATCAAGCTGCACTTAACACCATCAAAACTTTCAAACAGCTACCAACTTCACCCAAAAAAAAAATGAAAAAGAAAAAGAAGAACGTAATAAAAAGCAGTAAATTACAGAGCCGTTGGAGAGCTCAATCTAGATCGAACAAAAATTTTAGGATGGTTGGATTTTAATATGAAAGAGACTGATAACACAAATTGGGCCCAATTGTGAATTTCATAAAACCAGGACTTTTTGATGCCTTTCACTATGGTTCATATCAACCTTGCAACTCAGTCAACCCCAACAGTAAGCTGCATGAATTTTATTGCTTAGTACTAGCATCTAATGTCTTCTCCATTGGAGCATTTTTGAAGGAGATGTGGATGTCAGCATAATAGCTTGGAGTAGGTAACCAAAATTCGACAGTACCAATATCCTTTTTCCTTGTTTGATGCTTTCCCTTGAGTAATTATTTAGCCTTTTGCGGTCTCAACCTTTAGGCTTAGTTTAGGCTCTTAAAACCACAAGACTATTGCTTTGAATTATTCACCTATAGTTTGGAGAATCCATAGCTAGAATATTACAAGGAATAGCGTTTTGTAATTTGCGCCTCATATATGGTGACAAGACACATCCACTACAATTTCACCCACATGAAAGGTCATATTCTTTTGTGGTATCTCAAAAGGCAACTGTAAGCTACATGGATGCATGTTATCTCTGATGGTTGCATATACAAAATATTCAGAGAGAACACAATCTCTATATTGATTCCATTCCTGCACTCCAAAATGCAACCTTTTAGATCTCCCAATCGGCATAGTGATTGCGAAATAAAGAAGATGCAACAGGTGTGCTCTTTAATTTGCACACCATCACATCCATAGGGGGTTGTTGCCGTTGTTCCAAAACAACAAATTTTAGCTACTCCACCCTAGGTGCATTTGACCTTTTCAATTTAACACTGATTGGATGATTTAACCCTATATTTGGATGGAGGAAAATGAGGGGAGGGCAATGGCGTACAAAAAAATAGACCAAAATTTACAAAATTTTAACATATTTCGACCGTTTTCTCATCTACTCTCCTCTCATTTCCCAATAATTATTTTATTCATTAGATATCTACATATTCCCTCTCACATCATGTGAACCACATAGCCATATGAAACCCGTAGAGGAATTATACAGGTATCCAAACCGATATCTCCCTCCATTCCAAACACCCTAGGAGTCTCAATAAGAAGGGGAACAAAATATCTGAACAGCTTAATATAGGGGAGCAGGTACGCACATTATGAAAATTTGATCAACTTCAATATATTGATATATACAATGTAGTATATACAATTCCAGGGTTGAAAGAATTGCATAAATGAAATGGTTAGTTTTCTACTTCTACATCTCCACAAAAAATTTGCATGGCTAACATGGTATTCTAGAAACAAAAAATAGGGGTGAAAGGACACAACTAGACAATCAGAAAAGGAACATTACCAACTAGACAACTAAATCCTATTACATCACCATTCATACATTTAAGTTGTACAACAATCTACCACATTTCAGACTTCAGCAATTTCAAGCCACAAACATTATCATCCACAACATTGGTTTGATCAAGTTCTAATTAACTAAAACATAAATGAAAAGAAAGCTAAAAACTTTAAGAAAGAGTTCCACTTCCACATCAATGTAGGCCAACCAGTAAACACCATGCATTGTCTCTCCCAAGTAGAAGTTTGAAGTCCTCTTATCTCCAAGGCAACTCAGAGTACTGCTGAACAGCTTTAGTTCCCCAGTGATCAAATATCCTTCAAGCTATGAAACAAAGAATTAGTGGTGAAGATATTTCCTATAATAATAAATAATAAACAGAAAGCACTAACAGCGCCTAATTGATAAAGGACAGCACAAGGAAGTCTTCCAGAACAGAACCAGAAAGTATGTACAAAAATAGAAAATCTTGTTCATATACACCATATATAAACTAGTCTAAATTTTATAACACATGATAAACATAAGAAGGCCAAAGGAAGTTGCTTTAACATAAAGAAGTATATGCTCTCCTCTGCAACAAATCAGGTCTATGTGAACAACTAGATCCACAAGAATTGATAAAATGTAAACTAGATCTCACTTCCATGGTCACCATAAACATTGGCAAGCACTCCAAAGCAAGTAGGACCTAGGAGCACATAAAAAAGTAATGCATCCACTAGCAGCCTATGTCAAAATATGCCTACTGAAAGGTAAGCTAAATCAGGGTCAGTTCTAGCACGGTACATACATAGTGGCCCACTAACTCTATTTAGCATAGCTCATACATTTTCACTCTGGGTTACTGTCTATGGCAGTATGGCCCAATGGAAATATAATTTAGTATGCTTAACAGGGCACAGAAAATTCCAAACCAATTTCACTTTAAATGAATAATTTCAGCATGGCAGGATAAAGGAAACATATTTCCAAGTCTCCCTGATTGGGCAAACAATGGGAATGTTAAGAATTTTCTCCCTCTCTTTGATAAGTAAGAAATTTATTAGAGAAAATCTACATTTGATGTATAAACTAGATCCTCTAAACAGAATATAATTGAAAATTCAATAGAATCCAAGAAAGAATCCATGCAATATTGCCTAGTGCACACAGCCAATCATACAACAGGCTAGGAAAATGGTTTTGAGTGAGTTTCCATCTAGCTCAGCATCTTCACCTTTTTCCTCTCCCTCCAAAACATTAATAGTATAGTGGTGGGTTTACACTCTCGGATGCACAGACGTGGCAAAATGCCCACTGCACCCGCGTCTGATGCGTCGACGCAGAGCAAACTCAGGCCAATTTGCTCTGAATTAGAGCTAATTCGCGCCGACTCAGGCCGTATCGGTCCATTTCGGCCACAACCACCAATACCGGTGCCAAACCGGCAGATTCAAGCTGAAATTCCCAAAAAAAAAAAAAAAAGAAGTGTAAAACGCACTGTTTGGACAAAAACCCTATATATCAGATTCTCAGTCCGCAATTATCTCTATCTCAGTTCTCATCTTCACATCTCTCTCTCACTCTATGGTCTCTGTGCTCCACGCCACAGCTCTCTAGCCTCTGCTCTCCGTCTCCCCTCTCTCACACAATCTCACTCTCAAGAGTCTCAACTCTCAACTCACTCACGCTTTGCTCTCCATCTCCCCTCAAGTATCAATCTCAAGCTTTCAATCTTAGCTTTTCACAGCTCTCACATGCTCTGACTGTTACTCAATGTGTCTGTGATCTATTTTATTTTATTTTATTTTAAAATTTTTTAGATAAGCTATAATGTAATAATGTTGTGACTTGTTTGATTTTTTATTTAGTTAATAGTTACTACTCATTGTGATTTGTGATTGTGAATCTGTGAACACTGAATTGTGATATGATTTTCTTTTTTTTTAATTTTTTATATAAGCTGTCTATAATGTTGTGAGTCTTGTGACACTGGGGTTTGACTTTTTATTTAGTTAATAGTTATTATTAATTTATGAACTTGTGGGTTGTATTTAATTTATGAACATCATGTTTTAGTTATTATCTACTATTGCTCTTAAATTTGGTATACGTTTATATAATGTGAAAAAGTATGCTTAGCAATATATTAAAAATATAAATAAAAATATTTTTAATAATTTTTTAATCGCCGCAC
Source organism: Quercus variabilis (assembly GCA_030445155.1). Classification (NCBI taxonomy): domain Eukaryota; kingdom Viridiplantae; phylum Streptophyta; class Magnoliopsida; order Fagales; family Fagaceae; genus Quercus; species Quercus variabilis. The sequence continues at coordinate 4,925,505 of CP129452.1, read as the reverse complement.
CCGCACCCTACTTTTTCAAAAATTGCCAAGTCCCGCACTTGCACCCAAATCCGGAAACACACCCGTGCTTCATAGGTTACACCTGCCGAAGCTCATATGACAGGTTATCTTGAGTAAATCCACATAAACAGTTATAGTACTGCCCGAATAACTATGTAAAAGAAGGCAAATGAAAGACGAAGCAACATCTCCCCTCCACCCTCCCTTTACTTCTTTGAGGGGAGAAGCATCTCCTCCTTTTATCTTCTTAATTAGTAACTTCTCATCCTTCAGAGTGATCTATAAAGTTTAATATAGTAAGTTTGATGCCGTTGATATTAAGTTTTCTAAAAGCTACAGATATTTTCACAAATCATCTTTAAAAAAATACTAACTTATTAAAAATTCAAGAAACTGCATCAATGTGGTACGAGTTTTGAACTTCCACTTGACATATTTCTTTCGAGGGAACTATGGTGCATAAATCAGTGAAGTAATGGTGATGTCATAACCACATTCAAGTAGAGTGTACTCTTTCATTTTAAAAAGAAATAAGTAATAATACAAATAATAATGATGATAATAATAATAATAATTATTATTATGATTATTATTATTTTAAACAGTACTCTTAAGAGCAAACAAAGTGGCTTAAAGCAAGAAAACCTAGGAAAAGGCACGCGCTAAGTGCAAGGTGCACAAAATAATAAAAATAATGAGAGAAACTAAGCATGTCAAAATTGAGAAAGAAATGGAAAACTAAAACAGGGGAAAAAAAAAGGTCATAAATGTTGATGAAACCTTGTGCAACATCTCAAGATCTTTAAAATTGTATATAAAACCACTTATATAAGGAGAATTATTTTCCAAAGAAAACAAAAAAAATAAAGAATTTGTACTTCATTGTCAACCAAAGATAAGATAAACATAAAAAGATGTGGTAACTTGATAGGAACTAGAGCATAGCAACTTGATGAAGTCAAAAGTTAGCAAAAAGAGCAAAGTTTCTAAGTTATAGCTGAGACTCTAGATAAGCAAAACTAGAGGTTAGTAAAGGCAACAAGCTTCTGTAGCAGTGTAGCCAACAAAAAGAGCTTGTTTATTGCAGTGGCATAAAACAATACCAGGAAGAACAAAAATGGTGTAAAAACTTCCCAAAATAAAAGACAAGCATCAATATCAGCACATTTATATTGTGAACTATTGACAGGTTCATAAGCCACAGACAAATTTCTCTACAGTTAAAGACTAAGAAGCAACACAACAGTGCAGAAAAGTTAGACGGAAAAAATTCCAACAAGCAAGTACAAGCATCTGAATGAGCATTTTTATAATGCACAAGTACGAGTAACAGTGTGTCAAGTGCACAACAACAGAAGCATGCAACAGTTAGAGAAGACGAATGATCATTATCCAACAATTACCATGTGAAAGGGAAAACAAAATTGGATCTCAGCAACTTACATTTTTTCACGCAGGAATGGAACCATGCTCCTGTGTTGAAGAAGCAGTTAAGAAATTCAGGCAATGAAGTGAGAACAGCTGTTCAACAAATCAAGGACCCCACAAACAGCACTTGAAGGAGAGTCCAAGTATCATGATGAATCCAGAGCTGTTCAACAAATAAGAAGCATTTGATTCAGTTATTCAGAGGTAAGCCTCCGTCTCTTCCCATAATCAGCATCCCTTGATCTTGAACGGTGATGCTCCTCCTCTTGTGATATCCGTGACTTGCTGTGAGTCCTTGATGACCGGCCCCTTTCCCATTCATCCTCATGCTCCACTTCCCGGTCCCTGTACCTATGATGATCAGCATACCTATCTCTGTCATCTCTGTACCTCTCACGGTCACGGTCTCTATCACGAGACCTCTCACGGTCACGATCCCGGGATCGCTCTCGGTCACGATCACGCTCCCTATCCCGTTCTCGACCAATGTCTCTATCATCGCGGTGCCTTCTTTCTGTCCAGTCAGAATCATGACCCATATCTTTTTCTCTAGGCATTTCCCTGTCATAACCTGGATCTCTATCATCCCTATACCTTCTCTCAGAAGACCCAGACCAGTCCCTTTCTGAACCTCTATCTTTTTCCTTCATGGCATTCGACCAACCTGCTCTATCATGACTCACCTCACCATATTGATGGTCAGACGCAGCTTCCTCCCCATAACTTGATTCCCCGGCTCTCCCGCCACCATGTTCCTCTCCAGCCCATCCACCCATACTAGGATCTGACCACATTCCCATGTTAGGTCCATCAACACCAGATGTGGGCATCATGCCCATTCCATTCATTCCATTCATGGGCATCCCTCTTCCAAAGAATGCTGGATTCACATGTGGTGCTACTCCAGGCAAACCAACACCTCCTACAGGAGGGAATGAAGACAAAATCCCTGAGAATGGAGGTGTTGGAGCACCAGGAAAGCCTCCATAGCCTCCCATTCTCCCCATAGGCCCACCAAATGCCGGATCAAAACCTTGACCCATCATTGGCTGAGGGTGCAACAAAGGTGGGGTTGCACCAATACCCTGACCAAACCCATTACCACCATTACCCATTATACCTCTCCCTCCCATCCCACCACCACCCCTATTCCTCATTGGCCCAGCTGGCCCTCTATTCCCCATTCCTCCTTGCCCATTCCCTCTGCCCCAATTCCCTCTCCCATAACCTCTATTATTATTATTATAATTATTATTGTTATTATAATTATTATTATTGTTGTTGTTATTATTATTACTATCCCCACCTTGATAATTCCCACCAGTAGCAATATTACTCCCACCACCACCACCACCCCCACCATTCTTACCCCCACCATCATTAGGCCCACCTCTCCTCCCCTGTGTAACCCCAGATTGGGCCATCTGTTGATTCCTATTCACCTGAGCCTCCCCCATCCTCTTAACACTAAAAGGAGATGCAAACGCCACCACACACGGCCTACCATTAAACAAATGCCCATTCATCCCTTCCTTACACGCAGTCGCCGAAGCAGGGTCATAAAACTCCACCTGACAGTACCCTTTCGACTTCCCACTAGCTTTCTCATCGAAAAACCTCACCTCCTTCACTGCCCCATACTTACACAACTCCGCCTCCAACTCTGCATCAGTCGTCCACCAATGCAAATCCCCAACAAACAATATTGTTCCCCCACCTCCACCTCCTCCTCCTCCTCCACCCCCACTATTCCCAAACCCATTCACATTCCCACTAGGCCTCACCACACCCTCATTAGCTCCACCACCACCACCAACAACAACACCAACACCACCATGTAATTGTTGTTGCCCACCACCAATATTCCCTGGAACCCCAACAGGCACAGCATGCCCAACACCACTATTACTATTATTACCATTAATATTCACATTATTGCTGTTGTTGTTGCTATTGCTAAACCCACTTTGCTCCTCTACAACCTCATTTATCTTACTGTGTTGAACTAACTCAACCCTAATCCCACCACTCCCTTTCATCTCATTCCCTCTAAACCCTTGATTACTCTGACCAACACCAACACCAACACCATACCCACCAGAACCCGAAACCCTAACATTCCCACTACCTTCACCCACACCAGGAATCGAAACAGCAACACGCGGTTGTTCCTGCGCTACCTTCGGTGGCGACTCTAACTTCCTCTCCTCCACTTCCTCCTCCTCTTCCTTAAACCCTAATTCCTCGTTCTTCTTCAAAGACTGCAAAAACCCCTCGCCGACATTGACGTCGTTGTACAAATCCTCGTAATCCTCCTCGTCCTCTTCCTCTTCACCGAGAAAGGCCACGTCGGCGACGGCGGATATCGCCTCGTTCCGATGGAACTGGTCCATCTGATCCGCCGTCGTTCCCTCCCCTTCGTCCATCTTCTTCTAGGGTTTCAAAACGAAACGTTTCTTCCTTTTTCTTTTTCTTTTTTTGTTTGAATATGTGAAATTTTTGTGGTGAGTGTGAGAGTACGAAATTAAAGCATATTATTTTTTAGTTTATGGAAACAGAGAAATCAGAAACATAAAAAACAAAAAGATTTAGAGAGTGAGAGATCTTACCAGAGAGAGAGAGAGAGAGAGAGACTCTGTGTTTGTGGTTTCTAGAAAGAGAGAGAGAGAGAAACCCTAATCTGGAAAGTTGTGAACGGGTGTTAATTGAATTCCCTGGTTTTTTTTTTTTTTTTCCTCTCTTTTTTTTGTCTTTGTTTTTTTTGTGATGATGTGTAATGAGCAATCTGTTAAAATAATGGCGTATAGTTCTCGTTTGGGCTTAAACGAAAAGCTGTGGTGCGTTTTGCTCTTTCCTCATCCGCCTATTGCACGTTTACACTTAACACTAACCTATAAATTCGTTTTTTAGCGTAGCCACAGTCAAATTTTACCATAATTTTCATACATTTTTCTATACTATGTATTTGTGTTATTGTGGACATGAAATGGTAATGATTACCATCATGTCAATTCCCTTATCATTTCAACTAGTTATTCTACTCCTAAGGTATGGCTGCAATCATAACTCGTCATTATTTTTAAATATGTGTCATGATCGCAACTGGTTTAATGCACTGAAAGTACTGGACAGAAGCTAAACCTTCTAGCATATACATAACATTCATATTTCAAATTATCTTCTTTTTTATTATAACTATTAAATTGTCCGCAAAATAATACACTTGCTATTGTTTATATATTAAAAAAAAAGGTCATTTCACTTCACTTCAAATTTAGATCTTTTTTTTAATGATAATTAATTTTATAATTTAACCAATATCTACCCAACTTATTCTTATTGGACTTAAAAAAAATTAGAATACTCTAATGGTTTGAATGTAATTTTTTTTTTTTTATGAACATGAATGTAATATGGGAGTGGTCAAGTAAACTAACCCATGTGTTTGAATTGATCGATTTGAATGATTGGTTTTGCAAGTATAATTACATAGAGAGGGAATTCAAAAAAAAAAAAAAAAATATATATATATATATATATAAAATAGGAATTTTACTTTAATCTAATTAAAGTGTTCATGTTAAACTTGATCATTTTAAGTCAAATGTCAATCCCTATATCTATCAAACAAATGCACCTAACCCATAAGTTTGCACAATGCTTTGCCTTGCCAATCATCATTATTCTTCACCTTCACCCTTCCTAGTATGGTATGATTTGATGAATACCTCAATATCTCCACCATATTAAACAAAGATCTTTAAGATATCCATAAGCTCACCATTTTTAACAACACTTAAAAGCATCAACTTTAAACCTTTTACTACAGGCACCATAGTTTCAACCAACACAACCTCACTAAAAATCAACTGATAATTCTTAGTGTCTTCGTTTACATTGATTAGATCAATATTCAACTTTATGTGATTGGGTTGGTTCACAGGATCAATATTCAACCTTATGTTATGTGATTGGATTGGATCAATATTCTCAATGACTTGGTCGACATTGATTGGATCAATATTCAACCTTATAGGAGTGAAAATGAACAATTGTGGTGGTGATGATGAATTTTTTTTTTTTTCCCTTTTTTGAAATGTAGCTTACAATTTTTTATGTAATTACCCAAAAAAAAAAGTTTTTTTTTTCATTAACTAAAATTTGAAGCTACACTACACACCAAAATTTGATTTTTTAGAAAATCTTTTATTTTCAAATAATTGCCTTAATTGTTAAAGCTTCTTCAGTTCTTCTTCTTTAATTAAAACTTGATCTTAATTAATATAAGCTTTCTAAACAATGATTACTAGTGTTAACAACTGTGCGATGCATTGTAATTTTTATTATTTATGGAAATTAAAGGTAAATTACATTTTAAATTTCATTTTTTTTTTCATGAAAAAAAAAATCATTGTTGATTTCCAATCAAATTCTACAATTTCAGAAGTTTATAATTAAGCCCCACATTATATATATATATATATATATATATATATATATATATATATTTTAAATACTAACCACAAAGTAAAGCCATAATTGGAAAAAGCTTAAACAAACAATTACATGGTTTTGAGTGAAAAAATATTTATATATTTCATCAGGGACATGTATCGAATTACACAATACTGTTTTATTTAAGCAAATTCCATTATTGATGGGAATTTAAATTTTCTAAAAGTATAAAATTAATTTGAAACAGCTCATAGCCTCATACATATTATTTAAAAGGAATGTTATGCAATAATATATATATATATATATATATATATATTTATTTATTGTTTTTTATGAAATATATATATATATATATGTATATATATATATATAAGTAGACAAGATAAGTCATTGGATATATTATATCCAAACCTAAACCAATAAACTTGATTTGCTTACTTTCATATAGATAGTGGAATGGTCCCAAATAGTTGATATATAGTGTATTTTTTATTGTATTCCTTTTCTTTTCTTTTTTAATAACTTGACTGTTACCACAGCTGCACCCTTGGTGTGGTGCTCACTCCACAAATATAAATGTTTGTAAGGTGTGGGGGATAAGGGCTGGGGTTCAAATCTCCAAGAGGAAGTTTTACACACATATACACTTAGATTAAGTTAGAGTAGAAATTCTATCTTGTAAAAAAAAATTTAAAAAAATTTAAAAAAAAAAAAAAAAAAAAAAAAAAAAAAAACCTTGATTGTTACAACGATGGGTAAAAGATTTCAATCATATATGATAACTCCATTGCTCCATCGACTTTATTTTGTAGTATTTAATAAATTTTATTATTTTTTTTGAATACATCTATAGCCAATTATATCATATTCAAAATCTAATCTCTTATCATATATTGATTTTTTAAAGTTACCATATATTAATTTTTATGTCAAGATATATGTTGCTTAAATGCTAACTCCACGATGAGGTATGACTCATATCATTTGTTTTTTTTTTTTTTTTTAATCTTTTTTTTATAGATAATTTCAACCTATGGTATCCTCTTTTAATAGTAACTATTTTATCATCAGACCAAGACACCAATCAATTTTTAGTGTAAACGGAGATTGAATCTCAAATCTCTTACTCAACCATTAGAGACTTTTCTAATTGACCTAATTAGAACCCACAAATATATGACTCATATCATACATCAACCCAATTACTCATATCATGCTTACCCATCATGTTTAATTTAAATTTCTAACATAGTGCATTTTAATTACATGACATAAAATTCCCACTTAAATAATAAAATGGCTGGTACTCTAGTGAACTACGTCAGTGTTCTCTAATGGTCCACACAACCAATAAAAAAGAAAAAGAAGCACAAGGCAGTTTCATAACTATGTAAAATTGTTGATTCAAATACTTATAATTTTTGCCATCACGTATAAAAGTTATTTTCATAAATTTGTTTGAATTTATCAAGTCATCAAATTTATCGAAATTTGCTCTAAAACTTTACTGTGATATCTTCTTTTAATCAAACACGACAATATATATATATATATATATTTTAAAAATACTAAATATTTTAACACACACACGAAAAGAGGGGAGAAGATTTTTAAAAAAATCAAACATGACAATATAAATACATAAAAGAATTAACAATCACATGATGAAAAATTTAATACCTTATTATCATGTACATACGTATTTAATATAAATTTTCAGGATTTTGTGTGAAAGTCAATGTCACTGTAAATTTGCAGTAGATATTAACTTGCACTATTATATGATTCATTGGGAGGGGATTCTAATCATGGTTCTCCTTATATAAAATAAAATGATCAACGTCATTGAGTTACAAGACTTTTGGCCATCAACACTCACCTTAAGGTTAAAAAAAACTAATAATTCACACACAAAATTCTAAATATTTTCATGGAAAATTATTTTTTACTATTGAAGATGGAGTATAATGACACTATATTCCTTATTTTCACACGAATAATGGGTCATAATATGAATTTAATTGTAAGACTCACCATTTACGTGAAAAAATTGAGTACTACATCACTCTACATCAAAAGTACTAAATAATCACTCATATGTCCATAGTGTTGACATGTAGATTGTTATAAAAAGTTCAAGAACATATAATATTTTTTTTATTTGTTTAGGTGATATATTGTGTATTTCTTTTATGAAATGAGGTGATATTTTGTAATATGGTATCAGTGATTAAACGTGATATTACATAGTTCAGGGAGTCTTTTGGCTAAATATTGCTAAATTTAAAATATATTTGCGTTATAAGTACTGTTCCAAGTTATTTAGGAAAATGAGGAGAGAGATTGAATTTCCACAACACTGTGGCCAAAATTCAACAAAAAGTAGGAGAGAGAATAAGAAAAAGGAGGAAAGAGAAAATTGAAATAGTAACCTTGAATTTCGGCAACAGTGTTGCTGAAATTCATTTGCCTAATTTTCCAGTGCTGCCCTTATGTGTGAGTGTGAGAAGTGGAATAATGGTGCCCAAAAAAAAAAGTAATTTCGGCAATGGTATTACCGAAAGTGGTAGGAAAAAAAAAAGTGAATGCCAAAATCTGGGGAAGAATTAAAGAAAAATATAATATGCTACGTACACAATATTTTTACAATATTCTCACAATAAATCACAATTTAAATTTGACATTGAGATTACTATTTTAATTTAACAATAACAACAAGTAAAAACTTGATACTTAGAATTTGTTGTAAAAATATTGTAAAAATTGTGTGCACTTATTATTTCTTAAAAAAAAAAAGTGTAATGGATTTGCCGAAAATTTTGTGGCAATTGTGGCTTGCCGAAAATGGGAAGAAAAAAAAAGTTTCAATGGGTTTGTGGCAATTTTTTTGGCAATTGTGGCAATGTCATTGCTAGGAAATTTTTTTCCCAAATGGTATTGCCAAAATTCGGCAATGCCATTGCCACAATTAGTAAAAAAAAAAAAAATCCCAATTGTGGCAATGGCATTGCCACAATTGGGGGAAAAACTTTTTTTTTTTTTTTCAATTGTAGCAATGGCATTGCCGAAATTGTAGGAAAAAGTTTTCCCCACACTTTGGCAATGCCATTGCCACAATTGGAAAAAAAAATAAAAATAATTTTTTTTTCCAAATGGTATTGCCGAAATTCGGCAATACCATTGCCACAATTAGTAAAAAAAAAAAAAAAAAATCCCAATTGTGGCAATGGTATTGCCGAAATTGGGGAATTTGGAGAATTTCGGCAATGTCATTGCCAAAATTGGTGGAAATTTTTTTTTTCAATTGTGGCAATGGCATTGCCGAAATTGGGGAATTTGAAGAATTTTAGCAATGCCATTGCCACAATTGGGGAAAAAAGTTTTTTTTTTTTCCAATTCTGGCAATGGTATTGCCGAAATTGTGGGGAAAAATTTCATTACCATAGTTGGAAAAAATAAATAAATAAACTTTTTTTTTTTTCAATTGTGGCAATGGTATTGCTAAAATTGTGGGGAAAAAAATTTTTGTGGTAAGTTTCGTCCAAATTTACAGTAGCAACTTATGAGTTAATTTCGGCCAACAAATTTTGTGAATTTCAAAAAACTCAAAACATTAAAGTTGTAGATATTTAAGTCACGGTTTCATCCCATCTAGCCTTTAGTCAATTGGATTTTTGAAAAGAGAGATACGTCTAAAATACTGAGTAGTGCTCAAATTTGATTTTTTTCTCTTTAGATTATGGCCCTTTGATTCCTTTCCTTATTTGAATCTTTCAAACATGGAAATGACCTAAGCACTCCATAAAACATATACATTTTAAGGTATCATCGAAACCCTAAACTATAATACACAATATATATATATATATAGACACACACAATAACACAAAATAAATAAACATACACCCCAATCCAACTTGCAGTGATAGAAAACATTGTAGCATATGGAATTAATACTATGTTCTTTCAAATAATACAAACTAATAATATGGTCCAACTCCTAAAAACAGAAAATGGTCCAACCAATCCACCGAAGTAGATTGAATACTTATGGTAGGTCATTCAGTTTAGCCACTAGTGGAGCCAGCCACAGTTCGAGTGGGGCATGTTCTATTATGGCCTTCTTGCCTACAGAGATTGCACAATGACCTTGGTTGATGCTTTGCCCCTTCGTCCATTTCATTTCGAAGCCGAGTTGTTCTTGGCTGACCTTTTTCATGGCGCAGCTTGACATTAGGATACAAGATCGGAAAATCAGGCTCATTCCAATGTACACTGTCTGAAACCATGCGAAATCTAGGTGCATAACAAGCAACTTGTTCTTCCAAATGGTAGCAACGGTCGATATATAGCATTGCAGAGATGCCTTGATATTTACACACGGCAATGACATGTGAGCACGGCATCTTATAAACCTGCCATTTTTTACAACTGCAAGTGTTCTGCCTTAAATTTACCTCATGACGATGATTACCCTTATATGCAGAGTTAGGATTTATTGGTGCTCTGACTTCAAACAGACCATCTTCATGACTAAACACAGTAACTGAATGCTTTGGTGACTTTTTTTCCCATTTATTGAATTTATTCTTTGCATAGGTCGTAATGAGTTCCTCGGCAGTAACCTCTGCGCGTGCCTTAATATACCGATCAGCAAAGTAGGCTACACAACGGTAGTATGTAAGTTCAACTAACGCAGTTATGGGCAGATTTCTAACACTCTTTAGAATTCCGTTGAAACTTTCAGACAAATTTGTCGTCATTGCCCCATAACGATGTCCACCATTGTGTGCTAACGTCCATTTGTCCACCGGTATTTTCGATAAATACTCCTCATCATCTGCACTTAATTGAGTAATTCTATCCCTGATTATTTGATACTTTCATAACTGATTCTCCATGCCTGCCCACATTACCATAGCCTTCAAGTTTTTATTCCCAATTTGTTGATTAAAATTGCTAGCCAAATGGCGAAGGCAAAAACGATGATACCAACGTGTCGATTGACATATAGTCTGTATCGCTGCCATTATACCAGGGTGACGATTAGATATGACACATAACCCTTCTCGATTAGTGACATTAATCTGAATACAACGCAAAAACCAATACCAGCTATCATCAGTTTCCTTCTCCACAATGGCAAAGGCAAGTGGAAAAAGTCTGTTCTCACCATTCCACGCTGATGCAATCAGTAACGTACCTTTATACTTACTATATAGGAAAGTTCCATCTATACTAATCACTGGCCTACAATGTTGAAAACCTTCAATTGATGGACCAAAAGCCCAGAACACTCTCTCAAATATTGCACAGCCTAGCATAGTAGTAGGTACCGTTCTCTAAATAACCCTGCTGCCCGAGTTTGAATCAGTCAAAGCTTTCAACCATTTTGGCACTAATTAGTAAGATTTGTCCCAATTGCTAAATGCTCTACCAATTGCTTTTTCTTTCACCTCCCACACCTTAAAATAATAAGGCTGGTATTGATACTTATTGTAAAGAGTCTGTTAAAGGGAAGAAATCTTAATGGTTGGATCATTTTTGACAACATCCCTCAACTCTTTCTCAATAATATGGGTGTCGAATTGCTCATGATCTTGTGTGAGCGTGGACTCTGTACATGTGTGTGGACCATTGTATTTCCTAACCTTAAACAACCTAGGTGTAGCCCGGAAGCATGCTCGAAGATGCCAAGAACAATTTTTGCACCTTACAGACCAACATGCTGGATCTAACTCTCTTACACAAAATGTTTGGTTCCTCTTGATGTGATAGTGTTTAACAGCAGCTTGTAGTTCATCCTTATCGGTAAAAAGCAAGCCCACATAAAACTCTTGGGTAGGGTCCCAAATACTCTGAGTGGGCTTTTCAAATGGTGGGATTGGATCAATCATATTATCCCACGTGTTTTATGAAAAGCTTAGTGATGAAGGTTGATGGAATGCCATAGCTGGACTACTTTCATGATTACCTTCATTTAGAGGCTCTTGTTCATCTCTAACATCATCAAGGACCTCGTTGTCATCAAGTTGGTCATCATTATCCATGGCTCGCATCCTTTCTAATAATGTATGGACCGCATTTTCAGTAGTAGCAGCTATGCGATGTGTATCATTGGGATCATTAGTAGTTTCTTGTGAGACATGCCCAGTTGGATTATCATAGTCAGCATCACTGGTGTTCATTGACTGATAAGGAACATGTTGGTCCTTAGTTGCACCATGAGTATATGGAGCATGGTAGTCAGCACCACCAATGTTGATTAGGGAATGAGCCGCATCTTCAGAATAAAGACCAATATGAGTGGCATATAGATCATGGAAGTGCCCGCCATGTGAATAAGTAAATGATGCACTCGGTCCTTCGTTGGCATATCGAATGGGAAAAACATCTCAGTGGCTTCTTATGGGCTCTATACCTACATATAACTCTGCACCTACAAATCTATATTGGCGGTCTAACAAATTGAATATTGCATTGACACCATGATCATCTTCTACCAAACTTGCTGGTAAGTCACAAGATGTGGATGACATTGAAAAGGAAATCTATACCAAATCGTCAGTTTTGAATCTTCTCTGTTTATATGAAGTGTGGATGCTACTTCATCACATAGATCTTCAAATGTAACACCCTCGCTTAATGGAAGCATAGAAGGAGGTGTCCCTTCGTACAAAACCCCATTTTCTCCATGTTTAATTATTCCGCCGGAATGGATGAGAAAAATGAACAACTTTTTTGCCATCTACACTAAAACATAATAATAGTATTAATATATTAACATTACACAACCATTACAATACAATACAAGAAGGTAATCCATTAAAAATATTCAATGTTTAAATAGCTAGAGCTGAGAGAATTCTGTTAAAGAGGATTATTTCATTGATAATAATAATATTAAAATATTTTTTATTAAGGTTGTAGTGCGTATACTAACCTTTTTTTTTTCTTATGGCGTACGTGTATATTATAGGCTAACAAACTAAGTATTTCTTTAAGGAAAAACTGGCCTGTCATGTTGAAATATATTTTTGTTATAGGAAATTTTCGGCAAGAATTCATGGACAACTAATTTAAAACATATCATACAAATCAGTTCATGTTGCAAAACACATAATGCAAAAACAAGATTTCCATGCTTAGTTATGCCCAAAAACATGTCAACATGAAATATTATAAAAAGAAAAATAACTACTTAAGAGATGTAACACACCTTCTAAGAGATAAAGGACGAATACCTTCATGCTGGCATAGGACTTTTCCTCATGCGCATTGGCTGCGTTCTAATGTCAACTTCTGTTTGATAATGACCACCTTCGTCACTATCATCATTTGAAGACACCTCCATATCTTCTGCATCTTCCCCACTATCCTCATTTAAGGCATCTTCCTCAGAGTCTGTTACAGAGACCTCTTCCTCACTGTTTGGAGCACATGCCCATGTATTTGGTAGCGTGCAGAAATCACCAACATGAGGGGTTGGTTGGGAAGGTTGTGGTATGCAGAAATCATAGTCGTACTGGCTATCTTGGCCATAATTGTATTGCCCAGCATAGGATGGAGGTGGCGATGGGTGATAGGAGGAAGGTGTTGAATTAGGTTAGAGATAATGGTCATAGTTAAACAAACCCTCAAATCCTTGTCCTATGGAAGTGGGTAATCCAATCTATTCATTTAAATTCATGCAGTAGTTGCTGACATTAATTGGATTATACTCACTAAAGGTGGTTGGGTCATTACCAGCAGATGTTGAAAGCCCAGCTTGGGTAGAGTTGTAGATATTCTATTGTGTAAAGGTGGATGGTTCGGCTTCTTCATTTCCATGTTGTGTACAAGTGGACGGTCCGGTTTCAGTTTGGGTTTGCGGCCGTCTTCTTTGTTGCCTTTGTTGTCGCCCGAAGTGTGTCACCCTCTGAGTAAGGACGGAGGAAATATTTTGCTCCATTGATAACTTCACTTGGGTAAGGCCCTCTACTATTGGTGTAAAGACTTGCTCTGCAGTGAGATCATTTCTTTGTTAGTTTGCAACAGCTAAATTTAACATATTATTGATCTCAGTTTACTGCCACAAAAAAAAAAAAAAAACATTTATTAGTGCAGTATTATTGAAAAAGATAAAACAATAATTTGTTATCAATTAGTGCAGCATTCTGTTTGTGTAAATAATTTGTTCTAATATTAGTGCAGTATTATTGAAAAAACTAAAATAATTACCTAGTACGCATGGGCAGCTGCCTCTGGTGTCGTGAATAGGTGACCATTTTGCTGGTACCATGTTGTGTAGTCCACACCTAACTCAAAATGCTCATCCCCAACTATATGTTCAGTGCGCGCATTCCAAAGTTGGTAGTATTGTATATGCTGCGTAAGCCAATTGACATTGGACTTCCCTGTCATCTTTACATATTGCACAGAACTATCCAAATTGTCAGTAGGCCATTTTGGACATCTTTGCAACAATCCAAACTGTCGCATGACTCTTTCTAAAAGGTAATACTTGACAATTTGGAAGCATAGCAATGGTGCTGTTGTAGTCCATATACATCTTTCTGCAAGACACTATGGATGCAAATAATTACCATATATGGTGTCCAAACAACCTGCAATTCAATTACAATAACTATGTTATAATCAATAAAATTAATAATATAACTAGTAAATTAGTCATTGATGCATTGTGATATATTACCTGTTCATTATATTGTGTGTCGTGATTAGAACGGTACGCATGCAGAACATGCGTTGGTGTATGGGTAAATGTTCTCCTAGCATCCCACTTATACACAATTAATGATTGCCACTGATTTTAGGGTTTAAAAGTATCAAGGATAAATGCTACAGTATACAATATTGTATAGAAATAGAAAGTAAATATTATACCTGCAACCGTATGGTTCGTCGCCATTTAAATTTATTGGATTTATTGGAATTGGGGTCAAATATGGAAGATTCTCCCACGCCCATAATTGTAATATGAAAATAGGACCTGCAATCTCCATACTTTTTTGAATAACAGCAGTACACAACTCTTTATAAAGGAAAGCAAGTGTGGCACTACCCTAGCTATATTCCCCAACTTTTCCAAAGTCGTCTAACAGGTTGAGAAAACAACAATGCAATTTACATTGGCTCTTATTTCCAAATAGTAAACCCAAAACCTGGAACATGTATGCCCTAGCATACTGTTGGATTGTTATAGCATTGGCACTCCCTGGTAAGTTTGAGAATGTATCCCTTACCCATGTTATTTTAAGGCCACCATATTTCAATGTTGTTGTAGTTAGTGCCACCCCAATTAAATTCTCACAAACAGATCCCCATTTCAAATTAGTGGGCCTGCACACTGCTTTGCCATCAATAGGCAATCCTGTAAGAATTGCTATATCTTATAAAGTTATTGACATTTCACAAGTACGTAAGTGAAATGTATGGGTATCAAATTGCCACCGCTCCACTAAAGAAGTGATAAGACTCCAGTCAATATCTATATGTGGGTGGCAGGTAACATTGTATAGTCTACATTGCCGCAAACATGGGATAATACGCTCACCTAACTGCCGGGGGGGGGGGGGGGGGGGTGCGTGCAAACGGTTGTGGTCGCACTCGTAAGGTGGAAACCTAATTTTTTTTAAATGTACAATGTTATATTACTAATGTTGAAATTATTTTCATGTAAATTGAATAATTGTAGATATTATTAGGACATTAATAAATTTAAATCACGCAACGTACATTGTCTTTCATTGCATCATTAGAGATGTGATATTGTTGTCGCTCCATTTCAAATATATCATACATTAAATGCTACAATGAGTTAAACCATGCAACTTCCATTTGTAGTAAATAATAATAATAATAATAATAATAATAATACACATTCATATCTTTATTATAAACCAACAAACATATTATGCAATATATTTTTTCCAAGTAATAGATGTAATAATTGATAATAACAAAACACATATTGATTATAAAAAGATCACAATAATACAATTTATTACAATTTTTGTGGTCATGTACTAATAATAACAATAAATAATATTAAATAATTTCAAAAATAACAAATACAAATTTAATTAGAGAGTTGAGATGCTTACCACAACTGTGATACCAACTGAAAGAGTGAGAATTATAAAGTGATACTTATCAAAAAAAAAAAAACACAATTAGATAACCATAAAAAATAATTCGTTAATCTAAAATTTGAATAACAGCAACAACAACAACAACAACAATAATCATAATCATAGGCATACAAATAATATTAATTACAACTACAACAATACATAATATTTTACAATGTATTAGCTTTTAATATTTACAAAGCAAAAAAACTTACATTAACAAAAAACTTACAATTCTTAGTTGTTCACCTAAAGCAAAGTAAAAGACTAACTGAACAATCGGAAGACCTTCTATATGAGGAGATACAATTCTTCAACGAAGGAGGAGAAATAAAAAGACGCTTGGACTTGCACTTGACTTGCCTTTTATCTTAACTGAAGAAGACATCTTTTATTACAAAAAAAAAAAAAAAAAAAATCTCTCAGAGAGATTACAATTAAGAAGAAAACAAAAAAGAATAGAGGTCTATCTGAGGGATTACAAAAGTGAAGAAAACAAAAAAAAAATCTCTCAGAGAGATTACAACAGTGAAGAAGACAAAAACGAATCCCTCTGAGAGTTATGAATAGGTAAAATATATTCGATGCAGAGAATAAGAATTAGATGAGATGAGAAGTTAAGGTGATTGGTTGATTGAAGTTTTGTTTTTTTGTTTACAGCATGCACATAAGAATCTATGTACTTTCTTTAGTTTCTTTTTGTTTGTAGCGTGCACATCAATCATTTTTTTCTTTCATACTATAAAAATCTATGTACTTTCTTTACTTTTTTTTTTTTTTATTTACAACGTGCACGTCAATCATTTTTTATCCTCCATTTTCGACAACGGCATGGCCACAATTGCCAAAAAAGATTCTACTCACAATTTCGGCAATGCATTGCCACAAACCCATTGAAACATTTTTTTTCTCCCATTTTTGGCAATACCAAGGCCACAATTGGAAAAAAAAAAGTTTTTATTTTTATTTTTTCTCAATTGTGGCAATGGCATTGCAAACTGTGAAAAAAAATTTTCCCCACAATTTTGGCAATACCATTGCCACAATTGGGAAAAAAAGTTTTTATTTCTATTTTTTTCTAATTGTGGTAATGGCATTGCCGAAATTGTGGGGAAAAATTTTTCCCCACAATTTCGGCAATGGCATTACCACAATTGAGAAAAAAAAAAACACAATTGGAAAAAAAAAAAAAAAGTTTTTCCTTCAATTGTGGCAATGGCATTGCCGAAATTTTAAGGAAAAATTTTTCCCCACAATTTCGGCAATGCCATTGCCACAATTGGAAATTTATTATTATTATTTTTTTTTACTAATTGTGGCAATGGCATTACCGAATTTCGACAATACCATTTGGAAAAAAATAAAAAAAAATTATGTGGGGAAAAATTCCACAATTTTGGCAATGCCATTGCCACAATTGAAAAAAAAAAAAAAATTTTCCCCCAATTTTAATACTGTTTGGAAAAAAATGTTTTTTTTTTTTTTAATTTTTTCCAATTGTGGCAATGGCATTGCCAAAATTGTGGGTTATTTTTCCCACGATTTCGGCAATGCCATTACCACAATTAGCCAAAAAAAAAAAAAAAAATTCCCCCAATTGTGGCAATGCCATTGCCACAATTGGGAATTTTTTTTTTTTTTTTTTTTACTAATTGTGGCAATGGCATTGCCGAATTTCGACACCATATGGAAAAAAAAAGTTTTTATGTAGGGAAAAATTCCACAATTTTGGCAATGCTATTGTTACAATTGAAAAAAAAAAAAAAAAATTCCCCCAATTGTAATACCGTTTGGAAAAAAAATGTTTTTATTTATTTTTTTTTTTTCCAATTTTGGCAAAATGGCATTGCCGAAATTGTGGGTTATTTTTCCCACAATTTCGGCAATGCCATTGCCACAATTGAGACAATTTCGGCAATGCCATCGCCACAATTGAAAAAAAAAAAAAAATCCCCCAATTGTGGCAATGCCATTGCCACAATTGGGATTTTTTTTTTTTTAACTAATTGTGGCAATGGCATTGCCGAATTTCAGTAATACCATTTATTTTTTTTCCCAGCAATGACATTGCCACAATTGCCAAAAAAATTGCCACAAACTCATTGAAACTTTTTTTTTTCCTCCCATTTTCGGCAAGCCACAATTGCCACAAAATTTTTGGCAAATCCATTACACTTTTTTTTAAAGAAATAATAGGTGCACACAATTTTTACAATATTTTTACAACAAATTCTAAGTATCAAGTTGTTACTTGTTGTTATTGTTAAATTAAAATAGTAATCTAAATGTCAAATTTAAATTGTGATTTATTGTGAAAATATTGTAAAAATATTGTATATATAGCACATTATATTTTTCTTTAATTCTTCTCCAGATTTTGGCATTCACCTTTTTTTTTCCTACCATTTTCGATAATACCATTGCCGAAATTACTTTTTTTTTTTTTTGGTCACCCATTATTCCACTTCTCACACTCACACATACGGGCAGGACTAGAAAATTGGGCAGATGAATTTCGGCAACACTATTGCCGAAATTCAAGGTTATTGTTTCAATTTTCTCTTTCCTCCTTTTTCTTATTCTCTCTCCTACATTTGTTGAATTTCGGCAACACTATTGCCAAAATTCAATTAGCCAAAAGACTCTAGTTTAGGACTTATAACCCATAAGCTATGGAAAAAAATAAATTTAGATAGAAAAATAGTTATGTCAAAACACAATTAAAAAAACAAATTGTGGACCCAATTCAATTCAGTGGGATCTTTCATTCACTTCTTTTTTTTTTTTTTTTTTCATCTCCTTTTTAGATAATAGGCACTATAACTAGTATTCTTGTAATTGGTTTAATCGAAATTTTTGTTTATGGTTCATTGTTTGTCACCTTCTCCCTCTCTAGTATGTTATGATTTGATGAATATCTCAATATTTCCACCATACAATACAAAGATCTTAAAATATCCATAAGCTCACTATCTTTGACAACACTTAAAACGTCAATTTTAAACCTTGGCTAAAATCTAAAATTGATCTTTTAAGTTTTAACTTTTGTCATTTCAGTATTTTAAGTTTTAATTTTATAATTTCAATCCTCTAAATTTAAAATTTTGTCAATTCAGTCTTTCTTTACCCTTCAGTTAAGTCCTACCGTTAACTAAGCCAAAATGACGCTAGTTTTGGTTTTTTTTTTTTTTTTTTTGGACTAAAATACGTTAATTACCAAAAAAAAAAAAAAAATGAAGAAGAAGAAGAAGAAGAAGGAGGAGGGAACCAGGTTGTTCCCCTGCCCCTGAAAATCAAAGATTGCCTTCTAGATAAGAGTAAAAAACATATCATTGAGGGCTCAGAGATACAAATTCTTCCTTTGAGAGAGAGAGAGAGAGAAAGAGAAGAGGGTTCAAAGTTTTTGATTTTGTTTGAATGGTTTTTGGCCATGGAAAGGAGTGCGTTGTTGGGACAAATGACGTCGTCATCGTCGTCGTCTTATGTGAGCTGGGAGGAGCTGTATGTCTCGAGCGATAAAGGGAGGAGAGAGGTGCACTATTATCTGAAGAGAAGAGATGATGAATCTGATCTGGCGATGATTGGAAAAGATGAGTTTGAGGCATAAGTCTTATAACTACGCTTTGAGTTTTGCAAATGGGCTTATTAACACAAACAACAAGCTCAAGTGCCGCAGAGTAGTCATTGATTGGCTCAACTCTGGTGTTTCAGGTACATATATATTTAATTGGAAAAGAAAGAAAAAAAAAGTTGAATCTTTGTGTTATGTTTTTTGTTCAATTTGTTTTGTGGGTTGCAGGGTTTTTGGGTTTAATAGATTTGAAGGTTTTTCGGATTTGTTAAGCTTCTTTTTTCCCAATTGAATACCTTTGAAAGCACGCTAGAGGTGCTTAGCATCATCACGAGGCGAAGTTAGCACCGGAAGTATAGTCACCGTAGATATTCTTCTTCTCCGTTCTCTCAAAGATATCGAGGTACTCTCTTCTTTAGCAATGGCAGTAGTCGTTGGCTTCATTAACGGCAAGACTTAATTAAATGGTAACGGAGGACTGGATTGACAAAAATTAAATTTTAGAAAACTGAAATGACAAAACTAAAACTTAGAAGATTGGAATGACAAAAATTGAAATTTCGAGAACTAGTTTTGGATTTTAACCTTAATCCTTTTATTATTATTTTTTTTTTTAGAAAGAAGACGTTTATTAATTAAAATCAAAGCATGGCCAAATCAGCCTGAACAAAGGGTAAGGTGTGAGATGGGACATCCTCCATCCACACGGTACAACCTGGTGTCATCAAAGCTAGCCTAGCTAAATTATGAGCAACTTTGTTGCCATCTCTCCTAATGTGAGAGTATGACAATTCTGAAAACAAACCCGAAAATAAAGAGACATCATTTATTAGTGGTGCAAAAGGAGTCAATCCATTGTCATTCTTCCTCAAAGCCTTCACTATCACTTCTGAATCACCTTCCACAATAGCACAGTCCACTCCAATCTCGCTGCCAAACTCCACTGCTCTACACGCGACAATTGCTTCCACTTCCACTGGCTGGTATGCTTGCTCCAATTGCTGAATTAAGGATGCCATTACCTCACCATTGCAGTCACGAACAACCACTCCAATCCTTGCTTTGTTTTCTGCATTTGAAATTGCTCCATCATAATTGATCTTATATTTGATACGTGGTGGGGTTGTCCATTTTGGCTTGGACTCTGGTCTGATTGGGTTTGGCAGAGGATTGACTGATCTGATCTCAACCTAGTGCTCCTGTGCAGTTTGTTTCAGGTCCTTAGTGAGGCAGCAAGGTTGATGTAGTCGGGATTGATTTCTCTGGTGCCAAATACACCAAACTTGGATAGCAAATAGCTCAATGGGCTTCCCATTCTCCAGTAACCATCCGTATAGGTGCTTGAAATCAGTGAAGACCTCCCTTGACCGAAAGCTCCACCTATCATCATTCCAAACCACGTTCAAACCTGAACAACCCCAGAGAGCATGTAGCATGTCCTCTGCCATTGAAGCACATTTGTCACAGGTTGGGTTTGGAATAATTGTTTTTCTGTTCAGGTTAGACTTTGTTAGGAGGGATTTTCTGCACATAGATATTCTTCTTCTCCATTCTCTCAAAGATATCGAGGTACTCTCTTCTTTAGCAGTGGCAGTAGTCGTTGGCTTCATTAACGACAAGACTTAATTAAATGGTAACGGAGGACTGGATTGACAAAATTTAAATTTTAGAAAATTGAAATGACAAAACTAAAACTTAGAAGATTGGAATGACAAAAATTGAAATTTTGAGAACTAGTTTTGGATTTTAACCTTAATCCTTTTACTATTTTTTTTTTTTTTATTTTAAGAAAGAAGACGTTTATTCATTAAAATCAAAGCATGGCCAAATCAGCCTGAACAAAGGGTAAGGTGTGAGATGGGACATCCTCCATCCACACGGTACAACCTGGTGTCATCAAAGCTAGCTTAGCTAAATTATGAGCAACTTTGTTGCCATCTCTCCTAATGTGAGAGTATGACAATTCTGAAAACAAACTCGAAAATAAAGAGACATCATTTATTAGTGGTGCAAAAGAAGTCAATCCATTGTCATTCTTCCTCAAAGCCTTCACTATCACTTTTGAATCACCTTCCACAAATAGCACAGTCCACTCCAATCTCGCTGCCAAACTCCACTGCTCTACACGCGACAATTGCTTCCACTTCCACTGGCTGGTATGCTTGCTCCAATTGCTGAATTAAGGATGCCATTACCTCACCATTGCAGTCACAAATAACCACTCCAATCCTTGCTTTGTTTTTTGCATTTGAGATTGCTCCATCATAATTGATCTTATATTTGATACGTGGTGGGGTTGTCCATTTTGGCTTGGACTCTGGTCTGATCAGGTTTGGCAGAGGATTGACTGATCTGATCTCAACCCAGCACTCCTGATGTAGTCGGGATTGATTCCTCTAGTGCCAAATACACCAAACTTGGATAACAAATAGCTCAATGGGCTTCCCATTCTCCAGTAACCATCCGTATAGGTGCTTGAAATCAGTGAAGACCTCCCTTGACCGAAAGCTCCACCTGTCATCATTCCAAACCACGTTCAAACCTGAACAACCCCAGAGAGCATGTAGCGTGTCCTCTGCCATTGGAGCACATTTGTCACAGGTTGGATTTGGAATAATTGTTTTTCTGTTCAGGTTAGACTTTGTTAGGAGGGATTTTCTGCACGCACGCCACAAAAAATTTTTTATACTTGTTTGGAACATCCAATGACCAAATACTGTTCCATAATTTTTTGTCCAAGTCCGTTTGTGTACCTTCTTCAACCTCGGTCTCCAACTCCTTTAGAAAACGATATCCAAATTTGCAATTGTATTGCCCATCTGCTGTGAAAGGCCAGAACAGAGAGTCTTCAGTTTGGCATTGGGCAAGTGGGATCTTTTTTGCAAGTTCAGCTTCAGTTGGTATAAGAATTCGCTCCAACGATTCATAATCCCAATTCCCTGTAGACTCATCTATTAAACAATCAACCGTAGCATCCTCCATAGACTTGATGATTGGAGAAGTGACTAAAGGTGGATGTTTAATGGGAAGCCAATGGTGCTGCCATAGTTTTAACCTCACCAAATCAACCTTTTACTAGAGACACCATAGTTTCAACCTCACCAAATCAATTGATAATTCTCAGTGTCTTGGTCAACATTGATTAAATCAATATTCAACCTTATGTGATTGGGTTGTTTCGCATGTTAATACTTAATTACGAAGGTTTTTTTTTTTATATTTTGAAAAGTAGCTTACATTTTCTATGTAATTATACACACACACAACCAAAAAAAAAAAGGATGATTTTTCATTAACTAAAATTTGATGAAGCCACACTAAACACCAAAATATGAATATTTAGAAAACATTTTATGCTGAAATAATGGCCTTAAATGTTAAAGCTTCTTCAGTTATTCTAATTCTTTAATTAAAACTTGATCTTAATTAATATAAGCTTTCTAAACAATGATTACTAGCATTAACAATTGTGTGATGCATTGTAATTTTTATTATTTATGGAAATTAAAGTTAAATTACATTTTAAATTTCATTTTAAATTTCATTGTTGATTTCCAATCAAATTCCAAAATTTCAGAAGTTTATTATTAAACCCCACATTTTTTATAATTTTTTTTTAATTCTAACCAGTAACCACAAAGTAATTCCATAATTGGAAAAAGCTTAAACAAAAAATGTTATATGGTTTTGAGTGAAAAAAATATTTATATATATTAGGCACATGTATTGAATTACGCAATACTGTTTTATTTAAGCAAAATTCCATTATTGATTGGAATTTTTTTTTTTTAAGTATAAAATTTAATTTGAAACAGCTCATAGTGTTTAAAAGGTATTTTATATTTCACCAAAAAAAAGGTATTTTATCCAATAATATATACTTATTGTTAATTTATCCCAATCTACTATATATAATTAAACAAGATAAGTTATTGGATATATTTATCCAAGCCTGAACCAATAAACTTGATTTTCTTACTTTCATTTCATATAAACAGTGGAATGGTCCTAAATAGTTGATATATAGTGTATTGTTTTTATTTTTATTTTTATTAACTTTTTTTTTTTGAGAGAATTGTTTTTAGTAACTTTTTTTTTTAATAAACAGTAATACTTATTAGAACACACACGAAAATAATATAAGTATTTTAAACCGGATTTATAATACATTACATAATCAGAGTACAACTACAAAAAGGGTCTAACCTTTGTAATTATGGATTGGAGTTATAGACAAAGGAAACTAGACACACACAACCAATGTGGGGAAAATAATTCAATCACTATTTATGGTAACTACATTGCTCCCTCGACTTTATTTTTGTAGTATTTAATAAATTTTTTTTTCAGCACATTTATAGCCAATTATATCATATTCAATATCTAATCTCTTAAGTCTTATCATATATTGATTTTTTTTTAAAGTTACCATAGTATTAATTTTTATGTCAAGATATGTGTTGCTTAAATGGTAACTCCACGATAAGGTATGACTCATATCATACATCAACCCAATTACTCATATCTTGCTTACCCATTATGTTTAATTCAAAGTTCTAACATAGTGCATTTTAATTTACATGCCATAAAATTCCCACTTAAATAATAAAATGTCTTTTACTTCTAGGGGTGGCAAAATAAGCCCAAACCCATTTGTCCACCCAAACCCGCTCACTCTAATTAAACCCAAACTCACCCAATTATTAGTTGGGTTAAATGGACATCAACTCAATTAGACTCAATAATTATTGGGGTTTAACTAAAAACCCATTGAACCCCATTTAACCCAAAATCAATACACCCTAAATTCAACCCAACCCTTTCCCAAAAAAATAAATAAATAAATAAAAAGAAGAATTAAACATAGCTTTTAATAATAAAAAAATCTATACTAAACAAATGAAAATTAACCATCCTGTGATTTTCTCGGTAACCAAACAAAGTCCAACTATTTAAGAAATTTAAGAAAACATTTGAAACTCAAATATACAAATTCTTACCATCCTGTGATTTTCTCGGTAACCAAACAGAGTCCAAATATTTAAGAAATTTAAGAAAACATTTGAAACTCAAATATACAAATTCTCTTTCTCTTTTCCAGCATTTTCTCCCCAACCAAACAGTATATTACTCACAAATAAAAAACAACTTAAAAATAAAAATAAAAAATAAAAAAAGAAGAAGAAGAAGAATAAAATTAACCATTTGCAGTTCAGCTCGTTTCTGAAGCCTCTCTCCAACGCGCTCTTCACAGAGTTGGACTTGCCCGCGCAAATCGGAGCGGCGCTGTGTTTGGCTTCGACGATCGACGTCGTTCTGGACCCGGACCCAGCTAGGCTGGTGAGGATGTTGCCGAGGTCTAAGAAGTTGTTGAAATGCGAGAGCTTCAAGGCAAAGTCGACACTTCACGCGCTGATTGTGAGCATCTCAACCCCTCTAAACCTAGATCTCTCTCTCTCTCTCTCTCTCTCTCTCTCAACCCAAATACAAATATCTGATTTTAAGATTTAAAAAATTAATTTAATTAAATTTTAAAAAATTACAAATTCAAAATTTTATTTTTAATTTTCTGACGTGGCTTTTTAAAAAAAAAAAAAAAATGTTGATGTGTTATTTAAAAAATGCAAACTAAAATATTTTGGTACTTTGATCCTTTTTACTTTAGGGCATTTTGGTAATTTTGATAATTGGGTAATTGGAGTTTACCCATTATAATTGGATTGGGTTGAGTTTGGGTTAGAAGCAATTAGTTAAATGGGTTTTAATAAGTGAATGGGTTTTATATACTCTAACCCAATTATGCCCACCTCAAACCCACCCATTTGACACCGTACTCATGATGAACTATGTCAATGTTGTCTAATGGTCCACCCACCCAATAAAAAGGAAAAAGAAGCATAAGGCAGTTTCATAACTATGTAAAATTGTTGATTCAAATACTTATAATTTTTGCCATCGCGTTTAAAAGTTATTTTCATAAATTTGTTTGAATTTATCAAATTTATTGAAATTTGCTCTAAAACTTTTTTGTGATATCTTCTTTTAATCAAACATGACAAAATAAATACATAAAAGAATTAACAATCACATGATGCAATTTAATATCTTATTATCATGTACATATGTGCTTAATATAAATCTTCAAGATTTTGTGTGAAAGTCAATGTCACTATGTAAAGGCCTGTTTGGATAGGTTGTTCACAAAGGTGCGTTTTAAAAATGCGGCGTTTTAAAAATGTGCATTTTGAAAATATCATTTTAAAAACCACAGATAAGCATTTGGTAAAAATGTGAAAATATGCATTTTTTTTTTTTTTAAAGTTACATTAAGCTTTTGGATAAGATGTTTTAAAAATGGCTGTTTGGAATGTAAATTCCAAAAAATGACTTAACTCTTTTGTTAAGGTTATTTTGTAATTTTTCCTTTAATTAGTTTTTTTTTTTAATTATTATTGAAAATATGTAATTAAGCCTGACAATTACATTAATAATAATAACAATAATGATATTATCGTTGTTGGAATTCATGGAGGGAAATTTATATAATTTAAAATTGGAAGAAAAAAAAAACCGTCAAGAGGAAGATATTAAAATGATTAGGAAAATGATTATATTAAAATAATTACTAAAAAAATAAGCAGAGCTAATTGGTATAACTCAAGGGTATCAAACAAGTATTAAAGTAAATTTAAGATCATAAAATAAGCAGAGCTCATCAAAGTCATTGACAAAGAGTTGAAACTTGAAAGTGGAGGTAGATAATGTTGTCATTAATTCATCCATTTTTTTTAATAAGATAAACAAGTTTTGGCCCAAAGAAAAAGGAATAGTAGTGACCTCCAATTCATGAGGTAAAGGTCCCTGACCGATTATGCTGCTCCCTTGGGATTATTAAGTCATCCATATAGTTTCAAAAAAGTGAGTATTCAAGGTTGTCATTTTTTTTTATCAACCTCATCAAAGGATGTATACTTCTACCACCAATGGTAAAGTTTTGTCCCAAAATCACTTAGCAGCAATGAGCCAATAACGATCATTGTTGACAAATATTTGATACAACTCTAAATAATTCTCATTTTTCCTTTCGGGCAATGTCTATATGATACTTAAAAATGAAGAGTAGCAACAAAGCTCAAATGGCAGCTCATAATAAGTTTATTTCCCCACTTAGAACCTCTTCGTTTTCGAATCACTTTTCAATAGTATCATCCCAGAAAGCTTGTTGAGCTCATATACCAATCCAACTGAGAACAGGAAACATGTTGTTATACAAACTCGATGGACCGTGCTAGCAGCAATTAGAGCCATTGCTTCTGCTATTAAAACATCACAGACTTTCCTATAGTTTTCCCAAAAAATGAAGCTAATCCAATATTAGTAAAAATACGTGTGCAAAAACAGAATGAGCATTGTAGTTGAACTCAAAACCCACCCACCTCTCAACTAGGCTATTCTATACCATGGTTGAAATATATGATTTGTGTTTTTAATTTTTGAATTTTGACGTTGATCAAGAGTGACAAAATATAATGAAAACAAAAATTATGTTAAGCCTAGTTACACAACTTCAACAAACAAGATATGAAGAACATATATCCCAGGTCAAAGTTTTGGCAAATAACACAGTGAAACACACTTCTTTATAAACACCTCCAGCCCAAACTCTCTCTGCATATCTAAATTTACATGCTCAGATATGAGGATAATGCTCAGCACAGCACAGTGTATCAATACAGGTGGTAGAGAGGGGAATCGAGATAGCCTTCATCTTTGAAAATTAATTCCAGGAAAAAATCAAAAAGAGCAGCAACTAAGATTCCACTGCTTATCCTAGTCCTAGACAACATCTCAGCTAGTCAGAGGCCCAGTAACTATTATACTCCTAAGGATATGAAAACTGTATAGATATTGCTATATTGAACAATGTGTACATGGCAAGTATATATAATTCAACTAACTCTCTAATACTAAACGACCTTTAGCTTTGATTTATACAAGTAAACTACTGTTATTTTACAAGAAATTCACACTAGCTTGACTTGCTTTCCTTCTTCTTCTTTTCTCTCTTCTAGACCAGGATTAAGCTTTCTTTTAAACTTGTTGTCTTCTATTCTCTGATACTCCCCCTCAAGATTAGCCAGGGAATGAATGTTAACTAGGCTTATCTTGGTTAACATATCTCCTATCTGTGACTTGGTCTTAATGTGCAGCAATCTAATTACTTTTGCAATGACTTTATCTCACACAACATGTTAGTCAATTTCTGTGTGTTTCGTCCTCTCATGAAACACAGGATTGGCTGCAATGTCGAAGTGCAGCTTGCCTATTAGCAATCCAACCCCACAGTAGCAACATATCTCTAGATTAATGAGATCACAATTCAATAGCAATCAGATCACATCCAATTCATCATCATTCAATCATTTCAAAAAAAAAAAAAAAATGTATTAGAAGCTTATGAACCACTTGGACACTAGAAGAATTAACTTTGGTTCCTAGTCCTACTAATCTGAAACTCAGTACCAAATACTATAATTCTTTTTGAGTTGTAATACTTTTAAAACCTAAGTACAAATTTGTACTTTTAAACTGACAAATTTGTAATTTTTGCTCTTTTCCCCTTTGTTATCAAAATTATGCCCCACTACAAGCATGTAGAGATAGACATATCTAACCCTCAACTCCCCAGCAGCACACATAAATAGATTCCAAAATCTGTCAAACTCAGAGAGCTACCTCACATAGAGAGGATTCACAAACACTATACTGGAAGTGCATTTACAATACCTGTTAAGCTTTTTATCACTAAAGAATGCAAAAAATTGATTTTTTTATCAAAAAACCATTAAACACAATCATGATTCTTGATGAGAAACATAATAAAGAAAACTCCTTTATCCATTTATTCCTAGCCCACCAAAAAAAAAAAAAAAAAAAAAAAAAAAAACAGAGGACTCTGATTCTAATGATATCTATGTGTCTACAAATATAAAACAATAATTATAATCAAAACCCAAAATGGGCAAGTCTCAAAAGCAGCCAAAAACCCAAATAAATCCACAACCCATGAAGAAACAAAAATAGCAGAAGCAACAAATCTCTCAGGCAAAATAAGTTCTAAAATTTTGATTTTAAATTCAAACAATCACGTAACCCACCATGTAAAAAGCCCAAATCTATAACATAAATTCAGCAGAAGAGGAACGGAGAATTGTTACCTGGCAAGCGAGATGAAGAATGAAGCAGAAGCAGGAACAAAGAATTGAGAGCCCGTGGAGACAGAGAGAACAAAGCAGTAGATATACATGGAGGAGTATAGATTGACTGAGAAAATAGAAGAGGAGATATACGTGAGGGAAGGGATAAAGCTGGTATTTCCTATCCAATTGGCGCTATTTTGATTTTTTGAAGAAAAAAATAGCGGTTAGCCCATTTGCATTTTTGAAAAAGCAAATATAAATGTGAAAAATCTGGATTTTGAAAACGCAAACGTGCTGATTTTGTGGAGCCAAACGATTTGGCAAATCAGCTTTTGTCTAAAACGCCCGTTAAGATTTTATAAACAGTTTATCCAAAAGGGCTCTAAATTTGCAGTGGATATTAACTTTGCACTATTATATGATTCATTGGGAGGTGATTCTAATCATGATTCTCCTTATAAAACAAAATAATCAGTGTCACTAAGTTGCAAGACTTTTGGCCATCAACACTCCACTTAAGGTAAAAAAAAGTTAAAAAACTAATAACACACAAAAAAACAATTCTAAATATTTTCATGGAAAATTATTCTGCACTATTAAAGATTGAGAATAATGACATGATATTCCTTATTCTCACATGAATGAAGGGTCATATTATGAATTTAATTATAGGACTCACCACTTATGTGAAATACTGGAGTACTACATCGTTCTACTTCAAAAGTACTTAATAATCACTCATATATCCACTGTGTTGACATATAGATTGTTATAAAAAGTTCAGGAGCATATAATTTTTTTTAATTTGTTTAGGTGATATATTGTGTATTTCTTTTATGAAATGAGGTGATATTTTGTAATATAGTATCAGTGATTAAAAGTGATATTACATAGTTCAGGACTTATAACCCATAAGCTATGGAAAAAAACAAATTTAGATAGAAAAATAGTTATGTCAAAACACTACGAAAAAAACAAATTGTGGACCCAATTCAATTCAGTGGAATCTTTTATTCACATTTTTTTTTCCATCTTCTTTTTAGATAATAGGCACTGTAACTAGTATACTTGTGATTGGTTTAATCGAAATTTTTGTTTATGGTTCATATTTCGGATTGGGTTTCAAACAGTGAAAGGTTATATAGAGTGGTCTAGAGCAGGAAAGCGCCTTGGCTTATTCCAATGGTTCGTGTCCAACACTGCTAAAGAGAAGCTAACAAATGTGCTAATGCACTTGCTAGAAGGGAATCTCTTTTGCCTCAAGATTTTGTTTGTTTTTCTGGCACCTCCAGTGGAGGTTTCTCTGTTGCTTAGATTAGACTCTGCTGGAATGTTGCATGAGCCAAAACATTAGCTCTGTTGTTTCTTTTGTAGTTTAGAACATACCCCTGTTTACCCCAAAAAAAAAAACGGTAGAAGAGAGGTGTGAGGCTAAAGTTAAAGTTGCTGGGCCCAACCTTATTTTGTTTTGTCCATCTTGATTGCCTGATGAGATTTCAGGCTGAAGCTTTCTTGCAAAGAAAGGTGAAGGTAACTAGGTAGGGGCCTCTTTCAATCGAACAAACATTTTTGAAGGCTTTTCATGGTCGCTAGAGACATTCTCGCTTTGCTTTAACAGGAAAAAGTTTATTTGATTTTTTGTATGCTTTTTTTAGGCCTGTAGAAAGATTCCCTTTTGCTTTTGGTTCGATGAAAGGAGTAAATCAAAAGTCGGGATGAGAATTCCGAAATGTTGTTGTAATGGAGTTTGGAAATTATATGGTTTGGATCGAAAATGAATTTATTAATCATCAAATAATATGTTTTAATATTTTCAATGAAAATGTTCAAAGTTCCACTCTAACTAATGAAACAAAAAATCAATTTATTAATCTATAGTCCAACATGTTGTATTTTACTTGCTTGTGTTTCATTATTTACTTTCAGTTTCATCAAACTTTTTTTTTTATATATATATTTTTACTTTTTAGAAAATGTGATTTAAAAATGTCAAGTCATTTTTATTAATTTTGAGTTGATTTTTATTAAGTAATTAAATACTAAGTAATATTGTTCAACTTTTTTAAATTGCATATCAACAAATTGAATACGACCAAAACATGTGGGTAGAGTATAGTTTACTTATCCAAATTAGATATGATTGTGAAAGCATGTGTTTGTGTTTTTGTCTTTATGTACTTCTATTGATGAACTTCAACTAAATGGGATTTCTTGTGAATTGGGATGATCAAATCCAACATGTCCACCAGTTAATTTTTAAGAAAAATGATGTAACAGATAGTTATTGGTGAACAAAAAAAGCAATTTCAGTGGTAGATTCAAATTAGAACTAATAACTACTTACCACTTAAAATTTATTATGAAAATATTATAAACGTAGAACTTCTCAATTTTTAAATTAAAATCATTAAACATAAAACAAATTAAGATCCCATGAATATTGCATGGTTTTGTACTATGAATGGGCTAATTTACTCGTAGGACCAATTAAGCACAAAACAAAGAGAAGAGAAATGAGGGCGGGAATAGCAATTTATGAGTGATCACATCTGATCAAGTAATAAAAGAAAGAAAAAATCCACACAAAAAAAAAAAAAAAAAAAAAAAACCATTCAACATCAATTACATATTTTATTTTAAATGGAAGATATCTGGTGTAAAATTGAAAAAAATTCATTATTTGGTCATGTCATGTCATAATGTATCTTCACCCAATAACAATTTAATTGAAATAATTTCAAGTGCATGTGACTTTTCTTTAAAAATTATTAAAATCATGGAAATTCACTTAAAAGAAGGTGATGTAATTTATTGGAATTTGATTTTTTTTTTTTTCTTTTTGGAGAAACTATTGGAATTTGAAACTAACATTTTGAAGTTCATCTGTTCAAGCAATTCAACTAATAAATAAGATGTTAATGATAATAGTGGTTGTCATTCACACAACCAAAAAAAAAAAAAGAGAAAGAAAGAAAGAAGAAGCATTATCATATATAGAAATCATATTAAAAAGTTGTACACGTGACAAAAAGCATGAACCATAAATCCATATAACTTGTGAAGAGTTTTGTAATGTAGTGGCTTTGTTTTTTTTCCCCCTTTATGATGAGAATTAGGGTTTGAATTCCTCCTCTCCTATTATTGTCAATATCAAAATTTTTTTTAAAAAAATCTATATTTCTTAATGTGTATGTTTTTTTTTAATCTAATGTCTATGAACTTAACTAAAGCAAGCATACTACTAAATTACTAATTAAGTGAAAAGGGTAAAAGTTATGAATAGTTTTTAGGTGTTGTACCTTAGATTCTTTAGTTAAAATTAAATAGGTGGTTACATTGATCAATGCAATATAAAAGATGTAATCTTTTCTATATACAATTAAAATCAATTATGTGGGTCATTGATCAATGCAAGCACATGTTTAGATTTAATTAGAAAACTTAAGGTACAACACTTAAGTAACTATACATAAGTTTTGTCTAGGTGAAAATATACTATGTATACCTAATTTGAGTTAGATTCTATTTTAGCTTTCAAATTTTGAAAAGCATTTTTTAGTTCTCAAAATATCATATGCATAACAAGTTATTTAATTCATTACCTTATTGTTACGATGAAAAATCACATGAATTTGTCGTATTTTGACGACATAGGCATTTTTTTTTTTTTTGGATGAACATGACATAGGGCATAATTATTATTATTATTATTTTGATGAACACGACATAGGCAATAATTATAACAACAATGTTACTCAATAGCTACTTTTCTTTTACAATCAAGTGTACTCAATAGCTAACTTAGTATGTTCCATATGTATCTTTTTTTTTAAATATGTACATAATTATAATCCACACCGAGCAACAATCAAATTCAACTTCAAGAAATCAATTTTCAGATACTTCAAATTAGCAAACAATTGAAAGAAACCATGATTGATTGATGAATGATGACCATCTTTTGTCAAATAAATGCAACACAAAAGGTTTATACTTGTATTTTGGCCATGCCAAAATCACCCTAATCATCACATTTTACTTAGGTGATAAGAGATCTTCTCCCAAAAAAAAAAAAAAAAACCTTTGGAGCTAAGAAGACTATCATTACCGATTGAAGCACTCAAATGTCAAATCATTGTTCAAAAACCGACAAAGTGACCGGCCCATCCAGTCGCATCTTCCCAAGTAACGGCTAACACTACCCACTATAGCCCGTCACCATGTACCTCCTCAGGGCCCACACCATCCCAACGGTCACATTTGCCTTAAACAAACTCTGAAAATTCACAACGTTTAAGTTTTCAACCTACAAACCTTTTCTCTTATATAATCCTCACTCTCTCCGAAACCCTTTCATATTCTTTGGAAAACAACAACCTTTGAAAAAAAAAAAACACAGATTCTTTTTCTTTCTTCTTCAGGTTTTGTGTGTGTTTCCAAACAAAGAAGATGATGCATTGTCTTGTTGTACTTTCCATTTTCGTTTTGTGTGTCTCAGTTTCACACAACAACGGTTTGGTACAAGCGGACAATGCGCCATCTCCATCTCCAAACCCAAACCCAACACCAACGCCAACAAAGTCACCCTCTCCATCAACTTCTCCGACCAGTCCTTCACATTCTCCGGCGACTTCTCCGACCACTTCTCCGGCTTTATCGCCGCCTACGTCAACTCCGACAATTTCTCCGGCATCCCCTTCAAAGTCTCCGGCTTTATCGCCGCCTACGTCCACTCCGGCAATTTCTCCGCCATTGTCGACCCCACCGGCAAAATCCCCTTCAGTTTCACCGGCCAAATCTCCGGCAAAGCCTCCGGCACTGTCGGTTTCTCCCACCCCAAGTCCGTCGGCAAATGGGTCTTCTCCAATTCCGTCCCCTGTAAGTCTTCCGACGCCGGTTTCATCTCCGACTACCACTCCGGCGAGCGCTCCAGAATCGGTTCCTGTCGGGGCTCCGAATCTGCCACAGCCTCCTACTAGTGCCGCCACTCCAGAGACCCCAGCGGGCATTCCATCGAGTTCGGCAACTCCGGCGGAGGCACCGGTAGTGGTTCCGAAGAGTAGTACACCAAGTACGGCGCCGGCAATTTCTTCACCGGAAGCGGCACCAGGCCCGGTTAGTGATGAGTCGGGTTCGGATTCAAAGAATAGGGTTCGGGTTATTTTAAGTGGCCTGGCTGTTATGGCTGCTTTGACTCTCTAAATAAATAAATAATTTTTTTTTTCTCCCACATTATTCATATTTATTTGGTATTGTCACTAATATTTTGTAAGACTTACTGTATTTCTTTTTTGAATATTTTGTAGTCCCTGTTGTATTATTAATTTCTTAATGAATGATAAATGTATTGTTATTATCATTGTTCCTCTGATGTATTCTTAATCTTTTGATCACGTTTTTGTGCCTAGAAGGCTCAAACAATCCAACCTAGTTGGCCAGTATTTTCTTCTATGGTTTTCTCAGATATATATGGTAGTATTAAAAAAAAAATTCCCTTACAAAATGAAAACTGGCACTTTTAAAACAAGGAAAAAATGGATTTACTGCTACAACTGTAGAAGTCCTTGAACCCCCTAGTAATGTATTATGTATGTTCCTGGGTACAATTTTTTTTCCTGAGATTTTTTGTCGGGTAAAAGCAACAGCGCACACATGCTTCCCATACACATGCGCGATACTTCACATCATATGTTCAATACACGATTTCAATTGCGCGGTCGTGTGTAATTAACACCACCCTTATTTGTTTAAGATTTGACTGGACTGTACACGGGTGAAAAAAACTGTACAACATGTATCCAAAAATGATCATGGATCCAATGTAGAACAGAAGATTTACTAGTGCACAGAAGTTTAATTGTCATGTGTAGAAGATTTACTAGTGCACAGAGAAGTGTTACTCTGATTGTCAAGTGTAGTTTAGCTCTGTAACCAGGAAATGGACCAATACTTTGGGCTAGAAATTGTTGGAATTCCACAACACCCCCCCCGGGCCACACTAGATTATTTTGTGCTAGCCCAACAAGGCAGAGTGGAGTCACCGTTGGACCACTTTTTCCATATCATTAGGCCCATATACATAATAGCCCATGGGGGAGAGTTCATTTTAAACAATTTGGATCTGGTTTCTGTACTTCAATCACTTTTAAAAAGTATGGTTGAAACCTATGAATAATAGTAAAAATAAGTTGAATGGTAAAATAAATTAGTAAAAAATAAGCTAATCAAACAGACTCTTTAGATACCATTTATTACTGAAAACTGAAAATACTATAGCAAAATAATTTTTAAATGTGTGAATAGTGCCGTGAGACCTAGTTTTAACTTAACATTTGCTGAAAATTATTTCATTATTTAGCTTATTTTTGCTACTATTCATGGGCCCCATTGCACCTTTTGACACTATTCATGGACCCACTTTACTATTTCAACTAACTTTTGCCTTTATTTACAGTACTTTCAACAATAATTTTTCAGTTTCAGCAAAATAAACGATATTCAAACACATTCTAAGTTTGTGATTTAAAGTTTTAAATAGAAAGAAGAGGCTAGTTCTTTGACGGTGTTTTTAACTTTTATCTGTTTTCATTGCTTGAATGAAATTAGCTAATCGATATGAAGATTGATGGTATTCATTTCTAAATGGTGAAGATTAAAAATAGAAATCTGATTTTTCTTCACACCCCCCCCCCCCCTTTTAAATTCACAAAAACCCTTTTTAATTATGAGTTTTCATTGCTAGAGAATGAAATAGGAAATCGGTATGAAGATTGATTGAGTTTTCATTAAAGAATAGACCAAAAAACAAATTGAATTCTTATTTTTCTTCCCCCTAAATCCACCAAAACTCTTTTTATTTAATGAACTCCTGGAAAGGGTTAAGCCAAAAGAAGAAGAAGATGCTTGAAAATAAACTAAAAGAACATTATTTGAAGTCTGAATCAAAACTTTAACGTTGGAGAGAAAAGCATGGATGGGACATGGGAATTGGGATAAGCATGGGTCTTTCCTTTGTCGACAATCTGCAATAACTATCAATTGCAGAATCGACAATTTGGCCATGTACTAGTTACAACCATTTTAGACTTAAGAGACTAGTGTCTGTCATAGTCCCACCTAGGATAATTTGATTAGAGATTGAGACCTCGTGATACACACTTTAGTTCTTATCCATTTTGGATAGCCATCTCCATTCTCTATCTCCTCACTAATTATCTTATGAGTCTGATCACACGCATGTACACTAATTATTTTATGATTCAAATCACACGCATATATGACAAGACAGTATTTTATATGTTTGTGAGATGCATATGTCAATGAGATACAATAAATATATACAAAATTTTTACTGCGCATGATCCATAATTTTTATATGGCTCACAAAATACCATCTCCTTTACTTCGAAGTTTGAACATACATTTTTGTCTTGATAAAATTTTGAAAAAATATTATTTTTACATGTGTTCATTACTAAACTATTTTTATTATTACATAAATCACAATATATCACATTTAAGATTTTTTTAAATACATATTGTTTAAAATATTGGTATTGTTTTTCCTTCTTGATATCAAATCAACCTATAATTTTGAAGCATAAAAATGAAATCGTATTTTGAGGAAATAAAAGGAAGAAAAATATCCTCATATATTTTTATTATTAAAAAGAAGGTTAAAATATGAATTTATTTTGTTTATTTTAACTTATTGTTTGCGTGTGTTATAATAATTTAGATTCTTATAAAATCATCATTCAAATTCTTTAGTAATGCACAAAAATTATAATAGAGGACAGCGTGGGTCCACAAATATTGATTTGTAATTAAATTTTTTTAAAAAAAAAGCCTAGAAAAAGTATTTTTAAGGAGTTAATTGAAATAAACAAGATACATACATTAAACATGTCTTGCAAATAAAATTTATTTTAATGGAACGAGAATAATGATTTTTTTTTTTTTTTGGTTGATAATTGGCACAAGAATAATGTTAAGGTTGCAGTTTTTTTTTTTTTTTTTTTTTTAATGATGGCTTAATTTAAGTTCATACAAATAAAAAAAAATCACCTAATTCAGTTGTATTAGCGTTTATTTAAGAATTATTTAGTTCTAATAGTTTATTTGCATAATATAAGACATAAAATTAAAATAAAGTTAGATTATAATAAAACAAATTGAAATTTAGATTATTTGAAATTTTTTTTAGAAGATTTTCAAAGAGTTCATTAAGGAAGGATGTTCAAAATTTCAAATCACATACAAACAGTATATAAAATAAGCAAAAATTTAACTTATAATCATTCTCAAATGTGAAATTTTATCATACAATATACAATTCTAATAATTATGAAAAAAAAAAAAAGTGAAAATTTTTTAGGACTTATTATTGCTTTTTCTTTTTTTTTTTTGAGGGGAAAAAAAAAATTGATCCCAATTGAAATTTTGAAGTGAGGTCAAAAGTGGACCACACCTCAAAAAACAAACCACAAATATTTGCAAAATAACTTGAAACTCTCTGTCTCTCTGACTCTTTGTGTGTGGAGCAAAGGATCAATGAGAACAGTTGAGAATGGAGGAGTGGCATGCAATTACAGGCTAAGGAGAAGAAGCTACTATGGTTTCAGGGAACTGAGCTTACTTGAGAAGCCACAAATTCTGAGAATTCTTCGAAACGTTTCGATGATATCTCTACTCAGAAACGGCCTTTATACTCGTTGCCCGTCTCCTGCTAGAAGCACTTGCATTTTCAGGTTACCTCACTCTTTCATATATTTTTGGTTATTGGGTCTCTCTAAACTTTTTTTGTTTGCCAAGAAAAGAAGAGAAAGTTTTGATTTTGGTTCCTGAGAAAACTGAGGAAAAAGGCAGGGAGAGTTTTGAATACTGTGTGTTGTGCTGGTTTGGTTTCTGAAAAAAAAGGGGGGGGGGGGGTGGGGATTTTGGATTAAAGTTAGCTGATGCTGGTGTTGGTTTTAGTTTGATTGCTGAGAAAGTATGGGAAAAGAAATGAAAAATGAAGTTTTGAATTTTAAAAAAGTAAATGAAGAAATCAAGCTTGGTTAAGCTGAATAATAAAGTGGGTTCAGTTTGATTGGTGCAGCTATGTAATGAAATTTTATTATTGTCTGTCTTGGGTTTGTTTGGTTTCTGAAAGAAAAAGAGAAAACTTGGCTTAAATAAATGAAAAAGAGAAAACTTGGATTGGGTTTTGTTTGATTGCTGAGAAGTGTAGGGAAAATAAATGAAAAAGGAAAATCTGATTTTAGAGTAAATGAAGAACTCGGCTTAGTTAAGCTGAATAATTAAGTGGGTTCAGTTTGGTTGGTGTAATATAATTATATAAGCAATGAAATTTAATCATTGTCTGTTGTGCTGGTTTGGTTTCTGAGAGAAAAAAGGAAAATTCGGCTTAAAGTTAGATAATGCTGGTGTTGGGCTTAGTTTTGTTGCTGAGAAATTGTAGGAAAAGACATGTAAAAGGAATTTTTGATTTTCTATTTTAGTTTTAAAAGTAAATGAAGAACTCAGCTTAGTTGAGCTGAATAATTAAGTGGGTTCGGTTTGCTTGGTGCAAATAATTTGGACAATAACTGGAAATGAATATTATCATTAATATTAATTTGATAAGTGAGTTTGTGTTATTACTTTTGTTTGATAGTAAAAAGTAATAACATTAAGGTTGAGCATAAGATACATACTCTTCTGAATTAATCTAAATATTTGTATAATTGTATTAGTTTCAAGTGTTGAAAAATCTATTGTTTTGTTAAGTTTACTAGGAAATTAAATGGAGTTTCTAGGAAACAATGTGCTAGTGTGTTATTGCTGTTTGATTGCTGAGAAAAGCTGTAAAAAGTAGATTTAATAGAGAAGATCCTTACACTGAGATGACATGATCTCTGTCTTGCAGCATGGATGCCAGCGAGAAATCAAGATCTACAATATTGGAGACATCTAGACATAATAGGGTCCCTGTATATGTGATGATGCCTGTGGACACATTTGGCTTTGATCCTTCAGGGAGTCCAAGGATTAGAAAGTAAGTTTTTTACCCTCTTAATTGTTAGATGTTATGTACATTA
Organism: Quercus variabilis; assembly: GCA_030445155.1. Classification (NCBI taxonomy): domain Eukaryota; kingdom Viridiplantae; phylum Streptophyta; class Magnoliopsida; order Fagales; family Fagaceae; genus Quercus; species Quercus variabilis. Next base: position 4,886,633 of record CP129452.1, on the reverse strand, counting down.
TTGTATGTTTGTGCATTATGTGCAGATATCTCCACCTACGTTGTAATTTTAAAATGATCTTCTTGTCTTTTTAGTTTTATTTGGAATTTTGATGTTGAAGGGAAAGGGAGGAATTTTTTATGTGTTTAGAACACCTTTGCTAGAGGATTGACCTTGATGTCATATCTATCTTTTCTATAAATAAAAGATGATGTTCTTCTAATAGGCTTTTGTTACCTATCATGACTTCTTCCAGATTTAATACACAAACTCATAGATTTTAATTTCTCTTGGTCCATGGTCTTATATTTGTGTTTTCTGTACAATTTCATTGGCGAGAAATAAACACTTTATATGTTGCTGCTGCTTTTTTCCCCCCTCAGAATCAAGGCCTTAACTGTATCTCTAAAAGCACTCAAGTTGGCAGGTGTCCATGGAATTGCAGTTGAGGTTTGGTGGGGAATTGTAGAGCGTTTCTCTCCAGTTGCATATGATTGGTCTCTTTATGAACAGCTTTTCCAACTGATATCTCAGCTGGGGTTGAAGTTGCATGTTGACCTGTCTTTTCACTCAAATAGGCACACTTCATCTGGTGGTAGTGGGGATGTTAGTCTCCCTTTGTGGATTCTAGAGGTTTGGTTGTTAAACTTTGCCACTTTGCTGTTATGTAAGTTTCTCTGATGCATGCTGGTAATGTGCAGCACCATTTGACAGTTCAGCTTTGACATTTCCTTGAGTCAATGTCATTAGTCCTCATGATCCATTGTACCAATGGTGTAGCTGTCCTGATAGCATAAGAATGGCTATAGATAATCCAATGTCATCATTTCTTCTCCAGGATCCCTTTTTGCCTTTGCATATCTTTTATTCTGTGTTCCCATTAGTAGACTTGATTTTGTTTCTGATGTACATAAAGCTATAAATCAGGCCTTTATTGTGTGTTATTAAATTACAGAAACTAATGCTTTTTATTTTTTATTCATTTGCCAGATTGGTGAGCACGATAAGGATATATATTATCGAGACCAAAATGGATTTTCCAATGATGATTATCTTACTCTAGGAGTGGACCAACTTCCTCTGTTTTGTGGCCGGACTGCCCTCCAGTGTTACGAAGACTTCATGTTCAGTTTTGTTAACAAATTTGAGTCCTTTTTAGGAAATGTGATTGAGGAGATAAGTGTTGGTCTTGGTCCCTCCGGAGAGCTTAGGTAAAGTTATAATAGAATCACAAGTATCAAGTTGAAGCCATTACAAGAGTTTCATATGAACAATTTCATGCAGATATCCTGCACATCCTTTTGGTGATGGCAGATGGAAGTTTCCCGGAATTGGCGAATTCCAGTGTTATGACAAGTACATGTAGGTTAAACTCATTCCTCTTAAATTATTAACTTGGTTGATGTTGAAATTTGCTAATGACAAACTTGATTTTCCTCTTAGGATGGAGGACTTGAGGATGGCTGCATCCCAAGAAGGAAAGCCTCAGTGGGGAGATAAGGGCCCACAGAATGCTGGCTATTACAACAGTCTCCCATCTGGGGTTCCTTTCTTTGAAGAAGGAGAGGATGGATTTCTTTCTGATTATGGTCGGTTTTTCCTTGTATGTATCCTATTCATAGTTGCCTACTTTCATGTTTTCATTTCAGACAGCATGGTCAGGGCTTTTTATGTTATGTTTCACAAAAATGTCAACCATTTATTGATTCCTTTTAATCTAGAACCCATGTATGTTGCACATATTGTGTTGAACAGAGGTGGGAATTAGTGTTGTTAACTGTGCAAGACTTATATTTATGCAACTCTGGCATTTAAAACATGTATGCTGTCAGCAGAAAGATGTAACCCTAAAAGATCTAAATTTATACTTGGGAATAAGTCAACTTTTTTTGAAGACTGATGGATTGTATCAGGTGCTCATGAAAAAAAAAAGGGGAAAATTCATTGGTGTCTATTGTAGTGGTAAAGAATTGATGTAGGGTTTGTCATGGGTGACATGTTTGTTTCCTCACTAAGAAAATTCATCATAGAACTGTATGCAAAAGAAAACCAAGCATTTGTCTGGAGATCTATGATTGGCAATATGTCTTTTATTTGTATCTTCGTGTTGTAACAATATTTATAATAAGGTCTTATAAATTTGTCATTTGTTAGCTGGAGCCTAAGGGTTATGAAAACTGATTTATCATGTAGAGTATAAGTAACCTGACTTAATTTTCCATAGGAATGGTACAGTGGTAGGTTGATTCACCATGCAGATGTTATTCTTGCAAAGGCAGCTAATATTTTGAAGCAGTATCAAGGAAACGAGAGAACTACTGTTACATTGGTGGCTAAAATTGGTGGAATATATTGGTCGTACCACACAGTATCACACCCTGCTGAACTTACTGCTGGTTACTACAACACTGCTTGCCGGGATGGTTATGATCCTGTTGCTCTGATGTTATCTCGTCATGGTGCTGCATTGCATATTTCGTAAGATTCTAATTCTTTTGTTTCTTACTGGCTCCATAGACCAAGCTTGACTTTGGATTTTTATGAATGTTGTTATTGCGTCAAAATAACCTCTTGTAGCCAGGGGTGGAACCACTTGAAGCTCAGGGGGTTCATTTGAAATGAACCCTTTGAATTGACCCAAAAAAATATATTAATATAATTTTTAGTGTGCATTTGGATACCGCTTATTTTGCTGAAAACTTAAAATAATAAAAAAAAAAATTTTGATTACTGTTCACTTGCCTTATTGCACTGTTCCAAGAAGGCTGGATTAGTTTAAAAAAAAAAAAAAAAGGGCTGAAATGCAAAACGCATCTGACGCAAACCAAACAAACACTTAGTTGACCCTTAAAATAAAATTTTTAACACGTTGATCCTAAAATTTTTTTAAGCCCAACTGAAATAAATTTGAATATCATCCTCTTATCAATATGTTGGCCTTTTTTAACACACAAAAAAAAAAGCCCAATAACAAATCAATTTGATCTAAAATCTTAAAAAAACTGAGTAAAAAATAAAATAAGCCTAACAACAAACGTAGTAATTTTTTAGTCCTAATTCTTAAACCTTAGAAAAAGCCCATTTAGATCTTAACAAGTTAAATAATTAATAAAATGGGAGATCAGTGGATGAATGATTACTTAGCTGGGTACATTAAAAGAGATGTAGCTCATAGGGTTGATTATGAAAATAACATGCAACAATTTCAAAATATAAAACCTTGTAGAAGGCAATTGCAAAACTTCATGTATTTGAGGTTTTTTTTTTTTGGTGATGTCAATATATTTAAGTTCTCTTTTGTTTTAGATTTTGTATAATTTATGTTTCTTATTGACCCCCTAGAAAATAATCCTAGAGCCGCCATTGCTTGTAGCATTCTCATATCTGAATCTTTTACTATAGCTGCTTAGAAATGAGAGACAGTGAAACCTCACCAGCCTGTCTTTGCAGCCCAGAAGGATTACTTGAACAGGTAAGGGACGTCTTCTTGACTAATTAAATATGCTTTTGATCTTTCATTGTTAGAAATTTATTATTCTTCCATTGAGTCTACCCCTCTTTCATGCTAAATCCACGAATATGTTCTATTAACAAAATCTAATGTCCATTCTTCTGTATGTAAGTGGATGGCTATACTTTGGCTAATATATATGATGTGTGTGTTGGCCTTAACATGTTTGAACCACTGAGCTTGGGGAATGTTAACTTAGCTGCATGTCTAGTTGTTTTCCCTGCAATTCACCTGTTTTTTCCTCGTCTTTCAATTGCTTATGCATAGGTTATATCTATCCATCTTTCAATAGAGCTGATTATTTTCAATGCAGATTCGAACTGTTTCAAAGAAAAGGAGAATCAATGTGATTGGAAGAAATAACAATGAACGATTTGACAAGGTAATTACCATTCTTTTCTTGATATGATTTGATTTCAGCTTCTTACAATTCTTTGTAACATATTGTCAAACCACCATGTGTGTGTGTGTATTTGTACTGTAATCAGGGTATAATCAATAAAATATGACTTTATTGTCGTTGTTCTTTGCTATTTCAACTTTTCTTTATAAGCAATATGAGTGATTTAGGTAAGTGTCTTATCCAGTCGAAACCACTTTTATTTATTTTTTTCCTTTTGATCCGTATCCTCACATGTTTCCTTTTCTTGCAGGCAGGATTATGGCAAATATGTGCAAACTGTTACCATCCACAGTCAGATTTTGTAACATCATTTACATTTTTCAGGATGAATGAAAAGATTTTTAGGGTTGAAAACTGGACAAACTTTGTCCCCTTTGTTAAAAAGATGAGCGCAGAGTTGTAAAAATACCTCTAATTCTTTTTCTTTTTTATCTTTTTTCATTTACTAAACTATCAAGAATGGTTGTTCCACTTCCATAGTATATATATATATATATATATATATATTTTTTTTTTTTACTTTGGGTTGGGTTGGGGGGTGGGGGTGTAAAAGTGTTTGTAACTTACTAGCCTATAGTGGTGGAGGACTTGATAGCCCATGATAAAGAGGGCAGAATATGTAACAGACTTATTTCTATTTAATATTATGAACTCCATGTTTCTACCAAAAAAAAAAAAAAAACTTACTAACTTATTGAATGTTGAGGATATATCTTTCTATTCAGATTGAGTGTGTACTGAGGACCTGACTTTTGATAATATTGGACATTTACTCAAAGTAACAAAAGCGTTATTAATGGCAAGAATAAAAAGGTAGAAATTAAAGGATTCATCGCTTTGGAATATAGCATTGGATGCCTATTTGACAATCCAGAACTCCAGCAGATGGAGGGGTATTTATTAGATGTGAAGCTGGTCTTGCAACCATGCTTGTTGCTCTTATGTAACTTGCAGAAGTTTCTTGTCCAGAAGGTGTAAAGTAAGCACCGTTCAGCATCACATCTTCATCTGACCTCCAATTCCAATTCTGCCACTCCCCAGATTCTGAGTTTTCACGTTTAGTCACCTGAAAAATAAGTACATTTGAGAAAAAAAAAAGTTTGTTGGAATCAGATTCAAGGGGCTGGATCATGCAGGTAAAAGTTTGGCTGAGTCTGATGATCAGATCTAAACTGACACATGTCCTCCCGAACTAGCACTTGTTGGGTTAGGTGAAGGTTTCACCTTCTGTTTCCGGTTTGTCTGTCTTTGATATATAGTTTCTATATACTGGTTCAATCAATTTGTGCTGCACTCTTTTATTTTGAACTTTCCTTATGTGGTCCATTGTGTTTAACTCTCACACTAAAGCAGCTAGGAGGATTGCGGTACAATAAAAGCTCCCTATCTATGTTTTAATGGTCTTCACGTTCTGTTTATCATTGATTAATGATAGAGTTTGTTGACAGAGAAACACTTAAAATGGCAATTTCATGATAGTTATGTATAATAAAAGCTCCCTATCTATGTTCTAATGGTCTTTATGGTCTGTTTATAATTGATTAATGATGTTAGTTGTACTTACCAAAAAAATTAATGATGTTAGTTGTAGAAAAAGGGAAACCCTTAATGGCAATTTCATGATAGTTACGTATAATAAAAGCTCCCTATCTATATTCTAATTGTCTTATGTTCTATTAATAATTGACTAATGATATACTTTGTGTATCGTTGACTTCAGTCTAATTGTAATTAAATGACACTGACCAAGCTTGGTTGCAATTTCACAGGGAAACTGACCTCTTTTGTGGAGTTGTCATCATTTGCAATAAAGACATTTCCTTGGCTATTAATTGTGGGATTGGCACTTCCACCAATTGCATACATCTCCCATCCAGCATAGAAATTGTTTACAATGTGAAAATATCCATGCCTACACCTGCAAAATTTTGAAAAATATATAGTTTAAAATATTGCATTTCTCCTTTCACAAAAGCTCATGGAAATTGAGATTAGAAAGAGAAGCATGAATCTGTGAATATTTGCACAAACTTTTCTGCTAGATTGATAATTCAAATACCTTGGCATTCTTTGAACCAGTCCTGCCCCAAAGAAGTTGAAGGCAATGGTAACTTGCATATTCTTGTCATCAAGGAAGTCATCATTATGACCCATGAGCATGACTTCATTATGATCAAACATGTAGCTGTTTGAGATTGTTATAGATGTTGATCCGTATACAGCATCAATAAGTCCATCATAGCAATTTGATAGTGTGCAGTGATCAATCCACACATCCCTAGCCCCAAATATGGATATACCATCTCCATCTGATTTTTCATCAGAATGCTGTGGTGCTACCTGCCCCATGGCTTTCCATGCTGGTATGCAGTCATGTACGTAGATGTTATGTATGATGATGTTACTCGCATTTTGAATAGTTATGCATGGTCCATCTGATATTTGTATGTTAAATCCTCTACCATCAATGGTCTTGTATGAGCTCATGATAAGCTCTTCCTTTAAAGTGATGACCATGTCATGATCGAAAATGATCCAGAGAGGTGCTTCTTGCACTACAGCGTGCCGGAGAGTGCCTGGAACTGGGTTATCAGGGTCATCATTGTCTGAATCTTTGACAACATAGAATTCACCATCTCTTCCTCCAATAGCATTGCGTCCGAACCCTACTGCACAATCAGCTAGCATCTTGCGGTTGGTTTCCCAGTCAGGGTCACATCTCCAGCAGTCATCAATAGGGTTTCCAGTTCTGCATGATCCTGTTCCCAACTGCCTTCTAGTCGAGCTCCTGTTTATGTAGCATAGATCAAAGAACTTTTAAGACATACAAAACCAAGTATAAAAGTTATAACAAAGATACATCTTTATTATGTTAGCTGAATTTATAGAAGACCCTTATAAATATTGGACAAAAAGAAGGAAGCATTCGTTAATTTTATGTGTTTGGATTAACTTTTGTTGAAAGTCGGGGCACTTTAAAAAAAAAAAGAAGCGAAGTTTTAGAAAGTTGCATATAAGTAAATAAGCTAATAAACTAAAAAATACATTCACATATATAAGCACACTGTATTAGGATGTATACAAACCATTCAGTTGCTTCTGATATCTGCATCAATGTACGTGCAGAGGATGGAAGGGTGGCATATAAGAGCATAACTAAATAGAAGAGAAAGAAAGCAGACATTTTAGAGAGAGAGAGAGAGAGAAGAGGGGGGGGGGGGGGGGGGTCTTTCAACTATAACAACATTGGTTGATTCTGAGAAGCTAACTGAACTACACTGATAATTTGATGATGTGGACGCATATATACATACAACATGCAGTGCCTTTGTTCATTAAATAATGTGATAAATAGGTTAGGTAGACAATACATTATAGCTTTGCCTTTTCCCTGATTATGTTGGAAATGTGTAACTCAAAAAACCAAGAATGAAATTCAAACAAGTACCAAAATTGGCAAAGGTAATGGAAGTGATGGTGGCATTAGCTGGAAAATTCAAGAGTCTAGTTGATATGGCGTAAAAAACTGTTGGGTTGGCCTTTATATCTTTGGCTTTGAGAATTTTGGTTTAGAAGAAGGAAAAAAAAAAAGAACAAGTTAGGAATTAAATAGGAACCGCAAAAACTGGTTTTCTTGATCATGTTGGTCCGTGGAAAGAATGCAACTTGAGGGAATAGACAGTTTCGTAATACACCAAGTTTGGATCATGAATCTCTCTCTCTCTCTCTCTCTCTCTCTCTCTCTTGATAAATTGGATCATGATTCTTGAAAATTCATATTCATTGAAATGGGATTATTTATTTATTTATTTATATTATATAAAAGGATAGAGGTACATGCATTATTATTGACTTCATTATATTGTTGAAAACCGAAAAGTTCGGTTGCAGAGTATCAGTATTCAGTACTGTAATTCAGCAAAAGTTATGGGTCCTATTACTATAAGTTATCCAGGCAAGGCTAATTAACAATTGTACGTATAGTGAATTCAATGCCACATTGCTATTTCAGTCTCAAGGAAAATACTCAAAATCGAAAAGGAATCTAGCACGTGAGATGTTTGGTAATGTCCATATAACCTTTATTCTGTTAGATGCATCCTTATATAGTTATCCATGCACAGACAAGTTTTTAAAAACCAATATGTTTATTAGGGAGGGAACTAGTACAAAGTTTATCCCTAAACTAGTTTGAAAAAAAACTTTTTAAATTTATTATATATTTTTTTTGGACGTGAATTTTGAGAAAAAAAAAAAAAAAAAAAAAAAAAGCGCTACTGACAAAGGAAAATTTTATTATTAATTTATAGACTGAACCATGCTTGATTTGATTGTTTTTCTATATATTTATGTTTTAACTATACTGTACTTGGTTCTCAAAAAAAAGAAAAAGAAAAGCTAGAATGTACTTTCCTCTTCTTGTGTTCTCATTGTACAGTTTTTGGGTGTGAATAGAAATTCTATTTACACCCAGAAGAAAGAAAAACAAATGGTCAAGTGTTTAAAGACGTGTTTCTATTCTCACCCACAAAATTTCAAAATTTATCTAATTATTCTAGCCATATTTTAGATTTTTTAAGGAAAAATTTTTTTTTTGAATTTTTATTTTGGCACTTTGAAATTTACATTAGCTTTGCTATAAATGAATTTTTATTAAATTTCAGTTTATCTCATTCCATAATAAACAACTTCTATCTACAAATAATTTACTGTCAATCCAATTGTTCGATTGAACAAAGCGATATCTCTGTGCCAAAACGTTTCATAAAACATAAAAGAAATCACCTCAAAACGGATAGTCATGTGCAAAATCAGGATTTTGTGAAAATTTTGATACATACACTGACAGTGACACACATATAAAAAATAAAGTTTAGCTAACTTCTAACTCTCACAAAAAAAAAAAAAAAAAAAAAAAATTAACATAAGTACATATTTTGAAAATTTAACCATTAAATTACATGTTATTTATGTTGTTAACACGCATGTCAAACTTTATGTTAATAAGATGTTATTTACTATACAATCAATAAACTTAATTTTTTATGCATAATTTTATATTAAAAACTTAAAATTTAAACATTTAATTGGTGACATAGCTTTCAATTTTTTATTTTTTTGAAAATTTTACAACTATGGGGAATATAAAAATAAAATGTAATTCAATAGTGAATTTATCAAAATTTACATTCAATAAAAAAAACTATTGAGTGAAGCTATAATAATAATAACAAAATACAAATTTTAGATCTTTTGAAGATATTAAAAGTTTCATTAAAACTTCTTATGTTGACATGCAAAGCAGAAGAATTCGAGTGAAGTTATAGTTATTGTCTACGAACTAGTTTGTAGCTTTGTGTAATGTCTTATTCATTATTCATATGTGAATCATTATTTCTTTTTTTATTTTATTTTATGTTTTTTAACTTGTCAATTGTAAGAACCTACATTGAATAAAACAAATAGTATAAACAATAAGCTAAAATGCAAAACTGACCCTCTAAGTTTCAGCTTTTGTCATTTTAGTTCTTTAAGTTTCAAATTTTGTCAATCCAGTCCTCCGTTACCCTTCAGTTAAGTGCTGCCGTTAATTAAACCAAAACGATGCTGTTTTCGTTTTTTTTTTTTTTTTTAATATCTTAATTTTACTAAAATACTTTAATTACCAAAAAAAAAAAAAAAAAAAGCTAAAGGGAACGACTATCCCTATCTGGCCATCCCTAACAATCTGACTAGTTAAGAAATTTGGGGGGAGAGAGAGAGAGAGAGACTGCGAGATCTAGATCGAGAGAGAAGAGTGTGGGGATGGGCAATTCGGCGGAAGAGATGAAGTTGCTCGATACAAAGGCGTTGAAAATCGGGGCCAGGGAGGATGATGTCACCGGTTCTACTAGCGTTTTCCTTTTTGATCTGTGGACGAAGTCTGCAGGGGACGTGGAAGCTCTGCGAATGATGGAGGCGACAGCGGAGGCAGAGGACGCCATGGATTCATCTTCAGCTCCTTCGTTGTCTTGATCATTGTCGTCTTGATTGATCTTCAGCTCCTTTCAGAGGCAAGGGAACGATGTCGTTCCCATTAGATTCTTTTTTTTTTTTTTTTTGGTAATTAAAGTATTTTAGTAATTAAGAAGTTAAAAAAAAAAAATGGACAAATGAGAGAGAGAGAGAGAGAGAGAGAGAGAGTGTGTGTATGTGTTTTTTTTATGGGACAAGTCAGTGTTATTGAGACCCACATATTTAGTTTTTTTATGAAATGCCTCTATATTCATTTTAAGAAAATAAAAAACCAAAAAGTTGTATTTAGTTTTAGTATTCATCAAGTCCTAATTTTTTGGATACTAAAAATGAAAACTGAATATAAATATAAAATCAAACAAGTTTTTTAATAGTGGGTCGCTTGAAAACTGAAAATGATTACAGAATACACCCATTTTTTGCTCAAACTAAACCAGCCCTAAAAGTTTCACTAAAACTTATTGTGTCGATATGCAAAGCAGAAGAATTCGACGTAATAGTTTTTTAGTAATGACCCAAACCCTCTTAACAATAACAAAGTCGCCGTTACAAATGATAAAACTGGCTAATACAGCAGCTTTTATAGATTTTGGAAAGGCAAAATCGCATCTTGCAAAAGATATTCCTCAATTTTCCTACTGGGTTTTCTTTCTCTCTCAAAATTTTGCTTTTTCCTCGGTCACCAATCAAAGTTCACAAAACCAATCCTCAAAACTATCAAGAAAGACATGGCCATGTCCAATCTTCTCTACCCACTAAATCCAACAACTTTTACTCTCTCTCGTAAGCCACTTCACTCACCATTCCTATCTTCCTTCACCAACCAACCTTATCTCATCACTCTAACTAACTTTGCAACCAAACCCAGAAATAAAACCCCAACTAAACCCAGAAGAAGTACACACATAACTGCCAAATCCAATGGTGACGACCCAGCTGACACATCTGACCGCTTAATCTCAGCCATTTGTTACTTTTACCCCTTTTTTGATGGCATTCAGTATGGTAAATATGTTATCACTCAGTTCACTCCCATTCAAGCTGTCATACAACCTTTGGTACCAGCTATAAGGGTGTTTAAGAGCTTTCCCTTTAATGGGTTTTTGGTGTTTTTGACACTGTACTTTGTGGTCGTGAGGAACCAAAATTTTAGTAGGTATGTGAGGTTCAATACCATGCAAGCTATTGTGCTTGATGTGCTGCTGATTTTTCCTGATGTTTTGGAGAGGAGCTTTAATCCAAGAGGTGGGTTGGGGTTGGATTTGTTGATGAGCTTGGACAGCACTGTGTTTTTGTTCCTTTTTGTGTGTTTGATTTATGGGTCTTCTTCTTGCTTGCTGGGCCAGCTACCCAGATTGCCCATTGTTGCTGATGCTGCTGATAGGCAAGTTCTTTGATTTGAACACCCATTTGGACCTTATTTTGTAGCTTTTTGTAGCCAATTTGTAATATTGTTTTGTAAGAAATGTTCTAAAATTTTACATTTCAATGTACTTTGGTCAAAAAAGAAAAAGTCATAGCTGCTATTGTTGTGTCATTATGTTTTAGTTTATATGAAAATGGTGATATTCTTCATTTGATGTTTGTTATTATTATTGTTTATATATACTCCTAATGAGAAATTCCCTAATTTCCCATATATATATAGATATATGGGAAATTAGGGAATTTCTCATTAGGAGTAAGACTGTCTGACAACTTCCTCTCCTAGATCTCACAGAAACGGGAGCCTTGTGCACTAGTTAGAACTTTTTCTTTTTCACATTGTTAGGTACATGTTAAATTGAATGGATTGGCAATTATCAAAATTTGTGTTTTTGCTGTGCTTGGTGTTCCTACTTCCTACTAGAGGCAAAGGAATATCTTGATGAATCATCTAGTCTAAATTATTGTGTTATGGGTAAATTCATGCTAGTGTTGCTTGTTACTGTCAATTTGGGATGGTGTCACTGTATTACTTTGATAGAGAAGCAATGACAAAGGAAAAGCTCAGTTGCAATAGCAAGGAACTTGAAAACAGTGGTTTCAATGATTTATCTTTCTTGTGCACATCTATGAGGTGTTGAGCAGCAGTGGCACCAAATTGGAGAGGGTATTCTACAGTTTACTTAAAAGTATCTTGACATGCTATTTGGTATTGCAGTCTTATTGGATGAAAGACTAAGAGGCCATACATGGCTAGTTATGTGCAATATTCCCAGCTCTGCTCATTTTGTCACCTGTCTGTGTAGAGCATTAGATATGTTACAGTTGTTTTTTGGTTTCCCTCATGTTGCTTGGGGAAGTCTTCGATGTAGAGGCTATTGCTAAGCTAATGGGAATACTGGAGTACAAGTTCCCTTATTGAAGTTCGTAGTGTAAGAATTTGTGAACTACGTATTAAAATAATTATTGCTGAAGGCATGAAACAGTGGTGGATGCAACTGTGTGGTAGCAGGGATGGTGATCTTGTTAAATTTTGATAACAGAATCTGGTAAGTGTCAAGATACTTCTGCTGGTGATTAGTGAATTTTGGTCCATCTTGCGGGGTGTAATTTCTTGAATTTAATGGAACAGAATATAGTCATAATGTCATAGACAAAGTCATTTTCCTTTGGCTAACACCTTGTGGATCAGTGGACATAGAGGCCTATTTATTTCCAGTGTGTCCCTAAGCTGTGCAGGAAATGCCAAACTAAAATGAGAATGAAAACATTGGATGAAAAAATAATAAACTGTACATGGAGGAAGAGCTGAATTTACCATGGCTAGTTATGTACACATTTGTCCGTGTATAACATTAGATTAGTTACAGTTGTAGCTTGGTATTCCTTCTGTTGTTTGGGGAAGCATTGGATGTCTAGGCCATTGCTAATTTGATTGGAATAATGGAGTTCAAGTTCCCTTCATTGTGGAATTCATATTGTAAGAATTTGTGAACTATGTCAAATAGTCATCCCGAAGCTTAAAGGCATGAATTGGTGATGGATGGAACTGTTTGGTAGAAGGGCTGTTGATAGCAGTAAATTTTGATACCAGAATGTCACGAGTGTCAGGATACTTCCGTTGGAGTTTATTGGTTTTGGTCCATTTCGAGGTATCGTGATTGTGTAAGTACTCTTAAATTGAATGAAATAGAATAAACAAAGAGTCCTCATCCTTTGGCTAAACCAGGGTGTAGTCAGTAGCGTAGGGGCCTATCTCCAATGTGTCCCTAATCAGTGCAAGAAATGTAACCTAAAATGAAAATGAATAGTATTAGTTAGTACACCAGCACCAATGTGACAAATTGGGAATGCTTGGAAAGGTAGTCAACATACATCTTCTGAGTTTCTTGTCCAACATTCCTCATATATATATATATATATGTATGTATATATTAAAGCCTTTTCAGCTTCTTTCCAGACAAGCTCCAATGCACGTTGATACATCTCTCTTAGCATTGTAACTTTGATCTGCCGTTTTTTTTTTTGTGTGGTGGTGTTAGGAAAAAAAAAATGAATAATTTTTCTTTGTTATCTTCCTCCAAAAGTTATGTTTCATTTGTTGCTGTTGCCTTGAAACAAGTATAGGATGTCTGTTGAGGTCCTTTTCGATGTCTTGGTAGAATTGGTTAGATTTAGTTTATTGTTATAAGAGGAGTTACAACTTTTGGAGTTGCTTTAGCTATCCTAGGACCAGAGAGTTTGCAAGCCCATGATGAGTGTACTGTGCAGAAAAAAGCTAAATACACACACCTAAAATCTCAAATATGCATTTAATGTTGATTTAACAACTTTTATATTTTGCCTTGAACCCAAAAATTACAAAAATTCTAAAACTACATACATTTTACCGCAACTCTCTTATATGGCAGCATGTTACTATCACATGAATTCATAATTTTTTTTCTATCACTCGTTCAGTCAAATAGAATAGTTGTAAAAATGATATGTAAAAGAGTGTAATTCTAGAATTATTGTAATTTTTGGGTTCAAGACAACATAAATTTTTTTTATTAAATTAACATTAAATACATATTTGAGATTTTTCTTTTTTTGGTGCCAACGCATATTTGAGATTTAGGTGTGTGTCTGTCTATATTTAGCTTTTCTGCACAGTACACTCATCATGTGCTTTCATACACTCCAACTCCATTTGCAAAGCCTCCCAAACCCAAAACTAGGTGAAGAAAAAGGCTCTTTTATGCCTTCCAAGTCACAACTCCCGCAAGTCATAGAAATACTTTTAGGCTCAAGCCCAAATAATAACTTCGTGAAGAGCAAGTTTGGGCTTTGGGCTTTTGTGTCCATTTGGTCCCCTTTTTTGTCTAGTGGGTTGTCTTAACTTGGCCTCATCTTTTTACTTATCCATCTAGTTTTATTCTCGATCAATTATTTACTTGAAATTTCACCTGCTTATGGTATGAAAGACAACGCCCATTTCGTCTAGTCTTTCAATGACCAGAGTTTGTTTGAGTTTGTTGGGTAATATTGTTTGAACAACAGTTGTTGTTGTTTAAATATTTTTACAATACTTTTTTACTCACATATATTTCCATAACACTTAAACAGCACTACTAGAATAACATTATCAAACGGGCTCTCAGGGCATTTGGAAATATTTAGACCCGAAATGTGAAAGTTTAATCTTAGGCTTAGTTCATTGCATTGGGCTGTAAAAATTCTCCAAAACAATGTCTCTATAATGTGATCAACCAGAATAGCACTTAGTGTGCTAGTACATACTTCACTCCAAATTTTATACTTAGCAATCTTGGAAAGCCAGTCCAACACAGTGGAAAGGGTCCATCTTCTTCTTCTTTAATCATTTTATAATTGTGGGAAATGTTTCATTCCATCTTTTAGATAATCTAGCAATTGTTATATTGATGTTGGTTTTCAAAATAAAAAATGAGAAAATGTAAGTGTTAAAGAATTATTGTGAAATGATTAATTTACTTTTTTTGTAATAATTTAAGTTTTTGGGATAAGAAATAGTTTATTTGATGAGAATAATGAATATAATATATTCCTCGTCTCAACTAACATCATGAAAGCTCACATAATCTTGTGCCCACCAAAACAGCACAAATTTAACTGGAAAACAAAAAGGTCACTCTATGAATGTATAACATATCTTCTAGATTTTGTTTAGATATAGTTTTAGTGGTCATTTTCCATAGATTGGTGGGTTTGACTAAATGTGGGAAAATGACTTGGATATGGGCCTACCACTTGCATAATTCAGCAGACATAAGAACAGCCCTATGTGTTTAAATTGCAAAACGGTGCCTAAATCTCACTTCAAATTCAAATCTAGATGACATTAATTATGGCTGTATGTAACTTATTATTAATATCATTATTTCTATATGTAAGGCCCTACTCTAGAGGATTTGAAATCTGAACGTGTTTCTTGAGAGAGGTTAGGAAGTGCCAACCTATCGTTGGCATATATAACTTAATTTGTTTTGATTATGGTGTCCTCGAATGCGAAATTACATTTTTTATTCCCAAAATTTTTTTCTTGCTCTTAAAGAGAAATGAGAGTAAAAAGCCTATAACTTAGTAATTTTATGTGATTGGCATGAAGAGAGATTAGAAAAAATTGATACCAACAAGAGAGAGGTTGTATTAATGACTATACAAATAAAATAAAATGGGTATTCAAGATTTGTAGAGTTTAATACTTGAAGCAGCATTTAGAGCTAGCCAGTTAGACCCACATATTTGTGTCTTACTTAACATGTTAAGAATGATTGAAAATGTTTGCTTAAATGCCCTTCAAACAAAGTTTATTTAAATGATGGTTCGTCATGTAGAGCAACTTGGCCTAGAGACATTCAACACTCCTTAATTAGTGTATAACATTATTCTAATAAGAAGATTTTGGCAGAAGCACATGCTTCTAGCCTTGTATTTCAAAGACACAGACTTTTGTCTTCACAACTCCAGCTAAAACTACAATAAGAGAGCCATTGGAAATTGATATATTAATTAGATTTGTTTTTAATTTTTTTTTTCCAGAGCTAAAGCAAGCTCTTGAGGCTCAAACCAAGCCAAGGAACAACCTTTTGTCCTTTTCTACCTAAAATTGCCTTATTCTTCTTCTTCTTCTTCTTCTTTTAATATTCTAATATGTTACTTGATTGTCACACGACTCACACCATTACTTGATTAACTCAAGTACCCCCAAAGAATTGGATACAGGTAATGTTGCAGTGGCATTTGCATTGTTTATTCGTATTTATGAACTTCTGTTAAGAGACTGAGCTAAAGACCTCAAGTTTCTGCCCAAAATTTAATAAAAGCAAAATTGATTTGCATAGCCACAGAATACAAATGTAACTTCCAATCAACCATATCCATTTCATTGATTAATTAATTTTCTAAATATTATCTCCTCTTAACCATGCATGGACGTGAATTAACTGTTCTTTCTCCTTCCTCCAAAAAAAAAAATCAAATTTTCTTTTACAAATCACTTTTGTTAACGAGTGTTCCTGTGCATTTGTTAAAGAAGCTTCAATGGGTTTCACATATATTAAGAAATAATAAAAACTAATAGATACATATGTTTTAGATTGAATGTGTTGCAACTTCTTATAAAAATTCATTCGAATATATTATAAAACTTTACCTTAACAAGTGCATAAAGACACCCATGAACAATACCCTTCATGGTTTTTTTTTTTGGAGAAACTCAATACCCTCAATGATTTAAGTATGCAATCCAAACCATTCCCAAGCTGTGATTCTACTATTAAAATTATATTGAACTAAAAAACCATCCAAACATAACCTACTATGCCATCCTTATTCTCCATTCCCATGTACATAGATCTACTATTTCCTTATCAATTTGACTTCTTTTTGTCATTTAGAGATACCATTTTCATCTTCTCTATTCTTTTAGAGATCAAAATTACAATTATACTATGGTCTATGAGTAACACTTATTATATACAGACTATTTTAATCACAACCTAAAAAACAATTAAAACCTAGTTATGATTTATTACTTTAAGTTGCGGTTCAGTAATTTATTGGGTTACACTACCTTTTTTTTTCTTTTTTTTATACAAAATATAATTTTTACTCTAACTTAATTTAAGTGTATATGTGTATGAAATTTCCTTTTGGAAACTTGAATTTCGGTTATTTCCTTTCACACACCACAATTATTTATACTTGTAAAGTGATCACTATACCAAAAATGCCGCTGGTGGATTACACTACTTAAAAATATTAAGATTTAAAAATTTTGGATATAAATAAATAAGCAAAAAAAACCCAAAAAAAAAAAAAAAAAAAAAAAAAAAAAAAAAAAACCAAGCCAAATCAAGCAATATGAACCTTAAAATAATAACCGCTAGGTAATCGTGCTTCCAACCATGCTAATTAAACAATTGTCGGTGGAGAATTCTGCCGACGTAAGATAATTTATCATCATACGTCCACGCGGCATACCTCTATGCGTTGGCGGCCAGCCTGGCAATATTTGGACTACTGTATCACTTTGCTTCCACACACTCCTTTCTACCAAACTACCCACCTATTTCATGTAAACTACAAAATTACCCCTCACCTGAAATCTTTTGCTCTCGTGTCACTGACTACTTCGCCGACATACTAGTCTGACAACTAGTCAGTCAAATCAACGGTGAAAAGTGTCTCTGGAAAATAAAAAGAGATACTGTACACGTGTCACATTTTGATTGCTTAATATTTATCTGGTAGTCAACTATTTTGACGGGTAGTGATTGATGATTTGCAATCAGGCACTCGAATTTTGACATACATATTTAAAAAGCAAAACTATAATATTAGTCCTTCATGTTTATCTTGCGTGTATAATTAGTCTTTCAAGAGTGAAATGAGCATAGTTAGTCTCTCAAGTTTTAAAATTAAGTTGTATTAGTCATTTTACTAACTGTCGTTAATGATGTTACTTATGTGACTAATAAGATAATGATTTAACAATTTTTTTAATAACGTGACTTTTTTTTATTAAAAAATTATCAAATAAATTGACACATGAGATGCTGCCAACAACTTTGGCCGTGGCCACTATTCTAGTAAGCATAGGAGTGATAAAATTTGACACAACCCGTGAACCCGACATGACACGACACAAAATTAGCAGATTATAAGTTGAGACTTAACGGATTCGTATCATATTCGGGTTGACATGGCTGACTCGTTTAATAAATGGGTTAGGTTAGTGTTGAACACATAGAACCCGTTTGACCCGTTTAATTAAATAACATTTTACCAATATACCCTTCAAACTCTAGATATATAAACATATTAATTGTTGTGATTTATTTTCTTTGACATATTATGATTGATAATTTGTGATATTCGGATATGTTTTAGTTTTGAATGATTATTTGTGATACAATTACTTGTTAGTTCTACCCAAACAAAGACATCATTTCCAATATCGGCGAATCAAGCACCGAATGAACATCCTGACCCAACTTCGCATTCTTACCAGCTTGACCTGCCTTAGTTGGCAAGGAGATTATTGATCTGAGCTTGGACCGTATCAGAAAGCTTGCCGACAATTGCATTGGCCTCCAAGGATATCTGGTTTTTAATGCTGTTGGTGGAGGCACTGGTTCTTGGCTTGGCTTCCTTCTCTCAACTGCGTTTGTCTACTGTTTATAGGAAGAAATCAAAGTTGGGTTTCACATCCTAAGCATTTTGTAATTTTTTAATAAAAACATGTCACATCATTAAAAAAAATGACAAATCATTGTTATGTTAACCACATAAGTAACACTACTAACGGTGTTAATAAAAAGACTAATACAACTTAGTATTAAAACTTGAGGGACCAATTGTACTCGTTTCAAATTTGAAAGACCAATTGCACACATAGGGTAAACTTGAGAAACCAACATTGTAGTTTTGCCAATTTAAAAAGTTAGGCTATTGGCTAATTTCACTTGGGAAAATTCTGGTGCCACAACTTTGTGCACAATTTTGTGCACAACTCACCCACGTGGTGAGTTGTGGTTGGTGGGAGGGTGACCACCAACCACAACTCACCACGTGGGCGAGTTGTGCACAGAGTTGTGACACCAGAACCACTCTTTGGCTTGCCGGCTACTACTTTCTATAGTAAAATACAAAAAGCTTTTTGAGTACACCTATGTTTGTTAAGAGATTTTTAATAAGTTTAATAAAAATACATATAGGTAAAAAAATATGGACGGTTGTTTAAACAACAATACATGGCCTTGATTTTTTCAAAAATATCAAGTTTATTTAACACTATTAATATTCTTTTTTTTTTTCCTCAAAAATAATTTATAGTGAGGTTATTTAATTGTGTTTCTCATTGTATCATCACATCTAACTTTTCTGGGCAGTAAAATTGATACAAAATTTGACATCAAATGTGTCTAAAGTTGGTCAGTTAAAATTGAATTTCATCAATAAACTTAAACACATTTGCACATATTCAACAACTGGTCTTGATGGCACATGTCTCACGGTGATTGTTTTGTGACAATTATAAGGGCTTGTTTGGTAAAAGATTTCAAGTAATATTGTTTAAATGTTATAAAAATACGCGTGGATGAAAAATATGTTGTAGAAATACGTGTTATGGTGATTAAACAACGATTTTTTTTTTTAAGTGCTAGTTTTGCATATTACTTAGGGGTCAAATTAGATATTTTTCTCTTGGTATTAACACAACCTCATGAATAGTTTTTGGATTTTACCTTATTTTCTTTCATATTTTAAAAAAAAAGTAAATAAATTAATTATCTACATCATAAACCTAACCAAACACACTTTCTTATTTGAAAACTTTACAGCTAAAACTTACTAAATTTTTATCATCCATTGTAAAAAGAGTAGGTTGAATTTTTAGGTTTCCCAATCACATAAATAAATTAGCCAATGAGATACATTGTTACATCATCTTGGTCAATGTAGTCACATGATCAATTTAATTGAATAAACTAAGATACAACATTTAATAAACTGCATTGATAACATTGAATCTGTATTAAATTATTAATCTTGATGATATACACAAATTGGTGGTCATCATTTTGTGACAAAATAAAAGGGAACCCAAAATCTGCAATTGGGGGCCCTATATCTATGTGAACTGACTTTCCACTTTCCAGGGCGAGAATAGCTTCTGATACTATGCTTGCAGCATGGTCTTGGGTGCGTAATACACTATTTAAGTAACTACTTTTTGTTGCCTTGTGTTTTGGTGATTAGAATTTAGAAAAGATGCTAACACCATGTGACTTGTTCACAAATGCCTTCTTTACTCATCTCCCAAACCTTCACATTATTATTCTAAAAGTTAGTATCATTTCCACAAGGCTGTGAGGCATACTACCTTTTTTGCCGGTTCAAGCAATCTGCACAACTTGTGTCTACAAAATTTATATATTGTACTATTTACGCCACAATTAAATTATTATTAGAAAAATGTTAATGAATACATTAAGAGTATTGGTTTAGGAACAATTTTTAGAAATTTTTTATGAAAAAAATGATAAAACAATTAATTTTTATGACAGTTTTTTATATTTTTCATGAAAATTGTGTTAAAGCTTTCTTAATATTGTTTATTAACAATTGCCCAGTACCCATTAACATGAGAAAAAACTTAGGTGCTCCAGGAGCAATGCTCCTGAAGTATGTAAGAATTACCTGTTAACATGACCCTTTCTTCTCAAACAAAAATATTATTATTATTATGGCATTAGATTATTAATTTTTTTAAGTTGAGTAAATCTGACTTTGTAAAGACTTTGATGGTATTTTTAGTTTAATGTTACTTACCAATAAATAAATACTTATTTATCTCGAACCATATGCGTAATAAATGCCCCATTTATAAAATATTAGGTTGTGGATAGCAATTTAATTTTTTAAAGTTTATGTTGTACTAACTTCAAAGTGTTCCATTAATTACACAATCAACTTAACTAAAGCCGACAAAGATGATGCCACTAAACTAAAATTATCAAAAGAACAAGGAATATAAACTTAAGGAACATGGCATGTATACTGCATGATGCTTACCAACTAAAAATTGTTATTCACTTCTACTTGAAAAGTAATTGGATTTAATTTATCAAAGAGAAATAAAAAATAAAAAAGGATTGGGATTGTTTCAATTTTGAACAATTTTTTCTATGTTTTATTACCTATTTTATTTTCTATATTTCTCATTACAACCATACCATTGGAATGTCAATATTAGTTAAATTTAAAACTTTTAAAGCTTTTCTTAATTACCACATTAACAACCATTAAATCAATGTAAACATATTTAAGTACATGTTTGAGACTAAATTATAAGTTAGTTTTTGTTTTTTAACTTTTATTACAATTTTTTTAAATTTTATTGTGGGGGCATTTTTTGCTTCAAGGTCAAGGGCTAAACCGGTTGGAGCCTTAGGCATTTTTGCTTATCCCACGTTGGAAAGATCTCTTCCCTCTTTCTACCTTATAAGGGATGAGCCAATGGTATTAGAGTATCACTAATTTGATTACCCAAAAGATATGAGATATAAATCCAACGAGCTTAATACAATGAATTTGTAGAGTAGATGAAAAAAAGAAGATTTACTGTAGTTCTAAGAATTGTATTTATTTTTAAAACAATAATTCATTTTCTAGGATATTAGTTTACCCAAGTTTTTATCTTTTATTATTTATTCAAAATACAAATATATTTTAGTGTATTTTAAAATAAAACTAAATAACAATTTATTTACCTATCTATCATAATAATGAACAATCTTTAATCTCAAAAAATATATATCTCTTTTTTTTTTTTTAATTATATTTATTCTTTTTTTAATCATTATCTTTTATTTAAAATTATCATTATCTTTTTTTATTTAAAATCACACTTTTCGAAACCTCCTAATAATCTAACTTACTCTAAGTACAAACAAAACATAAAGTGGGCCCCCCCAAAACAAAAAAAAAAAAAACACACACAAACACAAAATCCCAATGGCATAACCTGTAATTAAACCAAAAATCGAAGCCTTATTCCCAATAACCCCACTATACTTACTACACTCCCCACTCGCTTCTCTTCCCTCACTGTCTCTCTCTTTCCCTCAGAGCTCACACGCAGAGCTCTCACTGCTACTTACACTCAGCCCAAAACGCCACCGTTTTTTCTACTTTCTCAAAACGACAATGCAGCTCCGTTCAGTTACGACGGTTACTCTCCTTTCCATTTCCCTCCTTTTCATCTTCATTTCCAACGCCCACGCGCACAACATCACGCGCCTACTCGCCGACCACCCTGAGTTCTCGACCTTCAACCACTACCTCTCCCTCACGCACCTCGCCGGCGAGATCAACAGCCACACCACCATAACCGTCTGCGCCGTCGACAACGCCGCCATGTCCGACCTCCTCTCCACCCACCCTTCCATCTACACCATCAAAAACATCCTCTCCCTCCACGTCCTCCTCGACTACTTTGGCGCCAAAAAGCTCCACCAGATCACCAACGGCACCGCCCTGGCCGCCACCATGTTCCAGGCCACCGGCTCCGCCCCTGGCTCCGCCGGCTTCGTCAACATCACCGACCTCAAGGGCGGAAAGGTCGGCTTTTCCCCTGAGGACAACAACAACCAGATCAACACCTATTTCGTCAAATCTGTCAAAGAAATCCCCTACAATATCTCCGTCATCCAGATCAGCAAGATTCTCCCGTCTAACGTGGCGACGGCTCCGACTCCCGGTCCGGCCGAAACGAACATAACCGCCGTGATGTCCGCTCACGGTTGCAAAGTCTTCGCCGACACTCTTATTGCTGACGTGGACGCCGAGAAGACCTTTGAGAGCAATGCCGAAGGTGGATTGACTGTGTTCTGTCCAGTAGACGACGCTTTCAAGGCGTTTTTGCCGAAGTACAAGAATTTGACGGCGGCGAGGAAAACGGCGTTACTTGAGTACCACGGCGTTCCGGTTTATCAGTCTTTGGCAATGTTGAAGTCGAACAACGGCGTTATGAACACGCTGGCCACTGACGGAGCGAGCAAGTTCGATTTCACGGTGCAGAATGACGGAATGGACGTGACGTTGAAGACGAAGGTAGTGACGGCGAAGATCACCGGAACTTTGATCGACGAGCAGCCGATCGCGATCTACACGGTCGACAAGGTTTTGCTGCCGAAGGAGCTGTTTAAGGCTCAGGCTGAAACTCCGGCGCCGGCTCCGGCTCCAGACGTGACCGCGGATTCCCCCAAGCCGAGCACGAAGAAGTCGAAGAAGGCGCCATCTCCGTCGGACGAAGCGGACACTCCGTCTCCGGCTGACGATGCGGCGGATCAGGTGGCGGACCAGAACGCAGCCGTTAGATTCGACGGCGCCAGGTTTGGATCGTTGATTGTCTGTGTGTGGTGGATTGTGAAGACAATGTTGTAAGTGTTATTTTATTTTTAATTTTTTTTGGTTCCCAGTTTTTTATTTATTTATAATTTGGTATTTATTGAGGAACAGAATAAGTGAGATAGTGATTTAATTTTTCTAGTTTGTTTTAGTTTCTTTCTTTTTTTAGTGTGTGTGCATTTTTTTTTTTCTTTCTCGGAGAGAATTTCAAACATTTGTAATTGGATTTTTATTGGTGGATGTTTGAAGAGATTTTATGATTTTTTTTTTTAATGTTTAATTATCTATATACAATAGATTTATTGAATATAATTATTATCAAAAAGTGGAAAATTGTGATTAGTGGGGAAGGAAATTCATATCCCTTCGTGCTTCGCAGCTTATACTATTTTTATTATCCATTAATCACAACTTATCATACGAGCAATTGCGAAAAAAGTATGCAGTTTTGTGTCGATAGATTTATTATTTTGTATATTTTTTGTGGCAAAGAGTATGCTAATAGAATTGGATTTTACGGCATCGTTAATATTTTAATAAATTTGATTGTCATCATTTTAGTACTATCTAGTTAAATTGTTTGAAATGGATTTATACATTTTTCATAAATCTATGGGAGAGTTACCTAACAATTCTAAAGGATCTTAATCTTTTATGCGTCGGTGTGACACATATATGTGAATACCATGTGTTTATAATTATGGCGTAGATACCTTGTTTTTTTTTTTTTCCCCTTAAATTATGTGGAGTTGCCAGTAAATCTTCAGGGCAAAGGTAACACTAATAATTGTACTTGTTTCTCATCATAGGTAGGTTTTTTTGGTTAGTTCTTGTCTAGTTTGTAGTTTGAACACTTGCTGATATTTGAAGTACAATACCACACTGATTGATTGCTTGCTTGCATGGGAGTTTCATCATAGGTAAGTCTTAAGGGCAAAGCTAAACTCCAACAATTGTACTTCTGTTTCTGATCATCAGATCATGGGTAGGTTCTTTGGGCAAGTTCTTGTCTGGTTTGAAGTTTGAACACTTTGCAAGTCTATTATTGATATAATTGAAGTACACCGCCACACTGAGTGACTGCTTGCATGGGATTTTCATGATAGTGTAAAATTATAACGGCAAAGGTAGGCTATCAATAATTGATAATTATCAATAGTGTACTTTGAACACTTAGCAACTCAATTATTGATAATTGAAGTTCCATGATAGTGTAAATCTTAATGGTAAAGGTAAACACTAATTATTGCACTTTTTGTCTAATCATGGGTAGCTTTTTCTTGTGAGTTCTCTTGTCTGGTTTGAAGTTTGAACACTTTGGATTAGCTTTTTGCTTATTTTGTGGAAGGTGGCCAAAAGTATACTTATATCTAGAAAAAGTAGGGTGAAGCCTCGTCCAGGGCATTGGAGCACTGGCCAAGATACAATGTAGACAATTGGGCAATTTTGGACAAGAAAATATTTGATAATTGGTGCATTAAATAAATACCTGAGTTTTTTTTAAAGCATAAGCATGAGTGATGTTATTGCATTGGAGTTCATTTTGTAAATTTCTCTTTCTGTAGCTAGGAGTTCGTTTTGTAACTTCATTAGTAAGTCAAATTTTTGCATTCTGCAACAAGTGCACCCATTTTTTGCATCAGGGTTCATATTGTAAATTTCTCTATCTGTTCCCTTTTCAATTTGAAAATTTGGAAGATTGAAAACATTAGAGAAAAAGCATGAGTAATGTTGCATTCTACAACACATACAAGAGTTCAGTTTTTGGACCCTTTGAAACTAGGAGATCTCTCAGTCTCACACCATAAGTTTCTTAGTCCTGTCTGTCAAAATGCATCACACAGGCCTAGGTGTTGGAGGAAAATAATCTTAAATGGAAATGTTATCTTTTCTTAACAGGAATTGAAGTTTTATCTGTTTTTGAGAAGAAAACCTATAGGAACTCTTATCCTTCCATAAGAAGCAACAATAGTAATGCAGTCTCTAATTTTTTGTCAATGACAATGGATTCTGATCTTTATCACATCTTCAAACGCTTCACATGATTACAGCTAGAAAGTTTAGTCTTCAAAATGATAAATTAATGTCCCAGGCTGTGCCAATGAACCCCTTAGTTCAACTGTGAGAGAACTGATAAACCAGTCTTGGAAATAAGAGACAATGTACTAATGTGGCAAAAATCTTGTTCAACATAATGAATACACTCCTAGAAATCTGTTATTTACTTACGGATTTTTGCTTAAATTGTTAGGAATGTGTTATTTGGTAGTTGACATTGTATTAGAAACCGCATCAGTAGAAAACAATGCCGTGAAAAAATTAGTGAGAGATTTAAGAGAAATGAAAAATATTAGTACTTTCTTGTGTAATTGACATGATTTGAGAAACCAAGTAATAGAGTTCAAAAGTAGATATAGATAAGCTGCGGAGAGAGTTATTGACTTGTTCTTCATTTTTTTATCTATTATTAATATCTATTTAGGCTTCATTTAAGAATAGGCAAGCTCATGTTCCTTCACACAACATGTCCCTTTTAGGCTATGCATATCCTGTGAGGACCATGTGATTCACAAAGTGTGATATGTGATTTAGCATGTTCCTGAATCCTTTGTGATCTATGAAATACCAACAGTGTTGCTATGAGTAAAGGCAGCTCATGTTCTATCACACACCATGTCCTTATCACAGGCATGTTTCACGCATATAGTGTTAGGACCACGAAAAGATACCTTCATTGGCTCAAAGAAAAGCAAAAAAAAACACAAAAGGCGTGCATATCTGTCCACTGTCGGCAGTACAAGCTTCATGAAAATGTTATTCCAAGTCAGTGACCCTTCTTTTAACGATGGGATCGTGAGAGGGGGGTATTCAAACCCTGCCGCTTCTTATAAAAGGGCAATGCCCACTTCACCAATTAAAAAAGAAAAAGAAAATTCCAAATTTCAATGATAAAGCAAGCATTTTCATTAAGAGAGTTGTGGCTATTGCTAAAAATCTAAGACCACAAACAAAAAGAATTACAATTTTGCTGCAACTCTTTCCATGTGGCTAATGAAGATGGAGAAAAAGTAATGGACTTTTGTAAAAATAGTGAGTAGCTAGAACCCAATTACAATTTTTCACGTAAGAGAGTCATAGTAAAAGTTGTAAATTTTTTTGTAATGGATCTAATCAATTACCTCACCATTCTTGTAGCCCTAATCAATTTCGTAATCACCAAAAGCTGTTTTTATATGAAAAATCATGTTTCTTCATATTGAAAGATGAAAACCATACTAAAAAGGAAGAGAACAAAAAAAAAAAAACTTAAGCTTGTTTATAATTCGTGTAGACTGATGTTTTAGCAACGGGTCTAATTAACGGATGTCTTTAAAATAATATATTATTTAAGAAAAGTTTTGATAACAAAAGTGTGAAGTGTAAATTAATGTTTAATAGGTCTGGTTAACGGGTTAATGGGTTATTTGGAAGTATGGATAGCGGAATCTTTTATACTTGGAATGTGGACGGCTTTACACGAATTCCGTTGGTAACACGTGATGCAACAATAAATAAATAGATATTGAAAAGAGATAAGTATTTCCTTGCATAACGTTGAGGTGCTTTTCAATGTCATTTTGACAGAGACTAAAAGAAAGAGACAATAGCAATTTAAATCCGAGGAAACCGCTACAAGCCCTTCGTGTAGGACAAACAATGAAACAACTATGAACTATGCCACTCAGAGGATATGCACTGGCTCTTCCTGCTACCTGGCGCTGGCAGAGCCTTAAACCCCTTTGTCCCAACACCTTCCTCTCACAGATAAACAGCCAAAACACACACCCACACAAACAATTATTGGTTTACATTTACTGATAATGGAAATTATACACTTGTATGAATAGTATATAATATTGTATACATTTATTTAGTTTACCATATGATTTTTACACGAATAGTGAAATATAAACTAATAATTTTTCAAAAAAAGAAAAAGAAAAAGGGTATGATGATCGAATATACACACAAAAGCCATCCATAATAGGCATTATGAAAACAGGCAGAAAGAAAAAAAGAGAGAAATATTATTTATGGTGATTAAAGAAGTTGAAAATAACACTAATAGCTAATATCAGTACTGATAACAACAGAGAAGGCTTAATTTATTGCAAGCTATTTCCAATGCATTAAACATATGTTCTAGTAAACAGTAAGACCTGAAAACACACATGCACACCTAAGGCAAAACTACAAAGGAAAATACTGATATTACAATGGAAAAGAAGGGGGTTGGCAAAGGAGTTGAAGCAGAGAAGTTGTTATAAGGAACATATCCATAGATGGGAGGAGGGGACTGGCAGCACTGAACACCCTGTGTTGGTGGGCATTTTCCTTGAGCAGGAGGCGGCAGCGGCGGTGAGTAGTCTGAAAGCAGTGGGGGTGGCGGTGAAGGATAGCCAGAGAGAGGTGGTGGTGGTGTATTGCATTGATACGGATACTGACAAATTGGTGTAGGAATGGCATCTTTAGAAACCTTCCTTGATGCTACATAACCAAGGTTGGGGGATGATAGCCAAATTGCAATAAGAAACAATTTTTTTGCTAAAAACATACTTCTTTTCTACTGAGTAGAATATTCAAAAAGAGAACTTGGATAACAGAGGCTAGGTGTGTAGGAAGCTATAAAGGATATAGATAATTCTACACTACACACTCGATCAGTTTTGTTACCCCCTGCGCCTACTATGTTTTTGGATCTTTCAACATTTTCCTCTGCATCCCGGATTAGGTGCCGCATGGCAGACCATCTGTCATAATGGTGTACAAGTGGCTTAGCTCTACACTCTACATAAGGACAACATAGTTTCTTTTATCCATTTTCCTTCTCTTTTCTCTCTTTAAAGGCCTATATACTGTCAAGAATGGATGTGGTAATAAAGATTATGATTTTAGACTTTAGATAGGATAGAATGGTAAAGAGGAATACATGTAGTTGACCTTAACTAATTTGTTGATATTCGATAATCACCCTAAAATTTTGAGTTGTGCTAGTGCCACAATTTATGCTATAACTCGTCTATGTGGCAAGTTGTGATTGGTGGAGGGATGTCTCCACATGAACCCACCATCACCCCTCCACCAATCACAACTCCCCACATAAACGAGTTGTGGCATAAGTTGTAGCTCCAGCATTAGTCTAAAATTTTGGCAATAAGACTTCATTGTTGTTTGCTGCCTGCAATACATTGAACAGTACAACATAAAGTAGGATTTTCTCAGCTCAACCCAACAAAAGCCCTAATCCTAATTAATTAAGGACCACGAAACAGTCTTTTCAGCCATTCAGCTCTTACAAAGACGAAGCTTATAAACCCTTCAAAGTTACACCTTGCACTCAAGAGTGGCTAATGAAACGCCTGATTTATGTCGTCCATATAGAATAGAAAAACATTGAAGAAAAAAAAAAGCATATGCAATTTACCAGTTCTGGTCATGGAGCAAAGAGGAATATTTATTGATTCACATAATCAAATAATATAGAGTGATAGGGAATTGATATAACAAATATTAATTGTATTCTTCTCTAAAATTGATCCGAAGAAACCAGGGACTGGTTCAGATGTCGGCTGTTCAAATATAAATAACTCAAATCCTTGTGGAAAATTGAAGTTATAGGCACCGGTGATAAGCCAGTGTAGTCACCCTGTTCCTTTGCCAAGCATAGTTCAGCAATGTACTTATAAAGCTGATGATCCTGGGCAACAGGTTGGGCTGCATATTCCTCAAACGGCATCCACTGAGGAGAAAAAATGTCAACCATGCCAATATCAGTCAGTTATGACATGAATTTTGATAGCGGGTTCATAAAAACTATCAAAACAAAGGAACATTCACATCAGAGCAGCTAAAGGGAGCAATCCACATTGACAGATCTTGCAAGCATCTGATCTCAGCACAGATTTTTTAAGCTGATAAAAGTAGATAGATAGCTGATCCAAAGGACCCATCTAAGTTGCAGGAAAACTCAACCGGCAACCTAGAAGCCAAGAAAAAAGGACATTAATGATAATTTAAGCTTTTGAGTTGATACTGCCTAAGGATCTTCATGGGGAGAAGTATATATAGCTGACACCTCCATGGGCTCTGTGTATGTGTGGAACAATGCGCTCAAGTCCACACTTCATTTGAGCTCAAGTCCTTGTTAATTGTTTTCCAGAATTATTAGTTCTTCCTTGTCAAATACAATACTTTGAAAGCATTGGGGATTGAATTGTTTTATAGGCTAATGAAGCTAAGATTGTTGTAGGAAGAACTTTGTTACAAGCAGTGTAAAACTATAGATTTAAACATTTTATTTCCTGGTTGTTATATATATTATGTCACATAACACTGTCAACCAAGATTTACCTGGGCTGCCTCAATTTCAAGATCTTGCTTCTTTATGTCTGAGGACAGAGGATGCATCATGCAAATGAAAAATAGATCCGACTTCTGAAAGAACACCTTGTGTGCTTGCCTGTAAGATGTGAGAGAGAGAGAGAGAGAGAGAGAAATGAATGCATCAGGGTAACTTCTACAAGATTTGTAGACTACTTTAGATAGACTATACAAGAACTTTACAAAATCCAGAAGGTTCATGTTCATTACAGTAAGAGACTTATCAACAGACATAGCAAGATGGAGCAGAGTGGTAGAGGAAAAGAAATCCAAGTTACTAACTCCAAAATTAATTGAGAATTTGTTGACTTTCTATGGGTGTTGCAACGAACTAACACTTGCAAGCTTGTTGATTTCAGTTGAACTTCTTAAAAATTTGATAGTAGGTTTTACGTTTGAACCAAAAAAGTGAGATTATTTTTTGTTGGTAAGTTACATGCACCCAATGGGTTTTGTATCTATGATGTCACCTTTCAACTCATTCGTATGAGGGGAGAAAGTGTATTTTGAGATGGAGCTCATGGGCAGGAAAAAAATTAAGATTTGCCATTGAAGGAATATCTATTGGGCCAGAAAGACAGAAACCAAGCTATTACAAATTTAGAATTCCATTGATGACCAAGTCTTCTTCATGTTGGCATTTGAAAGCTAAGACTGATTGAACCCAATGGAACCCATAACCTTATAAGATAAGGCTCAAAGGATAGATGGAATGTAACTCAAATCTAAGAAAAATTCGATATAGAAACCTTGTCCAATACCAATACAGCCAAACTTGTCACAACTGGTCACTGGATTTCACAGTCATGACCAGAAACTAACTTTTAATTTCTTTGTTTTAATTAGAACTAAATTATTGGTAAGGTGAAGCCTATTTCATGTTAGGTGTTTATAGACTTAACACATGGGACTACCACTGCCCAACTCCAAAACTATCCCTCACATCTCATTTTTTATTTTAAACCAGAAAGCAAAAGATAACAGTACAAAAGTATGAATAAGAGGTGGTTTTGTGGCTCAGTTCCTGATCATGATCTGTATCCTATATGATACAACACCATCTATAACTGCTGATATTAAATACATGTTGAAAGGAATATTTGAGACAATAAAAACTTATACCTGAATGCCAGTATCTCCAAAAATTTTGTGTCAATCTGAAGCAGTAAAAACCTTTCATCTTAATACAACCATCATACCAATAAATAACTTAGAAAGTATGAACAGAATTTATTGATATACAACTCTTACTCCAGTTTCTTCTTTTACTTCTCTTACAGCAGCCTCATTAATATTCTCACCCTGCAGATTAAGGAGCTCCTTTAATATCTAGTAACAAAATGCGTTTGGCTTTCAAATAATGTAAAATCAGATTAGTTAAAAAAAAATACCGCATCAACAACCCCAGTAGGGATTTTCCACACACCCATTCCTTTCAATTTACCACTTTTTTCCTGAACTACAAGCAACTAGCACATAGAGAGAGAAATTCAAAATCAGCACTATAGAAGAATAAAAAGAGTTAAATTTTTAATAAAGGAAATACCGGTGAACCTACTTTAAGACAAGAACCAACTTTGAAAAGAGTCAAAACAATAATCAAGAGAAAATGAGAACAAAAGTGAAATTACAATGAAGTACAGAGTTCGTAAAAACATTATGTCAATAAAATGAGAGCAAGCTCTGTATATGGTATTGAGATCTGGTTAGATTGCTTCACACCATTATATAAATGAATTATGAATATAATCCATGTCAATCATTGCCATTACTCAAAGATGACCATAAGGCACTTTTTTAGATATTACTTTATTCTGTTCCAGCAACCAAAATAGCTCGGAAGAAAATAATTCTTGTGAATGTTAGAACCAGTGTTATAAATTTCAATCTGTTGACTGTGACCAGTTTTTAAATGTAAAATGGAGGACATCTTCTATGACCTATGATGTATGTTTATTCAAAATAAATAGGAGAAATACCAGTAACTTCAGAGGAAGTACCTACCTCTCTTTTATCATTCAAGACAATAGCACCAATACCTACTCGGTGTGAAGCATTTGCAGGAATAGTATCAGTGGTTTCAGGAATCCAGCGAACCAACATCAGGTAAGTTGGCTCAGCATGGTGGTACCGAAATCCCTCCTGCCACAATTATGACAGATGCACAAAAGAGAAATTAATGTGCATGAATCAACAAACCATGATTGAGAACTTGATCCTCAAATTGGAAGAATGTTGAAAAAAAGAAATAGAGAAAAAATTATTTGTTCAACTTTACTCTTTCATTTTAAAAATAAAAAGTGTCAACAAGAGTATCAAAACATTAAATAAATAAATAAATAAAAAAGAAGAGAAAGTGTCCCAAGACCATGAGTCAATCATGATGATGATGCTTCCAGGCCTTAATTAAGCACCAAGCTCATGCACTGTTTAAATAACAGAACATCAAAACCTCAACTTTAAACAAACAAAGAAAACTGAGTTAAAAAATGAAAATAAAGTATGACACTGATTCTTTCTAATCTTTCTAAAATATTACTTATGTAATGGGTGGCAGATTCAACATGGTTGGTTCAAGTCAAAGGAACGTTCATTGAGATGCTCATGGGGGTAATTTGACACCCACTTTTGGCAACTACTTGTTTGTCAACACTATGTTCTTTAGAGGCAGACAATGATTACCTTGACTGTAGGTTCAACAAGATTTACAAGTCCAATCGGTAATTTAATCCAGATGCCCTTCTTGCCCTGTAAAGTATATTAAAAAATTAATCAAAGCTAGCAAAGAAAAATACCTTTATTTTCATCAACGGATAAGAATCTGTGTAGTTGACAACTTAATACTTACAAATAAATTTCAAAAAGAAAAGTAAAAACCATGTAATTGTGTAGATCATTAACTTAACAATAGTTTAAAACTCATGCTGGTTTATACCATTAGATCAATTTTTTTCAAACTTTATTTCAAAACGTCTGACACCAAATTGAACCTGCAATGAGTTTCATCAGAACCATCCAGTTACATTCATCCAAGTTAATACGAAAGGGTCAAATATTATGTTGACCCTGGGCTATATGTGGACTGGCTTATGCTTTAACCAACAACTAAGGCTCTTGTTTGAGTTGTATTTGTTACTCTAATTGTATATAGCAGCTTTTCCACTTTTATATTTATGCCTTTTAACCTAGCACAAGTCAATATAAAATAAAAACAAAAACAAAAACAAAAATCTGCCACAAATACAATTTGATCCTCTTTTCCTTCTACAAGTTTCTTTTGTCCTAACCACCACACTGGCTATTTAGTTCGTGTCAATCTTGAAATTTCAATTACAGTGCACCATGGCTCACCCAAAAATCTGACTGATAACCCGTTAGCTGGTCCTTTTCTGGTTTGACGAACTCTCAAGGTTGTAACTCATAGAAACTTAGTGTTAATTACTTTATATTGTCAGGGTCTTGTTTGGATATAGCAACCTATCCACTTTTTGGTAACATCACAAACGCCTACAATGCCATGCGAGCACTTGGCAAAGTGGTTTACATCTACTGAATCAGTCTTACTAAGACACATATTAGATTCATTCTGTGAAAGCTTTAGATTTCAAGAGTTAAACACTTAACTTCAAATACCATACTTCAAAAGATATTTAGCATCAGATACATCGGACTCCATAACAGTAATGGTAGACTCCAACTTAAGAATGAGAAGCACTAGGTAGCAAACCCCATGTACAGATCAGTTCAAGAGTGAACACTTTGTATTTATAATAAAATCAAGAAAATATGTGGAATGAAAGAAAAAAAATTTTCTGTGTACTATGTTATGTAAATTCAAGAGAAACCCTTACCAATGAATTTTGATATATACTTTTTGCATCCTTTCTCAGTCACAATGGCAAGGACAACCTCTCCCTGGCATTTCTACTAGGGAAGTTGTAGCACTACCATATGTGCTGTCACTAGAAGAATTAAAATAGTGTTGTATTCCAATTTTGCACCTTAAAATGATTCTGGACTCTACTAAAAGCATGATTAGCAAATGAGAGAACATTTTAAGAATCTGACTCACGTATACAGAGAATCTGCCTTCCACCTATCTACTTCAATGTGGCTTACGTTAGTGCCCAATTTTTGGGATTCAGAAACACCCTTTTATGCCATTGGTCAAATGGCATCAAACGAAGCTATAGGAGTAAAGAAGATAGATAAAGAATCACAACTTAAATCCATCACCAAAAGAATCCCATAGAGATTTTTTGTGAACCAATCTTCAAGGCAGTACAACAGTCTCTCCAAGGCCACAAAATCATTCATTAACGTGCAATCATGCATAACATTTGAACGCCCACCATCAAAAATGTCAAGAATAAAATTATCATGTACTATTCATTAAAAAAAATTGAACAAAAATCTATACCAAGATGTTTATATTTAGTACATAAAATCTGTTAGACACAACAAGCAATTGAAACAAACGTTCACACCATTCATCGAAGTAATGCAACAAAGCTCATTTATTGTAAAGGGGGTCCATAAGAAACAACAACCTGTTGCCTCCATGTGGAGATTGAATCTCTAAGCAAAGTAACAAACACCTTAGCATCCATGGCCTCCTCTATATCTACAATGACCCCTCCATGGTCATCGTTAGTTGCCGGCAGCAACCCAACACACTCACCTCCATTTTCACACACTTTGTTTGAAACCATCATGGTACCAACCACAAACCAAAGTCACAAATATGATCCTACCGCCTGAAATAAAATAGATAAATAAAAAATAACTCAAAAAAAAAAAAAAATCATCATTCACTTCCACACACCACAATAAACAACATATTGTTTAGCTTCCAATTAATTCTTTTAGTTCAACCAATCTAAGTTAAAATTTAATATATATATATATATATATATATATATATATATATTTATGTAGTCTTGTCCTTAAAAGAAAAAGTATCAATCTAGTTTTTTTGTCTATTTCCCTCCAAAATTTGCAAAATTTTAAATTTAAAGACAAAAACTGAACTTATACCAAATTTCATAGACAAAAATTATATCTAAGTCTAAAACAACAAATCGAGAACTAAATCGGAACTTTGTCCAAGTTCGATTTTCATCTTTAAAATTTACATATACATATATTAACGATATTTTAAAAAATAGCTAAAAGTTTTGTACCTCAACTAATATTTTTGATTCTTTTAACAAAGACATCCTAAGCAAACCATTTTTCGTTGTAACCATTGAATTTAAAAATAAAAAGATAAAAAGTAACAATTCTGTCCTTTCTTATGTTTGCCCGCCAAAAGTTCCAACTTTTTAAAATTAAGACACCAAAAAAATCCAACTTACACCAAATTGTGGAGATAACAAATACATTTTAGCCTAAAATCAACAAATTGAAAACCCATTAACAAAAACAAAAGCAACAACTTCTACTGGGCTACAACATCATCATCATCAAAAACAACAACAGAAACAGAATCCGATAATATGATAACAACAAATGGTATTTCACTGGTCTGGTCACAGCCAGTCCAACATTTGCATTAGTAAAATACTAAAATCTTTGAAACTAAAAAAGACCCACTAAAGAAAATAGCTAAAAAATAAAAACCAAACAACAGAATCCAATAAATGTTTCATAAAAACAACATCTTTACAGTCAACGAAGCCCAAAATTTCATATATATATATTATGAATAAATAAAACAAAGTACTGACAGAAAGAACTTACCGATTGATAAACTCAGAGAGAAATGCAGAGAGAGAGAGAGAGAGAGTTGTATAGAAGATTATTGAGATTCTCCCGAGTTCTTTTGTTTTTTTGTGTGCGTGAGAGTGAAGTGAACGTTGAAGTTAAGGGTCGTGTGGCTGTAAGTATTTATAAAGGGTCGAGGGGTTGAGTCGGTGGTACGATGCGGGGAAAACTATTCTACACGAGAGAGTGCGTGCTGACGTTGTTCCCACTCGGTTTGGAGAACCAATGGGATCTCTCCGCTCTCCAAAATGCGTCACATGGGTCCCACTTTCACTTAGCCGCCGGGACACGCCCATGTGTGCTTTTTTTTTTTTTTTTTTTTTTTTTATATCTTGGTACGTGATGGCAGGAGAGAGTCAGGGACCGGACGCGGTAGGGTTGGTGAGTATAGCAGTGTGGGGTGTGGGACGATTTTAGAACAGTAATGCGAGCATTGACTATGGTTTGATGGTAGGAGTTTTCCGTATAATTTTATATGATATTTGGTAAAAGTTTAGCAAATTAAATAATATAGCTTTAACGAATATATTGTGTCCATAATGATAGTTTCATCAAGGTCTCAATGGTATATACGGTATTATTTTTACTGTTATATGGCTTAGTGGCAATGAGTTCATACAGAAAATAATAATAATTAGTCGCTAATCCGTGTAATGCAAGGAAAAATTTTGCATAAATATACAATGTATCATGTACAAGATTCAAAGTCAAAATTATTAAAGCATAATGAAAATATATGATCACATAACAAAGAAATATAAGAGAAATAATCTGAATATTCTGAGGCCAAAAAAAAAAACACACATATATATATGTGTGTGTGTGTGTGTGTACATGATTACACAACAAAGAAATATAGAGAAAGATGAGTTACCGTCAAAAGAATAATTTGTGGATATAGTTGTTGAAATCTGTTAGACAATTTTAGATCCTGCAAAAAAAAAAAAGTGAGAAATCAAAGAATCAAATGTTAAAATTTCCAAAAATAATAATAATAAATTAGATGATTTAGAGCCTAGAAATTATTGAAACCAAAAAAAAAGAATGTATGACTTCACAATAGAGAAATATAACAAAAAGATTGGTTACTCTTGGTGAAAATAGCTATAGCAATAGTGGAGTCAGTGTACTGTGGCAGCGAGAGAACAATATCGAAGATGTGTTTGTTTTCTTGGTTGTTTAGAGACTTTTGCTTCATGTAGAATTTGAAATCTAAAAAAACATAACCCTATTATAATAGAAATTTTTTTCTCCCAAAGCCAAAACTTATCAACAAAAATCAATGAAACCTGGCTATGATATAAAAATACAAATGCACACAAACAAAATCACATAATAATCCACTATTAGCTACAAGACTTTTTTTTTTTCAAATCTTTAATTCACAATGCCAAGAAGAGGAACAAACATAAGTTAAATCATCAAATGAAACTAGCCCAAAGCTTGCATACATACAGTCACATATACTTATCATCAACTACAATGTAACCCTAGCCAAACAATGTGAGAATCTACAATTCTACATTAGATTAAACCCTAAAAAGAACTTTGTTTTTTCAAATACAGTAAAATTTTCGAGTGAATTGCAGGAGCAGAAAACCCAAAATTCAAACCAAACCCTATACCAACCAATACATACATACACACACACACACACACACACACACACACACACACACACACACACATATATATATATATAACATCATGTACATCCTAAATTCAAATTTATTAAACCCAAAAAAGACAATCCTAAAGCAATAACCCAAACAACACTATAATATTTAGAAATTAGATGTACATAGACAAACAATTAACCCTATACTAAAAAAATCAGAAATTTATTTCATGGGCAAGCGGAAAAAAAAAAATCTAAAAAAGATATTTGCCAAGCAGGAAAAAATTCTAACCCGAAAACAAAAATAGACAATCCAAACCCAAGAAATTGGAAAATTTTAATTGTAAATTAGCATACCTTTAACCTTGATTCAATTTATTTTTGGTAGGAGGCCCAATCTCTAGAACAAAAAATCAAGAATATTAAATCTAAACAAAACTGAATGGAAGAATAAAAATTAAGATTAGAACCTTTGATGTTGCAAGGAAGGATTAACACAAATATGGGGGAAGAAAAGGAACTGTAGGCGTTACAACTTTAACTTAATATCAAAAGTAAATCAACAAACCAAATTTAAACACCTTAATACTTTTCAACTGGAGTGCTTAACAATTTTACTTGTGTTGAATTGCATAAGGAGAAAATTTTTGTTTTTTATTTATTTAAATAATGCTGATGTGGAAAATTGTGGAGAGGTCAGAGGCTTCGGTTATATATATATATATATAGTGTGTGTGTGTGCGCGCGTTTGAATACAGCTTATTTTGCTGAAAACTGATAACAATAAAAAAAAAAAAAAAATTTGAACTGTTCGGCACTGTTCATTGGCCTAAAATCATTGTTCATGGCCAATGAACAGTGCATAACACACTGGACTTAAAAAATAAAAAATAAAAAACACCCAAAATGTGGACGCAACCACACTGCCCAAACGGACCTATAGATAATAATGTTAGTGTCACACATAGGGGTGATTTGATGCATTTAGAGGTAATAGACAAAAACGGAAGACATTTTATACATTTCAATATAATTTTTTTAAAATTAAATATTACTTAAACTTTATTCTCTTACTTTAGATGCAAAATTACTAATTAACATAAATCACTTTTTTATTTATAGAAAATCTAGACAAAAAATTCAACAAAAGTTTTCACACACGTTGATATGGCAAATTAATAATGGTAAATAAAAATGTGATGTTAGTTGTGAACCTAGATGAAAACTAGTAAAAGTTTATTAACTCAACTATTATGAATTTTTTTTGTGTATTGCTCTTTTTTTTTTTTTTTTCCTTTTTTAAGAAATACAACTTTCACAACATTTTCACAACAAATCCTAGGTATTAAGTTGTTACTAGTTCTAATTTAAACCCATCACTTAAATTACTTTTTTGCCCACTAATAATAGCTTGTAACAACCTGTCACTTAGAATTTGTTGTGAAAAATGTTGTGAACATAGCATTTCTCTCTTTCTTTTTTTTCTTGTTTTTCATTTGATAAAAGAATATTATTTTATTTTTTGGCTAATATTTTAGCTTAATTAGTATTATTATAATGAAAGAAATAACCCTATTTGCCTATACTATAAAGCCGGCCCTAGTCACATACAAATGAATATTCTTTGCCATAATTATCTGCCACAATTAACTTATGTGACAAACTTACATGAATCCATTACTTTATATCTATTACTTACATTTTGTCACGTGGAAAGTGTAATATGTGTTTGTGTGGGGGGTTAGCACTATTGATTATAGAATTAACGTTGTTTATGTTAGTTTTGGTTGGTCAGTCTAAACAGACTTCTTTGAGTCTTCTTCTTTCTTTTTCAAATGACCATCTTTTGGTTGGTCAGTCTAAACAGACTACTTTGAGCCTTCTTCTTTCTTTTTCAACGACCATCGCATCATAGTCACACATCCATAAGGCTTACAACTTGTTATTAAACAATTTTCTCATAACAGTCTTACAAAATTATGTGACTGAAAAGACTAGAAACACGTGCACAATTATTGATTCCCACCTATACATATATACATATGTTCACTTGGTCATTTTTCATACAATAAATTTGTTTCCCACACCTATACAAAATTGACTCCCCTACCAAAAATATTTGCATTTGACCCTAAATATTTTTCACAACAAATTCTAAGTGTTAAATTGTTACTAATTCTAATTTGAAGCCACTATTAAAATTATTTTTTTACTCACTAATAACAATCAGTAACAACCTACTACTTAAAATTTGTTGTGAAAAATGTTATGGACATAGCATTTCTCTCTCTATTTTTCTTGTTTTCCATTTTATAAAAAAAAAATTATTTTATTTATTGGCTAATATTTGGATTTAATTAATACTATTATAATGAAAGAAGTAACCTTATTGGTTAAAATTCAGGGGCATTTTTCTACTCAGGGCTTGAATAATACAGATGGTATTATCTTTACTATCAGTCGCTTAGAGCATTAGTATTAATGGTGTTAAAAAGCTATATTGCTATTTTTAGCACTACCAAATACAAATTCATGGCTACATTGGTGGAGCCAAAGCCAAATAATTTAGATCCATAGCTATAGTGCATAGCCAAAAGTGATTGTATACTATAGCTCATAGATTAAAAAAAAAAAAAATATATATATATATATATATATATATTATTAAATTGTGTGTTCACACTGCTTTATATTAAATATTATTTTATTCACGTGTTTACATTATTTTGTAGTGAATATATTATTTTATTATAGTCAATATATTATTTTATTACGTTGTTTATATTATTTTATTGTATTAAAAACTAAAATAAAATCATTGATGTTGGGTGTTTGGTAAAGTGAAAATGTAAGATAGATAAAGTAGCTTTTTATAGAGTCATATTGTTAAATTTATGACTCTACTAACATGGATATTCTTACCAGCTTAGTGTCAATGAGTCTACACCAGACAATTTTTTTTTACTAACCCATTATTTTATAGATATTTAGCTATTACTTACAGTTTGTCACATGCAAAGTGTAGCGTGTGTGTGGGTGTGGGGCTATCAATATTGATTATAGAATTGGCAATATTGATTATAGAATTAACATTATTTACGTTAGTTTTGGTTGGTCAGTCTAAACAGATTACTTTGAGTCTTCTTTCTTTTTCAAACGAGTAACGACCATCGTTATCATAGTCTCACATCCGTAAGACTTTACACCATGTTATTAAACAATATCTCATAAGAGTCTTACAAAATTATGTGAGTCAAAACACGTGCACAATTATTGACTCCCACCTATACATCAGTTCAGTTACTCATTTTTCATCCAATAAAACTGATTCCAACCTATAAAAAAATTGACTCCTACACTGCATTTGACCCTAAACATTTTGTAAGATGAGAAGTGCAATGAATGGCATATCTTAATTCAATCATGATATAATTAGTATAGGTAGGTGTTCAAGGGGTCGAGTTCGGTTGAGTTGAGTATCGATTTGAAATGAGCCACTTTGTAGTTTGTACCTACCCATATGAGCATATTGGGACTTTGTTACATGTTGGTTTCGGTAGGTTTGTTGATTTGGCAAGTCAACACAAACGATAAGGGGAAAAAGTTAAGGAAGAGGTGGATTGCCAAATCAATTGAAGCACACATGCTGTGATATCCCTACAAAGGGATCACAAAGAGATAGTTTTTGGTATTTATAAGTCTTTAATCTATCCAAGCGGAGTGGAGTATTAAAAATTATATCTTATTAATCTAATTTAATTTCGAACAAGAGTCTAGCTCGAATTCAATACAAAAAAAAAAAAAAAATTAAATGTTCAAGATTGGATATGGTAAAACTATGTCTAAATTTTTTTATTCATTCACAAATCATTGAATTTTTATCATGAATGGACTAATTAAATTATCGATGAACTAGAAATAATAATTTAATATCAT
This sequence comes from Quercus variabilis, assembly GCA_030445155.1. Lineage (NCBI taxonomy): Eukaryota > Viridiplantae > Streptophyta > Magnoliopsida > Fagales > Fagaceae > Quercus > Quercus variabilis. The sequence goes on along the minus strand of CP129452.1, from coordinate 4,845,620 downwards.
ATGAACGTACTCACAAACTTATACAATTCAATCTCTAGTCTATAAAAGTATATTTTTAAGCAAAAGTACACATATAAAAATATAATAAAATTAAACTCATTAGTTAAATCGATCTTCATGGTCACAAGTTTGTCCACAAACACATTATTGTATTTAAGATTTTGCTCGTTTAATAGTTGAGTATGAACCGACCCATAAGCACCATTAAATATGGTTCAATTTTGGTCTTCATGTACCCAAAATCCAAAGTGCACATATGAGGGGATATGAACAAATTTACCATTATATCCTAACTTCTAATATTCAAAGCAAGAACAATAATGAATTTGAGCAACATTCTTAATAACCCCTTTTGCGATAGAGAAATGCTATATCCATAGTATTTTCACAACAAATCTTATATAGTAGGTTATTACGGGTTGTTATTGGTGGGGTAGAAAAGTAACTTTAGTGGTAGGTTCAAATTAGAACCAATAACATCTATCCACCTATGATTTGTTGTGAAAATATTGTAAAAATGTTATGGACGTAGTATCTCTCTTTGCGATAAATCTAATAATACCATTTTTTTCCCACTACAATTAAGATCATGTTATGTATAATAAAAGTAATACTAGCTTGAAACTCCATGCATATGCATGGATACATTTAAAGATATACAATAAGATGAATAATGTAATTCATATATTTATAATTTAAATACTATTGATAGTTATATTTATATTTTGTTAACTCTTTAAAAAAATTTATAAAGATATTATTAGGTATAAAATGTAAATTGTCTTTTTTTTTTTTTTTATAATTATTGTGAAGCACTTTTTTTTTTTTTTTTGCAATTTATTTATTCTAAACTCTTTAGTTTTTGTACTTAATAACTTACTTAGATGAATATTTATGATGTAGTTCCACATTTGATTCTAAAATTAAGAAATAAAACACTTTAAGAATAAATAATTTAAAACGCATGGCACGAAATTAGAATTCTAATTTGAAATACTAATTTAAATTTCTCTTAACTTCGCCTATTATTATATAATATATAATAATATATATATATATAGATATATAGATATATAAATTAGTAATTATCTCATGTAAAAATAATATTATATTAATCATAATTAGCCACTGCATTCAATTTTTTTCCCACTGCAACTGAGGTCATGTTATGTATAATAAAAATAATATTAGTAATTATCTCATGTAAAAATAATAATATTAATTATAATTAGCCGCAGCCACTACCAACAACAACAACAAACTGAAATTTGTAGTATCTAGCATTGTTGCCCTTTTTATTTCTAACTTTTTTTAAAAAAAAAATTTTATGGCAACATATCAAATTGCTTTAAATGACAAGACCCCAATAACTTTTTTTTATTCGCTGAGCAAGCATGACCTCAATAATTGAGCTCATCTTATTATTAGCCTTATACGTCGTGTAACGAGGATAGTGCTTGCTTTCTAATGTGATAGATCTTTTTCGCTCCAAAAAAATGTGATTGATCTTTTTCACTCAAAAAGAAAAAGGAAAAAGTAATATATCTTTTCCCATAAAATAAAATAGAAAAAAGAAATGAAGAAGATATTCTTAGTAAAAAGGAGTTGCACGTGGATTCAAGGATATAGAACTATTTTTTTTTTTTTTATAATCTCAAGGATATAGAACTGTATAATTACTTGTATAATTTGTTTGTCATCAACTTTAACAAAATGCGATGGATTTCAGTTTCGAAGATTTTTCGCCCATCAAAATACATGTATTTTAGAATTTTAGGACCCATTTGGTAGAGTAGTTTGTTAATATTGTTTGTATTTTTTTGAAATATATGTAAATGAAAAAGTGTGTAGAAATACGTATAATGTCGTTTAAAAACTGAAAATATGTTGTAAAAATACTATACCAAACGGGCCCTTAACTTGCTTACACAGTTACACCTAATCATTTCAAATACGCTCAGATGCTTAAATCCACACATGAATTTAATTAATAAAATTGAAAAATGTTTTCTTTTTATTTTCTCAAAAATGTTATGTCTAGAATATTTTAACAATACTTTCATAACAAATTATAAATAAAAGGTTATTACGGGTTGTTATTAGTGGGCAAAAAAATAATTTCAGTAGCAGGTTTAAATTAGAATTAATAATAACAAACGTTTTATTATCTATTATGAAAGTATTGTGAAAATGTTGTGAACGTAATAATTCTCTTATTTTGGATAAATTGCAAATTACACCTCTAAAGTTTGGAGGTAATTAGATTTTACACCCTGAAGTTTTAAAATTTAGATTTTACCCCATAACTTTTGGAGGTGTTTGGATTTTACACTCTGACATTTCAAAATTTTGATTTTAGCTCCTATATTTTAGGAGTGTTTGGACTTTACACCCTAAAGTTTCATAATTTTGGAGTATAAAATCCAAACACTAACAAACTTTAGGGAGTAAAATCTAAATTCTAAAACGTTAGAGTATAAAATCCAAACACCCCAAACTTCAAGGGGTAAAATCCAAATTCTGAAACTTTAGAGTGTAAAATTCAATTACTCCAAACTTTAGGAGTGCAATTTGTAATTTACCCTCTTATTTTTAAATGAATATTTCTCTTGAAATGAACTCCTAATGTGACACTTGTGCTTCAAACTAGAACCACCACTAATTACTTTGCAGACTTTGCTCATGGTTTTAATTTCCAAGGCATTAGTCATGATGTTGCAACAAGGATTTGTCAACCTCCGTGTTTGAAAGCCTTCACCCAAAATTGCCTTTAGTCCTGCAGATAGTTTGAAACTTTGAATAACGACGAATTATAAAACTTTGAACTAAAGAATATAAAACTGTCAATATCAATCATCTAAGAAGTCTAATTTCAAAGAGTAATCAAATGTGATAATTAAAAATCTAGGTTGGTTTACATGCATGTTTTGACTCATACAGCTTCAATTTGAAACGTATCAAAAGGTGGTACATGGTATATAGTCCAATGTTGGTCTTGAGGACAAAGTTCATTAAAAGTAGTCGAATATAAACAACGGATAAGAGTAATGGGACAAGGATCTTTTTATCTCCTAGTTTGATTAAAGCCCAATTATGTTTCTCACTTGGAAACAAAAAACAATAAAAGTCCCTATATGCCAAACTATAGTCAAAGTTAGAACTGCTATATATTCCCACTAATTTTAGATTTTTTTTAAAAAAAAAAAAAAATCTAATGTACATCACTTGCTCGAGCTTCTCATTGCACAATGCCACATTATCCATTTGAGTGGTTTGAATCATGATTGATTGTTTTAGGTCAAAGTAGTGAAGATGCTAAAGTTTGTACAATTGTGATTGAATGATGAAGATTGAATATCACAACGAATTTCTAGAAATAGTAAAAGCTAGACACTAGTTTGGATAGTTTTAACCTAAAGTCATTATTAGTAAAAGTCTAAAATCATACTATTAGGGTGTGTATACGTAGGTATTACGTTTGATTTTTGTGTAAATTCACCAATGGGCAATTTTGTAGTATGACCCTCTGAGCTTTAAGAATTGTCCAAATTGATCATTTCATCCTAATTCCATCTACTGCCAATGGGAGTAATTTTATTGGAATCAGAAGATCATGAAATAGTATTAGCTGATCAGAAGGAGGTTGGGCCCCATCAAGCCTTCTTTGAGGACTTGGAAATGTATTATTTGTGAGAACGAGAGACTGAATAAAGATAATGTACATTCACCTATGAGCAAAAATCCAAACAACCCCTCCCCCCCAAAAAAAAAAAAAACAAAAAACAAAAGGGCTCTATAGGTTTGGGTCAGTTGCAAATTAAACTCATGTACTATCAATTTTGTAGTATGACCTTTTGAGTTTTAAGAATTGTCCAAATTGATAATTTCATCTTTGATAGGCTAAGAATATATTGACCCATTTTGATAAATTAATTAATTAATTATCCAAGTGAATTAATTAAATTCAATTACATGCAATAAGCGTGATAACACAAACAAATTACTGACTAAGTTAAATACAGCAGAAAATAAATTTGACACAAATGATTTGTTTATGAATAGAAAAAACCACAAAGGCAAAATCTCGCTGGGTGAATTTAAGGTCACCACTCATGATAATCTACTATTATCAAAATAAGCGGTTACAAGTAAAAAAATCTCAGTACCTAATACCAACCTACAATTGAAACTTTACCCCAATACCCAATTGGACTTATAATGTAGCGGTAATCTCTCCTTTCAATGCATGACTCCCAGTACATGACTAATCAACAATGCACGGATCGCAGTACATGACTAACACACCAACTTGAGAAAGATATTAGCTGCAAAGTTTTTCAGTTCATCCTACAATGAAGATCATGGAGCTCCTTGGTTACAAAACCCTTGGCGCAAAGACGCAGTAACTTTTAGAGAGAATATGATGAACTAGGGCAAATTGTCTCCAGTCACAATATGCATGTATAATCACTTTGCATCAAGTTACATCTCTTATGTTACAGCCCTTAAAATAATCCTTATATATGTCTAGGGTTGTGAGAAAAAAAACCCTACACAAATATACATGGATATGCATGTAATTGGATCTAGAAATTCTAATTTCGTAATTCTCGATAGATACAGCTACTTTAGAGCTTCAACATTAAGCCTTGATATATATACGATTCTGTTGAGATATTTGTCGAGTTTTAATTAAAAGCACTCTTCACTTATTTCTTGATCAGACCTGCATGGCTTCAATACTAAACTTGAACACTTGTTTTTTGAAGTACTAAAATCATCTTAGATCTATTCAATTACAAATAAATTGCATTTTGTCAAATGATTAGCCAATTACATAAAATATGTCCCTAACAATCTCCCCCTTTGGCAATTCGTGACAAAACCACAATAAACAAAATAATCATGAGAGAAGTCTTAAATCACTATACTCATAACCACTTGTTAAAATACAAAAAAAAAAAATCTAACCCTAACACAAACTCTTGAAAAACTTTGCAAAAAGAGAGTTCATGGTATGATAGATTTTCACAACCTGTCTTTCTGAAACACTTTAAACAAAACTCATCAAGGCATCTTAGTGTGAAACAGAATTAAAGATTGCATACATAAAGAAACATGTGTATAAAGAGAGAAAAGAAACAACACATGGAAAGATAGGTGAAAAACAACAAACATCATCATATATATATGAAAAAAATACAATGTATGTCATTAATAAATGATCACAAGACCGGTGTATAGAACCTCACTACATCCCTCAAAATGTATAGATACTCCCCCTAACAAAAATGTCCTATGCTAACTTTCCCCCTAAATACAAGACTCTTTCATCCTAAAACAACTCCCACTTTTTGTCATAAATGACAAAGGGTAAGTTACTGAGAGGTCGTCATCTCATCATCCCTGGAAAAGCTAGCATCCTCATCCTCATCATCATCATCGTCATCACCATCATCGCCATCCTCATCTGCCGAAGCCTCCAGAAAAGGAGAGGAAGAAGCGGTAAAACTATCCAAGGCAAGCCTGTCGTCATGCAATACGACCAACACAGGTGTTCACCTGACACAACCATCATTAAGAGTGTCAAGGTGAGCATCCATGCGCTGAAGCTACGCCATGATGACCTTAACAGTCACAGCACCATCCGAGGAAGAAGGAGCGGAGGTGGAAGGAATAGCAGGAGCTACAGGTTCAGTCGTCTCCGTCCGTGGCTGCTTCGGTCGAAGCTAGGCCTCGCTTCGCCGAATAAAAGCTGCGTTAATGGCACCCATGGTGGTGAAGAAGAGAGAATCAAGAATAGGGATAGAAGAATGGTAAAGGATTCGTGTGATAACCAAAGGAAAGATGAGCTTATCACGGATCACCGTATCCTTATAAACATCAATAATGGAAGCGATGGAGTGAGAAGGAAAGTCTATAGAAAGATCCTCAAGAAGTGACAAAAGAAATCGAGCATGAGACTCTGTGATAGAGTTATAGTGAGACAGTGGAGTAAGAACAAATTCCATTACCATATTAAGGAATCTTGGACTTTTTTGCAAAGCTCGAGCATAGGGTGTTTTGACGCTCACCCCATATGGAAGGTGTCTCACAGAAATGAGACAGAAGCTCATCTTTTGCAAAGCTCGAGCATAGGGTGTTTTGACGCTCACCCCATATGGAAGGTGTCTCACAGAAATGAGACAGAAGCTCATCTTTTGGACACAATCCTTAGACACTAACAATCGAGGTAATCAAGATGCAATACCCTCGGGACATGTAGTATATTGGATATAAGATCTGGAGTGACAACGATATGTGTTCCTTTAAATGTTGTGGCAAACTGAGGTACAACGGTATCGATACCGTGTGTATTAGAGTAAAAATCTTGTATAAACACAATAGGGCACATCAAGGGTATCTCACAAAGAGATTCTCATCCCCAAATCTAAATGACACCAGGTAGAGGAGTGTCGGAAAAATTCGACAAAACAACATGGCTCTTTAAATGAACGCCACATTTCTGAAGGTTCTCAAGGAAGTCCTGTCGGACCTTCCCATTACGGAACTGAACGTGAAGAAGGGGAACGGGATCAGAAGAAGAAAACCTAGAACCAAAAGGGTTCCGAGCCGAAGTAGATTTGTGCTTGGGTGTCATACGCAGTCTATCCGAGAGAGAGAAAGAGAGAGAGAGAGAATGAAACAAAACACAATCATAATCCAAAAATATGAATGAAAGAGTACATATGCATGAACATGTAACGTGCTAAAAATAAATTGAATCATTGGTTGAAACCCAATCCAAACCTACTAGCACACAATTTTCAATAATTAAGTACACATCTAAATGCATGAAATATTGTTATAATGCTAAAGGAATGCAATGTATGATCATATATCATCAAATAATCAACACCCAACCCAACAATTTCACAAAAATCTTAAAAACCTCAAAAATTTTCAAAAACTCCAAAACCTAGTTCTAAAATGCATGAATGCATGAGAAATGAGTGTTAAAGAACACATACCAAAGGATTAAGGCTTGATCTTGGCCGAAATAGGAGTAGGTGAGGAGATTTGAGTGAAAGAAATGTGTTTAGGTCGAGAGAAAAGTGTTTCTGTTGGGAAAGAGAAGAGAAAATGAAATCTGATTTCACGCTCGGCCCTTAAATAGAAATCGTAGCTCGACTGATCAAGGAGCTATCGAGATCTGTCGAGCACTAAATCTTAACAGAAGTGAATCTGTTAAGGTACTGTCGAGGATCTGTCAACAGCAAAAATACCTCGATGGATCGAGAAGCTATCGAGAATCTATCGGCCAGATAGAAAGTTTCTCAATTGATTGAGAAGCTATCGAGACAAATTCCAAAATGCTCGATGGATCAAAACTACACTAACTTCTGTCGAGAAAAAACGAAAGAGGGGCCCGATAAAAGAGAATTTGTCGAGGATCTGTCGAGAGGCTATCAAGCCTAAAGAAAACAGGTTTTTCAAAGAGAGGTAAAACATAGAGAGATGATAGCAACAAGCAAGCTACACAAACATAGATCCAAACAACATATTAAGCTCTCAAAAACATCTCTCAACAAAAATTGCAAAGCATTCAAAAAACAAAACACACACACACACTAAATAAGTCTAGCCAATTTTATATTTCAAAAATAGGTTATGAGAGTTTAGTGAGCATATATTAACACATGTATTCCTTACAATGGCCAAATTACATTGTACTTGCACATTTATCAAAAGTAGTAAAGAATTTGCGTGTTGTGCGTGAAAACATAGCAAGAATGCATAAGTGTCTCATATTATGATGATTTGAAATATGAGAAAATCAAATACACTCACACATAATCATAACTGCTTGATGAGGACTATTACCTTCAAGGCACATCTTATAACTCCTAAATCTCCTAGAAACACGCTTGCAACCATATTTAAAATCATTTTAATTCTTTTTGCTTTTGATTCCTTTGCATATTCTTTTTCTTTTTGAGCATATCATGCATGAACATATAAGAGAGAGAGAGAGAGAATAAATACCAAATTATGTTAAGCTATAAACATCACAATTTTGCTATGCCGAAGCACACAGATGTTATATATGATTCACAAGTTTTAGTAGTGAGATGGTTATTTATGCATTTCTCGTAAAAATTTTTAGTCTTTCCCATTAAAAAGAGTGATATGAGTGTTAAGTGTAAGAGATTGCTTAATCGTACTCATTACAAATACGAGTCACAAAACTCACTTGCTTAGTTGGGCATTAAAATGCTCATCTAAGTTACAAGAGATACAAAATTTAGAAAACTTTGTTTCAATGGCCCTTCAAGGTACACAAGTAACAATGAACACAAACACACACTGTTTTTGTATTTTTCTAATTTTTCAACTTCTTTTTTTTTTTTAAATTTTTATGAAAAACAAAATAAAGCAAAACTAAAAACAAACAAACAAAAACATGTTAAACAAAACAAAGCATAAAAGTAGATGCAAATGCATGAGAAAGGAGGAGAAAGAGAAGAGATCACTCCATAGAGATTACATCAATGTTTTGGCGTAGGAATTCAAATCGTTTGCTATCAAGAGGCTTAGCGAACAAATTCGCCTTCTGGTCATCAGTATGAATGAACTCAAGAGTGAGTGTGCCATCTTCAACAAGCTCTCGAATGAAGTGATGTCGAATCTCTATATGTTTGCACAGGATTTTTAGAGATGTTAATGGCACTGGTATTGTCACAATAAATGGTAAGATGTTCTTAACGAATATCATAATTAAGAAGGAGTTTTTGCATCCACAAAAGTTGGGTGCAATAGCGATGCATTCAGTCTTAGAAGTGGATAATGAGATGGAATTCTTCTTCTTACTCATCTAGGAGACAAAATTATTACCCACATAAAAACAACACCCTAATGTGTTTTTTCTATCATCAGCATTCCCAACCCAGTCTACATTAGAATACCTAGCTAAGACATTATTTGTGTCCTTATTGTACCATACTTCGAAATTGGCAGTAGCTTTGACATATTTTATGATTCTTTTTAAAGCAATCATATAATACTCTTTGGGGTTTGCTTGATATCTAGCACACACTCCTCCACTATAACTAATGTCAAGTCTACTAGTAGTAAGGTAAAGGAGACTACCTATCATACTTCTATATAAAGATAAATCAACACTTTTGCCTAACAAATCAACAATGAGTTTAACATTTGGGCTCATGGGAGTTCTAACAGGACTAGTAGATTCCAAACCAAACTTTTTCATAAGATTCTTAGCATATTTAGATTGAGATATGAATATACCTAACTCTTGCTGGCGAATCTGCAATCCAAGGAAATTACTCAACTCTCCAATCATGCTCATCTCAAACTCAGCCTGCATAAGCTTCGAAAAGTCATAAGCAAGTTCATCCTTTGTAGACCCGGAGATGATATCATCAACAGAGACTTGAGCTACTATTAACTTGTCATTCTTCTTTTTAATGAAAAGAGTTTGATCAGCTTATCCTCTTGTGAAACCATGTAAGACCAAGTATTATGTAAGTTGGTCATACCAAGCTTTGGGTGCTTGCTTTAATCCATAGAGAGCCTTCTTGAGGTACAACACATGATCCAGAAAGTGTGGATCAATAAATCATTTAGGTTGAGTAACATAGACATCTTCTTTAAGAAACCCGTTCAAGAATGTAGTCTTCATATCCATTTGGTAAAACTTGAATTTTATGTGACAAGCCAGGGCTAAGAGAACCCTAATGGATTCCATGCGAGATACATGAGCAAATGTTTCATCAAAATCTACTCCTTCCACTTGAGAGTATCCTTGGGCCACCAGATGAGCCTTGTTGTGGATCACATTTCCCTCCTCATTAGCTTTATTGTGGAATATCTACTTTGTATCAATGATGTGCTCTCCTTCTAGTCTAGATACTAAGGTCCAGACATCATTCCTTTGAAACTGGAGCAGTTCATCATGCATGGCCTCAACCCAGCTTTCATCCTGGAGAGCATCCTCAACATTGGTGGGTTCAACCTGTAACAAATAACAAGAATAAGATACAAAGTTAGTAACACATTTATCAACTGTACACTTTCTTAGTGTAAGTTCATTCATATTTCCCACAATAACTTCAAGAGTGTGATTTAGCTTGATCCTTGAGGAAGGCCCTTTCTCTTCATGAGATTCAAAATCAAGTGAGGTAGGAATGTCTACTGAGACTTCTACAACACTTGGAGTACTTGGAGAGATGGGCTCTTGATCAACTATTTCTTGAACAAACTTAGGCTTTGAAGGAAGAATTGCCTTAGGTATTTCCTCACTAATTTTCTCAGAACTAGAATCTAAAACTTCATTAATAACAGCATTGACAGTTTCCATTACCTTCTTGGTTCTTTTTTTGTACACCTGATAAGCTTTGCTTGTGGAGGAGTATCCTAAAAATATTCCTTCATCACTTCAGGAGTCAAACTTTCTCACATTCTTTCTATCGTTAAGGATGAAACAAGTACTTTCAGAAATTCTGAAATACTTCACATTTGGCTTCCTTCCCTTCCACAATTCATAGGGATTTTTCTTTGTATCAGGTCTAAAATACTCCTTTTTAATCGTATGACATGCGATGTTGACTGTTTCTCCTCATAAATTTCTAGCCATATATTTATTGTATAACATGGCTCTAGCAATCTCTTGAATGACTCTGTTCTTTTTTTATACTACACCATTTTGTTGAGGAGTAATAAGAGTAGAGAATTCTTGAGATATACCAGATCTAGTGCAAAAAGATTCCATATATGAGTTCTCGAATTCTTTACTATGATCACTGCGTATTCAATCAAACTTTATGTTTTTCTCATTTTGCAATCTTGTACACAAAACTTCAATGTGCTCAGGAGCATCTGACTTGGATCTTAGAAGAATGACCCAAGTGTACAAGGTGAAATCATCTATTACAACCATGATGTATCTCTTTCCTCCAAAAGATTCGGTTCTAATTGGACCCATGAGATCCAAATGTAGTAGCTCTAGAGGTTTAGATGTAGCCAATGTCTGAGTGTTTGGATGTTTTGCTTTCGTCTATTTCCCAAGCTAACACGGTCCACACACAACATTGCTAGCCCTGCTGAGTTTTGGTATTCCTAACGCTGATTCATGCTTCGATAAAATTAACAGATGTTTATAGCTAGCATATCCTATCCTTTGGTGCCATAAGTCTTCATTTGGCAATAGAATATTGTTGCACACAATATTAGCATCAGGTACCAATCCATAGCAATTATCCAGAGTGCGGACTCCGCTTATGAGTTTCTTCCCAGACTCATTCAACACAAGGCATTTCTCTTTTGAAAACAACACCATGAAGTTTTGATCTCATATCTGACTTATGCTTAATAAGTTCACTTGCAGACCTTCTACATGCAACACATTTGCAATGTCTGGTAGTCTAGGTAGAGAGATGGTTCCCTTCCCTTTTATTTGAGATTTTCTGCCATCACCGAAAGTGACATTTCCACCTTTTTTAGACTAAAAAACCTTGAAGAGAGAACGGTCTCCAGCCATGTGTCTTGAGCACCCACTGTCAAGGTACCACAAACATGTGTCCATTACCTTAAATGCAGACTTCATCATAAAGCACACTTTATGCTTGCCTAAAAAATCAATAGGAATGGTTTTCTCTTTCATCTGCCATTTATGTACAAAATCTTTGGTTTTCACCCTTCTCAAACGAACTCCCTTGCACATTCTCATTTTGAGGCAGTCTAGTTTCTTTCTTGTCACACTAAGACCTTTTTCAACAATCATCAAAATAGCTTTCAAATAACTTTTAAACTTGCATTTTTTTAAACACTCAATCAAATAGAGATTAGAAAAGCAAGATGTATTTGAAATAAAAGATCTTTTCATACCGCTTGTAGCAATGACAATAGGAGTTAATGGATCACACAGTAAATATTAAATCTAATCAGAGTGTGTCTGCTCTGATATAAGGGTCATCAAATAGCCCATGGCCCACAGCCTGACTCAGAAACCCGACGGCCCACCGAGTTAATGGGCGGCCCGGCCCGTTGTTATTGAGGCCCATGGGTAGCCCACTAGTCTAGTGGGTCAAGCCATGGGCTAGTTTTTATGCCCATGGGTACCCGGTGGACTAGCCCAGTAGCCCAACCCGTTGCCCAGCCCGTTGGCCTAACCCATTAACCCAACCTAATAACTCATAATTCATAACAAAAATATATAAGAAGTGTATGAAGGATTGATCTTGAGATATCATAAAGGAATTTCTCAAGAGAACTCCCTCAACCACTAAGATATCTAAAGTAATTGTGCTAAACTTAGTTTACTAAATATATATTTTTCTAGTAGTCTATCAAATTTGAATTAACCATTTGATATTTTTTTATTAAAGATAAAAATTTAAAAAAAAAAAACTATTTACAGCCTTAATAAATAAAAAATTAAATAGGTTTTCATCAACAAAACAAAAAATTAAATAGATTCGACTATAAAAAATTTGTAATTAAGTATTAAATTCTTAAATTCTTTCCTTTAAAAAATAGATTGATTATTTTCTTATAAAAAATAGATTGATTATTTCCTTTTAAAAAATTGATTCTTTCCTTATAAAAATAATAAAATAAGATGCTAACACAAGCCCATGGGTGACCCATTAGGCCCAACCTGATAGCCCAACTCGCTAAAGACAAAATGGGCATTGCCCATGGGTAGGGTCATGGGCTAAGGTTTCCTCTTTCGGCCCAACCCGACCCCGCCCATTAACTAGTTAATAGCACATTATGCCCAGCCCATTGTGCCCATGGGCCAAGTAAAAATGGGCCAGGCCTGCTCGACCCGGCCCATTGACGACCCTTACTCTGATACCACTTGATAAGCCAAGAATGTATTGACTCCCTTTGGTAGATTAATCAATTAGTTATCCAAGTGAATTCATTAGATTCAATTACATGCAATAAGCGTGGTAATACAAACAAATCACCAACTAAGTTAAATGCAGCAGAAAATAAATTTGATATAGGTAATTTATTTACGAATGAGGAAAATCACCGAGGCAAAACCCTATGGGTGAATTTAAGGTCACCACTCCTGAGAATTCACTATTATCAAAACAAGCGATTACAAATATAAAAAATCTCAGTACCTAATACTAATCTACAATTGAGCCTTTACCCTAATACCCAATTGGACTTATAATGTAACGGCAATCTCTCCTTTCAATACACGACTTCCAATACGTGACTAACTAATAATGCACGGATCCCAGTACGTGACTAACACACCAACTTAAGGAAGATGTTGGCTGCAAAGTTCTTTAATTCATCTAACAATGAAGATCAAAAAGCTCCTTGGTTACAAAACCTTTGGCGTAAAGATGCAGTAGCTTCTAGAGAGAATACGATGAACTAGGGCAAACTGTCTTTAGTCACAACATGCATACATATCACTTTGCATCAAGTTGCATCTCTTATGTGACAGCCTTTAAAATAATCCTTATATATGTCTAGGGTTGTGAAAAATGAAACCCTACACAAATACACATGGATATGCGTATAATCAGATCTAAAAATTCTGGTTTCGTAATTCTCAACAGATACAACTGCTGTCGAGTTTCTGTCGAGCTTCAACATTAAACCTCGATAAATATGATTTTGTCGACATATCTGTCGAGGTTTAATGAAGAACACTCTTCACTTGTTTCTTAGTCAAACTTGCATGACTTCAATACTAAACTTGAATAATTGTTTCTTGAAGTACTAAACTCATCCTAGATTTACCCAATTACAAGTAAAGTACGTTTTGTCAAAGGATTAGCCAATTTACAAAACATATATTTCTAACAATTCTCACATATGTCCTAACAATCTTAATTCACCCTATCGCTAATAGGAGTAATTTTATCGAAATCAGAAGATTGTGAAATGGTATTAGCTGATCATAAAGAGGTTTTGGGCCCCATCAAGCCTTCCTTAAGGACTTGGAAATGTATTATTAATGAGAATGAGAAATTGAATAAAAATAATTCCCTTCATCACATTAATGCGTAAAAAAAAAAAGAAAAAAAAAGTTACCTCTAAGCCTATTAGCGAGACCATAGAACTGGACATTGATATTCAATACAAAGAGTCTATATCACGTCCAAATATTTAAGCCTAAATTGTCATTGGCTTGGAATCCCAAAGACAGTTCACCCTGTTCAGCGAGGGAGAAAGGTCCCCCAAGTCAAGTTTCTTATTGAAACTCGACTTGACATTTGTGGTTTTGAAAATTGGGATGAGACATGGCCTTGGAGTTTCAAGAATTGAAGAGAGAGGAGGGGGGGGGGGGGGGGGTGGGGTAGGGTGGGGTGGGGTGGGGGGTTGGGGTTGGGTAGGATAATTTTAACCTTAAGGTTATGAGGAAAGCACGTTCCCGTGAATTCATATGGGATTTGAATATGGAAGTTGCGTGGATATTTGAGGATATTAGTTTGATTTGTGAAAGTTTTTATTTTGTATCCTTTGTAGTGTGCTTTTACAATTCAATCAAGCTGTTTTTTCTCTTATTAGTGATGTAAAAGAAAATGAGGAAATGATTGTTTGACTAGAAAAATGCCCATATATTCCCTTTCTCATTGTATAACTTGATTTTAAATAAATAGCATCTACTATCGTTTAATTTTAAATAAAAAAAAATATAATTACAAAAAAAAAGGGAAAAATATTTTCATGATCACCACTTTATTGTGAAATAAAATCTTAAAATAAAAAAAATAAAAAATAAAAATAAAAAACTTAAGGAGTCAACTTTGTCTTTGTTTTGTGGATCCCCCTTCCCTTTTGGACAAAAACATTGTGAGTTTTCTGGAAATGTTCTGTTTTTTGTCAAGCCAGTGGAAGACTTTATCTTTGTTTCGTGGATCTTCCCCTCTATTTTGGGGCAAAAAAATTGTGACTTTTCTAGAAATGTTCTGTTTTTTGTCAAGGTTGTGGAAGAATGGTTGATGGTTGATTTGATATGCTTGGTTGGTGGAATTGTTTATGGAGATGTTGTTTTTGTTGTCATAGTTTTTTTCTTTGTTCGGGATAAGCAATATTTTGTAACCCTTGAAAAATTTTAGCTAGCAATAAAAAGATTCAAATGTAGGACATCCAAAATTTTGTAATGATTGATTCCATTGTTCCTTATGGGTAATTTTTCTATGATGCTAGTAGTATCTTAGCTTGTAATAAGAGGATTCAATTAATTGTAGTAGGATTCAAAATTGTATTCATGTAATTTTTGATGCTTTCTTATTAATCAAATAGGTTTAGTCAAATGTAATTTTTTAATTCAATTTAATTTTACGATTATCATTTAGTCAAATGTGATTTTTTTCAATTAATTAAATTTAAATTCAAAATTTATAAAACATTAAATTTAAATTTTAAAAATATATATATTTTATTTTGAAAGTGATGTGTATATATATTAATTAATTAAAGTGATTGTGTGCACAACATGTGACCTTTTTTTTTTTTTTTTTTATCATTTATAGTTAGCAAAATTGAGATAGAATGGTGAATTTGGACAATTCATAAACTTCAAAGGTCAATAATACAAAACTGATAGGAGATGAATTAGTTTGCAACTAATCCAAATCCTAGGAGATCTTTTTGCATTTTGGCACAAAATAAAAAAAGTAATATGATAACAATCAATAACAGTGAAATATTATTATATTTTTATATCCAAGTATCATACTACTTTAATAGTGAAATTAGGGTCAAGCCACTCACATTGGGTTTGACCAAGAACATGTGGGTTGTGTTGACCAATCTAATAAAGTTATATTAGCAGTTGAATGAATCTATCAATGTTGTGACCTAGGGTGACATTGATGTTAGCAAGCTAATAAAGATCTTAAGAAATCCATTGGATCTAGTGGAGATCTAAAGGTCATTATCGTATTTGGAAGAGATCGTAAGATCTTCACCAAAGCTCATGTAGATTGGGGGCCACAATGCTGTAATGGGAGGGTAAGGGACAACAAGAAATAAAATGGGAACAAGGAAAGGAATGATGTCATAGTGATGACTAATGAGATAAGATACTAGACACAGAGTAATTTTTAGGTACTCACGGAGCATGGAGATCTAAAGGTCATTATCGTATTTGGAAGAAATCGTAAGATCTTCATCAAAGCTAATGTAGATTGGGGGCCACAATGCTGTAATGGGAGGGTAAGGGACAACAAGAAATGAAATGGGAACAAGGAAATGAATGATGTCATGGTGATGACCAATGAGGTAAGGTACTAGACACAGTACTTTTTAGGTACTCTTGAGCATGAAGAATGGTGTTCCCTCCTCTCATATTCATGGTGGCATTCATTCATTAAATTCATGCTAAGGTCTACTATGAATGTGAGAGGAGAGAGCATCATTTCACTATACTCCAAAAGTAACTAAGAACTTTCCCTAGACATAAAGTTTAGGATGAGTTAGGATTATTAGGTTTCCCCTATAGGACATTCAACCCGATCTGGGTTTCATTATTTATATCAAGCCAAATTCCAAAACCCACCTTCTAAGTTTTATTGTTTTTTATTTCAGTCCTTTAAGTTTGCGTTTTCTTATTTCAATCTTTTAAGTTTCAAAACTCCCTAATTCAGTCATAGATATCCATTGTTGTTGTTAAATTCCCAAAGCTACGTCGTTTTGTCCCTAATTTAATATTTACTTCTTCATTTATTAAAAAAATTAATTAAAAAAAGTCCAAAAATTTTAAAACAAAAAAACAAAAACAAAAACAATTTCCATACACGGTCAGTCCCCTCCTTAGTAAAATCAAAATCCCTACTTCGTTGGGTAAGTTTAAAAAATTTTGGGTTTTCAATTTCAATTTGTTTGATTTCATTATTTGCAAATCAATTTCCCCTGTGAACCAAAAATATAACAGAGTCCAGATATTTTGGTGATGACTAAAATCAAACAAACCAGGTAGAGGCTGGAGATGCTGAAGGACGGCTGAAGGGTGGCTAGAGATGCAGAAAATACCTCCCTAGAGCCGTTGAAGTCGATTTGATTTTGGGTTTCTTGGAGAATTCAAAAATCTCTCTCTCTCTCTCTCTCTCTCTCTCTCTCTCTCTCTCTCTCTCTCCTTCTCCATCTCAATCTCGGTTTCCTTATTTCTCTCTCTCTCTCTCTCTCTCTCTCTCTCTCTCTCTCTCTCTCTCTCTCTCTCTCTCTCTCTCTCTCTCTCTCAATTGGGTTAGGGTAAGGATTTTGGGAATGATGGGTTATTTTTTTTTTTATTTTACTGCGAAGGGGACCGTGTATGGAATTTTTTTTTAATTTTCTAGACTATTCTTTAATTAATATTTTTTATAAATTAAGAAATAAAAAATAAAGTAAAAAAATAAATATTAAATTAGAGGTAAACCGATTTAGTTTTGGGGATTTAACGGCAATGGTGAATGTCTACTTAATGGAAGATTGAATTGGGAAGTTTTGAAACTTAGATGACTGGAATGAGAGAATACAAATTTAGAGGACTGAAATGAAAAATAATGAAATTTAAAGGGTGAGCTTTGGAATTTGGCCTTTATATTAATGTATATAGGTCCATTGGGTTCTAGGTCCAATTGTCTTGTCTTACACCACACCCATATTTGTACAATCTCAAGTAATCTGTGATTCTAAAACATTAAATTAAAATTTAAAATAAATATTTTTATTTTGAAAGTGATGTGTGTATATATATTAATTGCGTGCAAAACACATGATCATTTTTTTTTTATCATTTATAGTTAGTGAAATTGAGATAGAATGGTGAATTTGGACAATTCATATACCTCAAAGGTCAATAATACAAAATTGATAGGAGATGAGTTAGTTTGCAACTAATCCAAATTCTAGGAGATCTTTTTGCATTTTGGCACAAAATAAAAGGTAATAAAATGACAATTAATATAATAGTCAAATAATATTATATTTTTGTATATAAGTATCATGCTACTTCAATAGTGAAATTAGGATTGATAACAAGTTAATTAGTTTCAAGTATCAACTGACTCAGCAACCTGCCAAATCCAATCTAGCCAATCACATTGAATTTGAAAGAATTCCATTGTCATTGATCTAGAACATGTGGGTTGTGTTGACCAATCCAATAAAGTTATATTAGCAATTAAATCTATCAATGTTGTGACCTAGGATGACATTGATGTTAGCAAGCTAACGGAAATCTTAAGATCTTCATCAAAGCTCATGTAGATTGGGGGCCACAATGATGTAATGGGAGGGTAAGGGACAACAAGAAATAAAATGGGAATAGGGAAAGGAATGATGCCATGGTAATGATGAATAAAGTAAGGTACTAGACAGAGAGTAATTCTTAGATACTCCTAAAGTATGGATAATGGTGTTTCCTCTTCTCACATTTATGAATAGATCCCACCATGAATGTGAGAAGAGGAAGCACTATATCACTATACTTTGAGAGTACCTAAGAATTTTTCTTAAACACCAAACTTCAAATGAGTTAGGCTTATCAAGTTTCCCCAATGGGACATTCAACCTGATCTCATAGGGTTTCATTATTTATATTAATGCATATATGTCTATTGAGCTCTAGGGCCAATTGTCTTATGTTACACCGCACACATGATTGTACAGTCTCAAGTAATCTATATACAACAACTTTACAACCTCTAGCTAACCAAACTAGCTTTTCAGAGATTATTATTTCACATCAGATTAGCTTGGGTATGACAGATTTTGTCTAGTCCAAGTTTGCTTGAGCATTCTTAAGGGTTCGGATTAGGTCCAGTGTATCGGACCTATCGGATAGTGACGCATGTCCAAAAATAGACACATATCACCATTTCAACGGATCCAATGCCATTGGACACTGGACCTAAATCGCCTCCCACTCTTAAATTGTTTAAATGTATATGAATGGCAAGAATCTAATAAATTGTTCGAGTGTAACATAAAGAAGCTTGAAGATTTGTCTTAGCGGGATTTTTTTTTTACAAAATATTTTCTGTATTTTTGGTTTTAATATGACAAAAAACTCTGATCAATAGGAAACTTGTATCCTGGCCATGGAAAACAATAAGATTTGGAGGGGAAGCCCCTTTTTTTCACTCTTAAAACAAAGCTGTTAGAGTTAAAACGATTTCCATTTTGGCATGTTCAACTATTTTTATGGTTACATAAATGGTTTGAAATGTTATTTTATTTTTAAATATTTATGAGCTAGTAAATGTGTATTTTTCATGTCTTCTTTTCCCCATCCTGTAGTTCAAACCTTCTCAAAAAAGAGAGGCTGTTGTTGTAGCTGCTCTGCATAAATATTCACGATGTGAATGAGAGTTTATTCATATAATTATTTGAATTTAGATAAAATATTAACGATTTTATATTTAGAGCAATGCTACATATATGTTTTCACAAGTTTTTTTACAACAGTTGAGTTATCAAAACTTTTATTGGTTTTCATCTGGACTTACTATTAATATTATTTTTTTTACTTATGAGTTACAACTAACAATTTGCCACATTAGTAGTTATGAAATTTTCTGTCAAATTTTGTGTGTAAGTTATATCTATTTATATATATATATATATATATATATATATGTATGTATGTATGTATTTCAATTCACTTTCTAGATGGCAACTAAAAATGAAAAAAATGAGTCAATATCTCCATCAAAACATATAAAATGCATTAGAGCATTTGTATCAGCTCATGCAATTTTATTTTATTTTTTTTGTCTATTTTAGCATAATAACCTACTTTTCTATTTTACATAACCATTTTTTAAAAACACTTATCTCAGAATCTCAAATTATCTATTCTATTATTTATTTTATTAAAATATACAATTTTCTTTATTTTTCATTTGTTTCTCTATTTTCACACATCACAACTATCATCAATTCTCTTCCTTCATTGTCGAAAATCATAAAGAATGAATAAAAAATGCATATACATTGTACAATAAATTTACAAAGTTTTTCCTATAACTATAATGAAAAATGGGCAATAGATACATAACTTTACAAAGACTAATGTGAATTTTTTTTTTTTTAGGTTGATAGGCCAAAATTTTCCATTTAGGCCATTTTGCATGGGCTGATGCAAACTATGCAAATTCTCTCAGTAGATGGTACATACGCTATGTAAATGGGCTTTGAAGCATGGTTTTGAATCTTTTGATGGGCTTTTGGTCTCCAATAGCTTCTTCTCTGATATTGTCCTGTTTTCTTTAGTCATGGATCAAACCTTTCCGTCCCACCTTTTCTTACTTTGCTAGAAGTGGCCCAAGCCCCAAGGCATAGTTAATGTTCATACCCTTGTATTCTTCTTTACTATAATAAAACTATCTTCCTTATTTTTTATATATATAAAAAATAAAAAATAAAAACTCCCCTTCATTTTTTTAAGGTTTAGCTGTGTGATTTTTCTATGATCAAATTAATGAAAATTTCCTTTCATTAAAAAAGAAAGAAAAAAAAAATCTCTTTAAACTTTAATTTAAGGATCTAATTAAAGGAGTTGCACAACATTTCATTAATAAAAAATTTTTAGTATTGATTTTTGCTATAGTATCCTTAATTTATTTAGAGCATTGCCATCACAACTTCTAAAAAATTTAGCATTTACCATCTCAAAAACCAACTTTATAACATATAACACATTACTTTAAATATCCCTTACATCAAAACTTCTATTTTTTAACATTTCATTTAAATATTCTTTCATTATTTTTTATTCATTTTTTTTATTATTTCTCTCTCTCTCTCTCTCTCTCTCTCTCTCTCTCTCTCTCTCTCTCTCTCTCTCTCTCTCAACCCACTCTAAAAGTTTCTCCCTCTCTTTGATATTCTGCTCTCAAAACCTCCATGGCCTGAGCTTTTCAAGCTCATCACCTCTAACCACGGCCACAGTCGTAGCCACCACCACCAACCACAACCTTAACCCCTAACCGCCAAAAAAAAAACCCACAACACAAATCGCAGCCAAAACCCACCACAAAACCACAGCTAAATCCCACCACTCCAACAACCACAAACCCACAACCAACGGCCTCAACCCACCGACACAACCAATCTCAACCCACGGCCTCAACCAACTTCAACCCACGACACAAACCCATGGCCTCAACCAACCTCAACCCACGGTCTCAACCAACCCCAACCACCGTTGGACCCACGACCCACTTGCAGTCATCGAGACCCATTAAACCCACACCAACTTTATAACATATAACACATTACTTTAAATATCCCTTACATCAAAACTTCTATTTTTTAACATTTCATTTAAATATTCTTTCATTATTTTTATTCATTTTTTTATTATTTCTCTCTCTCTCTCTCTCTCTCTCAACCCAGTCTAAAAGTTTCTCCCTCTCTTTGATATTCTGCTCTCAAAACCTCCATGGCCTGAGCTTTTCAAGCTCATCACCTCTAACCACGGCCACAGTCGTAGCCACCACCACCAACCACAACCTTAACCCCTAACCGCCAAAAAGAAAAACCCACAACACAAATCGCAGCCAAAACCCACCACAAAACCACAGCCAAATCCCACCACTCCAACAACCACAAACCCACAACCAACGGCCTCAACCCACCGACACAACCAATCTCAACCCACGGCCTCAACCAACTTCAACCCACGACACAAACCCATGGCCTCAACCAACCTCAACCCACGGTCTCAACCAACCCCAACCACCGTTAGACCCACGACCCACTTGCAGTCATCGAGACCCATTAAACCCACAAGAGGGAGAATCTGAGAAAGAGAGATGAGAGAGAACGAGAACGAGAAAGTGAGAGTGATAGTGATAATTTGAAGAGAGAGATAGAGAAAAATATTAAAAAAATTATAATACCTTGCTACAATGTGCTCTCAAAAATGAGAGCGCGCTGTAGCAAGATTGCAAATTTTTCTAGGACATGGCATATTTGATTGAGTAGCATTTTTGTGATTTCAGTCATTAAAAATAACATTTTAGCACTTATAAAAGCTTTGATGGTACGTAGTACGTTGTTGTTGTTGTTGTTTTTTTTTTTTTTTTTTTTTTTTTTTTTTGGGATAAGAGAAAAAAACAGTACTTTTAGGACATTCTGTAGAATACACGGGGAATGACAGTACAACAATGGTAGGTAAAACATGTGAGTCCAAGTTGAAGCTCCATCATTTTTTTTTTCTTTTTTTCTTTTTTTGCTGAATAGTTGAAGCTCCATCAGCAGTCTAATCTGATTGACCCCATGATGTTTCTTGCTTTGAAGCATGAATCATAAGGTCATTTGCTAATGTAATGTGCCAAAAAATACAGATAGTGTAATGATTAAAAGTTAATCTGAAAGCTTTAAGCACATTCAAAGTCAGAACTCCCTTTACCACTGTTAAGCTCCTTGGTGTTTACATTCCGCTAATCTTGTCATATTATGTGTAAATTGAATATAACGTGAAAACAATGGGGAAAAAAAACTTTCAACTTCAGATAGAATTTAAAATATTTGGAAGTTTGTTTGTTTCCCAGGTAAACTTCTTGGCTAGGCATGTTTCATGTTTGGTATGGTTTGTAAATTGTAAGTTGGTTTATTTATCTTTTAAACCAGTTTATATGTCTTTTTTTTTTCTTTTTTCTTTTTTCTTTTTAAGTACAATTATAGTTTTACTTATTTTATTTTAAAACAAAATAAATCAATAAAATAAGTTATTCCAAACTCACAGTGATTAGTGAGTTAGAGCATTCGTAGCAGTGGATGTATAATACCATATTGCTAAAATTTAGCTCCACAAACACCAAAGTCTTGCTGCAGTAGTGGAGCTAAATCTAAAAATTTTAGCTCCATTGCTACAATGCACATGTATTTATAAATGTGCACTGTTCATGAGAGCTATAAAAAAATAATAATATTTTAATCCTTACCTGATTAAAATATTAACCTTCTCTCTCTCTCTCTCTCTCTCTCTCTCACCGCTGCCAGCCCAAGCCCACACTGTTGACCCACGCCACCATCGATCCTCACTACCAGACCCACGCCATCAATCCTCTCTGCCAGACCCAGACCCACGCCGTTGATCCACATCGATCCACGCCGTTTAATCCACATCAATCCACGCCGTCAATCCACCGGCTATGGTGGTGGAATGATGCTTGATTTTTTTTTTCTTCTATGGGTTTGATGGTTGTAGTTGTGGGATGATGTTTGATTTTTTTTTTTTTTTCTTCTGTGGGTTTAATGGCTATGGTGGTGGAATGATGTTTGATTTTTTTTTTCTTCTGTGGGTTTGATGGCTGTGGTGGTGGCGATGGTGGTTGTTGTGGCTATGGCTTGGTGGTACGGTGTTTGATTTTTTTTTTTCCTGTGGGCTTGGTGGCTATGGTGGTGGATTGGTGACTATGATAGTTGTTTGGGGATTTATTTTGTTTGTGGGTTTGATTGTGTTTGTGTTGGTGGTGGTGGTGGTAGTGGTGGCTGTGGTTGTGGCTGATTGTAGAGGAGATTGTGGTCGGTGCTGGGATGTTTTTTGGGTTGTGAGATATATTATTTTATTGTAGGGGTATATTATTTTATTGTGATATTTATATTATTTTATTATGTTGATAGTTAAAATAGATTCACTACTGCAGCAGGTGTGTAAGTATAATAGATAAAGTAACTTTTGGTGGAAGCTAAATTTTTAGCTCCACTGTTGCAAATGCTTTTAAAGCCTATATCAAAGCAGCATGACATGGAGGCTACCAATGGCAAAGTGCAGCTAATCAGATCGGTTTTCTTTCCCAACTAGTTTAGAGAGAAAATTTTCAAATTTCTTACATTTTTTTTTGGGTGAATTTGAAAATTTAACCGTTGAATTTCATGTTCCTTATATTCTTAATATGCATATCAAATTTCGTTCAAATTTCATTCAAATTGCATATCAAATTTCATGTTCCTTATTTTTTATATACAATTTGATATTTTAACATTTGTTTGATGAGATAGCAATTGATTTTTGATCTTCTTGAAATTTTACATGCATGAAGAATATAATAAGAACATGTAATCTAACGATTAAATTTTCAAAATTCACACTTAATATAAAGATATATGAGGAGTTTGTAGAGTTGCTCTTTAAAGTAGTTTGCAAAGAAACTTTGTTTAGTTCTAAATGCCTCACTAGGAAAATCATTAATGCATTATCTCCTTAACTTAACTCACAAAAGCCAACAAGTGACAATTAATGGCTATCTATTAGGATTCCCCAATATGCACGTAACATATTTCAAACCATTCAATGAAAAATGCTATATTTATATGAAACTAGTATGTAACCCCGTACTATTGCACGAGATTGGTTAATTGTAATGATGCTATTGACCAATTTTTTTGTTTTTGTTTTTTTGGGTTTATCACACAGATGATAGAATTAAATCAAACAATGAAAAATATATATTGCATTTTATTATTTAAGTAATGCTATTGGTCTTTTTTTTTTTCTTGGTTTATCATACATATGATAGCATTTAATAAAACAATGAATAAAAAAAAAGAATATTTCATTTTATTATTTAAGTGAGGCTACAATGAAGAAAAAAGAGAATATTGCATTTTATTATTTAAAATATATAAAGGGACATTAAAAAATAAAAACTGATTATTGAGCTTGGAATCTTCTTGAAGGCACCAATGAAGCGCTAATATATGAGAATGTGAAGCAAAGAAGAGTGAGATTGAACATTGTGTTTGAACTCGGTCTTACTTTGAGAAATTTGTAAGGAGGAGGAGAAGGTAGTGTGTGGATCTAGTTGGTAGAGGTTGAGAGAAGAAGAGACATGGGATAACGATATGGAATTAGAAGGAGATGATGTTTTGCTTTTATAGTCTTTCTCGTTGGACTCTTTGGTTCTGGTTGTGAGATTAGAAGAGCTCCAGATTCTATTGAGATTACCCATAAAAGTATGCAGGGGAGATGTTTTTACTTAGGCCAATGAATATTATCATTGTGGTTTTCTTAACTTCCGTGTTAAATGTTAATACATCATTTATTTGGGTACAAAAATTAGAAAATTTAGATAAGATACATGACACAAAAATGGAGTCCAATTTATAATCTCCATAAAAGTGTGTAGGTAAGATGTTCTTCCTTAGGCTAATGAGCATTATTATTGTGGTTTTCTTGACTTCCGTGTTAAATATTAATGCATCATTTATTGAGGCACAAAAATTAGAAATTTTAGATAAGATACATGATACAAAATTGGAGTCAAATTTATAATCTAATTATATTTTTTTTTGAATTTTGGTTAGAACAAGTGGCGCAAAATTGAGAATCCAATTGAAATCTAATTGAATTTTCTCTCTGCTTCACCTATTATTATATATATAGATTAGGATAATAAGAGATACCCTTTTCTTTTTCCTCCAGTATCTGCACAAGACACACAATTATATGGTTGCAATATATATATATATATATTTGCAGAATGAAAAGTTTCATAGTTGGAAATTAGAGCCTAATTTGAACAAGGGCAAACTTTTGTAAGTCCAATCCATTCCTTCTGCACATAATTTTTAGCAAAATGGGCTAGTGAAGTTGGCACACATGTGGCCCTAAAAAGGCGTATTAGCCCAAGGATATTGAGAAGAGCATTGATTACCTTAAGTTTTTTTTTTTTTTTTTTTTTTAACGAGTTTCAACTTATGACAATCACTCTTGATGATAACTCTTTATTATCAGACCAAGACACTAATTTATTTTTGGTATATGTAGGAATTGAATCCCAAATTTCTTATTTAACCATAAAAACCTTTATCCGTTGAGCTAAGAGCATTCTCATCAAGAATGCTAATATTTTAGCATTTACCACTCCAAAATCCTACTTTATCAATTTTAACATATCATTTTACAATCTACCAAACATCAAACATTTTTTTTTTTTACAACTTCATTTAAATAATATTATTTTTATTTTACCACTTTCTCTCTCTTTCCACCACTTTCTTCTTAATAGCTAGCCACCACCATAAACCATCAACATTCAACAGCAAACCAAAAACAAAAAAAAAAAAAAAAAAAAAAAAAAAAACTAAACTAAACTAAACTTGAGAGAGAAGCCTCACCGTGAGAGGAAGAGAGGGAGGTGGAGGATAGAGTGGCGAACAAAACCCACAAACCCAAGACCCACGGTTGCCACGGCAAGCAAAACCCATCAAACCCAAGAAACACGCCTCAACCACTGTAACCCACCTCAGTCACCACGCACCCATCTCGTTCTCAACCCCAAGCAAAACCCACCACCCCGATCTCAACCCCAGCCAAAACCCACCACCCCGAATCTGTGCTAGGAATCACGATGAATAGTCTTTGAATCGTCATGAACATTTGCGATTGTAAGGCGATAGTTAGCGAAGTAGTCCCATTTCGACGAAGAAGTGCCTCTCGAGTCCATGATTTGGAGGTAGATTGAGATGTACCCTAGCAAAGCTTGCGAGTCTCCTTTCGAATACACGAGGTGCCTGCAATCGTAGTTGCCAACCTCGAAGTACTTGCTCCACAAAATACAAACCCAAAAACTAGACCCATGAACTCAAACCCACAAACCCAGACCCACAAAATCGCTGAAGCACATCAGACCACGACTCACGACTATCGGCGGAGCACAATCATCGGTAGAGCACACTCATTGGCGGACCACAAAGAGAGAAGAGAGAAGAAAGAAGTGAAGAGAGGAAAGAGAAGGATAGAAGAGAGAGAGCCTGAGGTGAATAAAAAATAATTTTTGTTTTACAATTGTAGCTACAGCGCGGTCTCAAATATGAGATTGCATTGTAACTTGAATCTTAACAATTTAAGATTTAGCCGGTTTGATGGAGTGGTGTTTTTATCCCAAAAAATGATAAAAAAATAGGATTTTTAGCACTTGAGAAGTTTAATGTGAATGCTCTAACTGGAACCCACGATTAATTTACGTTAATTTACATCGAACACATCACCCAATTTAAGTTTTAAATATGAAAATCAATAGCAACTAAAATTGTATATATCCCATATGAAATTATAGATGTTATATATACAAAGTGCATAACAATAACATAAAACAATAATTTTTCTTTTAAGAAAATTTAAGAATATATCTTTTATATCACAACTTTGAAATGGACAATGAATATAAAACAATTATTCTTCTATTACGAAAATTTAAGAACACAACTTTTGTATCAAACTTTGAAGTGGACAATGAACATGAAACAATAGTTTCTCTATTAAGAAAATTTAAAGGTGCAACTTTTGTATTACAATTTTGAACTTATCAATTAAAAAGGTAGTGAGAAAAGTGATGGTCTATTAATGACTTTATCAAGTTGTGATAAAAACTGTGATAAGGAACACAAAAAGTCACTAAATTCAATAAAAGGTATTGACAAAAAACATTCTATAATAGAAGGAAAATCAAGGGCATTGTGGTAATCCAGAGAGGTGTATGCAAGAAATTCTTTCCTGATATGCAGGGAAGTGAGTCATGAGTACTAGTTTGGCTTTTGAGGGGTCTCCTTAAAAGAAGCAAAAATATGTTTGTAATTATAAATGCCCTGTCTGTGTGAACAATAGAGAGAGAAAGAGAGGGAAGAAGAAGCTAAAGGGTCTCTCTCTCTTCTCCCAAGTCTCAAACTTTATAAGTTTTTATCAACTTTCTTGAGAGAGAGAGAGAGAGAGTGAGGTTTTTAGAGAGAGAAAGCCAGCTGAGAGAAAAGAGTGAGTGAGACACACCATGTCTTTAGGCTATGCAGAGAAGCTTTCGTACATAGAAGATGTGGGCAATGTTGGAATGACAGAATATTTCGACCCACCTCATGTTTTGCAAGAAAAGGTAGAGACTTTATCTCTCCCCATTCACGTTCTTGCTCTTTTGGGTCTTTTTTATTTTGTTTTTGGGTGCTTCTAGTTTGCTTGCTAATTGACCTTTTGGGTTTGATAACTTTTGATGATCTTGTATGATACTGTGATACCCATGAATGTAACTTAGTTTTATGTGCTTAAACTTGGTGAAAGTTTGGGTTTTTTGTTGGTGGTTCTGCAATTTGTTTTGCTGTGGAAATTTGTTCTTTGTTCCATTCTGGCTTGTTTTGTGAGATCCCATTTCTGGGGTTTGGCATTTGGATTCACTGGAATTGAATTTCACTTTTGTTTGTTGGCTGAAATTCGTATACCCATTATTGATCTTGTGATATAGGTATGATGGTTCAGTATTGTAGGTTAATAATGTGAGGCATTTTTTTATCACCCATACGCATTTCATGGGAATTTGCAAAGGTTACTATCTTTTCTTTGGGATGCCAATTGTGTTGAGATGTGAAACTATGCATGCAGTAGTTGAAGGATTGTGATGGGGTGAATTGTGATTTTGGACTTGGGATGCCAATTTTGTTGAGATGTGAAACTATGCATGCACTAGTTGAAGGATTGTGATGGGGTGAACCGTGTTTTTGGACTTGGGATGTTGAATTTATACATGCCTAGGGTTGTAGCCATCTAGGTTTAAGGATTTATATCGACTTTTTGGATAGTTGTAGAACTAAGCTCTGTTTTGGTATATAATTGAGGTCCATCCTGATACTCTCATGATGAGGAACGGGAGGTAATAGTGTGGAATTATCACTGATGTAATAGAAATATGGCTTTTTCATAAGAATCAAGTGTGAGAAAGATGCAATAGAATAATGGATTTTTATAGAGTGAAATGATTAAAAAAATTAATGTGGTTTAATATTGCCTACTATGTGGTTGGTCTCAAGAAAAATTCAATTGGATTTTTAGGTGATGTACAACAACAACAACAACGCCTTAGTCCCAAAATTTGGGATTGGCTATGGATTCTTGATAGATTATTTGATGTAAGGAGAAAAAAAAAAAAAGTTTCGAATCCTCCAGATATATTTGTAAGCTTAGGATTTTTATATATTTTTCCTCCTTATTGTCATCTTTTTGGCATCCAAAAAAATCAGAAGACACTCAAAATGTTGGTTTGTTCTTCCTTGCTCAGATTTCATTCTTTTTGACAAAAAAGGTAGAACTCAGATTTCATTCTGATACACTGTTGAACTATCTATTGTGAATTATATTCATTCTGGTGAAAAGCTCTTTTCCACTCAATTATAGTTTTGAGTTCTCCTTTTTAAATTTTATTGGTTCAGTTAAACCAAAATCGCTATTCATACCCTGTGGAAGATAGTGTACATTCTAGCTGCTTATTCAATTAATATTATTGCAAACTTCTTCACTTATGTGCTGTTGGTTTCTTTAAAAATTTTCTTCCTGTGTTTAATAAATTGAAATTATTAAAAATTTTTACGTGTTTGCTATTTTTGCTGACCTTAGCATTTTTCTGCAGATTGAACGACTTGCCTTGATGGTAAAAAAGGTTTGAACTTGCAACATCTCACTCATCTAATTGATGTTAGCTAAGTTCTTTTGAGATTTTCTATTAATCAATGCTGTCACATTTTTTTGTTTCTACTTGCAGAGTAAGCATCTAGTGGTGTTTACAGGTGCAGGAATATCAACTTCTTGTGGTATACCAGATTTCCGAGGTCCCAAAGGAATATGGACCCTTCAGGTGATAATCGTGAAATTCATACAGTGTCATGAGTTTAAATAAGACCCTCTTTGTTTGTTATTCGAACTTTATTAATTTAGTAATCCTTTATCCCCTGCCTCAATAATTTCTGTTGAACCTAGAATGGGCTGTTTAAATCTAATAAGCAGCTTATTGTCAACTTTTTTACAATTAATTTAAGATCTATTATAAAGTTTTGTGTTTTTTTTTTTCTTATTGTTCAAATGCTACTCATATGATATTTATGTTTGTAAGCAACTTTACTTGAAAAAAAGAAGGAGGAGGAACACATTTCTTTAAGTTCTCAACAGCTGCCATGCTTTTAGTGCAGTTGCTTGCCACATGCACCATTGCACCTTACCACGGTTTGTCTTAGCATTCAGAAAAATAATCACCCATTGTACATCCCTATGTATGTATCTTCTAATCCTCAATTATTAGTACAGCGTGAAGGCAAAGCCTTGCCTGAAGCATCACTGCCATTTCACCGTGCAATGCCAAGCTTGACTCATATGGCTTTGGTTGAACTTGAGAAGGCTGGTATTTTGAAGTTCCTTATTAGTCAGGTATGGCTGCATTATTACCTTAACTGTATTTCTGATATTATCCCATTGGGAAATACTTCAGCTCAAACTTTTATTAATGAGTGCTTAATCTAGTTTCATCATAATTTTGCTTAAAATCCGTTGCCTTCTTTTGATGCTCGCTCACAATTTCAAGCTATCAATTGTTAAAGTGGTTTTTTTGGGTCCCATTACCATAAATGTGTGGTGATGAAGGTTCATATATTTTTTGCTATTTGGAATAGTTTAGACTGCTACTGATACTATGCTGGCATTCTGGGTCTTTGGTTAGTTTTGGCGACATTGCGTATTCTTTTCTAAATAATGCTAAGTGCAAAATAATGTCAAAAGGTGCAAAGACTTTTTTATTTTATTTTGATATGTCAAAAGATGTAATCACTTAATGTTTTTCTTGTGTCTTTAAGCATTCCATCAATTGGGTTTTATGTGGAGATATTTGAAAACATATTTCATATCTTACAATCTATTGTTTTAAATCCTAGAATGTTGATGGCCTCCATCTTCGGTCTGGAATTCCAAGGGAGAAACTTGCTGAATTGCATGGGAACTCGTTTATGGAAGCTTGCCCTTCATGTGGAGTCGAGTAAGGCTATGTATTTCGACAGAAACTGATTTTCTAATCATATTGTATTACTATCTTTGGATGTTTCTCCCCGTCCCCCTTTCTTTTTTGGGTTCATTAATATGCTGTTTAAGTTGATATTTGGCCTGAAAATGTAGTAAATTGTTGATGTTCTTATTACTCTGGAAAGTTTCTCTCTTCCATTTATGAAGTTAGAATTGTTATTTTTTGATAAGTAATAATACTTATTGAATGAGTGGATTACTTCATGCTCTTTTTTTTTTTTGATAGGTAATAAGAATTTTATTGATAAGAAAAGTACAATGTGTTTATGATGGTAAACTCTCTGCACAATGATGAACATAAAGTATCTTAAGAACTACAAAGAATCATACAGAAAGTTGAAGTGAGTCGTAGAACTCAAAAATAGAATTACAATATTCATAAAAAAAAGAAAAAAGGAAAAACAAAAGAATTACAATGTGTAAAACCCTGCAAGACCGATCAAACAAGGTACGAACTAACATTGATTTCAACTGATCAAGAAGTCTCTCAATATCCCCAAAAGTACGGCTATTACATTCTTTCCACATGATCCACATTAAAGATAATGTGGTAAGATTCCAAACATCTGAAGAGTGCTTCCCAAAGCAATTCCTCTACCCAAATAACGGGTCTGCTACCGTCAACGACACCACCACTGAGCCTCAAACATATCAAAAAATGCACTCCACAGAACCTAAGCAACATCACTGTAGAGCAACAAAATGGTCCACCATTTCCCATTGCACTGAGACACACAGCACCAGCCAACTACAGAGAAACCCATCTTGATAAGATTGTCATAGCTAAGAATCTTACCCCAAGCTAATGTCTAGACAAAGAAAACCCTCTTTGGGGACTTGACACACCATATACTATTCCAAGGGAATGAATTAGTATTGGTTCCACAAATAGCCATATAATAAGAGCAAACATCAAACTCACCTCTCCCATTCAAACACCATCTCATCTTATCACAACCCATCTAAGATTGAGAATCATTATTCTTGTGTATGAATATCACTTTTATAACAACATAAATTTAAATTATTATTTACATCTGTCTAGGTACTTGCGGGATTTTGAGGTGGAAACTATTGGTTTGAAGGAGACATCAAGGCGTTGTTCTGATGTAAAATGTGGTGCTAAACTTAAGGATACGGTTCTTGACTGGGAGGTAATAATTTTACTTTTACTTGTTTCAGTTTGGTGAGGTTCAAAATTTAAAATTATTATTTGGGATCAATGATTGCTTGGAAGTGATTTCAGACTAAACCATTTGTTTCTAATGCAAGTTTATTAATTACTAGGAAGGCAAGTTAGTGAAATTTATATTCATAAGAACATAAAATAACTCCACTTGTCCTTATACTTAGTATCATCTATATATATGTATATAACCGAAACCTTTAGAGCTCCCACATTTTTACACATCAACATTATTAAAAAAAAAATAATATATATCTTATTTTTCCCATCAAATACAAAATACAAATCCTGATACTTCTTAAAAAAAAAAAAAATTCTCTCTTCTCCCTCCTTCAAAGCAGCTATCCTCTCTCTCTTTTCTCAGCCTTTCAACCAAGGGATTAATATGGTACCGTACTAGCTGGTACAGTCAATATATTTCGTACTGGCACTTTGACCGGTACTAATTTGAACACAAAAACGCAGTCCCTTACCAAGCAGAAAGAACTTCGGCCATTGCTGCTGAGAGAGACCTTCGTCTGTGGACCAATACTTGATGTAATGGCTGCCAGTTGTATGAGGAAACAGAGAGAGATCTGCAACTTGTTTGAGGAAAGACTGAAAGAGAGTGAAATATATGTTTTTATTTGAAATCAGATCTTAATTTACCCTTTGTGGACGTGGAGCAGTGTGTCAGTGGCTGATGCCAGCTGTGGAGCAGAGAAAATAATATGCAAAGAAAAAAGAGGGAAGAAAGTGAAAAGGAAAAATAAAAGATGTTAACGTGTAGAAGAGTAGATAAATCATAAATATAGTATTTTTTTATGGGTTTAGCTTATCTCAAGTACTTTTTTAACTAGAAATATTTTTTTGTTTTAAATACACAATAGCAAGTGGTAGTGAGTTTTAATTTCCAGATTTTATTTAGTTAGTGGGTGATATGACAGTTTCTCATTAGAATAAAAAGAGATTTCAGTTAAAAAGTACTAGAGGTAAGCCAAACCCTTTTTTTATAAGTCTAAATTAATATATAGATATACATTTAGCTTGTGGCTTGGTTTAAAAAGCCAAATTTTTTTTTTTATTATTTAGCTTATTTTTGCTACTATTTAGGAGTCTCATTGTACTTTTTGGTATTATTCATAGGTCTCATTGTACTATTTTAACTACATTTTAGTTTTATCTACGGTACTTTTAGTAAAAAGTTTTCAGTTTTAGTTAAATCTAAATCATCTGTTCCTAAACAGAGTGTAGAGTTTTTTTTTTTTTTTAATTAGTTATTAACTGCTACCGTAGATAAAAGAAAAAGAAAAGAATTAAATAAAGATTAAAGATAATGATAGGAGAGAAAAAATAGAAAGAATAAATCAAATCAAATAGGAAAAAATAGAAGATTGTTTGTGTGAGTGAATAATCTTCTAACTCATATTTAACAGTTTTTCCGTGCATCGCACAGGTTAGCGACTAGTATATAATATATTTTGTTCACAGTTGATCCCAAGCCCGGAAAAAGGGTTATGGACCAACTTTGATGACAATTGTTATGATTTAAGCAGGGAAGAATTCTCTTTTTATACTCTCTCTAGTGAAGTATTTTTTCAAACTACTATTTATATATTAAAAAAAAAGAGTATTTTTTGAAATTACATATCTATGAAATTCATAAATAACAGCTGATATTTGGGCAGTCACTAGGAATTGTTAAAAGGCTGAGATTTGCCACAGTGCAATGTGCCATTCTATGAAACATAAATTGATAAAGGCTTCATGGAGTTAATATGTATGCATGTATAGGCTAAAAATAGTGAAGAAAACTAGATGATGCTGGTGTCTATGTGTTTGTGTGTGTATATATATGTTTAAAAAAATCAATGAAGAACAGTTTGATAAATACTCTCTTTCTGCAGGATGCCTTACCCCCTAAGGAGATGGATCCTGCTGAAAAGCACTGCAGGATGGCTGATGTTGTATTATGCTTGGGGACAAGGTAAGAGCAAGATTTTTTACTTGACAGTATTAAACTGCCCCCTCCAGAATTCTCAACTTATCTTTTATGGGAAATCCATAGTACATTGCCCCATTTTCAGTTCTTTTGTTGACATCCTTGGCAAATTGGATTGAAGATCACTTGTGTTTCAACTGTGAGTCTTCTCCCATTTATGCTTTGTTTAATGGTCATGTGCATAATTTCTCTCTGCAGTTTGCAAATAACTCCAGCATGTAACCTACCTCTTAAATCACTCCGTGGTGGGGGAAAGATTATAATTGTGAATCTTCAGGTACTTCCTCTCCTGTTCAAAATGATTTCACTGCCTACTTTTTGGGGGGGGGGGGGGGGGTGAGGAAAAGAGGAAGAAAAAGTGCATTAAGAGCTCAATCATAATCCAAATTGAAAGCTGTAGTGATGAGTTGGGGCTTGCACATATAAACTCACTCTAATATTAGTTATTTAATTTTATTATCAGTTAACAATAACAAGTTATCATTTTATTGTCTGTCTCACTTAACAATTTCTTACCAATGCTCTTAAATATCTAAGACCACAATTAGATAACAAATCTGGATTTTATGTGTTTGGCTGAAGGTTTGTACCAGCTGACACTAGGATATTTTATAAGTTTTGTTATTTGGCTTATGATCTATTTGTTTACTAAAACCCTTTCCTTAATTACAGTTCATTCTTTCCTGTTTAGAAGCCAGTTCCATATATTAAAATAAACTGGTGCTGATAAATTACCAATTGTCTCAAAAACTCAAGCTATTAGAGAATAGTGAATTTAATTATTTAACCAACATTCTAACACTTTCCCTCGTGTGGGCTCAAACTTCCCCTTAATAAATGGATCCCAACACATGAGACTTATAATTTTTTAAATCGAAGTAGGGCAAAGACACTGTTTGTACTCAAAATCAGGTGCTCTAATACCATGATAAATTCTTGATTGTCCCACAAACTTATGCTATAGGAAATGATAAATTTAATCATCTAACCAATATTCTAACAAGTAAAATATTGAATTGTCAATCTCTCTATTTCTCCCTTAATTGCTGGTTCAATATTTTTGAGAATGGTATATACATTTTTGCTTATTAGCCTAAACTCTTGTTGCCTAAAATGTGCATTCTTCAACTTTACAGAAAACTCCAAAGGACAAGAAAGCAAGTTTAGTGATCCATGGGCGGGTAGATAAGGTATTGCAATTTATGTCTTTTAATTGCAGAGAGATCTTTCCTATTTTCTTTTCCTCTTTGGTTCTGAAATTTTGAAATAGCATCAAGAGGCACTGTTTGCAGTTTCTTTTACCTAGCTGAGGTCCATTTACCCTCTTGAGTCTATATCTTTATATGGAATCTATGTGTCTTAGCATTCAAGTCTTATAATAAACATATATTTCAGTTGGAGCTTGTCAGTTTTAATATTGTAACTGCACTTAGCTTTTAATTGCTCATTATCAGGCATATGTTTGCAATGAATTATTAATTAATTTGAAATAGAACAGGTCATTGCTAGTGCCATGGAGTTTCTTAAACTGCAGATTCCGCCATTTGTGAGGATTGATCTTTTTGAGGTCATTCTAACTCAAGCATTAAGTATAGGTAAATTTCTTGGCTTTGCAATATTATGTATCTTAGTCTAGAATGCTGTCACAATGACATATGTGTTATACATGTGAAGCAGATGTTATCTATCCAAGTCCAATGGGCTCATCTTTAGGCTATTTGTTGACAATGACAAATTTAAGTGGTAGTGATGGGCTTCACCATCTGCATTCAAAACTGGATGTGTACTTTTAACACACACACACACATATATCTATATATATTATTTATTTATTTATTTATTTTATAGAATAAACTGGATGCTTACTTTGTCCCTGAGTTTACCATTGGATTTGGCATTAAAGTTCACGTCTTCCGCAAACAACTATACTTGACCTTCCTATTTTACTTTGTGTAATGCATATTGCATCTGGACAAAATCTCCTTGATTTCTGTTTCAGCAGACATAAGAACTTCATTAGACTTTGAACAAGGACCTTTTTCTGGTTCATGTCACTCAATTTAATTGGGCAAAGTCTAGGTGACATTTTTTATGAAATTGTTTTCTGTTAAATTAATTAACCCTGTGAGGGTCAAATTATTGTCTCTGTTACATTACTAATTCCTAGATGTCATTCTTATGAAGCAACCAAAACAAGGAGTTATAAGAGCTTCTTCTAATTATTTGAGGCTTTATAGTTTTCTTACATAATCTTTCTACTTGAACTATAGCTTTTTTACATAATCTTTATGCTTGAACTACAGATAGAAAATATGTGAACTGGACCCTCCAAGTTGCTAGTGCACATGGACGGCGAGCTCCATTGCCCTTCATCAAATCTGTTGAGGTGATTTTATGTTTAGAAATTCATGCAGCTGCTCATTTCCCTTGAACAAGAATTCCAAAGTCTTTGTAAAATTTCTCTTCAAAAAAAAAAAAAAAAAGTCTGGTAAAATTCTGTGAGAGTCTTTATTCTAACTCTCAAAGCAAGGCTGTGAGCAATCCATGAATGCATATTTACAGTTTATTTTGACTACTTTAATGCATGGTTGTTTGCTTGTCTTTATTAACAAGAAATATATTTTAGTCATTTTCTTGCTCTGGTGTTTACTTCTCTGCCTCTCCATGGTAAACAAATAAACTGTAAATAAGAAATCAGTGACTGTTACTCCAAAAGATTAACTTATGTAAGACCACTTTAGGATGGTTATCATACTCCCTGTGTCAAACATTTTAATTGCCAAGTCATTTTGTTTCTGTAGCCTTCCAATTAGAATTAACTTTTCTGCTGCATGTCTTCAGGTTTCCTTCTTGGACAACCAAGATTATAAAGAAGCTATCCTACAAATGCAACCATTTCGTCTGAAAAGGTGGCTTCAACACTATCCCATGTTTGAGTGTGTAGTATTTATGCCTTTTTTGTTTAATAGAACAGTTTTTATGCTGTGTTTTGCTAAAAAAGAAAAGAAAAGGAAGACCTAAATATTCAGTAATTTGCAATGTCATACTCTTCCGCACTGAAGATTCCATTGGAGCTTCAAAAATTTAGATAGATTTCATTCAAGTTAAGGGAACAAAAAGAGGAAGAGGAAGGAGTCCAAATCTTCTGTCCTACTTTTCCTGCTCCACTTTATACTCCACCAATAAATACTTGCCATGGGTTTACCTAATTAATTAAATACTATCATTATTGACTTATTAATACTACAGTTATTAATTAATAGTAGTATTTAATTAATTAAGTGAACACGTGGTAAGTATTTATTGTTGGAGTATAGAGTGAAGCAGGAAAAGTGGGATAGAAGATTTGGCTCAAGAGGAAGACCTAAAATAACACTAGGAGATGTAATAAAAAAGGATATGTTAATTGAGGTGGTAACAGAGATTATGATTCTGGATAGGATTGAATGGTGGAGGAAAATACATGTGGCCAATCCCAATTAGTCTCTTGAGGATCCATGGTTGACCTAAATATGGCATCATTTAAAGGGATTTGCTTCAAAATGAGAAAATATGGCATCATGGAACTTAATTGTATATGATTCAGTAAATAATGTATGGTACTTGCCATATTTTAGACTCATTGCACTTGTATTGCTAATCTTATAGCTTCATTTTCTTTTTTTAGTTTCATTCTGTTTTTTAAATCTCTGTATACTTCCCACATACACTTTTCCAAGTTTAATAAATTACAATTACTTACCAAAAAAAAAAAAAAATGATGTATGGTATTTGCCAATAATTTTGGATTGGGCAAGTTGCTTGACTGTTTATAATCAAAATGTGAATGGACTTATTGACCCTTAGAGTGCGCATGGTTGGGTGGAAAAGTGAGAGAATAGAAAAGTTTGGAAAGAAAATGGAAGATGGATTGATATTATATCCATTTGGTAGAATAGAAAAGTGGAAGAAATCTTCCATTTTTAATCTTCTCAAAATGGGAGGAAAAATAGGAGAGAATTAGATTATTTGACAATCTTATCCCTCTAGTTCATGAAAAAATAAATCAATACATGAATAATATGAGTTCAACAAATGTTTTGTTCTCTCCGCTTTTCGAGTTCACCTACTAAACACCTATAATGGAAAATATTAATCACTTCTTTCCCCTGATAGGTTGGCTAGACATTATTTTATTTATGCTTCTTTTTCTTCTTACACGTTGTTATTGATATGTGTCAGGAGAACCATGCAGGCAAAATCATTTGAATTGGTCTTAAAAGTCAACTTCATTGATGGTTGTGGCTGTCAGTCTGTTGAAATTAATATCCCTATTGATTTTAAGGTGAGAAGAGGGACCATTTCTACTTATTTCATGTGTGTGATTTCTTTTATTTAGGTTGTTAATTTTGTAATTTGCACAAGCATTTTGAGATCACCTTTTGTCCCGTTAATATGGGGTGAGGATGTGACATTTATGCCAGATCTCGTTAGGCCATCTCTTACATGTCTTTTTCACTTGCTTGATAAAACAATGGCACACAATACTGATGGTAGCTTACAGTGCTTGTTTGGTATTGACTTACTGTCAGGGTGCTCCTTTCTTTGACAACGTTCTAGGTTATTTATTTATTTATATTTTATTTTATTTTATTTTTAAGAAAAAATAATAGAAATGACAGAAGAATCCTTAGCAATCATGAGCACACTACAAATGTTTAAAGTTTCTGAATAACTTCTAAAATATGCGAGCCTGTTGGTCATCACATGTCAGCCATTGCTTTTGTCAGCATTTTTAGATTGTACTCGATCTCTACAAATAATTTGAGTACCTGTATGTGAGAATGAAAATATGTATGCTCATATGCATATACATGTATGCGTGTTTGTTAGTATTGCTGTCTGTAGATAAACACAGTCAGCTGAAGATAGATGATTTTCCATGTATTGATTGACCTTTGATGGAGATGTTCTAGGTGGATTGAACCGATACTCATTTGCTCTCACATTTGTATAATAATCTTGTTCCTACCAAAGCCAGACAAATTATACCTATCTCTTTGCAGGTTTCAATTGACTGCTTTAACCCTGACAAAGACGCTGTACTTCAAAGGCTGAGAGACACAGCAATTCAAGATTTATGCTGCGGGCAGAATGCAGTTATTGAGAGAACAGCCTTCTTGATGCCAAAAAGTGAAGTAACTGTCTATGCCATTGTCACCAACATTGTTCAGTACATCAAAACCTCCAACGTCTTAGCTGATTCTCTCAGTAATGGCAATGTAAAGAGGCAAAGGGAAAGTGTAAATGGTACTGGAACATCTAGGAAGCGATCAAAAGTGCATAGGAGAAAATCTAGATATTAGAAAATAGAAGGTTGTGGTTTGAGTTTTGTATATATGGTATTCATTAAAACTAACAAAAATTATAATATGTAGGGACTGGGTGAATTTTGTTAGATACTACACTCGGTCTCCCCAGTTATATGGGTAGGGGATGATGTGTTGGTTAATTGGTTAGCAGAATTTCAGTCTGTAAGTTTCTGAGATCATTGAGGATTCCATAGTGACCATTGGCTAATAGCTTCTCAATTGACTCTTCCCCCCCACCCCTTATTTTTAGTATGTACTGGTGATTGCAATCTTCAAATGTGTTATTATTTCTCCTACAAATTTATAATTCAAATGATGTCATATAACCAAATATTAGCACACGAAAGATATCTAGTTGTCACTATGCAATGAGCATTCTGTGAGACGTGAGAATAAAACGCCTCTGGACCTCCTTGTTGTGAGGCTTGCGGTGGTAGATACCACCTTGAAATGGAAAGCATGGCACCTTCTTGACTTGCTTGGTTTTATTGAGTGTAATTTGTATCCATATGACCCAATGCAATGAAGAAACATTAGAAATTTATTAGGGGGTCAGTTCAAAGGCCAATAGCCCCAAGCTCGGTCCCTAGACTTTCAATTAGGACAAGAAATGGTTAAGGATGAGATGAATCCACAATTTATAACCCAGAGACGCGTTTTCATTAGGTGGAAAGGTGCTTTAGATCTCCATAACTAGTGGGTTGCTAATTCTAAAGCAGACAAAACTCACCATCATCTGAATATGATACCCATTTATTATGACAATCCAAGTGCTCTCTCATACAATAGCAACATTCAAATGGTCTATTTCTTCCTTTCAAAGGAATGGTATTCCTGTTGTTTTATCATTGTGTTTTTACCTTTATTCCTCTATTTTACAATTGCATTTATTCATGCCTTAAATGGTTTCTTAGTTACATATGACCTTAAAATATTAGTTTGTTGTGATATATAACCTACTAGAAGAATATGGGATTAACAAATCTCACACCTCTGGACCTCCCTCTTCTGAGGCACCTGGTGGTAGACACCACCTTGTGGTGGAGAGAATGGCTCCTTCATGATTGGCTTGGTTTTATTTTGAGTGTTATTTAAAACGATATGACGTAATGCAGTGAAGAAACATAAGAAATTTAGAGGAGGCTCAAGGGTTGTTTGGGTTTTTTTTTTTTTTTCATCACTCATCACTCCTTATTCAATTTTCATCACTCATCACTCATCATTCGTCACTCATCACTTAAAATATCCCAATTTTCTATACCCACCTGTTTGGCACACTATTTTCAACTTCTCATCACTCAATTTTTTCTACTTTTTGTGAAAGCCATACCTGAGCATCATGTCATAAATTTTTTTTTGGATAGATAATAAGATTTTTATTGATGAAAAAGAACAATGTGTTTATGATTGTAAACTCACCGCCCTTGAAACAAATACAATAAAATCATAAGGAAAATCTAATAGAGATAAGGAAATTAGATAAGGAACTACAATGCGTAAGACCTCAAGTACGAGACCACTCAAACAAAGTCCTAACAAGCAAGTTCTTCAACATATCTATAGGTCTTTCAATGTCCTCAAAAGTTCGGGCATTGCGTTCCTTCCATACTAACCACATAAGGCATGTTGGTACCATATTCCAAACCTTTGAAGAGTAAGTTCCCAACCAATTCCTCCAAGCAAAAAGAAGAGAAACAATAGTATTCGGCATCACCCACTGAACCCCAAAAATAATAAGGACCTCACTCCACAAAGTAGATGCCAACTTACAATGAAGCAAAAGGTGATCCACAGTTTCCTCATCACGCCTACATAGACAACACCAATTAACAAGGGGCAAATTCTTCTTAACAAGGTTATCTATTGTAAGAATCCCATTCCTAACAGCAGTCCATAAAAAGAAAGATACCCTTTTAGGTACCTTTACACACCAAATGCTCTGCCAAGGGAAAGAAACATAAAGAGCTTTCAATAAAGCAATATAAAAGGACAGCACATCAAAAACACCACTGCGATTCAACTGCCAAATTAAGATATCCTCACCCTCCCCACTAGGTATCCTAGTAGAGACATGCTCATAGAAAGAATAAAATCTCCACAACTCCCATTCATTAAAACTATTTACCTGTGCAAAAATAATCATGTCAGAAATCAGAGTTTTTGATCCACAGCACAGGCAAACAATTCCAGTTATAATTCTTTCAAAGGAATGGGACCACTCAAAGGGTCGTGCCAGAACCGAATACGATTGCCCTCTCCCGCTGCATACACCATATGACCAAAAAAATTGTCTGCACCTTTCCTAATATTCTTCCATAATCCACAACCGTGAGTCCTTCTCACAACTCTAGTGCACCAACCTCCACTACCCTCTCCATATTTGGTGGCTATTACTTGACTCCATAAATGGGTAGCGTCCTTCCTAAACCGCCAAAGCCACTTCCCAAGTAGAGTTTGGTTAAAAAGCCCAATCTTCTGAATCCCCAAACCCCCTACCTCCACTGGCCAAACAACCTTATCCCAAGCAACAAGTGGATATCTGAAAACTTCATTAGAACTCCTCTAAAGGAAATTCCTCTGAATCCTTTCTAATCTGTCTGCTATGTGTTGCGGAATTGTAAACAACGATAGATAATAAGTTGGGAGACTCGACAAAGTTTTCTTCAATAAAGTAATCCTACCTCCTTTTGACAAATACAACCGCTTCCAACCAGAGAGCTTTTTCTCCACCCTTTCTAAAATAGGATTCCAAATCGAAGCATCCTTAAAATGAGCCCCAAGAGGCATTCCCAAATAAGACATAGGCAAACGACCAACCTTACAACAAAAAATACAAGCCAAAGCATCCAAATTCCCAACCTCACCAACTAGCACAATTTCACTCTTGCCAACATTTACTTTTAAGCCTGTAATAGCTTCAAAAAAAGATCAATCCCATCCGTATATATAATAATTGTTCCCTAGAAGTATCACATAAAAGAATAGTATCATCAGCAAATAGAAGATGAGAAATATGCAAACATCCTCATGCATTGGGACTTGCTTGGAACCCCCTAAGAAAGTCACCCTCTTTTGTCCTCTTCAATAACCTACTCAGCACCTCCATCACCAACAAGAACAAAAGTGGAGATAAAGAATCTCCTTGACGAAGACCACGCGAGCTACCAAAAAAACCAGTGGGAGACCCATTAATAAGCACTGAGAAACGAACTGTAATGATATAGGCCTTCATCCACCTCCCCTACTTCTCCCTAAAACCCATCCTCTTCATAAGGTAAAATAAAGCATTCCAATTTACATGATCATAAGCCTTTTCTATATCCAACTTAATAATCACACCCGGAACACCACTCTTCAATCTACTATCTAAACATTCATTTGCTATGAGAATAGAGTCAAGAATCTATCTTCCCCCAACAAAGGCATTA
Source organism: Quercus variabilis (assembly GCA_030445155.1). Taxonomy (NCBI): domain Eukaryota; kingdom Viridiplantae; phylum Streptophyta; class Magnoliopsida; order Fagales; family Fagaceae; genus Quercus; species Quercus variabilis. Next base: position 4,802,878 of record CP129452.1, on the reverse strand, counting down.
TGGGAGTTGGATATAAGTAAGCCTATAGGCCAACACTTTTGACAAAAGTTTGTATAAACTTCCCACAAGGCTAATAGGCCAAAAATCTTTAATATTGATAGCATTAATCTTCTTAGGTATCAAACATAGAAAAGTAGCATTTAGAGATTTCTCAAAGATGCATTAGCTATGAAAGTTTGCAAAAAAAGCCATAACATTGCCTTCATTCACACACCAACACTTTTGAAAGAAAGCTATGGTAAAGCCATCAGGACCAGGATCCTTATCACCCCTGGCCTCTTGAAGAGCCGCAATGATCTCCTCCATATCAGACTCCCTTTCAAGAGAAAACTTATCAGACTCATCCAAACTAGCAAAATCTAACCCATCAATAGTGGGCCTACAATCTTCAGGTTCTTGATAAAGACTCTTATAAAACCCCACCACCTGATCCTGAATATCTGATTCAGCTTCATAAATAATGCCATTAACCTCCACACCCTTCATGGTATTAGCTCATCTATGTGAATTAGCAAGCCTGTGGAAAAACCTAGTATTATTGTCCCCCTCTTTAAGAGCAAAGCCCTTGATTTCTGCCTCCAAGAAATCTCCTCCAAAGAAGCTAAAAACTCGATCTTTGCCTTAATCTCTATTTTTTTTGCTTTGTCTACCCTAGTCAACACTTGCATCCCTTCTCTCATATCAAGATCCAACAACTTAGACAACAAACATTTTTTTTATAAAATGCATATCCCCAAAAACATGTTTATTCCAACACTTCAAGTCTTTTTTAAGAGCATTGAATTTACATGCTAGAACATAACTAGGAGATCCCTCAAATGATAATTGTTCCACCAGCACCTAACTTGATCCACAAAACCCTCCACTTTAAGCCACATATTCTCAAATTTAAAGGGACTTTTCCCCCTTGCCATGCCTCTTGCCTCCACTAGAATAGGACAATGATTCGAAACCACACAAGGGAGAGACCTTTGAATCACATCCGAGAAGTGTTCCTTCCAATCAGTTGAAACCAAAACTCTATCTATACGAGACATAGAAGGGTTCACTAAATCCCTAAACCATGTATATTCACCCTCGACCAAAGGAAGATCAACCAAAAAATTCCTCTTGATAAAGTCTGAAAAATTGAACATGGCTGGACTAAACGAATTACAACCCAAACGCTCTGCTGGGTATCTAATAATGTTGAAATCACCAAAAACACACCAAGCTGAACTCCATCTCGCTCTCACACTATCAAGCTCTACCCATAAAGCATCCCTCAAACTGGCATCATTGAGGCCATAAACTCCCGTACATATCCAAACAAAACCATCTGCCACCCCCTTCAACAAGACCGAAACAGAAAAGCTACCCACCACACAATCAATTTTCTCATACACCCTTGTGTCCCAGATCACAAGAATACCTCTCGCTGTGTGAATGGCATCTAAAGCCACCCAATCTACAAAAGAGCTACCCCAAAGACTTTTCACAGCAGCAGAGTTGGTACAGTCCAGTTTGGTTTCCTGAAAACACACAATTTCACACTTCCATTCCTTGAGTAAGTTCTTCATAGTATTCCTCTTACAAGGGTTGTTAAATCCTCTCACATTCCAAGATAAAAGTCTCAAATTCATGGACAACCATCAGAACCCAACCCACTGAACTTCACAATCTCCCTGGTTCGTTTCCCAGCTTGTCCATCATAATTAACTGTAGAAATTAAATTCTGTAATTCCTTCATACATTTTGTAGAGGAAGAAGCAGTACAACGAAGACTACCTGCCGCAGCTTGTTTCTCCCACACTTTCTCAAATCATTGAAAAAAATCAATACACTGCCTCTCACAAGAATCAATGGGGAAACCAACCCACTTACCGAAGCCCTTAACCTTCTTACTTACCCAAGCTGAAGGTTTCAAATCATCCTCCACAGAGATGTCAACTGGGTCATCTTCCTCTGTCATTAACACCAAACCCCCATTAGGATCCCATTGAGCCAAAGGTACATATTCCATCAACTGCCGATCCTCCTTGTCCTTATTAGACCTTGTGGGATTGACCCAATTCAACAACAGCGTCTCTTCTTCGAAAGAATCCGAAACCAACTCAGAAATAGGAGAAAACCGGTTTTGTTCCAACAAAGACTGATGGCAAGACACCTTGGCAATCTTCATTGGCATCGTCGAACACCCTGCATTGGAAGAATTCACAGTATCGATGAAGTTGGGATGACCATCGGAGTTCGAAACACACGAAACCTCCATAGCCCCACTGATCAGACAGTGGAAGGAACCCCCACCTTAGCGCCGCTGCCAGGGTAACCCATCGGAACAAAAACCTCCTACACTGCCATCTCGAAACCCCCATCGGAAGTTGAAAGAGCTCCTCTCATCTTATCGGTACCTAGCGTTGACTTCTTGGCACAGACATGGGAGCTCGATCCTTCACCTCGATAACAAGATCGTGACAAGCCTTGTGATTTCAAGTGATTTGAGTCACTGATTTGATTCTGCTTAGTTTTGGCCAAAAGGTCATCTTGGGCTTGCTTAATAGGCCCACCATGTGCTTGCTTAACAAGCCCGAGTTCAGTAGGTGTTAAAACGTCCTTAACAGACTTGGGTTGAACAAAATTGACCCACTTCACCTCACGTTGGCCCTTACCATCAAGGTCAATAGATATATTTAAAGAAAAATGGGCCTTAGTCCACTTAAAAGAAGATGCACGCATTGGTCTTCTAGATACATGGTGAGTTGAGATATTTGTTTTTTGGAATAAAATCAAATCCCTCATTCTGATTTAATGTGCCAGCAAGTTTAGGAAACTGCTTCTTCAAATCTAAATCACTTCCTAATTTCACGTGACCATTAATATCTTTCCAAACATGGTTCCTTGGATTATCGGTGGGTTTTACAAACCTACCACCACCGACAACCACCTCCTTCCCAGCCTAGAAACAGGTTTTCCCAAGAAAAAATCACTTAACTTCCTTTCAAGAAAAGCCCAGCCACCCTTCTGAAAACCTTCTGGAACACGCAAACAACCACGTCTAGCCCCATTATGATACTCAGATATTTCCACAAAAAAAACCACCTTTATTTAGCCTACTAGAGCACTCCAAAATTTTATAATTCTTATGAAACCGTTTGAAAAAATGTTGCTTGCTAAAATCCCAACGGCATAACTCTACCAAGCATGCAATGATCCAATCCAAACCCGATCTACCAACCCGGATAGAAGCATGATACCTACCCCATTTTTCAGTAATGGAATAAGAATCCATACGAACCTCCGTTAAAAGCCAAGAAGAAGGCCTTTGTGTCAATGCGAAAAAAAGCAGATTTCCGCCATTCCCCATGTGAATGTGAAGGCTTGGTTTGTGAAGAACGGGACGTGCTTGTGGGAGAAGGTTGCAACTTAGGAGGATTAAGGTTCAGAGGAGGTAAGGATGGTTGGGTTGGCGTGTGGTGGGGTATGTACTTATCAAACTGACTTGGCCAACAACAAGGTTGTTGGAAAGGGATTTGATGAGGAGGGAAGAAATAATGAAGGTTGGGGAAGCAATTTGGATTAACGAAAGGTGGATTGGCTTGTGCATGGAGAAATGGTGGTGGGGGTTGTTGTGGTTTAGAGGGGGGGGGGGGGGTGGGGTGGAGGGGGGAGGGTAGGTACACTCATGAGAAAAGCAAAACCAACAGTCTCATCTACACGAATTGGGTTTAATATTGCTTGTTTGAATCACTTTTGGTCATGTCATAAGTTTTGTTAGCCTACCCGCCTCACCCTTACTCTTTTCATTTCATTTTCTTCTCCTTCAGTCACCATTGCCCTGTTACTCTCCCAACACAAATCCGAACCTAGCTAAGATAGAAGACGGCGCCGATCTCCTCTGATGTGTAGTGGCGGCGCCGATCTCCCACCTTCTCAACCCAGTGGCGCCGAGGCTTGATTTTTCATAGATCCTTTAAGTTTTATCAGTGAAATTTGTAAAGATTTTTTGTGGGTATCGTTCTGTTTGAAAAGTTTGGTTCTTGATTTTTTTTTTTTATGGGTTTGAGACTGACATAGCAGTGTCGATGATGGAAATGGAGAAGAAAAAAAACAAATTCTTGATAACCCATAACTCTGTTTGGTGCCGATATTTGGGTATATTGGTTTAGTGATTGTAATTTTTGAATGGGTTTGATGCTAGTAATCTTTGAATGGGTTTGGTGCCTGTAATCTGTGGGTATATGGGTTTCCTTTGAATGTGTTTGGTGCTTGTAATCTGTGGGTATATGGGTTTCCTTTTTATGGGTTTGGTGCTTGTAATTTCCTCTTTGATTCATTGATTTTCCAATCCAGTGAAAAGAAAAAAGAAAAAAATTGCAACCAAACCTAGAAACCAACGTGAAAAGGAAGGAAAAAAAAAAGGAGAACCCAAGCTCAGCAACCCAATGAAAAGGAATGGAAAAAAATAAAATAAAAAAGAAAAAAAAATTGCAAGCAAACCCAGAAACCAACATGAAAAGGAAAAAAAAAAAGAAAAAAAAGAAAAAGAAAAATAAAGGAGAACCCTAGCCCAAAAACCCTGTGAAAAGGAATGGAAAAAGAAAAAAGAAAAAAATTGCAACTCATCAAAAGCTGTTGAAGAAAACCCAATGAATGGAGATGAGATTTGAGAGTGTGATCTGCTTTAGTGAAGAGCCGTTGAAGAAGACCCATCAAAAGCAACGCCTGGGTGTGATGTTGCTCTGACTGTGGGTCCCATGATGTGGGTTTAATTACGAAAATACTATTGAAAACTGAGTTTTGGAAACTGAAAATATCTAAAATGTGTTTTTAGTTTCCATAACTCATCACTCAAAAGTGATGGAAACCAAAACTGGAAACAAAAACCAAATAGACTTCTCAGCTATGGGTCCCATCATTTTTGAGTTATGAGTGACGAAAACGGAGTTATGAGCGATGGAAACACAAAAACCAAACACTCTTTCAATTTCAAAGATCAATAGCCCAAGCCCAAGCCCAGCCCTTAAACTTTCAATGAGGTAATAGAAACCATAAAGAAAAGGGGGTGGGAAAGGGTGGTAGATATAACATTATTAGTCCTTTATTGAGGAAAAAAATGGTTAAAAATTGGATATTGCAACTAATAAAAAAGATGAGATGAATCCACAATTTATAACCCAAAGATACATTGACATTAGATGGAAAAAGTCCTTTAGATCTCCTTATCAAGTGGATTGCTAATTCTAAACCAGTCAAAATTCACCAACATATGAGTAGGATACCCGCTGATTATCTCAATCTTTCTCATACAATAACAGTCGAATGGTCTCTCTCTTCCTTAATTAGGAGTGTTACTCCTGTTGTTTTATACTTTTATTATTATATATACTCTAGGGATGCATATTTATCAAGATATACAACACTTGTTACCAAGGCATCACAAGAATTTCCATGAACAATACTGAAAATGTGTTGCCTAAATGACAACTTTTAATTTTAAGAATTAATCAAAGTATAATAGCATTAGAAGCATTTGAAATGAAATTTCTTAGTTTAGTTTATAAAAATATGACAAGTTTATCTCGGCACAAACAATAAAAATTGTTCACTTTCAAAAAATGAAATATATTATTTCTTTGAAGGGCCAATGAAAACTCATGAAATGGTAAAAATGTTGTATACATCCTTAATAAGTGTGGAAGCCACTAAATTTTGATAGCAAGTAAATAAATGGTTATTAAATTTTCGTTAAAAGAAAAAGATTTTAAAAAAAAGTTGCTTATCAATATACACGTGAAACGTGAGATAAAACCTCATTATCAAGTATCATAAGAATCTTTATGAATAATGCTCGAGACACATTACTATTCAAACAAATATCTTAAGAATGAATAAAAAATCTAAGAAGTTCAAAAGTATATGAGATATCAATAACTTCCCACTTTAGTTAATGGATTTATGGCAAGCTTTTTTGTGACGAAGAAAATAACGATTTTTCTTAAAAAAAAAACGATAATTAATATTCTCTTAAAAGACCAATGAAAACTCATAAAATAACAAAGGTGTTGTCTAATATTCTTTTAAACTGAAATCTCTTTTTTTTTTTTTTTTTAATGAGAAATTGGCACATCACCCATTAACTAAATAAAATGTGGAGATTAAAACCCACTACTACTTGCCACTGTGTTTTTAAAATAAAAGGAAACCTCCAGTTAAAAAGTACCGGAGGTAAGTTAAATCCTTTTATTAAATATTGTAATTGTTGCTCCTCATAATAAGTTTATATGATTGTTAATTATGTTTACAAAATAAAAATAGAATGTGCATAAAAAACAATCAATGTACGCATGAAAAGTAATAGGGCTGGATTGGCTTACCTCTAGTGCCCATATGCATTGAGGAGGCATAGGCACAATGCATGACCATGTGTTATTCCAATGTTTGATGCATAGGAGCATTGGATGGAAGCTTTACTCAAAGTAAAATAGTACTCATTAACTAGCATTACAAGAATCTCTATGAACTTGGGACTTATCACTCTTAAGATGAAGCTTTTAAGATTGAACTAAAAGTATTAGTAAGAGCTTTAAAACAAAAGCACATGAATTGTCAATAGCTTCCCATTTTAGTTAATGAGCCTATGACAAGTTTATCTTGACACAACCAATAACAGTTGTTCACTTTAAGAAAACGACAAATAATATTTCTTCAAAGGGCCAATGAAAACTCCTGAAATAATAAAGGTGATGTATACATTCTTAATAAGTGTGGAAGCCACTGCACTTTGATAGCAAGTACACGAATGGCTATTAAATTTTGGTTACTAAAAAAAAAAGATTCATTTACCGATATATACGTGAAACGTGAGATAAAACCTCATTATTAGGTATCATAAGAATCTTATGAATAACGCTCCAGACACATTATTGTTCAAACAAATCTTTTAAGAGTGAACAAAAAGTGTAAGAAGTTCAAAAGCACATGAGATATCAATAGCTTTCCTCTTTAGTTAATGGATTTATGACAAGCTTTTATGGGACGAAGAAAATAATGATTGTTCTTTAAGAAAACGACAATTAATGTTCCCTTTAAAGACTAATGAAAACTCATAAAATAACAAAGGTGTTGTCTTAACTCAACCGATAAATGCATTTTTATTAAATATTGTAATTGTTGCTCCTCATAATAAGTGTATATGATTGTTAATCATGTTTACAAAATAAAAATAGAATGTGCATAAAAACAATCAATGTACACAAGAAAAGTAAAAGGGCTAGATTGGCTTACCTCTAGTGCCCATATGCATTGAGGAGGCATAGGCACAATGCATGACCATGTGTCAGCCCAATGTCTGATGCATAGAAGCATTGGATGGAAGCTTTACTCAAAGTAAAATTGTACACTCTTTAACTAGCATTACAAGAATCTCTATGAATTTAGGACTTGTCACTCTTAAGACAAAGCTTTTAAGATTGAACGAAAAGTATAAGTAAGAGCTTCAAAACAAAAGCACATGAAATGTCAATAGCTTCCCATTTTAGTTAATGAATCTATGACAAGTTTATCTCGACACAGCCAATAACAGTTGTTCACTTTAAAAAAACGACAAATAATATTTCTTCAAAGGGCCAATGAAAACTCATGAAATAGTAAAGGTGATGTATACATTCTTAATAAGTGTGGAAGCCACCTACACTTTGATAGCAAGTACACGAATGGCTATTAAATTTTTGTTACTAAAAAAAAATATTTATTTACCGATATATACGTGAAACGTGAGATAAAACCTCATTATTAGGTATCACAAGAATCTTATGAATAATGCTCCAGATACATTACTGTTCAAACAAATCTTTTAAGAGTGAACAAAAAGTGTAAGAAGTTCAAAAGCACATGAGATATCAATAGCTTCCCACTTTAGTTAATGGATTTATGACAAGCTTTTATGGGAAGAAGAAAATAATGATTGTTCTTTAAGAAAACGACAATTAATATTTCCTTAAAAGACCAATTAAAACTCATAAAATAACAAAGATGTTGTCTTAACTCAGCCGATAAATGCATTTTTATTAAATATTGTAATTGTTGCTCCTCATAATAAGTTTATATGATTGTTAATCATGTTTACAAAATAAAAATAGAATGTGTATTTGAGAGATTGTCCTCGGACTAAGGAGTGTCCACATGAGTTCGTTGAGGTGTCTACACAGGAATAAAAACATCTTTTATATTCTGTCGAGAGTTCAGATTGCAAAGTAAAAGGGCTGGATTGGCTTACCTCTAGTGCCCATATGCATTGAGGAGGCATAGGCACAATGCATGACCATGTGTCAACCCAATGTCTGATGCATAGAAGCATTGGATGGAAGCTTTACTCAAAGTAAAATTGTACACTCATTAACTAGCATTACAAGAATCTCTATGAATTTAGGACTTGTCACTCTTAAGACAAAGCTTGTAAGATTGAACAAAAAGTATAAGTAAGAGCTTCAAAACAAAAGCACATGAAATGTCAATAGCTTCCCATTTTAGTTAATGAATCTATGACAAGTTTATCTCAACACAGCCAATAACAGTTGTTCACTTTAAGAAAACGACAAATAATATTTCTTCAAAGAACCAATGAAAACTCATGAAATAGTAAAGGTGTTATATACATTCTTAATAAGTGTGGAAGCCATTGCACTTACATATGGTTATTAAATTTTTGTTACAAAAAAGGGGCCATTTACCAATATACATGTGAAATGTGAGATAAAACCTCATTATCAAGTATTACAAGAATCTTTATGAATAACGCTTAAAACACATTACCGTTCTAGCAAATCTTTTAAGAGTTAACTAAAAGTGTAAGAAGTTCAAAAGAATATGAGATGTCAATAGCTTCTCACTTTAGTTAATGGATTTATGACAAGTTTTTTCTATAACGAAGAAAGTAATAGTTGTTCTTTAAGAAACAACAATTAATATTCCCTCAAAAGACCAAAGCAAACTCATACAACAACAAATTTGTTGTCTTAACTCAACCCATAAATGCATTCTTATTTAAAACTGCTACTCCTTAGAACTAGTTTATATGATTATTAAACATGTTTACAAAATAAACATAAGATGTGCATGGTTAATATCAATGTATACATGGAAAGTAAAAGGGCCGAATTGGCTCACCTACAGTGCTCTTATGCTTAGGCACGACATGACCACATGTAAACCCAATGTCCAATGCATAGGAGAATTGGACGGAAGTTTTTCTCAAAGTAAAATAGTACACTCATTAACTAGCATTACAAGAATTGCTATGAGCTTGGGACTTGTCACTCTTAAGACAAAACTTTTAAGGTTGAACTTAAAGTTTAAGCAAGAGCTTCAAAAGCACATGAAATGTCAATAGCTTTCTATTTTAGTTAATTAATCTATTACAAGTTTATCTGAATGTAGAAAATAACAATTGCTCACTTTAGGGCAATGACAAACAATATTTCATCAGCGAGCCAATGAATGGTCATGCAATGATATAGGTATTGTTGTAATTTAACTCATGAATGCACTCTTATTAAGTATTTAAGTCACAACACTTATTAGCAAGGCATCACAAGAATTTCTATGAACAATACTCAAAATGTGTCACCAATATGACAAAACTTTTAAGAATGAATCAAAGTATAACAGCTTCAAAAGCATGTGACAAAATTTTCCATTTTAGTTTATAAAAATGTGACAAGTAAACAAATGTGTAATATTTAGTTTATAAAACGACAAATAATATTTCTTCAAAGGGGCAATGAAAACTCATGAAATGGTAAAGGTGTTGTATACTTTCTTAATAAGTGTGGATATCATTGCACTTTGATAGCAAGTAAACAAATGGTTATTAAATTTTTGTCAAAAAACATGAAAAGAAAAAAGTAATTTACCAATATACATGTGAAAGTGAGATAAAACCTCATTATCAAGTATCACAAGAATCTTTATGCGAGACACATTACTATTCTAACAAATCTTTTAAGAGTGAACTAAAAGTGTAAAAAGTTCAAAAAACTAGGGGTGACAATTTGTGTTCACAGGTCGGGTTCGTGTCGTGTCATGCCATGAGTATTCAGGTAAATCGGTTGAGCTGAACCCGACCTGTTTAGTAAATGTGTTAGGAATCCTTAACCCAAACACGACCTGTTTATTAAACAGGTCGACCCGACCCGATACGTTTAACTGGTTTAATTGACAAGTCATGTAAAATTAAAATACAATTACAACCATAAATATAGTAATAAACATATAAAAAAACCATAAATCAAGCAATAATATATATATATATATATATATATATATATATATAACTAATAATTTAGTTATCTAAATAGGCAAGACAGGTCAAACGGGTTCGCATGTTGAACACGAACCCAACCCATTTATTAAACAGGTTAGTCGTGTTAACCCGAATATGACCTAAACCTGTTTAGTCTCAACCCATGACCTATTTATAAACGAGTTAGCAGTGTCAGGTTCACGGGTCATGTCAGATTTTGTCACCCCTATCAAAAACACATGAGATGTCAATAGCTTCCCACTTTAGTTAATGGATTTATGACAAGCTTTTCCAGAATGAAGAAAATAAAAGATTTTTCTCTAAGAAAATGAAAATAAATATTTTCTCAAAAGACCAATGAAAACTTATTAAAAAAAAGGTGTTGTCTTAATTTAACCAATAATGCAATATTGAAACTACTGCTCCTCATAATAAGTTTATAAAATGATCACTAACCATGTTTATGAAATAAAAATAAAATGTGCATGAAAAACGATCAATATACACATGGAAAGTAAAAGGGGCTGGTTTGGCTTACCTTCAATGCTCTTATGCACTAAAGGAGGCATAGGCATAACATATGACCATGTGTCAACCCAATGTTCGATGCATAGGAACATTGAATGAAAATTTTACTCAAGGTGAAATAGTACACTCATTAAAAAGCATTACAAGTGTTGTGTTAAAGATTGACCCTAACTAATTAATCCAATTACCCAAGTTGATTAATTAGTCAAATTACATACAAATCAAATTATGGCATAATCAAATCACCAAACTAAATTAAATACAATGGAAAACAAGTTTGACACTATGGTGTAATCACAATGGGGAAAACTCTTGCAGGCAAAAGTCCCACCAGATGAATGTCAGATCACCATTTCCGAAAAATCCACTAATCAAGAATCTAGTGGTTACAAGTACAAGGAATCTCATCCTAACTAGCCTAATCCCAACATACCTACCAACAATAGAATTTACTGACCTATATCAATATCAACTCCAATACCCAATTGGACTTGTTTTTGTAGAAGACTTCTCATTTGCGTGGATTATCGTATGTGGCTAACACCACAACAATTGTTGATTGTTGTAGTTTGGTAGAGTTCTTCAATCCACGTTTGAAGATCTATAAGCAACTTGGCACACTAAGGCGCACAAAAAGTTGCAACAACGTTTGTTAAGTGCGTATCTCGTTGTGTATCTTTGTGCACCTGATGACAGCTGTTAAATGTCTTTTATATGTTCTGGAATCCTAGTATACAAATCCTAAAAAGCCTTGCCATCTTGGGCCAAAAACTAATCTTTGGAATTCAAAATACCCAAAGCTCAATAGATCAAGAGGTGTCGAGAAGACATTGAGGAGGCATCGAGGTTCATTAAATTTTAATAGACCAACAGGAATCGAGCAAGTATCAGCATTTGCAGTTTTAGCGTTTCTTGAGCAGTTCTTTTAGTGTTCTCGTTTCTTCAATAATACCACTTGTGAAATTACTTTAAGGTCTTCTTGAACACACTAGAAACTAAGACTCAAATACATGTTTTGTTTCAGGATATGCCAATTTGCAAATATGACTCTTACAACAAGAATCCCTATGAACTTGAAACTTGTCACCCTTAAGACAAATCTTTTAAGATTGAGCTAAAATTATAAGTAAGAGCTTCAAAAGCACACGAAACGTCAATAGGTTACCAATTTAGTTAGTAAATATATGACAAGTTTATCTGGACGCAGAAAATAATAGTTACTCACTTTAAGATAATGACAAACAATATTTCATTAGTGAGCTAATGAATTGTCATGAAATGATATAGGTATTGTTGTAATTCAACTCACAAATGCACTTTTATTAAGTATTAAAGTCACAACACGTCGATGGCAAGTAAATAAATGATTATTAAGCACATTTATTTTTTTTTAAAGAAAAAAAAAACCTAAGTTGTTTACTACTTGAAAAAGTAAGACAAAAAACTCATTATCATGAAATCATAATAATCTTTATGAATATAACACATGAGACATGTCACTAGAAAAATCTTTTAAGATTGAACCAAAAGTATAAGAATTACAATAACACATGAGATGCCAATAGCTTCCCACTTTGGTTAATGAGTTTATACAAATTTACTTAATACAAAATATAAAAATGTTCACTTAAGATAACGCTAAACATTATTTCCTTATAACCCCAAATGGCACAAGGTCTCTCATAATGGGCTATTTTTTCTTTTCAAGCAAAAAAGGAGAAGGAGAAATTAAAAGAAAGAGAAAAAAAAAGTACAAATAGGAAGCCATAAGTTAAAACTTCAAATGCAAGCCCCCACTCCCTTTTCTCCCCAAAAGAAAGGAAATATTTCTAAAATTTTGAGGAAAATGTCCCATGAATAACTCAAATGACAAAGATCAATATCATAACTTGTGGTCCAAGATGTAGTGAAAGTCACCATACTAATATTAAATAAACCAATAATCATTTAAGAATAGCCAAATAGTCTCAACAAAATTATAAATATTTCCTCTAAAAAAAGTGTAGTAATAAATCATATGTGCACACTTCTCATATTACCTCATTAATTGAGTATTAAGTAAAATTAACACTCTTCTTTATGGCTAGAGGTGTCATTAAACAAGAAGCATTAATTAACAAGAGCATTAGTCACAAATAGCCTCGTAATCAAAGCCAAGGCCATTGAAGTCTTACACATGGGGTTATTGATTGGCCACCTGTTACAGCCGGTAAAGGCAACCCCATCAGCCAATCACAGGGGCTATTACTACCGGCATTACTAGGTACCTCGTTGAAAACGCCGGTTGACACTTGTACTGCACCATAAGGAGAGAGGTCTATAAATTATGAGTCCCATTGCAGTGGTCTACTGCCCATTCAACAGACAAAGCTTTAGAAATATATATATATATATATATACAATACTGTCAAAAAGTTTAGAGAGAGAGAGAAGAGAAACTATGGAACGTGGAGCTGAGTTCCCTCACTTTGGCAGCAGACATGCAAAATCAAGCCCTGGTAAAGTATAAAATATATAATGACTTTTTATTTTTTGTTGATTTTAATTATGTGTGTGTTTTACATTTTTACATTGCTTGATCAAAGAAAATGTATAGGCCTTATTTTTTTTTTCTTCGTATTTTTGATACATTGCATGCATGTATTATATCTATTTCTTTTTTAGTTGTTTACAATAAGTGGGACAGAGTGATTTAAACCCAGATTTTCTTTTTGGGAGACCAGATAATACCAATGAGGTACAAGACTTTCAATTGTTGAATTTTCTTCTTTTCTCTCTCTCTCTCTCTCTCTCTCTCTCTCTCTCTCTCTCTCTCTATATATATATATATATTATGGCCTTTGATTAAGATTTCCACAATATTTGTTGTTGATAAAATAGTTCTTCTTGTCCAAAACCTTGTAATTCTTCTGATTTTTTCTGTTGTTTCCAATAGAGACGTTTAAGTTCAAATCTCTTCTCCCCAATAATCGATTTCATATATATATATATATATATAATTTTCTTTTTAGAACCATACAAGTTTGCCTCCTCTTCATAGAGAGAGAAAGGGAGTGAAAGTCAGCAAATAGGCTTGGTGTCCCTAAAGCTTCTTAACAATCTCTCCTTGATATCTTTTACAAGGTTCCAACCTTGGCCTACTCTTTAGAGAGAGGCAATACCAATCAATCCCAAAGCCCTTCTTTTTCCTCTCTATTTTTCTTGATAAAGGATGTATATATTATATATGTAAGGGTATTATTAATTTTTTTGTCAAAAACCTTAACATCGTTTCTAGCTGATTTTCAGGGTAAGGGGGTCGAAAAATAAAAGAAAGATGTAGTCTATTTTTGCAACCTTTTTGACCTTATTTGTCGTTTTACTTCTACTGTAACGCTTGCTCAAAACGGTCTCTCTTTTAAGTCTTCTCTCCTTTAAGTCTTCCTTTGTTTACCATTGTATTAGTCTCTTTCCATGAAAATGAGATGAACCAGTTTGTGTTTATTCTATTTATCCTTTTGAAAATATTTTAATGACGTGTCACACATGCAGGACTCTTGGGGCTCAGGGCCTACAATCTATATAAGTGGGTCCATCCTATTTAGTCACCGGATAATAAGAGTGATTATAAACCCCATTTGTACCATTTTATATATTCTTAAAGAAATTTTTAAGAAAATTTCTTTAAAAATAAACTAATTTTGTATTTTTGTTTTCTGTTCTAGGCATAAAAACAAACTTAATTGAATGTGGGCATTGAAAACGTGTGATATTTTCTGCATTTTACCAAAAGAATAAAAGAAAAAGATTCTTTCTCCATTACCTTTTTCGTGAAGAGAAAAAAGGACATTAATTATACCTAAATGAGTTTTGTTGTTTTTATATACTTTTTTTTAACGAGAGAGAGAGGATTATAAATTCTAAACGTTTCTTGTTAGAAAGATGACGAGATACCAAATTAAAGCTAGGCTAGCCAAGTCACTAGAACAGGAAACAACAGAGAATAGACATGAGAGAGGTGGAGAGATTGAGAGGAAAAGGTTTTGACTTGGGAGAGATGGAGAGACCCAGCTCTGGCCTTAGCTAAGATTTCCTAGTAGAGTAGTACTCCATGTTAATATATTAGAGATTATTAAACCCATTTTAGAGTAGAGAAATTATTAGATCTGTTAAGTTAAGATTTCTTACTTAGAATAATACTCCATAATAGTATATACAAGAAATAATTAGATCCGTTCTTTTAGTACATATACGAGGAACTATTAGATTCGTTAAACCGATTTTCTATCTTTTTCACATAACGGTAGATAACAACAGGTTCCACTCATAAGCCATGTAGATATTTACCTATGTGTCATAGACTCAGAGGAAACTAATATTCCGTATTTTGATTCATTTAATACTTCAAATAAAATTTTATAAATTTAAAAATAATAACGTGACGAAATATATATTATTAGATATGAGAAAGTAAATCTTAATGGATCATTTTGTAAGCTAGAGATTGACTAAACCCGACCCAATTGACCCGTCAAACCTAATATTTTCTTAACATAGTTTAAGTCTAAGCTTATTCTTAAAAAAAAAAAAAAAAAAGTTATAGTACAATCATAGAATCTGAACAGTGGTTTTGTGGAACCCACCTGGGGTGGAACGTTGGTCATGCAAGCGCGTGAGGTGTCGGGTTTTTTTGGTTCTGGGTGGGATTTTTGTCTGGTTCATTGCGTTGGTAATAGATTCATAGAAACATACAAAATTGAGTGATGGGGATGCTTCTTTTATAAATGGCTTTAGACCGTTTCATTCGGAAAAAATTGTAGTAAAACAAATTATTTATTACATAATTTTTTTGTTATGATTGTGATGCGGTGATTGGTGAAAAAAAAAGTCCATGTATAAATAATAAACACCATTCACAATTTACCATATCATAATTGCAGTAAAAAGTTATAGAATAGTTTGTGATTTTAGAATTACTCTTTTCATTCTTAATTTAATATGTAGTATTAAGGTAACTAAAGTTATTAGGCTCATTCAAGGCTCGGTCAGTGGTGTGTGACATGTGTTTATCGCACTCACTTTTAATATCAGTTAGCCACATACCCCCACTTCTTGACACAATCTTTTTTTTTCCCCATGTGTAAATGATAAACATCACTCACAATTTACCACATTATAGCTGTGATAAAAAGTTATGAAATAGTTTGTGGTCTTACAACCACTCTTTTCATTCTTAGTCTAATATCTAATATTAAGGTAACCAGAGTTATTGGGTTCATTCAAAACTCGGCCAGTGGCGTGTGACATGTGGCCGTCACGCTCACTTTTAATATAAGTTAGCCACGTACCCCCGCATCTTGACACAATCTTTTTTTTCTTTGTTTTGGTTCTGGACTTCATATAGGCTAAGGTAGTTTTCCTTTCTTTTCCCTGTGTTTTTCCTTTTTTGGTCTTTGTGTTGAAGACTCCAAGGACTAAATTTTTATTTATTTTTCTTTTTGAGAAAAAGACCGATCAATATGTGCTTTCTACTTAATGTGTTTAGTGGTTGTAAGAACTACTAATTCTTATACTACGTCTTATTGTTGTTATTGTGTCCCAAAATAGATGTCCTTGGTTTTCGATTTTTTTTTTTTTTGAAAACTGGTTTTAGATTTGTTTTAAGTTTGGACACCACTATAATTGACATAGGAAAAAAAATGTTTATTCATACATCTCTCTATCTCCGGTAAAATTATTCAAATGCACTTGGTATACTAGATCTTTTTATCATTAAAAGATGGGTCTTATATATCGATCGGCCTCGCATATAGGATCAGCATATATGTGAAAAACTTGTGGACACCAAGTATGTATAGAATGATTCTTAATTCTACTTTTAATTTTAAATTAAAATTAT
Source organism: Quercus variabilis (assembly GCA_030445155.1). Taxonomy (NCBI): domain Eukaryota; kingdom Viridiplantae; phylum Streptophyta; class Magnoliopsida; order Fagales; family Fagaceae; genus Quercus; species Quercus variabilis. The sequence continues at coordinate 4,786,193 of CP129452.1, read as the reverse complement.
AGATAGACATAATTAACAATTAGATGTGAATTGTGATATTAATCATCTAATATGAGATTTGGGGAAATTATTCGGTACACCTTGTGTACCATATCTTTCTCTCATAGAAAGGTCGATTTCATGTGTGAGATCTACATATAAGGTTTATTTTAATGCAAGAGAATATTATAATTAATCATGTGTACTAAATCATTTCACTAAAAATTAATAAATACAAGAGTTGTACAAGTAACACTATCATCGTAAATATGTATACTTTTATTGTTATTATTATCATTATTATTACATCTTTTTGAGGTTTTCATGAGTGTACAATGTTTTGTTTGTTTCATTTCAGCTCCGAGACTAGTATTGCCTGTCAACCCAAACAGCAACATACCCGACTTCATCACCAACATCGACACAAACAATGCCAATGCTAATCTCAATGTCGATGCCAATGCCAATGCCAACACTAGCAATGGAAATCAACGTGGCCACCCATGCATTATACGTGAACAAGACCAGTACATGCCTATAGCCAACGTGATACGCATCATGCGCCGCATACTCCCATCCCATGCAAAGATATCTGACGATGCTAAGGAGACCATCCAAGAGTGTGTGTCCGAATACATCAGCTTCATCACTGGCGAGGCCAACGAGCGTTGCCAGCGCGAGCAGCGCAAGACTGTGACCGCGGAGGACGTGCTTTGGGCAATGGGGAAGCTGGGATTTGATGACTATGTTGAGCCACTCACTGTGTACCTCAACCGGTACCGTGAGGCAGAGAATGAACGCAACAATCTGCGTGTTGATCAGCTGCCTTATGTTGGTTTCAAGCGTAGCATGGATTATGGGCCTGTTGGTGTGCCGCCAGGCCCACCGCCTTACGGGCCAGGCTTTCCAATGGCCCATCACCCGGGTATGTTTGATGCTTCTGCAATGGGTGGTGGGTACCATAACGGGTCTGGCGCTGGTGGGTCTTCTTCTTCTTCTGCCGGTGCTCAGAACAGTGGTCTGCCTAGCTTTGATCCTTATGCTCAGTTCAAATGAATAGGTAGTAATAGTAATGTTGGAGTGGCAATTCTCAATAAGAACTAAATATTTATATACTGTTATAGTTAAAGGTTTTGTCTGAGATTGGTTTGGAGAGAAACATTATTAGTCCTTTTGATTTTCAATTACAATGGATTTCTATTTCCTATAAATGTTTATTGAGTCCTTAATGAACATTTTTATTTGTTTGAGTCAATTTTTGGGCTTGCATTATTAAACCATTGTTTACTCTTTACATAAAGATGAATTATAGTCATTGGTTCAATGGCTCAGAGACAGTTAATGTTAATCCTTCGTCTTGGGATCAATCTCTTTGAGCTGAAAATCAATTAAACGGTTCTTTACCAGTGATGGTATAGTCATCGTGTTAATCATACAAATTCTAGATGTTTTTAAGAAGGCTTGAGATGAGAAATTATTGAATACAATGTGAGAACAGCCTTGTAGTCCTCCCAATCAGTGAAAAGAAACTATTCCTTAAATAACTTCTAATTTTATAGAATCAGGTGTGCCAAATGCCAAATATTTGGCATTTGGCACACCAAACACTAAAAACATACTATCATGAGGTGTTTTAAATACCAAAAAGTTTTAGCATTTGCTACAATAGAACCTCATCTTTGGAACAGTACGTAAGGAAATGTCATTTGGTTATTATTATTTTTTATTCATCTTTCTCTTTCACCTCAAATAAAATATCTCTTCTTATTTTCACTTTTAGCCACACGTTCACTACTTCACTCTCTCCACTCTCACAGACTCTTTTGTTCTCCCCTCTTCCCTTTTGCTCTCCTCTCTTTCCATTCATGAGCCACCACTAATTTCCTCTCTACTATCACACAAATTCCATCATCATTAATCTATAAAATCTCCTTCACCGATTTTTTTTTCTTGTTTTTTCGCTCTCTCCTCTTTATTCTATCTCATAAACTAAAGCTACTTGGTTCGGTTTAGTTCATCTCAGAGCAAAGCATTATTATTTTGTTTAGCATCTCAGCTTATTGGGTTTGTATTTCAATGTTGCCAACTCGCCGATTCAATCTCAGTATCACTGATTCACCATTGAGGCAATGGTTTTTTTTCTAAGTTGTGGTGGGTTTGATTTTGGGTGTTTATATGGTGGTTTCGGTGTCTTTGATGGTGGGTTGTGGGGTGATGGACGATAGTAACTGGTGAGGTAGGATGTGGGGCGATGGGAGTGGTGGGTTTTTTATTTTGTATTTTTATATATTGTTGGTTTTTTTAATGTATTGTATATATTATTTTAAAGTATGAAATTGAAGAATAGAATATGTGATATAGGGTGTATTATAAAATGATGTGCTAAAATAATAAAATAAGATTTTAGTATCAAAATAAAATATTTATAGAACACCTGATAAGAATGCTATTACAATCACTAAAATCCACCATAGTTGCTTCAAAAGAAATCCATAATAGTTGAATTGTATTAATTGAGAGGATCACATTCCATCATATCAAATAATTTCTTGAATAGCGAGTTCTAATTAGTTCAATTAGTAAATTCTCTGATGGTTGTATAAGAGATTCGAGGTTCAATCTCCGCCTACATTAAAAACTAATTAATGTTTTAGTCTGATAATAAAAAACTATCATTAGAAGCAAACGCCATAAATTATAATTCTTTAAAAAAAAAAATTTCCTTGAATGGGATGCCCCGAGGAAGGCTTGTAATACTAGTCAAGACGTCAAGTCCAGGTAGCTTGCACGGAATTGTAGCAAAAAAATCAGGACCAAAAAATTCAGAAAGTGGACTTTCAATTTCAAACGCATTTATTGCATGCATTCAAACAAGACTTTTTTTCTTGAAAGATACCATGTGCTATGAACACAGTTTATATTGGTTGTTTCGAGAAAACCAAGCCCTCCAATTTGATAGACTAGACCACTTCAAGAAAGTTCATACATACAATTTATTATTTAAAAATTCATGACTATTTTTATTCATTGTCAACATTTGAATTTATACAAACTTCCAAATCGGTAAAAATAAATAATAAAAAATACCTATTATCTATCAATAAAACTAGTCTTAATCCTAATCCAAACTAATTTATTTGAATAAATAATACATATCTCTATCATTATTTATCCAGTATTAATTAAAATAAATTAGGCACATGGCACTTTATAACCTATGATGTGGTTCTTATGATGATCAATTATGTACAGTATAATATGATGCTGAAGAGATCATCACTTATCATCTGAGTTCAGGTACAAATGCTGTTCTCTTATATAATCAATCACTTCATCTGCGGTCAGATATTTTATCGACAACCCTCTTGAAATGCAGTCCCTGAGATAAATATAAATTTAATTTTTTTTAAAAAACCTTCAGTGTTAAATTCATCTTTATATTGGCAATAAACAAATATGCTTTACTTTTACCTTACTCTTGTTGAGCTGATTTGGTTTGGAATAAGCTCATCCACAACTTTAATGTTATCCTGAAAAATTCAATATTAGAGTTGTAACGTTTAGGGTAGACCAGCAAGCAAAGGATCGTAAAGCAGCCATAAATTAAAACAATTGAGTCAATAAAAGCCACTGGGGTGAAGCTCCTTTTGAGACAAAGGATTCAAATTCTGAAGACATGAGAAAATTTGGAACACTTTTAACCTTTTCAGATGATTTCCAGAATTTGGTCAATTGCAAAAATGTGGACAATCAATATGCAAACAATGGCGGACATGATATATATATATATAGCAGTTCAAAGTTGAAAAAACATCAAGAAACATGGGAACAATTCAAATATTCTGGTTACCCTGAATTCATTCAAAATTTCATCATCAGAGATAATTTTCTCGACATCTTGTCCTTCTCTGCGAATGCAAACCACACCATAATCTCTGCATATGGTCCTGACCTGGAGAACAATAACAAGATTTATAGAACATTATAATCCAAGGCAACAAATATATATATATATCAATTCAAAAAGGTTTGATCCATATCCCATAAAGACTTCATATCTGCATACCAAGGAAATTCAACATCTGATTAACTTTACAATATGAATTTCAACTCAAGTATATGCTCCTGATATTAAGAAACATTTAAATGAATCTTTCTACTTGAACATACACACTACCATTTTATCAAACTGGCATTTTTACACTCCAATGAACTAAAGAACTAAATATATCCAAATTTCACGATCGTGTCATTGTCTTCTATAGCAAAAGAGAATTAAATGACGGTAGTATCCCCACATCAAGGACTTAGTGAAACATCTATCTTATTATAAGCACCTAATTCATATGAACCAATATATATGTTGAGAGTACATACTTGGTCTGGAATCCAGGCTCCAGGAATGCTAAAAGAATGGAGCAGATCAGAACCGCAGACAAGCATAACCTTAAGGGATTCTAGAAGCAGGAGAAAAGCAAGTTAATGTTATTCAGCATTCTGCCTAAACCAATAATGAAAACACATAAATATGACCCAGGTTAGAAAAGAAATTCATTAAACATAATAAATCAAGGTCATTAATACAAATATATAGTCAAAATCGGTAACAAAAACTACTATATTTTCAATCTAAGGACTAAGGGTGATTGTAAAATGCCCACCAAGGGTAGAATTTCCCCTCTCCTTCCCCAGATCACTTTGCTCCCATTGGTTGAACCCAACCACGAAGGCCTCCTTTTTAAAGGGTGTTTTCAACAACAGGACACCCCCCCCCCCCCCCCCAATACAAATCCAAATATAAAATGACAAAGCATTCCTGACCCAATCTCCTAAATTGAAAGCCATCCAATTTTAGTTTGTGAATGTGCATGAGTGCTCATCTGTATATGTGTTTATATGCAGAAGAAAAAGATTCAAGATAACGTAATCACAGTTATTTAGTCTAGTCACTCAAAAGCAAATAAAAGATACCATTTTGTCTAAACATACCTCTGGGTACCTGCCCACTCTCGCATAAAATACTCTTAACTCTGGATAAAACAGTTAAAGAGCGTTGGAAGGTACTTTGACTTGCCTGTAACAAAAGTTTAGAACTTCGAAAATTAAATTTCAAACTATGCAAAACATGATGAGATAAGACCACTGTTGAATTTTACACTTGAGGATGAGAACACATTTATATCAAAATGAAACAAAGTACCATTCAAGCAAGCATCAGCTCTAAGTTGCCAAAAAAAAAAAAAAGAACTTCAGAGAGGGAGTAATTTACCTCCCATGGGTCAACCATTACAAATTCAGAACTTTTGCTTGCCAAATGACACAACTGTAAACGATGTTCAGCAGATAAAAGGCCCTGCAAAAAAACTCTAGTTACTACTTTGTTACACTATATGGATATTTGGTCACTGAAAGATAGGGGGTATATCACTTTATGAAGGCAGGACAGTTATAACTAAAACATAGAATAACTTAATAGAAACAAATTCAATCAAGTAACCGATGAGTGATGATATGAGATATCTATCAATCATGACAAATGATAATAGTATCAACATTGTCTGCCATGCAGGAAAAAAATAAAAATAAAAAAAAAAGTCCCTACAAGGCAGCACTCAAATGGATAAGGTTACACATAAGTACTCCAATTAAATTGGAAAGTGCCTCTCAATGTTTGTGTTTGGATATATTTGTGTGTGTAGTAGTTTTAATTTCTCTATCCCAGACATAGTGTGCATTGGGAAACCCCACCCCAGTAGGTTGGGGGAAGATGGGTTGTTAGATAGTTACAAATTCAGGCATAGAAATTGATGAGAAGTCCTGGAGAAATTGAGGTTTGTAACTCACTTCCTAAAGAGGCCATTTGCTTTAATTTTTTAAGAAATGTGTAAAAAGTGAAAGACATCCATTTGCTGACAAAGGCTACTCTACAAATTACATTTCTATCAATATGATACAAGCAACTACTTACCCTTTTCTTGTATGCATCATTAACGGGTGACATATAACCTCCAATAACACAATAGCCTTCTGCATTCAGCGCATCTCTTGCCAGCTCTAAGAACAACATTGGAAGTAATCAAATCAACATTATACCTATGAAAACTAAATAATGCATTCCATCAAATTCATATATACATTTAAATAGAACAGAAAATACTTTCCACAAATTTCACCATTCATGAACACGAATTTTAAAATGAGATCTTTCTGTATGAAACTAGCCAGAATTCAGGTCAAAAATGATATCCAAGAAGGGTTCATTTACAATAAATGGAGAAAGATATCATCTTGCTGAGGCACCACAGTTAAAATGAAAGAGGAAAGTAAATTTTACTTGTTTTGAGAACAAATTTTCAACGACAAGCACCTTCATTAGCCAACCCAAGACAACAAGTGATAGTGATCTCAGCATGTGAGTTTTCAGAAGAAGGGATGACCACCATATACTTCAATCAATTTATGCAAATAAAATTTCATTGAAGACAGTGTGAGGTGTATAAATTTATTATAGTGTTTCTCGTTTCATACATATAAAATAATATCTGGCACTTCAAAAAACAAATAGATCTGCTAAATGATTATCTGAAAAATACACTCTTGCAATGCTCAAACAATGACTTAGCAGGTAATGCTACTAGTAATTATGATGAGTTATGTTCAGAACTTAGTACATCCGATATAGATTTTATTTATCTAACTGCCAGGAACCCATCAAAATAAACAAGGTCTAAATACTAACAAATAATATAAATCTAAACATGATTAGATATATAATTTGATAGTCTTGGTAACATGCAGTGCAACATACATCATCAAGTCTATTTCATAAGCAAAGTATCACAGCTACAATTTTCATAAACAGTATGTATGTATTTTTTTTTTTTTTTAATAAGTAGGAAAAACTGTATTAGGAGAAGACTACTTCATTAAAGAAATGAAGTAGGCATAAATATATATGTATTATTATAACAATTAGTAACAGAGTTCTACATTTAAGTTGCACTTATATATTTAGTAATCACTGATTTTTATTCTTTCTGAGAGGGCATCAATTTTTTCCATATCAATGGCTGTTATTCAACAATTGGCTCAAAATCTTGTCAACTCTAACTTAGAACTACATTCACGAATTAGCCAATGAGCCTAGCACAAATGGCATCTCTTCCTCCCACAAAATGGATGAAGTACTAGTAAGGCTGAACAGTGCCCAATATAATAAAACAATTCTTACACAAACAAATAGTAAGACATCTTCAAAGGATCACTCTTTTTGATTGGTCCAAAGCTTGGGATTTAACACAATGTTCTTCCGTTTTTGAGTTCCTAGCTTCTCGTAGATCTTTCACTTGATATTCTTGTACTTTGCTGATCCTTTGTGTTTCATCATTGTGAACATAAAGTTTTTGTTTATTTAATATTAATAGAACAGCTCTGCTATCTATCAAAAAATAATATTTGACGGATTACCAATTAATGAGAACAGAATCAGGGTCATCAAGGAAACTTGATGAGTGAATATGAAAAACATCCAACCGATTAAATCTACCAAAAAGAGACTGCAGTTTTTTTGTTTCCAAAACCCAACTTATTAATAACATTAATTTAAGGACCAATTTCTGAAGTAGGCTTAAAAAAAAAAAAAAAAAAAATTCTGAAGTAGGCTTGAACAGCCATAATAGTCCCAAATATGTTAAGACCCTGTCTACCCTGCCTACTTAATATTGGTGCTGCTGGTAGTTGTTACACAGCAGCCTTCAGTAGAAGCCTTGAGTGATGTAGCAGCAGGGTATGCATTTACAAGAGTTATGCAGTGGCTTATCAAGATATGCAGTGAACTATGTAATTAGCAACTAAGCAGCTATCTCAGTATAGTAGCAGTGAAGAGCTCAACTAATCAGTTAGAGTAGTCTATCAAGCAGCTGGAAGCAGCAGACAGTAGTGTCTAGAGACTGCAGCAATAAAGCTTAGGCAGCAACAGCAAGCATGCCAGTGCAGCACTAGTTATGTTAGTTGGTAATTAGTCTTGTGGCCTTGATATACTAGTCTATTGGTTGTAACTCTCTGGTATAGTTGTCTAAGTAATGTTAGTTAGAACCCACATGCTTAATAGCATTTACCATGTGATCAATTAGGCTAGCTGTTAGCAGATTAGTTATCTAGTTAGGGAATTCCTGAGCTTGTACATATTAAGGCAAGCCTAAATAGCTGCCTGCCACTGCTGTAAGGATCATAACAGTAGAGTATAAGCAAGTTCCCTCTTTTCTCTAATTCTCTCTCTCTCTCTCCCTCTCTAAATCTTTCTTGTCCTTGGAGGCCCAGCTCCCTCGAAGCAGCTATCCCTTTTAGAGCTCACTTTCCCGCTAGAAGTAGGTTCTTATCAAAATACTAAGCACATTTTATTTTGTAATAAATTGTTGTTGGGCACATTAGTCCGTACTAAAGTTTAACCTAAAATAGTTTATTCATTAAGTTTCCTAAATGAAGCCAGCCATCAGAGCACAACAACTGCTGCCATAACCCTGCCACTACCAACATCAACAAACCCATTTCCCTGCCATACATGGCATACCATCTGAACTCCTATTCACTTCTATACCATCACTCCCTACTGCAAGCAGCCCCATGTAACCTGCAGATAGGTGAGAATTCACAAGAACCATGTCTAAATCAACAAACAAGGTACCAAAATCCAATCCCTTAATGCTTCTACAAAACATGATTTAGCCTAAAATAATAATCCATAAGCAAGTCCAAATTCATGACACCTATCATATACAAATTCATATCAACCACCACCGGATAATGCTCCATGTGCCATGGTACCATCACTGCTCCACTGAATGTACATCCTAACCATTATAAGGATAGTTGACACCATCAATCCATAGAGATATGACAATACTACACTCACTGCCTCCACTACTAGCACGGCTAATGAGCACAAGCAATAAGTCATGCATGCCCATCCACAACCACATACAGCAACCTACCACTTATGAAATTATTCACCTCTCTCTCTATCAAATGTTGCAAATAAGACTTTGGAAAAGTTCTACAAAATTCTAAAAGGCATACAAAACTATAAACAAATCCTAGGAGATTCCAAGTGCAAACAAAAGAAGTAAAGTCAAAGGGCCAATGGTACATTACTATCACACAAACACAATAAATCCCTAGAAATCAACAAGAGTATCTAAATCTTTAACACTTCTATTTTTCTTTTTATTAGTAAGTTACACATGTACCCAATGTTTTTGAACCCACGAAACCTTAAACACATGTACTTGATTTAGTTCCTCACTTGACAAATAACATAGCCAAATGGGTAAAAAATATATTAAAGCTAAAGTCTTTAATTATAACCCATTTTGCACTCTGAGTTAGATCATCAAAAACCCCACCACACCCATCATCACCCATGTCCCTAAAACCATAGCCATTCAAATAAAAAGAAGAAGTGGGTTCCAATTGACACGATTGGTAAAGTCTCTTGTCATCGAATAGGGGACTGGAATCAAATCTTCTCTTCACCAAAAAGACATCCATTGATGTCTTGGTTTGATGATAAAAAGCAACTACCATAGAGCCAACAACATAAAATTAAGGGTGAGTTTGCCATGATTTAAAGCAATAACCATAGAGTGAACCACATAGGATTAAGGATGAGTTTGTCCACCATCAACTTTCTCTTTTAACTCTTTAGCATATTCGCTTACATACAGCATTTTAGCCTCACTTTATCTAAGCACAACTATACTTCAAACAATTTTCAGCAAAAAACAGCATCTAAACAGATATAAAACCCTCAATTATCTACAGAAAAACAACAAAAACAAAAAGTAAAAACATGAAAAGAAAAAAAAAAGGAGAAAAAAAAAACCAGAAACTCACACCCCAACTTACCAAACATGCGTAAATGCATATAAGTCGGGGGATTGAAGCTTCCATTCGCTACTAAAACCACATACACCTTCTCCCTAGTTTAGAACAAAGCAAAGTTACCACTTTTTTCCAATTAAACCAAGGTCTAACATACAACAAATGCAAAACGTTATAAGACATATTAGGTGGCATCTGGGTATCCCTTAGAAATGAGTATGTGATACTTACTTGGGTGTGGTTCCAGGCGAATCTTCATGACCAATCAATCCAAAGGATAATTTAGAGAAAGGTAATGGGGTATCCATGACACCTAGAAAATCAAATTCAACAGAGATAAAACGTTTACAAGTGGTTTTTGTAGATAGAGAGAGCTTAGTTTTATAGATGGGATTTGAAGCGAGAGAGAGACAAAGTATTTGCTTTTGCGGGTAAACAACGCGGTTTGAGTGTGAGAACTTGAGTCCGTCCGAGACGGAGAGATGTTCAAATGGTCCAATCAACGCTAAACACGTCAAAAACAAAAAACTTAGGTCCTTGTCAGCAAAAAGGAAAGAAGGGGCAACAACAACGTAGTTTTAGCCAGTTTAATAACGTTGTTTTAGTAAGAGCATCCACAGTAGTGTGGCTAAAAATTTAGTTTTTTAGTTTTATCAAAAATTATTTTATCTATTTTATCTACATACATACTACAGCAGTAGATCTATTTTAGCTTTCAACACAATAAAATAATATAAACATCACAATAAAATAATATAATCACTATAATAAAATAATATATTCTACTACCAAAAAAACATCCACAGCCACAACCACCTCTACCATCAGCCACACCCACAACCACCACCAACACCACCACCACCACCGGCAGTAGTCCACGGCAAGCAAAAAAAAAAAAAAAAAAAAAAAAAAAAAAAACCAAAATCTCCAAGTCAAGTACCCAATATCCACGAGCAATCACTTCGATTGATGGCGTGGGTCTAAGGTTGATCGGCGGCAACACCCACACCCACCACCATGAAACCCACCCGAGCCACCCACTGATGTCGATGAAACCAGCCACAGCCCACTGATGCTGACGAACCCGGCCACCCACCGACGCCGATCTACCCACACAACCACAACCACCACCACACCACAGCCCACAACAACAACAACAATAAAAAAAATAAAAAATAAAATAAAAAAACTAAGTAAGGACGAGGTATGCGGTGTGGATCGGAGGGCGGGATCTGCGGTGTGGATTGGAGGGTGGGGTCTGTGACATGGATCGACAGCGAGGTCTGCGGTGTAAGCCGACGGCGGGGTCTGCGGTGTAAGCCAGCGGCGGATCTGCGGTGTGAGCCGGTGGCGTGGGGGTGGGCCGGTAGCTGTGAGAGGAAGTTGAAAGAGAGTTGAGAGAGTTGAGAGAGAGAAAAGTGAGAGTTGAGAGATGATCAGAGTTGAGAAAGAGGTAATATTTTAATGGGGCAGGGAATAAAAAATTATTATTATTTTTAGCTCTTATGAACAGTGCACATCTATTTATAAATGTGCACTGTAGCAATGGAGCTAAAAAAAATAGATTTAACTCCACTGTTATAGCTTGATTTTAGTGTTTGAGGAGCTCAAATATTACTATATAGCAATATAGCACCACTGCTGTGAGCGCTCTAACAATGTTTATATTTTTTAGAAATACATGTGGGTAAAAAAAAAGTGTATAATTACATATAATATTATTTAAACATTGAAATTGTTGGTCAAAATACACTACCAAACAATTTTTGCTCAACTCTATGTCTTATCTAAAATTAGCCATTTTTATAATGAGAAAGTGAGGTTGAGGTTGAACTAGTTTGTTATACCTTTCAGAATGAAAAAGACAACGATTGATTGGTATGAGATTTCAGACCTCTGTCAATTTGGAGCTGACGTTGAGCGTACGTGAAAATGTGTAAAAATAAGTGTAATTTTGTTTAAAAATTAAAAACGGTTATTAAGTATGCAACGCTTAGTTATTAAGTTTGAGGAAAGTCCAAATCTTCTGTCCCACTTTATATTTATTAGTAGAGTATAAAATAGAGCAGAAAAAGTGAGACAGAAAATTTGGACTCCAACATAAGCGTAAAACAAGGACTCTATTTAATTCAACAATGCCTAAAATATACATTGGGATAGACACACTCCTAATAAACTGACCATTACCCACACGCCATCGAACTCCTCTTTCCACAATCCCCTTGGCCGAATGGACACTTCTCCAAATAAAAGAAGGCTTACTCCCTAAAGATGCATGTAGAAAATCACAATCTGGAAAGTATCTTGCTTTGTAAACTTTGTACACCAATGAATTCTGACCCATCTCTCCACGTGCTTGTCTCTCTCAACCATCAGAGACGTGTCTGTGAAGGACGATGGAATTGGGTTGATCATCTTTTATTTTAAGAAACTGATCTGCATTGATTTGCTTGTCTCTCAACCATTAGAGGCGTGTCTGTGGAGGACGATGGAATTGGGTTGATTTTTTTTTTTTTTTTTTTTTAAAGAAACTGATTTGCGTTGATTTTGGGGGAAGGTCCGGATTGTTCTAGTTTGATTGATCTCAGATTGATTGATGGGAAGGAGACTTGGCTTGGATTTGGTGACTTCTGGGGAAGGAGAATGAGTTTTTTTTTTTTTTTTTGGGTTGAGAAACTGATATTTTTCTCTGAAGACAAATGAAATTTGCGGAAGGAGAAAAAGTTCGATTAAGAGTATATGGCTTTAAATCTTTCTCATCCACGCTCATTTCCAACGTAGAGTTAATTCTTTATTTTTTAGAATATTAAATATTTTAACACACAGAGGAGAAAAAGCCTTAAATAAAGTCTATTTGAATGGTGTAAATAAAGTTTATTTGAAAAAATATTAAGTAATAAAAAGTGAAGATTTAAAAATTTATACATAAAAATTAGGGATAATTACACTTTACCTATCTGTGGTTTGTCTCTAATTTAACTTGCTTACCCGTAGTTTTAATTTTGGCACTTTACCCACCCGAAGTTCAATCCGTTACTGCTTCGTAACCCACCTCCCTGTCTGCCGTTACTCTAACACATTTTCTTTTAAAATCAAAACACAAAACAGATCAAAAAGTTAGAGTTTTTAATTGCTTAAGAACATTTTTATGTGACTTTGGTTGTGGGTTCATCTCGTAGGTTTGATCGTGAGAGCAAACCGAGGAAGAAGGAGACACAATGTTCATCTAGCATTTGACACTGACCAAACTAATTTATTTTTAAACTTATAAATGCATGGACTAAAAAGTTTTGGTGAGACAAATTTATCCTCAAAGGCTCACTCCCACTGACCCACATAACCCAATCTGAAAAATCCCCAAATCTTAAAAGCTTGAAACCCCAATGCCACTCCCACGGCCTTAATCGACAACCCTAGCCCGACAAAGGAGTGTTCACTACCAATGTTACAGTTTGGTGAGGCTGATTTTAGGAAAAGATTTGAGCCACACTATAAGGGTCAGTTGTTTTAAATCCCAACTACTGCACACCACAGGGTTGAATTTCCAACCCCATCAATGGCCAATCTTGCTGGTGCAGTTGTTGGCTTCTGCTCTGCAAGAAAAAGAAGAAAAGTAAACCCACAACCATGAGAAAGAGAGTAGATCTGAGAGAGACTAATAGAGTTCAAAAGATCAAAATCCACGAAAACCAGATAGACTAAATCACAACACAACCCACAAATCTCAAAAACGCTCTGCACTAAAATCTCAGATCTCAAATTCAAAAAATGAAGAAATTTTCTTTTAGAGCAAATGTAAAGCCCTTTAGAGTAGATCTCTTTGATTTGGAGTTTGGAAACTTTTTTTTTCTTTGAGTTGGAGTGAGGGGTGGCAATTGGAGTTTGAGGAAGGCGGAGGTGGTGACTGGAGAGGAAAGGGGCGATGGAGGGGACTAGATTAGAAGAAAAATATATTCTTGCTTGCTTATTAAAAAAGAAGCTGCTTTCTGAGAACATTGGTAGTGGATTGGGCATTCTTTTTACTTTTATATAAGAACAAGAAAACTGCAATAGAAAGACTTTGAACCTTCTTGTTATACACAAACAAAAGATAAATTTTTTGCTTAATTGAAAGTTTCTGAAGAAGAAACCTCTCCTGCGTTGTTGAAAGTTCACTAGTGATTTTAAGTATTGACTTGCTTGGTTTGGTGTGGAGTAAAAGAGAAATCTTTGAGGGATTCTTGGCTTCTTTGAGTTGGCCGAAAGTTGCTCTTGGAGGTTTGTTAGAAAATTTTGTTTTGTTAGTCTTTTGTTTTTGTTCATTTGATTTTTTTTTTTTTTTTTTTTACCTTGAAATTTACTTCGATTGTTGTTTTGTTTTGAAAATGAGCCCATGATATGCCAAAATTTTGATATGGGTGCATGGGCTTATTATTTTTCTTTTTTCAAGTTTAGTGAAGTTCATAGTTCATACTGAATCAGTATTTGATTCAGCTAAACAGATGAACAGATGAACACTATGTCTCCTTCTTCCTCTTCACCAGGATTTAAACCAAAAGATAATATTAAGGCAAATGAGTTTGATCTGTTTTGTGTTTTGATTTTGAAAGAAAACGTGTTAGAGTAACTGCAGTCAGGGAGGTGGGTTACGGAGCAGTAATGGATTGAACCTCGGGTGAGTAAAGTGTCAAAATTGAAACCACGGGTAGGTAAGTCAAATTAGAAGCAAACCACAAGTAGATAAAGTGTAATTATCCCTAAAAACTATAAGCCATAAGGTATTTTTTTAACCTTATCTGAAGAGTGTATGTATGTATTACAATAATTATTTTTAATAGGAGTAACATTATAGTCACAAACTATTTTACTATATTTTTACAAATTGTTAATATGATCAACTTTTTACTGATTTTTATTTAGACCAACCATTTACATCAATTTTTTATTTACCAATAACCACTCACCACATTAACAATTTGTAAAATTATTTATTAAAAAAAAAATGTAAGCAAGGATCTAGGAGTAGGACTAGGATTTACCAAAATTCTCAAAGTAGCATTTATAAATTAAAGAGAAAAAACATAAAAATTTGTATGAAACAAATGGTCTTAAGTGTCTTTGAGGTAATTGTTAATAAAAACTTATATGAAGCATAAAAATCATTATGAAAAAAGTTAATGAATGCTTTAAGGGCATTGGTTTAAGAAATGTTTTTAAAAGCTTTTATGGAAAAAAATTTTAAAAAAAAATCTCATGAAAGTGGTATTAAAACTTTCTTAAAATGATCCATTAACAAATGCCCTAAGCCCCTAAGGCATCTGTTAATAGGACCCAACCTTTATATATGAATGAAACACCCCTCTAGACCTATTAAAACAAAAAACTCATTTTTTTGGCAATCCCAAGCTCCAGCCTTAATCACCACTTCCAAAAACTTCTCATCATTATAAACGTTGCTTGACTTCCAAATTTGTTTAAGTGTACATGAGATTCTAGACATGATCCATCAATTGATTTGGATAAAGTCATATTGTGCAATCAAATAAATGAAAATTAAAAAAAGAAAGGTAAATTACAGATAACTACCCTAAGGTTTGTTCTAATGCCAACACATCCAAGACAATTGAAAAACAACCATTTTGGTCCTTAAACACAAACAATTTTTTGTTCACTCCACGTAAAACAAAATATGCTTAGTGTTTTTTCATTTCCAAGACTGCATGTTCAGAAAGGGTATCCCATAAATCTCATTTGTTCCAACCAACCCAAATGTACCTCTGATCATCACATTTTAGTCCAACACTCCAACAAGTTTACATTATTTTTTTCTCTTCCCAAGAGCAATAAGTGCTCTTAATATAAAACCAAAAGAGAGTAACCCAAGTCATGGTTGGTTCAATGTCTCTCTTCAGTCTTCATTAGAGTTAGAATTTAGACTTTCATTCAAAAAAAAAAAAAAAAAAATTCAAACTGACCAAAGAGAAAGAGGGCTTCTGTGCAAGTTTTAATCTGAAGAGAGGTACAAATTAGTTCTTGATATCAAAATATAGCTAAAATTCTTGTGATGGAAGAAGTATTAATTATGAATGAAAGACCCTTCTAAACCTATGAAAACAAAAACAAAAAACTCATTTTTCCGTAATCCCAAGCCCCAGCCTTAATTACCACTTCCAAAAACTTCTCATTGTTATAAAAGTTGCTTGACTTCCAAATTTGTTTAAGTGTACCTAAGACTCTAGACATGATCCATCAATTCATTTGGATAAAGTCATATTGTGCAATCAAATAAATGAAAAGTAAGAAAAGAAAGGTAAATTCTAGAAAACTACCCTGAGGTTTGGTCTAATGCCAAACACATCCAAGACAATTGAATGTTAGGGTTTGTGCCCTAAAATCCAATTTATTGGCATGTCATAAATAATTAGGTTTTTTAATTATATGAGATTTTTTATGAACTAATGAGACATTATCTTAGTTTATGAGATTCATAGTATGTGATTTATGTGAAAAGTCACAGAAGATGTAAATCACAAGTTCTTTGTAAACTCAGAATTTTAGTTCGTAGTTGGTGATGAAATTGGGCATTTCATCTGCGAAGACTATAATATATCAACTAAGATGATTTGTCTTGATTATGGAAGTGGAGACTTCTAGTTGATATGTTGATATGTTTTAAGAGTAAGACATATTGAACTGGACCATTGTGAGATTTATTATTCTCCTAGTGACTGTCAAATGAATAATAAAGTTCACGAGTTCTGTTTACATCAACTCTAAATCCTGAGAGAGTAATGGACCTAATCATGAGATGTAGGTTGCTTTGACATATTAGGAGTGAGATCTATAAGTTATGGTCAAAACCTCAGTATGTTGGGTAGCTGCATTTATTGTTGATGGAACATATATTCTCAAGATGAAATTCATAATCTCTTAACGGAGATATAAAATATTCCCTTGAGATAAGTTTAATGGGTTTGGTTATTCAGAGTGTTGGGCCTAACTACTTTAGTAAAGAGTTACTAAAGTATATATTTATGGAATTGAATTTCATAAATATATTATGAATAACATAAATGATTAAATCGGGTACTCAAGGATTAAGATGTAGTAACCTTCAAAGTGGCAACTAATATTTATGACTTTGTATTACTACGAATATTTTTATGAAGGGGTTGTATGTATAATAAAGTCTTGGAGTATAATTTATTAATAAGACCTAGAGTGCAATTATATTCTTATAGTGGTAATGAATATAATTAATGGTAACTTTGAAATTGTCAAGAGTTGACAGAAAAGCCCAAGGCCCATTGGAGCTAGAGTCTTATTTGTTCTCTTTGGTCCCATCTCAAGCCACAAACTAAAACCCAATTGGGTAGGCCCAAAAGACTAACCCAATTAGATAATCAGTCATTATTTAATAAGAGTTATTAAGTAAAGAAACTATGTGAATAGTTTGATGTACGTAAGATGAAAAGAAAAAGAAATTAGTTTTTCTCCACAAGGAGAAAAAGAAGGATTTTTCTTTGAGAGTTTATGTACAAAAGACTGATTGAGAGACCACACATCTAGGGCACCATGTGGAATTGAGATGAAGATTGAAGATATTCTCAAGTCAAGGTTTTGAAATTTACTGCATCAAGGTACACTTTTTATTCTTTATTCTAAAATTTATGGTTACATGTTTATCTTTCATGATTGAAATAGATCTGTGTTTTTGTTGTTTCCGCTGTGTGTGTTTTGTATAAGATACAAAACCAGATTTTTCCAACATTAAAAAACAACCATTTTGGTCCTTAAACACAAACAATTTTTGTTCACTCCATGTAAAACAAAATCTGCACGGTGTTTTTTCATTTCCAAGATTGCATGTTTAGAAAGGGTACTCCACAAATCTCATTTATTCTAGCCAGCCCAAATGCACCTTTGATGATCACATTTTAGTCAACACTCCAATAGGTTTACATCATTTTTTTCTCTTCCCAAGAGCAATAAGTGCTCTTAATATAAACCAAAAGAGAGTAAACCAAGTCATGGTTGGTTCAATGGCTCTCTTCAGTCTTTATCAGAGTTAGAATTTAGACTTTCATTCAAAAAAAAATTTCAGATGGAACAAAGAGAAAGAGGGCTTCTGTGCAAGTTTTAATCTGAAGCGAAGTACAAATTAGTTCTTGATATCAAAATATAGCTAAAATTCTTGTGATGGAAGAAGTATTAATTACTTGAAAAATAGTTGATTTAGTTTTTGTTTTGGTTTCTTTTGTAGGTTGCGCTTTTAGCAACTTGGCCATTTTGCTTGATAATTTCAACTCTTTTGGTATATAATTTTGGATTTTTTCTCTCTCTCTAAGTTATATGTTTTGGTATGTAAAGAACTTGATCTTTATGGAAATTAAAGGATAAACACTAAAAAGAAATTAGGATTGACTAAGAAATCCTTGACCTCAATAGAATTTTTTGCATAAATGGTTTTTCTGATGATTTTTTCCAATAAACTACTGCTACTTTTATACAAGATAACTCCTGCATTTTTGGAAAAACCTATCTTAATAAAACTCAAAGAGCTCCACTAGCCGTTACAATCCTATTAAGGATATTTCAGAATCAAAGTTTATTCATCATGAATATCATTTAGATGGAATGATATTCTAAATGATATCATTTAAGTATTTCCTTTATTTAGCACATATTTGACTTTGGTTGCCACGCTTGTTGTAGTTGCTAGATTCGTGGATCCATGATTCATTTGTGCTTGATTAATAGTAAATAAAATTTTATTCCGAAATATCCTTAATAAATCCAATCAAATGACTAACATATTCCCTTATCATATTAAAATGCAAACACAAATGCAATAAATCCTAAGATCCTAAAATTATGCAAAATATCTAAATACTATGCACATAACACTTGTAGATTTTTTTTTTTTTAATTGTTTTCCTTTTTTCCTTTTTAATTTTAATTGAAGCCAAGAAACCCAGTGGTTCAAGGCTACTTTGTATCTTAGTTACTGATTGTTTTTTTCAAACTTTGTTTTATAAATATCAATGGCAGCGACACCAACTTTGTTTTCTTTGCTTGTCCATCATGGTCCAACAACATCGATCATTCATGATATTGATTGGAATTGGTATTCATATATGGATATGTGTCAAGATGTTTTAGAGACTATACTTGTGGACTTGCCTACAAACATAGGTGCAGACATCAACATCAAGTGTGAAATACCAAATTCAATGGACATCATGAATGTGAATAATGATACTGATATGTTAAATATGGTTAACACATATGAAGATGAAAGGTATCGTAAAATTCACATTCATGTTTCATTTGCACCTAATGAGCCTTAACGCACTACTTCTCAACCCACTCAAGAACAAGCTATAGTTGGTACGACTTCTTTATCTGAAAATCCTAATTTTAGTGACATTTTTTGGCAATGGTCTCTCGATTGGGGCTGCTATGAATTTAGCCATGACATTAATGCTGTTAAGGGGAAAGAGGTTACTGATGAAATGCTATTGGCATTGGCTAGTGCTCTTGTGGATTTTAATATTATTGCTCCTGTGGGTGTAGAGTTTGGTTATTTTGAAGAAGAATTTCATATTAGTGCTTCTAATGAAGAGTAGCAAAGTGAAAATGAAATTAACAGTGATAGTGAGTATGAAGTAGATAGGTCTGTGGTTAAGAGAAATTCTAAAGGTAAGGATGGTGGCCTCTCAGACTTTGGCTCTGAAGAAGTTCATAAGGATGGGTTTGATTCTGAACTTCTTCTTTGATGACATTATCTCGTTCTGGGGTAAAAACTCTCTTCTTCTGACGGATGGGCTTATAAGACGGGGACACGTTTAAACGATGAGTAATCACACGGGGGTCAATCCCAGGCATGTCTTCATGGCTCCAAGCAAAAACATCTGTGCTTTTTTTAAGGAATCTAATGAGATCCTGCTTCATCTTCTCCCTCATACTCGTCCCAGTCCTGGTAAACTTCTCCGAGTTAGACTTATCCAACGGTACATCTTCCAATACCTCAATTGGCTTAGCCAATGTTCTTCTTTCTTCAATGTTCATTGTTCGCATTTGCTCGTCTATTGCTAACATTGCTAAGTAACATTCTCTAGCAGCTAATTGATCTCCTTGCATTTCTCTAATGCCGTACCCCGTTGGAAATTTAATAGACAAGTGGTAGGTGGACGTTGCAGCCCTCTAATTGTTCAAAGTTGGTTATCTAATAATGACATTATACGAGGACGAACAGTCTACAACAAGGAAATTTACTTCCTTATTGATTTGCCATGGGTAAGAGCCAACCACGACTAGCAAGGAGATTTTGCCTACTAGTAGAACCTTCATCCTTCAAACCCAATCAATGGCACATCACTTGACAAATTAGTTCCTTGTTAATCCTCATTTGCTAGAAGGCTGAATAGTAGAGGATGTCTATTGAACTCCCATTATCTATTAACACCCTTTTAGCTATATAATTTGCAATCACCAAAGTAATGACAATTGCATCATCATGAGGATGGTGCAGTCGTCTTGAATCCTCGTCCGTGTAAACAATGGCTGGTTCATTTGCTCTGATCATCCTTGATGGCCGTCTAGATATTTGAACATTCTGGACTTCCTGCAGGTAGGTTTTCTTGGCTTTAGATGAGCTTCTTGTTGATGTATCCCCTACAATAATTCTTATTTCTCCAAGCGGTTGACGTGCTGGCTCTTTTGCTTTGCCCTTCATTGGCTGTCTCTTGTCCTTATAGTCTCGCCTTCAAGAAAGTTTGTTAACTTTCCTTACATTCGTCCGTATCATGTCCATGGTTGTGGTGAAAACGAAAGTACTTGCTTTTGTTCCGCTTGCTAGGATCTCCTTTCATCCTCTCGAACCACTTCAAGGATTGATCTTTTTTTATCTACATTAACACTTAGTCAAGCAGAGTATTTAAAGGAGTGTAATTGGAGTATCGTCCTAAGGATGACCCTGCCTTCTTATTGTCGCGATCCTTTTTCTCTCCTACTTTGGCTTTCTTTGGACAAGGAACTTGCTCTGGATGGTGTATATAACAATTGTCCAGTTGTTCACCTTTCTTCTTTTTCTTGGCAATGATCGCATCTTCTGCGTTCATGAAACTTTGGGCTAAATGTATCAAGTCAGCCATCATCTACAGACTACAGATAAACAAGTCTAAACTGACACTATTGTAGAAAGTTGCTAAGAGGATCTTATCATCCATTTCATCCACCAACAGGGCTTCTTTGTTAAAACGACTAATGAAAATACGCAGGCTCTCGTTTTCTTCTTATTCTATGTTTAATAAGCTAGACGAGGAACGCTTCTGCCTTTGTCCCCCTACAAAGTTGTTGATGAACAACTTACTTAACTCTTGGAATGAAGTTATGGGGTTTGGTGGTAACTTACCAAACCATACTCTGGCCGGGCCTTTCAATGTGGTAGGAAAGGTTTTGCACATGATTTCATTTGGAACACCTTGGAGATGCATGGTTGTCTTGAACATAGCAATATGATCACGAGGATCATGCATCCCATCATATAAGTCTAGGGTAGGTATTTTGAACTTGGAAGGCAGGGGATGACTCGTGATGAATGCAATGAAGGGTGAATCAGTCATGTGGATGAGGTCATCCACATGATTTGCTCTCCTCATGGAATCTTTCATCTTTTCCATGGCTCTTTTCATCTGGTCTATCTCCCTTTCCAAATGTGGTACCCTACGAGTAACAATACCTTTGGACTGGTCTCCTTCAATATTATTCTCAGCCCTTTCATTCTCTAAATTCTGGCATTGTTCTTCACCACGTCCCTATTGATGTTGTCTATTAATTTCTCTAGTTAACTCTTGGTTCTATTACGTCAGTTTTGCCATCACTGCTACCATGGACTGTAACTATTGTTAAACAATCATCGAGGGTGCTGGTGCACAGTTTGGGTAAATAGAGGCATTTCCATTCTCTTGGTGTCTTGGGCTGGTGGCCATTGACTTAGTTCAAACCATGCAGCATTTTTGTCTTGGAAAGCTAAGAAGTTAACACTTTGAAATTTCACTAACTCGTCTTTCCCACAAACGGTGCCAACTGATAATACACGAAAATTAGTAGGCTGGAATACTTCAGACTATGGTGGTGGCTCTATGATCCTGAAAAAAAAAAAAAGGAAAGAAGGAAAAAAAATGTCAAGGGTGATCGGTATAACTTAACCAAGGACTCTCCAACAGTTAAGTCAGTGCTCTCTCTAGAACACAAGGATGGGAAATTGTGAATAGTAGAACTTATCTCAAGTGAATGAGACTTGCTTCTTTTATAGAGAGTTTGAAGTGGGTCTACTTGTTCGGATCCACCACTATCGTAGGTGATGTGAGTAGTTAATGGAGAAAATGGATAAATGGAGTACGTGAAGCGAATTACGAGGAACTCCTTTCACATTTTGAGAGTAGCATATTATGGTCAAATCATAAGGAACTTTATGAGAAGTTCTTTTGTAGAATTCACCAAGTGTTATTTGGTTGTCCTTGCTTTTGTGCTATGGACAACTAACCTAATCTTGTTATAAAGGGACATGTATTGCTCCTAAGTACAATGTCCTTGTTCTCTTCTTCTTAAGGTTTTCTGGATGTGATCAAGTTCTGTATGTGGTGACTGTGGACGACCACCATGGATGAATGTCCTTAACATAGTTCCAATCAGTATTAATTCCTTAAAAAATAGTTGATTTAGTTTTTGTTCTAGTTTCTTTTGTAGGTTGCGGTTTTAGAAACTTGGCCCTTTTGCTTGATAATTTCAACTCTTTTGGTATGTAATCTTGGATTTTTTTTTTCTCTCTAAGTTATAGGTTTTGGTATGTAAAGAACTTGATCTTTATGGAAATTAAAGGATAAACGCTAAAAAGAAATTAGGATCGACTAAGAAATCCTTGACCTCAATAGAATTTTTTACATAAATGGTTTTTTTGATGATTTTATTCCAATAAACTACTGCTACTTTTATACAAAATAACCCATTCATTTTAGGAAAAACCTATCTTAATAAAACTTAAGGAGCTCCACTAGCCGTTACAATCCAATTAAGGATATATTGGAATCAAAGTTTATTCATCATGAATATCATTTAGATGGAATCAAAGTTTATTCATCATGATATTCTAAATGATATCATTTAAGTATTTCCTTTATTTAGCACATATTTGACTTTGGCTGCCATGCTTGTTGTAGTTGCTAGATTCATGGATCCTTAATTCACATATGCTTGATTAATGGTGAATAAAATTTTATTCAAATATCCTCAATAAGTCTAATCAAATGACTAATATATTCCCTTATCCTATTAAAATGCAAACACAAATACAATAAATCAACAACTTATTCTAATCGTAAAATTATGCAAAATATCTAATTGCTATGCATGTAACTGTTTTAGAGTGTTTTATTGTTTTCCTTTTTCCTTTTTAATTTTAATTCCTAGTGTGTTTAAGGCCACTTTGTATCTAAGTTACTGATTTTTTTTTTTCAAACTTTGTTTTATAGATATCAATGGCAGCAACACCAACTTTGTTTTCTTTGCTTATTCATCATGGTCCAACAACATTGATCATTCACGATGTTGATCCGAATTGGTATTCATATGTGGATATGTGTCAAGATGTATTAGAGACTATACTTGTGGACTTGCCTACAAACATAAGTGCAGACATCAACATCAAGTGTGAAATACCAAATTCAATGGACATCATGAATGTGAATAATGATACTAATATGTTAAATATGTTTGACACATATAAAGATGAGGGGTGTCGTAAAATTAACATTCATGTTTCATTTGCACCTAATGAGCCTCAATGCACTACTTCTCAACTCACTCAAGAACAAGCTATAGTTGGTACAACTTCTTTATCTGAAGATCCTAATTTTAGTGACAATTTTGGCAATGATCTTTTGGCTGGGGCTACTATGAATTTTAGCCTTGACATTAATGCTACTAAGGGGAAAGAGGTTACTGATGAAATGCTATTGGCATTAGCTAGTGTTCCTGATGATTTTAATATTCTTGCTCCTATGGGTGTAGAGTTTGATTATTTTGAAGAATAATTTAATATTAGTGCTTCTAATGAAGAGTGGCAAAGTGAAGATGAAATTGACAGTGATAGTGAGTACGAATTAAATGAGTCCGTGGTTGAGAAAAAAATCTGAAGGTGAGGATGGTGGCCTCTCAAACTATGGCTCTAAAGAAGTTCATAAGGATGGGTTTGATTTTGATGTTGACATAGAGCATATTCATGGATAGGGTTATTCAAGGAAGAAGGTTCAATAAGGCTATAAAATGTCATGGTATTTTACTAATGTGAATGAGTTTAGGAAAGCATTAAGGGATTTTGCAATTTAAGAAGGACTTGAACTTGTTTGGGTGAAGAATAATAAAGCTAGAGTGATTGCACATGTGCCAGTGATGGGTGTCTATAGCAGATTCATGCTGCTATAACCAGTGGCGGACCATCATTATGATTAAGGGGGGCATTGGCCCCCCTAAATTTTTTCATAAAATTAAGGATTTTTTTTTTAATGGAATTATCCTAAATAACTTGAAAACTTTTATAAGAACCTTATCATTTTAGCCCCTTATACTCAATAATATACATATGTATTTAAGAAAATTTAAAATAAACATAATTATCATTTAAATAAAAGAATAATGCTAGAGATACAAACTATTTTACAAAAAATATTACAAACTACTGATGTGATGAGTGATTCTTGGTAAATGAAAAAGTGATATTTATGGCTAGCCTAGATGAAACCAATAAGAAGTTGGCCATATCAAAATTTTGTAAAAATATTGTAAAATAGAATATAATCCATAAATATATATGTGTGTGTGTGTGTGTGTGTGTGTGTGTGTGTGTGTCAAAAAATTACAATAATTAAACATTCAGCATTTTTAAAATGAACACATAGGTATTTTAACAATTACTTCTACAATCCCAACACATATAGGGCTTACTTGTACCACATCAATAGAAAAATTGAGAGGTTAGTAGTTTTGTTGATTCACCGCACCAAGTCCCCACACAATTGCAGAAAATTTTGCTCACAGTGCTCTCACATGTGACTCTCTCTCTGTTGACATTTGCCTTCTTTTTTTCTTTTTTTCTTTTTCTTTTTTTTTTCCTTTTCAGTTCTTTCCTTTTCCCGCTACTATTGTAGTTTTGTGTTTACAATATACAAGTAAAAGTTCTGTGTGACTAAACTAGACAAGAAAAAGTGAAAGACAAGCTTGAAACTTCCGTAGGCTCCTCATCCTTGTCTAGTGCTCCTTTGTTACTTTACTTTCGTTTGCTTTCTTTTGATTTCTTTACTTTACTTTTCATTTTTTTTTCCTTATAATATATTATTTGTTATTATAACATATATATTTATTTTAAGAATACTGAATATTTTAACACACATACACACAGGGAAAGAGGAGAAGGTCTTAAAGAAACTGACAGTTGTGTATATCTAAAAGGGCTTTTATCAATATATTATATACCGCATGACATTACAATTTATAAATGTATTTGATTAGTTTGATTAAAATATACAGTATATACTACTATATTAACATGTATTTAGAACTTCAAAAGAAAATTAACATGTATTTAGTTGTTGTTTATAGCACACATTGAGTTATGAAGTATTGTATATTACTATTTTAGATTTCATATGCAAAAAAATTTTTATATATGACCCCCCCAAAGATAAATTCTTGACTCTGTCATTGGCTATAACACCCTATGGGATCACATTTAGGATCAAAACCTACTATTCATAACACACATGTATTAGGTCCTCCAAAAATTCAAATGCAACCTCCACTTAGATTGCTACGAAATTAAGAAGCAAACTTTATGCTAACCCTGACTTAAGCTATTCTAGTATGCAACAAGATCTGCTTGACAAAGGTTTGAAGCTCAAGTAAGCTAAAGGAGGTTATATTGAGCAAAGAGAAAGGCTAGAGAAAAGGATTATGGAAACCATGCAAGGTCTTATAAGAAAATACCAGCATATGCTAATGTGGTCTTGGAAACCAGCCTTGGCAGTATAGCAAAGATTTAGTATAAGAGACCCGACATTGTAATGAATTAATCCTACCATGAAGAGGTTATTTTTATGCTTTGATGCTATGAAGAAATGTTTTATCAATGGTTGTAGGTCGTTCTTAGGAATTGATGGTTGCGACCTTAAGGGGCCATTTGGGGGTGTTCTACTTGTTGCTATTTCTCTTGATAGTGACAATGGCATATTTCCAGTTGTAGTCGCCATTATAGAGGATGAATGCAAGGGTAATTGGCTATTTTTCTTGCACCATTTAGATCTTGCATTGGTTAGCATGACTGATAAGCTGTGCTTTGTATTATGTCTGATTAGCAAAAGGTATGTAGATTGATTCTTTTAATACTTTAATGTGTCAATTTTTTAAATCCCTGAGTTTTTTTTTTCCCTATTTGAGGATGTCAAATGCATCTAATATGCTAGGAGTATAAAGTGAATAGAACAATGATAATTTTGATTTTATTTGATATAGTCTTTGATGTTTCAAAAAATTAGTAGTTGAGCTCTTCATCGTAGTGGATGGACGAAGTTGTGATTGGGGTCATCTTTGTTGGAGGAAAACCTGCAAAAATGAACTGGGTCGAAGAGTAACATGTCGGTGTCGCGTTAGCCAAACCACCTCCAATGCTTAAGTTAGTAAGGGAGAAAGATTTTAGAAAGAATTGACTAGAGAGTGATTTTCGTAGAATATTTTGTGTGTACCTTTAACTTCTATTGCCTTCTCTTTTTATAGTTGTGTGCCTTATTAATGGGTAATGAATTGTTGTATTTATGCTTAACGACTAGTACGTTACAAAATCTTTGTTTGAAGTTCACAGCTCATTGTGTGACCGTTGCTTTGTCTGTTACACTTTGTCATCAATAAGCGTAATAAATGCGCAACATCTTCTCTTAGTTAATGATGATCATAAATTTATGACTCATCAGTGCTAGCCCTTGCTACATGGTAATCTAGTTAGATATTATTTTGTAAAGCTGTTTTATTTTTTAAGAGTTAGTATTATTAGAGAGAGAGAGATATATATATATATATATATATATATATATATTGTATGTTTGTGCTATGAACATATTCTATTTTTAAGAATTACATTTTTTGAAAGGTAAGTTGTTAATCATTTCTTTGTCATTATGGTTTCTTAGGGTTTAATTGATGCAGTGGCTCAAGTCTTCCTTGGAGCAAGTCATAGGCTATGTTGTAGGCACATGTACAGTAATTGAATTTCTAGGCTTCATGCTTAAGATAGATTTTTGGGCTACCGCAAAAGCGTATAATGAATTTTTGTTTAACAAGGCTATGCAACGTATAAGAGTGAACAATGAGGTAGCCTATGTTTGGTTGTTGAGTAAGCCCAAGGAAATGTGGGCTAGACATGCATATGATCCAAGAATTAAGATTGACCATGTAACTAATAACATGGTAGAATCATTTAATCAATGAACCGGGGGCCTTAGAGCTAAACCAACTCTTACCATGTTAGATGGAATCCATATCAAGATCATAGGAAGACTAAATAAAAGGTTAGAGAAGGCCAATACATCAAATTCTTTGGTTTCTCCTAAGATAAAGAAAACACTGGACTTGATCCAACAAGATTCAAGGTTCTGCAAGGTAATAATAGCTGATGATGATGATGAGTACCAGATTGTTGATGGTTTTACTACATTTGTAGTGAATTTGATTATAAAGACATGTGCTTGTAATTATTGGAAGACAAGCAACTACAAAAGCTTATAATGAATTTTTGTTTAACAAGGCTATGCAGCATATAAGAGTGAAAAATGATAAGTGGTTTAGTGGGTTTAAAAAACAAAAATTATTTTGTATATAAAATTAAAAGAACAAAAAACAAAAAGACAATTCCAAGTTTTTATACTAATTTTAACTTATTGTTAATTTTTTTGTTAAAAAAAGGAAGTGGTGTCTATGGGTTGGTGCAAGTTGAGTTTGTGCTCAACTCACATCGAAATTGGCGACATTGAGTGGAAGGCTAGAAGACTTGCCCTTGACCACAAACAACCATGGATCAAGTTGAATCAATCTTAGTTGGACAACGGTCGGGCTTCGTTGAAGCCAATGGAGAAGTTGTTAGAGGTTTTTCTTAATCTTTGGGTGGTGATCTATATATTTTTCATTGAATCTAAGTGAAAACCACTAGATCTTGGACAAATTTTTGCAAAAAACACCACATTATGCCCAGATTTGAGCGAAAACCTTCATCTTGCCGTCAAATCTAAGTGAACATGACTAGACCTTCACCAAATTTGACTAAATACTAACAGATCTTCATCGGATTTGACCACAAAAACCATATCGACGTTAGATCTAAACGGATCTAGGTAGATTTGGCCTTATTTCAATGATTTGGTCAGTCCGTTTGGGTAGATCAGGTTTTAGAGAAGAAGAATTGCCACTTGACTTGCTAGAGTTGGTTCTTGAAGCCTGAGACATGCCACTGACTGGTCCTTGCTCGGATTGAGTTAGTTTTGGTTCGAGTAGCTCCAGGTCGGATGGTTTTGTCAAGTCTCGATTGGGTTTGGACAGACATTATTCCCTTTTATGCCTATTAGACAACTCAAAATTCCCATAAGCTAATAGTGTGATAGATGGAACTTGAGGGATTAGGATTCAGCGCAATTCATTATTCAGCCATCTTTTCTTACAAAATTTTTTCACTTTTCACCTTTTTAACTTTCACTTTTTACTTCCCTTAACTTTTTTCTTAACTTTTTTGAAACAATGGTTGAGATTGAAAGTTATTTTTTGCAACTAGCATTCTCAACTATTCATAAAAATTGCATCAGGTGCAATACATGTGCAATACCCCAGGTATTGCACCTGATCTCAATCCAAACCTGAGACCTTCAAACTTATGGCATATTCCTTAGATCCATTGATAATTAAACCCACAAGTAAGTGTCCCCGAAGAAACTTATGTCATTTATTTTATTTTATTTGTTAAATATTACACTTCTTGTAATTAATTAAAAAATTATTTGAAAAGGTTTCAAGCAAAAAAAAAAAAAAAAAAAAATCAAAATCAAATAAAAGTTGAAATATATTCTTTATCTCTAAAATTTATCCTCGGTTTAATTTAATCGTGAAGCTTTTAAAATTATCAATTTCATTTATTCTAAATTCATTATAAAGCTAGTAAATTTTTTAACATGACACAATTGAGACAACACAAAATTAAATTTTTTAATAAAAAAAGGATTAATATAAAATTTTAATTAGAAGTACAAAAATCAATTAAACCAAATGTTAGGAGGAAAATTAGAAAAGAAAAAAAAAAATGTAATTTTTTTATAAGGAAAAAGAAAGTATTTTGGTTTGTTGGGTTTTTTATTTATTTATTTTTTATTTTATTTTAATTTTTTTAAACACAACGTAAACTTTCCTTTGTACCCTATACGTTCCAATTTGACTATCTATTTCCCCAAAATTTGAAATCCCTTTCCGCGCTAAACGCCACTCTATCCTCACCGTTCATCCCAAACCCCTCTCTCTCTCTCTCTCTCACAGTGAATCTCCATGGCCATTCTCTGAAGAACGAAGAAGAAGAAGAAGAAGAAGAAGAAGAAGAATGTCGACGATAGAGAAGCTATTGGCCCAGATCTTCGATCGGAAACGGTCGATCATCGACCAAGCCAAGCACCAAACCCTTCTCTTCGACCAAAACCTCGCTTCCAAACTCCTTATTGACGGAATCGCCCCACCTCCATGGCTGGTGCCCCCTCCGCCCCACGCTCACTCCTCCGATCCAAATCGTAATTTCGCACCTCTCTCTAATCGTAATTTGTTCTTTTAGGTTTTGTTTGGATACCGTTGCTTTCGAAGTGCCTAATTTGTAAATCGAATGGTGAATAAGCGCTTTTGATTTCGTTGTTTTGGAAAATTTTCGAGGTTTCTGGTTCGATTTCTTAGTGTGTATGTGTTTTAGGTTTTGGATTAGCGTTTTTGGAAGCAAAATTTGCCTTGACTTTTGCTTCTAATACTAGCAAGCAAATCGAGAAATGAAATTGTGAAAAATCTGCTTCGATTTGTGTACTTTGTTTTGCTTTAGAGTTCAGTAAGGAATTGTTTGGTTAGCCTTTCTTGAAGTAATTTTCTAACGCTTTGTGAGCAAAATTTATTGGAAATTTCATATTTAAGAATTTTCTCATTAACCAAACAGAGTATAAAAAGCTATAGTGTGACTATTGAATAACACTAATTCTTGTACTTCACAATTCTTATAATTTGTGTTTACATAATAACTTCTTGTATAGTATAATAAACCTTTTGATTTAGGGCAACTAGTTATAAAATTTCACAATCTCTTCTAAATAATTAATTTATTTCATAGCTCAAACTGGATTTACATGAAATCATGTTTAAATGGTAGCTTTTCGAGTATGATAAGAACTAATGTCCATGGCTTCATAATCATTGTTGTTGTCACTGCAGAGTTCAATAAAGAGGATCTCATTTCAGGATTGTTGTTCCCACGCCCACAACCTGTTATCCCTTATTCTAGTAGCCGTTACTCTCAGTACAACAAGCCGGTTGTTGCAGGTGATAACTGTGCGTCACAAAATGGTTTGTTGAAAGAAGTGTGTGTTTTGGACAAAGGCCTTGATGCTGGAGATGGGCCGTCGTTTTTGCCAGAGTGTCATGCTGGATGTGCACCGACTGCTGATTCTGAGCTGGGTCCGAGTGCTATATCTCCTCAGGATCCGAGAGAGAGGAGAATATCAGACACTTACCAAAATCCAGCTTTATCATTAGCGAGGGTTCAAAGGTCCAAGTCCAGACAAAGGGCTCTGGAGCTTCGCAGTAGTGCAAAAGCAGCCAAAAGCTGTTCAAGGGATGAGAATATTGTTGCTAATTTTGGTGGTGGGATTTTGGGGTCTGCAATTGCTTCCCTCCAGTCTGACCCTGTTGATGAGTTGGTGTTTGTCAATCCTGTAGATACCAACAATGTTAGTTGTGTAGTGGAAGAAGTAAAAATAGGTGATTGTCGGAGCAAGGAAGATGGTAGCAATATTTGCTCTGGTAGAATGACAAGATCTAGAAGCCCTAGCCAGCAAGTCAGTTCTTTCAACAAGGGTAACTCTTCTTATATTGGTAGGGAAGATGCTAGTGTACTTGCAAGTTCTATTATCAAATCAAAAGAGAATGAACCATCAGGTTTAGCTGAACCATCTTGTATTACTGATGGAAATAGTAGGGGGAGGAAATCAAAAATAGGAGATAACTGGAGTGAGGACATTCGAAGCAATGTTTACCATGGAAGAATAACAAGATCTAGAAGTTCTAGTCAACAGCCCAACCGCATGAATAAATTGATGAAGCTGGATAGCTCTTATGACAAGGATAAGGTAGATGGTGTTGGACATTCCAACCATGTTGATCAGTCCAAGGAATTGGTCAAATTCTCTGTTATCACTGATGAGAGTTGTGGAGCGAAACAAGTGCACTATGATAGCAACGCTAATTTTGGTAGAATACTAAAATCTAGAAGTTCTTCCCAGCCATCCAACAATGTTAACCGTATCACACAGGCACAGTCCATTAGCAAATCCATAAAACCGCCTCAATCTCCACGTTGGGTTGGAGGAGATGCTGCTTTTCAAAGTGAAGAGGGCCCTCAGATGTATGATGGAAGGTCCTTGCCAAGTCAAAAGGATCAAGAGTTTCACAGAGCAGATGCAAGCGAACAATCAAGGAAGGGGAATTCTGAAGCCGAGTTTATTTCCAGGAAATCACTTGCTACTAATAACATCAAATTAAGTTCAAAGGCTGTGTGCTCCAATGTGTCTGATCAAAGAGTTACCTGTTCCAGATTTGCTGCTTCCAGTGAGTCTAATAAAGTTCAGGGTGCTCAAATTTCCAATGTAGGGTCATTGCCAATTCAAGACAAAGAGTCATGTAAAGTTAATGCAGCATATTATTCAGATGAGGAAAATATTGCTGATGGTAAAAACATAAGGGGAGAAACTACTACCATTGAGAAAATATCAAAACCTGTCAACTCCTCCCATGCTTTAGGTTGTAAAGTTACATGCTCCACATCTAATGCTTCTAGCAAGCCTCCACTTGCACAATCTCTAAACAGGTCCGAGAAAATTGACCTTAAGGAAGTGTCAGGCACTCAAATAGAAGTCCTGCCTTGCACTTGCACCAGTGATACTGTTGGCCCGGAGAGATGCGCTTCAACTGCTGCAGGATTTGAGATTGATCCTGATGAGCTTGTTGCTGCCCGTTCGGGTTTTCCTGGGGCTAATTTGGACGTTGCTAGCCTTCGGATTGGGGTGGAGGTTTTAGCCATGAGGCCACCCTCTGATTGTAATGTGCTTATGAGGCCCAAGCAACTTAATTTTGATGATGTGGAAGAGTCCAGTTTGAATGTAGTTTCAAGTCCAGCATCCAAGAGGGAAATACAGGGCAGGTCATCAGAAAGAAGTCCTCTTACCTTGCCTGATCCTGCGGATATAATGGACAAAGTGGCCTCTGTGAGTTACCAAGCAAATTGCAACTTATCTCAAGAGAAAACTTTGCTGGAGGAGCAGGAAGATCTTAGAAAAGAATTGGAACTGAGTTTTTCATCTGAAGTCCATGTGGAGAAGACAGATGAAGCCATCAGAAGCTCAGATGGAAATGCTGTGTCAGCAGTAAAAGAGACATATCAGGTTCCTAAGGATGCAGCTACACACACTTTGCTAGAAAGTGACAAAATTATCAAAGAGGAGGAATCTTCTTTGATAGATCATTTATCTCTATTGCAATTTTCCCATGAAGATTTGCTTGAACTTCCAAAACAAGTGGGGTATAACCTGTTGCATGATAGTGTTGATACAAGGATGGATGTTTCAGTTGAGAATGTTGTCATGGAGCGTGATGGTGGAGAATCTACCAAATTGGTGTTTGAAGACGGTAAACCCAATAGTGATCTCTGTGGTGATCTCAAGCAATTACCAGGTGCTAATTTTGGAATAGTTAGGGGATCTGGTCCTTTTAAAGATTCAGATGTAACTTTAAGAGATTCTACATTTGAGCTTCCTTGTGCTGTTTTGGTGGAAGAAACAGAAGTTACTTTGGTGGAGCAGACTACAAATTCAGGCATTTCAGTGTGTCAAAATGAAGACTCCTTGGGGAGATGTATCAGTGAAGACAAACATGTTTATAGTTCAAAATCAACTGAAGAGCAAATTTTGAATAATGGCATGCCAAGTGAAAGTTTTAGCTTGGGCTTGCATGATTCGCATCCTCAGCATAAGCGGAGAAAGATTGATTTTCAACTAACTGAAGTCCTTTCAGCTTCACCAAGCCTGAGGGAAGAGGGACTTAAATTGATTGACAGGGATTCTGTTAGTGAAAACCTGGATGGTGCAGAAGATATTCTGAAGGCTGTCTTTGAATCTCAACACTTGTCATTATCTTATGAGGAGGACGCTGCACAATCAGATGCCAGTAAGAGCCCAGTTGAAGAATTGCAACAAAATGGGGAAGGCCACATCATAGAAGGGTCTGAAGCTTCAACTAGGCTGCAAGTTGAAGAGGTACTTGTTTTTCTGTCATACATTCCAAAACTTTTTAGTTTGGTTTATGTCACGTCAACAATCCCAGGAAAAGTATACTGTGTTAGGACATTCTTTGATTTGTTGTTTGATAGTCATTTCAATTTAAAAAATAATACTAGGTTAGGTTGGTCACTTATCCATCCCAAAAAACTTCAGGCAAAAGTGATTTAAGTAATGACAGTTGCCTTCGGTATTAGCAATCACTTCAATATCATAATCTTTAAGTTAGAACACTCATTACTTAAATTTTACAGTTGGTCCTTTTTCTTTTTCACTGACACTTTTTGTGATATTATGTTAGATATTTACATTCTCCCAGAACGATTTTTGATACTTTATATAATTATCACATCTGCAAATAAGCACACCTAGTTTACCCATAACCTTGACAAGGTTGGTCAATGATATCCAAGTTTGCTGTGGTGACCAAAAAGAGCATGTGTAGATAAAGTGAGGAAACACATGGCTTTAGCTGAGTGGCTAAAAAGACTCACGCATCAGCCTCAAGTAGTTGGGATTTTGAAATATGTCTATCAGAAGAGATGGTTTGGCCTGGTAGACTTCATTTTAATCACCAATCCTTGTTCATTTCTAGTATGGTCCAATTATGCATGGATGGAGTTTGGGTATATGGCCTTATGCATGTGTAACTGAATACACTAACAAGGAATTGTTAAAATGTAATATAATCATGCAATCACTTATGATAACTTATACGCTTGTCTGTTGTGTATTGCGCTCTTACCTCATATAACTTCGATTACCATTTTGTCGTTTTATTGTAAGTTCTTGCAGGTTCAAAACATTTTCTTAACTCCACAGGTTGCATTTTTTACTTTTCTTAAGGCTTTTCTGATATCTGATCTTTCGAAATATTGTCTGACAGGTTGAACATAGCTTGGAGGGTTGGGATGGAAACACGCCTTTCACTTTTATGGATGATGGGTTACGAGTTTCCTATATCTCAAGTTTGATTAACCAGGTTGCTGGTGATTCTCAAAGTTGTTTAGCGGAGGAAGCAGGAGTGGCTGATCCAAATAGTGAACTCTTGGATGAAAGAATGCAATGCTTTGTAGAAGAGAACCCAGTTCCTTTGCATCTTGAAGATAAATTACAGCCGGGAATTACAGAGTATTTTACTAACAGTGAAAGAACCATGCAGGAAAAGAGAAATAATTTGGAAGGGATTGAAAATTTTTCATATTGCTCAGTTAATTCTCCACATAGCCAGTCCTTGGATTTGACTGGGGCTGATGAGATTATGCCTGATTTTGAGAGTTTCATTATGCAAACAGATGACAAACAGCCATGCATTGCTGAGGAGGGAATTAGCTTTGACCTTCCAAATACTGCAATAGAACGTGCTAGTGTTTTGGAGCAGCTATGCAGATCTGCTAGCATGAATACCCCATTATCCTGTTCTTCAACTTCACATCAATTGCACAGAATACCGAGTCTTTACCAGTCTGTTCCTAATGGGCTTCTAGAGGGCATTAACATGAAAAGCACCCTCTCTATGAATGGTACTGGCAAGCAGCTCCATAATGGTTGCTTGAGTGAAGAAGTTGGGTTTGCTTTTCATGGAAGGTCCTATTCTGATTGCCTACCAACTTCTAGAGGTCAATCCACTTGGAATATAAGAAATCCCTATTCATCTCCAGTTGGGAAATTCTGGGATAGAATCACATCAAACACTGGCAGTTCAGAGAAGCAAGTGAGCTCAAATCCAGAGCTTCCCTGCATTGATGAAGAAAATGAGAATGCAGATGAGGTAGCCGAGACATTACCAGAAGGCATTTTTTCAGAAGTGACTACTAGCTCAGTCAAAAGAGTACCACTTGCTGACATTACAGAAAATCCTAATCCTCCTGCATCAGTTTCTGAAGTGGAGATACATGCTGATAGATACAGTCTAGATTCTGTAAACACGGAATTCAGCTTCACTGGGACTCATACTGGGGTCAAACAGAAGCATGGAAACCAAAACAGCTCTAGGAGAAGATATGACAGGAAGGTGAAAGAGAAACAGAGTGTGTCAATTGGAGCAAATGGTGTTAAGAGGGCCAAGGAATCATTCCATAGTAGGTTCAGTAAGACAAAATTATCCGGAAAAACCAGTATGAGAAATATGGCCCCTAGTGGGAGGGAGGCAAAGACTAACAATATAATCTCCAATATCACTTCCTTTATTCCACTTGTTCAACAAAAGCAAGCAGCTGCAGTTGTCACAGGTAATTTTTTCTCTTCCTTTTTTTGTTGTTGTTGAAGAATCACCGTTTTTCTTTGACATGTGGTTACTGAAAAAAGTTAAGATCTCCCCATTTTGGTATCTGGCTTCACATGTATACAGATGCTTCAAGATAATGTATACAAGATCCCAACTTGATTTTTCATGGATCATTTGCTGTTCCATTGACCATGCAACTTGGCATTGCAACCTTAACCATGACCATAAGAAAGTCTCAGTTTTCTTGTCAAAGTGCTTTGTTGAACTAAATTTTGTGGTCAATTTGCTAGCTTATTCTTTTTTTTTTTTTTTAAATTTTAAATTAGTCTATGCCATTTAAGTCAGATATTTTGGTATCCATCTCTTGATCCTCTGGAACTGAAATGCTGTTGCTACGCTTGCTTCTCGTTCTCTCAGCTTATGTCCTATAATGTTTCATAAAAGTCTGAAATCAGACTATAAAGAATTCTTTGCCAACAAGCTGTAGGATCAGTAGTGCCATATGCCTTAAAGTTTCCAAGTAAATTATGTACCCTGAAGATAAATTGTAATAGAGAAGTGGATTCTGGTTTGAATAGTTGGAAAAGTGAATAGGGTTTATGTTAGAAATCATCTCTGAAATCGAGGAGTAATCTGCAATAGATACAATGAGCCATGGATGAAATGTTTTGCACATGTTTTGAAAACGCCTGACATATATGCTAAGTTTTACTTGAAGAAATGGAATCTCTGTTTTATATAATTATTATTAAAAAAAAAAAAAAATTACAAGCTCAAGTTGATTGTGCCATAACCTGATGTGATTACCTAAATAGACATGATTATAGTAATAAAAATGGAATGCTAGAAAGATTTATGTTGTTGACCCCAAGGAGTTCAATAAGGACTTGGGGATAATGGGAAAGTATGATGTAGCTACAATTAACCTTTGTTATATCTCATATGCTTAGTAATGGTTTCCTCTAAAAGTGAAGCTACTAGTTAATCATGTCTGTAATTCTGTGGTATTTAAGAATCTGGTTGGAATAAGCTTCTTTTAGTTGTTGAATTGGATGCCAGTGTATGTTTTCTGAAAGTTCCTTATTTTATTTTAAATGATTATATAGTATTTTTGAAAGTTCTTGTGCTTCCTCATAGGGAAGAGAGACATCAAAGTGAAGGCCCTGGGGGCTGCTGAGGCTGCAAAACGTCTTGCAGAGAAGAAGGATAATGAACGAAAAATGAAGAAGGAAGCTTTGAAACTTGAGCGAGCTAGACTCGAGCAGGAAAATTTGAGGCAGTTGGAGTTGCAGAAGAGAAAGAAAGAAGAGGAAAAGAAGAAAAAAGAGGCTGATATGGCAGCAAGGAAAAGGCAGAGGGAAGAAGATGAAAGGAAAGACAAGGAGAGAAAGAGAAAACGTGTTGAGGAATCGCGTAGGCAGCAGCGCGAACATGAGGAGAAGTTACATGGCGAGAAAGATGAGAGAGAATTGAAATCCCGAGCCACAGTAAGATGCCCTTTGCTCTTATATATTTTAGGATTGCTTTGTGCTTGCTGTTTTAGGAATTAACATATTTTATTTGTCTGTCTGCTGTAGGATACAAGAACAAATGAGAGGAAGGAATCTAACGATGAAGCAGATAAGCATAGAAACATTGAAAAAGTTAGGGAGGACAATATCAGGAAGGTGTCAGAAACTGAACTTAGGACAACCAGCATTCCAACAAGTGACATCATTAAAGCAAGCATTCTACATGAAGATTCTAAGGCATTGAGTGGTTCTGGTAACAATGTAAAGGTAAAGTTCATTTTTGTCATGATTTTTCACTAAAGAGTTCTCCTTCATGGTTTCACCTTTATGTATTATAGAGTTTAATGATAGAGAACTTAAAATCTGAGGTTCATCACAGACAGCAAGCAAACCTGTTCCCCCTTCCCCCACCAAAGAAAAAAAAAAGGCTAGAGTTTCTCTTAATGGTGAGTGGTTTTGCACTCATACTCCACGCTGTGCACCTGTCTTCGATTCATCTTCAGAAGTCATGTGATATCTCAAATTAAGTTCTAGGCGGTATGACAACCTGGACTGTAGTTGTGCTAGGATGTAGCAGATTGATCAGATGAAAGGTTGGCTTGAACACAATTCCTTTGTTGTTATTGTTTGCATGGACCTTTTAATACCGGTCAAGGCCTTAATGTTTCCATTCTACTCTTCCTATTGCAAGGATTTATTTTTGTTAAATTTATAATAGCTTAATATAATTCTTAATCTGAAATTGTAGAAAGTTATATTACTTGAACAATTATAAAATATTCTCTATATATTTGATTTGCATATACTGCCTCATGCTGAGACTTCCTATATTGTTTAAGGTAACAAGCAATTTAGACAAAGCAATAGAAAAAGACAACTCGTTTGCCAACACAAATCAAGAACAATACGATATATCTCCATACAAAGTTTCAGATGATGAAGAAGATGACGATGATGACGATGATGTACCAAACAGCAAAATTATTCCTTCATGGGCCAGGTTTGTCACTCAGTTTTATCTTCATAAATGAAAAATGGCTGTCAAAAGTCAAAACACATGAATCACTTCACACGCATACATAGCTAAGCAACCATGTAATGACTTATTTCATAGCCATTTCTCCTTTTAGAATAAGTGCGCCTGATGATATGATTGTAACCATTTCTTTGTTGATTTGTATCCTGGTGAAAAGACATAGAATCCTGTCTCTGCTTGGACTATGAATGCTCACAAGTCTCTGTTTTGTTTCTGCAGTAGACATTGTGTGGCTAAAGTTGTTTTTTCCCAGCAAAGAATAGATCCTGAATCCATTTTTCCCCTAGAAAGCTTTTGCAATATAGATGAAGGTAAAATATTTTTATTATTATTTTTTAAAAGCTATAAATGAAAATGGACTAAAAAATAAATTATGCTTTTGCAGTTCTTTTAGCTCGGAAGCCTCAGAAAAAGTAGCACGCTGGAGAATGAAAATGCACTGTATAAATTTGCACTTCTTCAGTCATCTAGTATCAGAGATTCTGTTTAGGTATGTTCCCTTTAGAATGTGAGGAGCATCATGTCTTCCTTTTTACTTTTTTAGCTTGCTTTGTGTGTTATTGTGCCCATTCACATTAAACAAAAGACTCAAAATTAAAGAAGCAAGATTTTTACCTCCCTCTTTGGTTTTCAAAATTTGGAACCAGGAAGTCATTGTTTGTGTTTTATATGGCAGGCTTCCAAGGAACATAACTGTGAAAAGTTTAGGATTTGGTGATTCCTTTCCAACATGATTGTACCCGAAGATTGCAGAATTTATGATGTATATACTTCTTTTGTGTCATATTGGATATTTCACAATATGACCTTAATTTCTAAGTTCCATTTTCAATGGGAAGGGCTATTGCGAAGCTGTTGGTCAGCTTTTTGGTTTATCAAGCCAAACTTTCCATGGCTGTCATAGAAGATAAACCAATTCTGGCACTAATCCTCCTACTTCCCTCCATCTCCTTGCTCGTTGCTAATTCCTAGTTCTAATTTTAAAGCCCCCAAGCGTTCAATGAATTCCAGTAAAAACAAGTTTCTGACCTCTAGATGTACTGTCTGTTGCTTCCACAGTGGCTCATTACCAAAGCAGGAAGACAGTAGTCCAGATAAAATTGTAAAAATAGTGAGTTTCTGTGTATCTTTTTGTAGTCTTATTTAATGGAAATAAATTGTTTTTACGCTTTAGCAGAAATTCAAGGAGCCTCAAGTTGTTTCAATACATATCTAAACTGAGGATTTGACGTGCAGGAGTTCTAGAAAGATGAGATTGTATAAATTGATTGTTTAAAAAGTTGCACATCTGTCCAATCTGTTTCCTTTTGAAAACTAGTCAAATAGAATAAGTTGATTTCTAGGTAACACTTTTGAGGTTTGAAAGGAAAATTTTGATATAGGCCTTGAATAATTGAAGCAAAATTTCCTTGGATATGTATAGGTATTCTGTAGGAAACATCAACGGCTTTGGACCATCTACCAACTGTTATTAAAGACTTTAAATAGGCCAATTTCTTATTCCTCTCATCACGCCACACCAGTCCACTACAAGAGTCCATAATTGTAACGGCTATATGACGTGTGATTCTATTATTTTTCACCTTTTGAAATAATGGATTTAGATTTGGGACCCATAATCACATGGCCTCCCATTGTCATTATTGAATTCTACAAACTAGCAGTGACCCAATTTCCGAAGCTCAATGCCAGATAGAGAATCTTTTTATGTTGCCGTTTAAATTCCAAATTCATTAAGAATCATTTTAGGGACTGAATTCACCGACAGTAATAGTGAAAGAATTTTTGTGAAAAGCTTTTAAAAATTATGAAATTCAGTGCCATTGAAGTCCCCCACTCTTCAAAGGAACAGTGCTGACTAAAATAATTTAGCGTATATGCTATTTCTATTACCATTGGCAGTCTCATCAATTTAGTAGTGGGCTAATCAGAACGTGGATTAGCAACATGCTCATCATGAAAAAAAAATACTAAATTAATACACTTTTTTTTTTTTTGATAGAGAAAAAATACTAAATTAATACAAACATCTGAAAGAGAACGGTTAGTTTATAGTGCTACCTCACTAAGTCTCTTTTACTCATTATATGAGCCACACCTTATCCTATATAATTCAATGTGCCCCAATTTTTGACCGAGTCCAACTAGCCCACAATGTCCCCACCCTGAAACTGTGTCGTTTCCTTTATATTCCATACCCACTACTACCCTATAGTTTTTAATGACCGTTACAAACCCTATATTCTTTTTCCCTTTCAAACCGACCAACGCGCCTATTTCCCCCACCGTTTAAACCCCATTTTCGCACCCACCCCATCTCTCTCTCTCTCTCTCTCTCACACACACACACACACACACACACAAAATCTAACCTTTTTGCTCTCTCTCTCTCTCTCTCTCTCTCTCTCTCTCTCTTGCCCAAGTCGTAAACCTCTCTCTCTCTCTTTTGGAAAGTCAATCTTTTTGGCTCACACATGGACACTCGCTCTCACAGTTTTGCAAAGTCATAACCTTCTTGCCTCTCTCTCTCTACAAGAACCTCCCAAGTTCTTGAAATCCCATATCCTTTTACATTCAATTTTGTTCAATGTTGTGATGCTATTCAACAATTCCACACCCATGTCTCCAAGAAGGCTTCTTGTTTTCTTGGCATCACTATTCCTCGCTCTCACCACCTTTGCCTCAGCCAACAACGTGAATCTTGAATTCCCCACCTTCACACTCCGAAACCTCACTCTCCTCGGCGACTCCTACCTCCGAGGAGACGGCGTAGTTGGCCTCACCCGGCAGCTTGGCGTCCCGTCTTCGAGCTCCGGCACTGCAATCTACAACAAACCCGTCACTTTCTTCGACCCCGAATCGAATACCACCGCTTCTTTCTCCACAAGGTTCTCCTTCTCCAT
Organism: Quercus variabilis; assembly: GCA_030445155.1. Taxonomy (NCBI): domain Eukaryota; kingdom Viridiplantae; phylum Streptophyta; class Magnoliopsida; order Fagales; family Fagaceae; genus Quercus; species Quercus variabilis. The sequence goes on along the minus strand of CP129452.1, from coordinate 4,745,016 downwards.
CACCAATGTCAATCCGAGCTCGTTCGGAGACGGATTAGCATTCTTTCTCTCGCCGTATAACGAGACTCTCGGCAGCCCTGGAGGATATTTGGGTCTTGTAAATAGGTCCCAATTCACCAAAAACAAGTTCGTGGCCATCGAATTTGACACACGCCTCGACTCGCTCTTTGGTGACCCGAACGATAACCATGTCGGCTTGGATATCGAAAGCCTTAAATCCATTGACACTGCCGATCCAATCTTGCAAGACATTGATCTCAAGAGTGGGATTTCAATCACAGCTTGGATTGATTACAAGAATGATAAGCAAGAGCTCAATGTTTCTTTGAGTTATTCGAAAACTAAGCCCGAAAACCCAACCTTGAGTGTCAATTTCGACCTCTCTGATCATCTAAAAGAGGTTATGTATCTGGGTTTTTCAGCTTCAACCGAGGGCAGCACTGAGCTCCATTTGATAGAAAATTGGAGCTTTTCGACTTTCGGGTTTGTCCCAGCAAGGCCAAGATCAAGGCCTCACAATGTGTCTGAAAACACGGTGACAGTGATGCCGGAAATTCCCGTATCGAATTCTAGCAATAAGCATCACAATAAGATTGGTTTCGGCCTTGGGATTGCTGGTCCGGCCTTTTTCTGCGTGGTTCTTGCAGTTTTTGGGTACGTTACTGTTAGAAAATGGAGAGGCATTAGGACGCAGATGAGCTTCAAAGCAGAGTTGCTTGCAGGGCCAAGAGAATTTAATTACAAGGAGTTAAACTCAGCAACAAAAGGGTTTCATTCGAGCCGGATTCTCGGCCATGGGGCGTTTGGGACAGTATATAAGGCCCTTTTCACGTCATCAGCCGCGGGGGGAACAATTGCAGCAGTAAAAAGATCGAAGCATTCCCATGAAGGTAAGACTGAATTCTTAGCTGAATTGTCTATTATAGCTGGTTTAAGACACAAGAATTTGGTTCAGCTCCAAGGTTGGTGTGTTGCCAAGGGTGAGTTACTACTTGTTTATGATTTTATGCCTAATGGGAGTCTCGATAAGGTGTTGTATCAAGAATCTGGGCAGGGTACATCGTTACATTGGCCTCATAGGCTTAACATTGCTGTTGGGTTAGCTTCAGTTTTGACATATTTGCATCAAGAATGTGAACAACAAGTCATTCATAGGGACATAAAGACTGGTAATGTATTGCTGGATGGGGGGTTTAATGCAAGGCTTGGTGATTTTGGGTTGGCAAAACTTATGGATCATGATAAGAGCCCTGTGTCAACACTTACTGCTGGAACAATGGGATATCTTGCACCTGAGTATCTTCAGTATGGGAAAGCAACTGAGAAGACTGATGTTTTCAGCTATGGTGTGGTTATACTTGAAGTGGCTTGTGGGAGAAGGCCAATTGAGAGAGAACCAGATAGTATGAAGATGGTGAATTTGGTTGATTGGGTTTGGGGATTGCATTCTCGAGGAAAGGTCATTGAAGCAGCTGATGCAAGGTTGAATGGGGAGTTCAAGGAGGAAGAGATGAGGAAGCTGTTACTGGTAGGATTAAGCTGTGCAAACCCGGATAGCGCAGCTAGGCCAACCATGAGGAGAGTGCTCCAAATCCTTAATAACGAGGCGGAGCCACTCTTTGTGCCAAAGATTAAGCCTACTTTCAGTTTCTCTTATGGTTTGCCTTTGAGTCTAGAAGACATCGTTTCAGATGGTGAAGAGTGTGAGAGCCCCAACTCAATGCGTGAGATTATAATTGACTGAAGAAAGAATTCATATTTTTTCTTATACAAAGCTTATTGATAGTTTGAATTCTTTTATTCTTTTAGCTATATTCTTGTGTAGTTATTTTGTAGTTTGGTAAATAGAGGCTGTAGTCTGTAGGAGTTAACTGGCCTGAGTTCAAAATACTTCTGTTGAACTATGTGGTCTCTGTTGTATCTGGGACAAAAGAAACTGCCTTAATTGTTTCAATTGTGAACTTGTTCTGCCCTAACTCATCTTTTTGGCTATTGAAATGAAGCTTTTCTTTAAAGTTGAATCTGATATTGTTTTCTTTTTTCTCTTGCAGTAAGCAACGAGTAATATTTGACAGGCTCTGTAAAATTTGTATTAATATAAGCAAATGAATCTCAGAACAAATTTTGTGATTTTATAATGCGTCTGCAGGCAGATTGATCTTTGAATGCTGAACTGCCTTGCGATGGGGGAGTCTCTCTATTGAGCTTCATTCTAGAGCCTTAACTTTGTGTGTGTAGCTTTAGTGAAGTTCTTAGTATAATGATTAGAAGTAAATTAAGATGTATAATAAAAGTCAAGTTTTTCTTTTGCTCTTAAGTTTCAAGTTCCTTGCTTTATAGGTGTGTATTAAGTGTACAAAAGTTTTATGCTTCAGAAAACTCTGGGCTTCAGATTGGCTTTAACAATGGAATAAGGATCTTCTGGATTTAATATTTCCCTTGGCAAACCATTCCTTGTTTGGGGGGTTTGAGTCCAAGATTGCAAGGGTAATAAGAAGCTTATGAGTGTTCGAGTCACTGTTACAATATGTAATTGAATACAAAATGTGACCTTAATTTTGGAAATAGATGAAAGTTTTTTTTATGTCATTTGGTGTTAATGTTAAAAGTGGTTGATTGGATGGTATATTAAGCAAACCACTAAACTCATATTTGAACTCAAATTGCTGATATATCTTATTTTGCCACCAGTATCTGGAAAAGTGATAATTTGAATGGAATATTAGTTATTACAACCAAGAAGTTACATAAGTAAAAATGACTAATTACAAAGAGTTCTTATCCAATAACTCAATAACTCCAAATCAATCTTCTTCTCCAAGAGATTACAAAGTATTATTCTCATTTCCGTTTTGGAAGAAATCCCTTAGAAGACAAGGCAAAGCCACAGAAAGATCTGCAATCAGGTCTCCCAGCATTTGGGCTTAGTTTGTTAAAATTAAGTTGATGTACCACCTGCTTGACTTGGGCCGCTGTATGTGCCTTGGGCTGAAAAGCTTGGTCATGATACGTGTGATGCCTCTCTTGTCAACTGTGAACCTTCTCATCCAGCATTTATACACCGGGTTCCATTTCTTCTTGTTTGTACTCGGCTTGTACAGCAACCTGAGATTTTTGTTCACTAGCCCACTTGTGTGATATTAATGCAAAATGCAAAGAATGCTCTTTTTATGGTTGGAATAGTGCAACTGATCTTACTGCTTTATACAGTGCATTAATTTACCTGTACATCTCATTGTATGATCAAAAAATTTGGAACTCAAAGAATCAAAATCCCTCAAGAGGATGATACGTACCACAAACATATAAGAAGGCTCTTGTCAGTTGTCACATGATACAAGGAAAAATGATTTCTCTCCAAACTGACCATTATGTTTGCAATTACAAAAGAAGTCACAGTTCGGCCTTTCAAAATTGGATTCAATGCTATTGAAGATTCAAAACCAATTATATTTTAAGAGCTAGTAGACCTAAAGCATCATAAACAAATATTTGGAAGCATGTAAAGTCAGTTTGGAATAAATAAGTAAAATCTTTATGTAATGAAGCATGCACAAAAAGCACATAATAAATAACATAGAGGATGATGTGTACTAAAAACATATAAGATGGCTTTTGTCGCGTGATATAATGAAAAATGATTTCTCTCCAAATTGACCATTATGGTTGCAATTACAAAGACGTCGCAGTTCAGCCTTTCAACTTTGGATTCAATGCTATTGAAGATTTAAAATCAATTATATTGAGAAAATCAATTATATTGAGAGAACTAGTAGGCCCAAAGCATCATAAACAAATATTTGGAAGCATGTAAAGTCAGTTTGGAAGAAATAAATAAAATCTTTATGCAATGAAGCATGATAGACCAGGCATGCACAAAAAGCACATAATAAAAACATAGAGAATGTCAAAAGATAACATCTTTTAGGATTAGTATTACAGCTTAGTTGCTTGCGTTATGATTGAAAAGTTCTAATATGCTTTTAGGGTCAATTAAAGTCTATGAATAGGCCTTCTTTTTTAATAAATAAAACATAGGTAACATTCTGTATATATTAGTGAATTTTAGATTACTAGGGGCTACCAAATCCCCTAGAATTGTGGTCCAGTACTTCTTCCTATTATAATATCATATTTTACTTCATTATTGTCCTTATCTATAAGGAATAAAACCCTTTCTGCGTCTGGTGTGGAGTTCACCAACAGCAACTTTTGCTCTACAAATCTTTTTGATCTTAATCCTTTCACTTGTAATATCATTAATCATGTTATTAAAACAAACAACAGGAGAACATTCCTTCACCTATGATCTTCTTAGAGATTTGCACTTGACTCTTGAGCTGTATATTTAACATTTAATATCTAAAACATATAAAACAGATGGTAAACCTCATTCTTGACATAAGTATTGCATGCAACTATATGGTAAAGTCATCCCAAAAATCAAAGGATGTGAACCATTTATTGTCACTAACATTGCTCTAAATCATAATGACAGTACTAGAGTTTTGAATCACTGTTATTCTTGTGTTTAACCTGGGTTTTTTTCAGTGGTGCCTGTCACAGAGTGCCAATTAACCAGGGTTTTTTCTCATACACTTTTGTGGTGTCAGAAAATATTCTTCCCTAGTAGCAGCCAACAGAGTACTGGAAGCTAGCTTATGGACTGTGCAGTGTGCATCACCTTGTAAAATTTTTAAATTGACCTTCTTTGAGTGAAGTGCTATGTGTAACCACAAGGAAAATACAAGGGAAATTTCAGCTTCTAGGGGGGGTCAAGAAAGTCACATTTTCTAGTAAGTTGTGCATGTCCTATTAGTTTTAGCCATATTCTTGTAAATGATGATGACACTGCAATTAGAAATGCATAATGAAAAAAAAGCTATATTCAAAGTTTCCATATATATCCTCTATTTACTATGTCAAGTACTTTTTCTATAAATGGATGAACTTTGCCTCATCATTGTATTTTCTCATTTAACACAAATAAACATAATTTCCTCCCTTTAAAATAAATAAAAATAATTTCCTAAAAATTTAAATTGTAATCCTTGGTCTTTTAAATCTTCATTTTCTCATTGTTGATGCCTAATTAATTAGCATTCCCGTTTGCTTTTTCTCCAAGAGTAATGACTCAATATTTTTATAGTCTATTATAATTGGAGTAACATATTTTTCTTTTGTATCCATTGAAACTTTTTTTTATTATATCTATAATCACAACAAAATTTGTCAATAATTGTGAAAAAAATGATGATAAAATATTGTGTATCACGCTTATTGTTTTTCCAAAAAGGAAAACTTTTTGGTACATGGAGGAAAAGATAAATTTAATTATGGCTTCTTGACTCAGAATGAACCAATTTCAGTACCAAGTATTATTTAAACTTTAAGAAGATAATAATAAAGACAAATCTTACACTGCCATTGGATAAGGACCAGAAGATTAAAGCAATGTAACTGATGATGACAGAAGAGGAGAAAGCACACTCCCAACAAAGACAAAGACTCTCTTTAGCCAATGGCGGGTTGTGCTCTCTCTCTTCTGTCAACATGAACTCTCATCCCATTTCCAACATCCACCATCAATGCCATTGCCTTATATGCATTGCATTCCTCCTCATCAAACAAGCACTGAAATATTGGAAAACCATGAAAATTGCTTCAGTATAAGATCACAGCTGATCAGATACATGCATGCTTCTATGTATATATCTGAATCTCACCGTATGATGTATGAACTCATACATGATCAATATATGCACGAAGCCACAAACCATGCATATTCATGTATATGTCATATTCATCAATACGAAGGAATTGATTGGGAAAGAGAGAAACATAAAAGCATACTTGTGGGTACAAAAATTTACCATAAATATTAAACGAATGGTTGTTAGGACACTAGTTATCGTAACATATACTCCAAAAGGGGAAGACTTTGTAATAGGGTCTTTGGAGTTAGAATCTATCAACATCAACAAAATTGAAAGTCTCAATCTCTTACATAAAAACCATGTTAAAAAAAAAAAAAAAAAAAAAAACATATGTACGCACCAATTGAACAAAAACACAAATTAAAATCTTTGTATGGTACCATGTATTGCATAAATGAATTGTCTCATTAGCCAAGATGTCTATATATTACCATGTATGCATAAATGAATTGTCGGTTTGGAGCTAAACTTTGTCCTCGTTTTATTAGTCATTAGCCACGGGCTAATTTTTGAGTCAAAAGACCCTTCTTTGTGTTGTGAAATGGTATTTCTTGGTGTTCTAATAGTGTCCAGGTTTTAATCCTTCCTCCCCCATTAAAATATATATATACATACATACATATATATATATATATTTAATATATTAGCATGATTGTATGGATGTGCAGGCATTATAACAGAATATATATGAAGTTCCAGACACAGAGATTACCATATAAAAAATTAAAAGAAAAAAAAAAAAAGGAGAAGCACCAAGTAACTTGCCTGTTCTGTGTATACAGCAGTTCAAGATTCTCCCATGAAATGATTATTATTTCTTAGACCACTGAATATAGATTATGAGCTATGTAAGATTCAAAAATACAGTGAAAGAGAGACCGATGGGTTTGTTAAAACTGAAAGTTTCTCTTCTTTTCCATGAAAGAATCATTTTGTAAAAGAAACAGAACTTGATATTAGCATCAAAATTTCAACCAAATAAAAAAAAGATATTAGCATCAAAATGGATGGTTTGTTTGGAATGAAAGGATGATTTTGGGCTTTAGCTAAAGAAACAATCATCAACTGGTTTAAACATGAAGAAAACAATGAGAAAAAGAACATTTCCTGACAAGGCAGAAAAATGAAGATGAAGCTTAGAGAGAGAGAGAGAGAGAGAGAGAGAAAGAGAGAGAGAAACGTAAAAGCTAAAAACTCTTGACCACGAGGGAAAACATTGCACTACTTGAGTCTAGCTAGATAGCTCTTCTTATAGACACCGGGCCCCCGGCTACGACCAGTAAAACATGGACATGACTTATTGAGAGTGAATGTGGACCTCTCTCTAATTACTACCATGCTTTCTGCATTTTTTTTTTTAATAATGATTTTGCAGTTACCATTTTAATTAGGATTCTTCTGGGTTATGATTTCTAATACTCTACTTTCATTTTTCTTCTTCTTTTTTTTTCTTTTCTTTTTTTTAGAATCCAGACCTAGAGGCCCAACTAAAATAGGACAGAGAAAAAAGAGAAATTACAATGAATCCCTCGTTACAATGAATCCATCACTGTCAAATTTATTAATTTCACCCAAAAAATAAAATGTGCATTAATTCATTATGCCAATGTGGATGTGATATGAACCACTAAAATTTTTCGCCACATCTTGAGTATTAAGTCCTCTCATATAAGGGTCATAGATCTTGCATATTAAAAACGTGAGACATAATATACTGAATGTACAAAATATTTTTTCTTACAAATGAGAATAAACACAATAAAAATATCTAATTTGTATTTTATTAATATAAAATTATGTTTTTAAAAGTCTCAATATTGCTTGATAATTTCTCATTGAAATTAATAAGATTATTGAAATTTATAAAATCTTACATGAAAAGATGATACCTAATTAAAACTAAAATATTAAAAGTTCAAAAAAGAAATTGAATTAAGAACTTTTGAGAGGTGTTATTATACTTCATTATTCTAAAGCATGAAATTTTTCAATGGAATATATGTGTGCACATGGGCATGTGTGTATATATATATATACACACACATGTGGGCTAGATTCAAATTATATATTGTATAAATTTTAACAATTAGGAGTGGATACTATAAATTAAAACTCTCTAAAAAAAGAAAAATTTAGTAATTATTGTTACACCACTAAGTAATTTTACATTCAATATAATTTTCTGTTTAAAACCCACATTTAGATTACTTTTTTTTTCTTCCTTTATTTGACAATAATAAATTTTATCAGTTAAACTATTGTTTAATATATTAATGCAGCTTAATTTGTGTTTGTACTATCGATATTCAAAGTCTGTGATGTTAGTGAAATTCACCCGACTACCCTAAGGAAGAATTATTGTTACGTTCTGTAGCCTTTCATGATGATGTATATGAATATGAATAATTAATTAATTGGTAGGATTCATTGAATCCTACTGTTACTTATTAATTAATATTGTTTGATGTCTGATTTTAGCATTAAAGTGCTTCATTATTCATCAATGATCATATTCCGTTGAAGAATTTTAGTCCTTTTTTTTTTTTTTTTAAAGAAGAATTTTAGTCCTTAATGAGTGCTATTGTTGAATTTTCGATTTTATTTCTACTTACCGAGTAGAATCCTATATGTTGTCTAATATGTAAGGACTAGGGATAGTACACAAATTAAGGAAAAAAAAAATCCTCTTACACTTGTTTACATCAATTATTTTATACAAACATTAACAATTGATATGCTAAATGTCCACAATTTAAAAAGTAAGAAAAATATCTATATTTAAAACATGAAAGTGGATATAAAAAAAAAAAATATATATATATATATATATATAAAATGTGTCTGAGAGTATCATTGCCCCTAAATTAAACATGTCTAACATGTAATAAATAAAATTGAATAGGTTTCAGTTAGCTTAATTGATAAATCTCACTGAAAATTAATTGGTGTTTTGGTTTAATAATAAAGAGTTATTATGAGAAGTGAACGTCATAAGTTGAACTCTCTCTAAAAATTAAAAAAAAATTAAAAAATTGAATACAAAATATCTGTTTTATTTTTTGTATTTTACTTTATGTCCATGTATAAGTCTCTGATTTATTTATTTATTTTTTTTCTTTCTAACTTATCAACGATTCACGAGTTGACATGTAAACAGTTTGCGGATGGGGTAGTCTCCTTGGCATTATTTTACCCTGGCCCCATTTTCTTTTTGTTTTGAAGCAAACCCCATAAATGGGTAACCAAATCTCAAGAGATTGAGGGTGACTGGCTAACAGCAGGTAGACCGTAGACCCGTTTTACGCATGGGAGTTAAAGAGTGGCTTTTTTCTCGTGCTTTTGAGAATAAATTGACCCCACTATCATGCCACGTGGAATGCATGCAGGAAAGAATTTTGAACTTACTTGAATGTTTTTCTGTGGTGAAATATGGAATTTTCAAAAAATTATATTGTTATATATTTGACATATTGTAAGTTTTATTTTAGATGAGATAAACTCAAATTTCAATAATGCAAACACAAGTTGAAAAAAAAATTTCTATGAAATAAAGACTATATAAAAATATTTACTGATTCTGTTGCTTCAACATTTTTAAGGAATCATTTCACCTTTCATCATTCCAACTTGCCCTGTTGAAAAATTCAATTCACAATAATTAATGCAAACTCGAGTTGTAAAAAAAATTGTATGAAATAAGATTTATATACTTATATTTACTCATTTTGTTACTTCAATATTTTAGGGAATCAGACATCATTCAATTACTTGCCAGGTTGAAAAGAGCAAATAAATTAACCTGAGTTCTGCTTAGGGTTGAAATACTACAACCTAGAGTTACTCTTTGTGGTGTAAGTATTATTACAACCCAAGAGTTAGCTTAGGATTGACTATTGTATATAATCTATATTGGATTCATTATCGTTTATATTTTAAAGATATAACAAAGTGCTTTTCGTTATGAATATAGGTCATCAAGTTCAACCATATTAATTTTTAAACTAAAATATATTTTTACCTCTTAAAGTTTGAGATTGTTTTTATTTTCGTTCTTTATATTTTAGAATTTTAATTTTGACCTTTTATGTTTGGTTTCGTTTTCATATTGGCCATGTTGTAAAATTTGGTTAGTAATTCGGTCTATTAAGTGTCAGATAAATGTTATGAATCTGACTATTAAGTGCTAGATAAATGTTGTCCATTAAGATACGTTACCCTTATAAGTCAATTCTTGTTAGTAATCTACTTATTAAGTTTGGGATAAGTGTTGTTTATTAAGACATGTCATCCATATCATGCTAAGTGTCACCAAATCACTAACGAAAATAGACGACATGAAAAATATGAAAATGAAATCAAACTTGAAGGACAAAAATGAAGATTATAAAATGTAAAGGGTTAAATGAAAATAACTCCAAATTTTTAGGGCCCAAAATATACCTTAAGCCTAATTTTTATTTCTGCTTTTTTTCTTTTTCTTTTTTTCATTCAGTTTTATTTGAAAGGCAGTAACAAAATGAAACCAAATTCCACCCACATTATATGCACTACTTAAGCACTTACCATTTTTCTAAAATGGGCATTAGCAATCTAAAATGGAAGTCTCTACATCTTCAATTAGAAATATGCATGTTTTATAAACCTATAAACTATACCCCATTTTATACTTATTCTTTAAATTATTACCCATGTAACACTTGTCCTCATAAACTAAGAGAGTGCACACTTACGCTAAATTATTACTCATGTAACACTTTGCACCACATCTCATGGTTAATAGTTTAAGAAAGTAAATGTATATTCTTATAGTTAAATGAGGTAAAGTGTATATTTTCATTATTTATGAAGCAACCGTAAAATAGAGTATACTTTAGGGGATAAAGTGTAATTTTTCCTATAATAAAAGTTATTACAGGTAAACTTTTATCAAAATTTTCACTCTCTCGTGCATTCATTTCATTTGGACCAATTACAACGGACAAATGAAAAAAAAAAAAGGTTTTTTGTGAAAAATATGGGAAGATGACTTGATGACCATAGTATGCATGTCCCTGTTAGACAAGGCTTCCGTGGTAGATAGGGAAAAATAATTGTCACAACAACTCTCTTGGAATCCACATTAGTTGTCCATCTCCAACCGACTCTACTGACCTCCTCCATATTTCATAAATGACAATAGCAGAGTACTGGGGTCCTTTGATGAATCTATTGTATGAGGAATGATTTTCGTAGTTGTGAAGAGTTGAACTTGGACCAAAATGAATGCTCAAATAGGAATAGATTGTTCATTCTCAAAAAAAAAAAAAAAATAATAATAATAATAATAATAAAATAAATAAAATAAACAAATAGATTGTAGCACAAGAGTAAATACTGTACCAATTAGTAGATCAAAAAGTAACAGTTGCGGTTCAAAAAAAAAAAAGAAAAAAAAAAAAAAAAAGTAACAATTGCAACCTACATTTCTAAAAGTGGCACTCAAGAAATGTCAATTCATTACTATAGTAAATGGGATTAAAAAAAATCAAAGAAGAGGAAGAAGAAGAAAAAAACAAAATTTCTATATCACCATAATGAGATTTGATCCCATCATTTCTTTCCTTAATAATTCTAACCTCTGACAATGTTTGCTGCCCTTAATTTGGGGTCATTGAATTGAAATACCAAGGGCGTGGTATCGCACCGTCCTCGGGCTATTCTTTCCGAACCAAAACACAAATTTCACCTCCTTGATATGACAACTAGATCTATTCTTCTTTGGCCAAAAAATAATAAATGAGATCATAGTCATATATTGTACCAAGTTCATTTTCCATTCAAGGAATGTAACTTAAACAGGAGCCTCAACAATTAAGGGCTATATATCTTGATATTTAGTGTGTTTAGATAAATTTAAAGTTAAGCTTATTTTCATTGTCACATATGTACAATTTTTTGATTTCTCGTTATTTTACATAAAATTTAATTTTATTCAGCTTATTTAAAAAATAAAAATAAAACAAACCAATCATCTTAAATTTGACCATCAACTACTTGGTTTGACACTCTAATTGACATGGGTGCCTCCAATATTTTCTCCATAGTAATGTTATATACACAAAAAATTTCATAACATTTTTCATAATAATTAAATTAGCAAGGTAGTATTGATTCTCATTTGGGTTCACTTCTATTATATATATATATATATATCAACTACTAACAATTTAGAATTTCCTGCAAAATATTTTTGTGTTTATAAACGTTCTCTTTCCTCCATGTAACTGATATCACAGCTAGGCAATCAAATCAATCGTAGTATCGTACAGTACACAACCAAGCTCAATTTTCAGGCAATGTTCATCAAAATATTATTCTAATATATTAGGCATTTTCTATGAGAAATGATTTTAGCTTGTTCCAGTGTTCTAATTCTCAAGAAATCCTGAAGAGTACAGTATACTATACTCAAGTTTTGCCAAAGAGAGCTATCCAACTTGAAAATTCTAGTACTATAACCAACATGGTCAAGCCCAGAAGAAAAGAAAACATAGAAGAAAAAAATTAAACACATTATTTAATTTCCAAGTGCTATAATCCAAATGAACCCATGCGTGCGTCCATCATTACCTTTCCAAAATTATGTTCGTTGACATCACTTTCAGGTTCTTGTTTTTGAACCATCTCACGCTTCTTCCATATGAATATATCATCTTCAACACATTGATTTGTCTGTCATATATTGCATTAAAATCATTATATATACATTGGTAACAATAAATTTAAGGATGACATCGTATTGTCACATTTAGTTTTCCATTTAAGCTATGTAACTTCAAAGCTACTTAATGCATGCAGAGGCAAATGAGGTAAGCAAAAGAAGCCATGGTTGACCTACTGCAAACATTCTTTTGAACTTTCCTCTTAAATGGGGTTACACGTTCAGTACTCAGTACTGGTTCTGCAAAAAGATTACTGTGGTTTCTGTGACTCACGAGCTCGGTTCTGTGTATTTCCTCAGTCAAGTTGCGGAAGATGGTCATGTCTTACGCCTCTATTTGGTGGTTGTTTTGTTTCGTTCAGTCAAGTTGTAGAGTCGTACATGGTTGAGGCACTGTTTTTAAGGGTCGAACATGGTTGAGGCACTGTTTTTAAGGGCTCTGTCCTGTACTTTTGTATTATTGTTGTAAATCCTGAGTTATACACTGTTTACACAGCCCAGCTAAGATCGTGTTTTGAAAACACCGACACCATTTCAATTATAATTATGAAATCTATTTATGTTCACAACCTAGTTATATACTATTTATGTTCTCTAAAATCTAGCTTAATCTAGTACTACGTCTAGTTTGTGCTAGTTTTAAGAAAAAATGTATTTGATGATGTGCTAAAATTGTCAATGAGTTGTAAGCTCCAAGTCACGCCAATGAGTACTTGTAGAATAAAAACACAAGGATCAAACAGAAGGCACTGGTGTGATACCAGCCAAGAACCCTCTGAATGTCAAATTAGCGAATGAGAAATCTTTAAAAACTCTATATTAAGGGAACTAGAGATTTTCTGTGTATCTAAGAAAAGAGGAGGTCTAGTGTTTATCTAATAAGTGGCGAATCGGGATCCCTTCAAAGTAGGGATCTTTCCTAGTAGGGGAGATTTGATACTTAGGGTTTCCAAGATTTTAGGATGTTTTTCCATATGAGGGAGATATGGATTAGTTTTGGGTTTTCGTGTATGTTACACAAGATATTTCCTTAAATGAGTAATCGTGAGAATCACGTAAGATCACGCTGGACCCGTCAGCTTTTTCTTCCATTAGTCTAAGGTCATCTACTGTTTCAAAGGTCCCCATTGGTTAGTGCACCCATCAGTCCCTGGGGAGAGAGAGAGAGACGCCCATCACTTGAAGGGTCCGTTTGCCTCCGTGGAGTCGATGGCTTCACAAGGTTGTTAGCTTACATAGGCAAAAATATCAGTATTAAACGTATGTGAGATATATTTAAATAAAGATTGTGCTAATTTTTAGGAAAAAAAGTTCGTATTTTCTGAATCCTCTTAATATATAGAGATAACTCTCATTTAAGGAAAAAAAAAAAAAAACCCCAATTATAATTAATGACACAAAATTTTATAATTATTGAGATGATTTGTTGTTAGGGGTATGTATCAAACCCACCAACTCAACAAATCAACCCAACCCAACACGTCGGGTTGGTTTTTATGAGTTGGGTTAAAATTTTATTTTGAGTCTTGTGTTGGGTTGAATTCGGATTGATAGTTATTAACCTTTTTTTATAGTTTTAATTGACTTTGGTATATTGGGAACAAGTTTTGATAAATTTGAAAATTTTTAATATAATTTAAGTATATAATGTGAACTGTAATAATTTATTAAAAAAATTGTGTAAATAATTGATATGACCTGTTGTTAGGGGGGGTGTATCAAACCCACCAACTCGATGAAATCAATCCACCCAACACGACGCATGTAAGTTGGTTTTCGTGGGTTGGTGGGTTGAGTTAGGTTAAAATTTTATTTTGAATCTCGGGTCAAGTCAAGTTTGGGTTGACAATTAATATTACCCTTATTTAAATATTTTTAGTTTAATTGAATGTATTTTGCTAATAAGTTTTGAAATTTTTGAATATAATTTAAGCATATTTTGTGAACTATAATAATTTATTAAAAATTTGTTTAAATAAATGATAAAGGTACAATTTTTTACAAGACATAAACACAAGTATACCCAATCCATTGACTGAATGCAACCCAACATCAGGTTGGGTTGAAAAATCCTCCAACTTGACACATGCATGCATACCCCTACTTATTGTAATTGGTTTATAAATAAACCTATCAATAGAATATAAAATTTTTAGCTAGTATTAGAATATGGTAATGTTAAACTCCTTCCTTGAATGATGGATTTTGGTATGAATTTAATTAGTAAGACTTATTATCATATGAGGGGTGAGTATCAAGTCAATGTACTCCCGAAATACTAAATTGTTTTTTGATAGATACAATAAAATTTTAAATTATGACGCTCATTTCATAATAGTTATTTTTTATTATCATCACGCTAAAATACTAATTAGCTCTTGCTGTAGGCCGAGTTTGAATCTCAAATATCTTATTTAACAACAAAAATTTTCCTAATTGAGTTAATTGGAACCACAAAAATATTAAATAGTTATTCTAGTGAGTATGCATGAAACAGTAAAAATGATATTACTCCAATCACAACTAAAAAAAAAAAAAAATTTATAAATAATTTCAACCTATAATGTCCGCTCTTGATAATAAATCTTTATCGTCAGACCAAAACACCAATCAATTTTTAGTATAGACAGAAGTTGAATTCTGAATCCCTTATTCAACCATACTTTACCGGTTGATCAATTGGAACTCAAAAAAAGGGCGTTAATAACGTATAAAATTGATGTCACAAGAAAAAAGATCTAAACCGTTCAACCAATTAATTGATCATAGAACGTGCGAACACGCATGCACGTGCCCCGTACTAGGTGGTGGTCTACTACTACGACTACTAGGTTTTTAACTGCCCACCTCCCCCGCTTCACACCAACGTGTGAGGAATAACTAACTTAACCGATATCCCACTTTCTTTTCCCTCTCATTAAAACTCTCGAATTGAACTCTTTTTCTTTTTCATTAGTTCCATTTTGCTGAATACTCTTCACTGGCATTTGTCAATGGCTTCTCCTTCAGTTACTAAACTCTTCAACTATGTCATGTTTTTTTCTGCATTTTGTGTCACTTTTGTTGCTGTGCCTGTGTCTTCTTTTCAATTCCAAGTTGGTGGCGCGATGGGTTGGATCAAACCCACTGGAAATGAGTCTGATACTTACTTCAAGTGGGCTACAGAAAATAGGTTCCATGTTGGAGATATTCTTTGTAAGTTCACAGCATCATAGGGTTTTCTTTAATGGAATGTAGTTGTTGAATAAATTTTTGGTATTGGAGGGTGTTATAATCTATTGTATGCTTTAAAATTTTGGAACTAAGACTTGGTTGTTGTTTTTGTTGATGAGGATGCTAATGGTGATTAGTGAAGCTTTGAGAAGGACTTGTGTCTTTTCAGTTACCTTAGGCAATAGTGTCTCTTTGCTACGAAATTTGCTTCTTTCTCTTGATTAAAGACTTTCTCACTAAATATTTTCTACTTAAAGCAATAAAAACTTAATTAACACTCTGCTTATTTACTTTAAATGTCTTACAGATTTTAAGTACCAGAATGACTCAGTGCTGGTAGTGAACTACACTGATTACCAGAACTGTGTTGTGTCCAACCCAATCTCCAAATTTGAAGACGGAAATACAGTTTTGCGAATTGATCGATACGGGTTTTTCTACTTCATCAGTGGGCAGCCTGATCACTGCAAAGCTGGTCAGAAACTGGTCATCCGCGTAATGGTGCAATCCGAAGTTGAGTCTCCAACTTCCGCACCTTCACCTAAAGGAGGTGGTGATTCAGGCGATTATGATGCTTGGGATTTCAACTGGGGGCCTCCACTAAATTCTACCATCAAGCTGTCTTTTACATCATATTTTTTAACTATTCTTGGGGGTGTGTTGCTTATTTTCTATGTTTTCATGTAGAATAGGATAGATTATATTAGTTAAGGTAATCCTAGTCCTAGGGATTAATCTTTTATTTTTATGGTTGTTGGTATTGTAAATTGATTGATCAATGCCTATGGAGCATTGTATTATTTAATTTGCTTTTGTTGCTACAAGTTTCATTCAATAGATTGTACTTTGCCTGTTGTGATTACTAATTAACAAGTCTCAGTGCAACAAGGAACCATTGAGTTGATGCAACTCAGTCAGTAATTGCAAACCCTTAATACCGTGCAGTTGCTTTTATTCAGGCTTTCATGCCAGTTGATGATAAAATGAAGTAACTAACGTATTATTAAATTGTGAACTCACAAATATTACATGGCTCAAAAAGTATAATAAAGAGAAATGAAAAGGCCAGTCTGATGCAAATTCATTATATAATTTCCTTTGCTGTTCCTATTTGTTACATTCCTAATCCTAACATTAGTAAACCAAAAACAGAATTTACTAATAAAATACAACGCTTACAAGGCATTTTTTAAATGAATTGCAATGGTACAAAATAATCGCAGCTTAGGACCAAAGTCACAAGTTATTTGTTCTAATTTGATTGACTTCGGCAGCATATAAAGAATCTATGATCTCATAATTGCCGCCCAACATATCTTTTTTCGCATTGTGTACCTTCCCTTGCTTTGACTTTTCAGAAGATTTAGTAGAATTGTTTATTGCATTTTCTTCCCAGAAACTTGAACGTTCTTTGCTCTCCACTGCTATCTTGGGTTCCACAGCTTCCCCCTTCCATTTAATACCAACCGCCTCTGCCTGATTGGCAAACAAGACTTTCGAAATGGGTGAGCTGCAAATCTCTTTATAAGTTTCATAATTCCCAGCATGAGTGTTTCCACCTTCCAAAAGTTTTGCAAGAGGGTGCAAAACTGAGATTGGACCATCACTTTTCTCTAAAGTTTCCTTTAGAAGCAGAAAATCAGAGACAAATTCTGGCTTGCTGAACTGAACAAACACAGCAGTTTCATCTAAGTGGTAAACAGAAGTTACAGAGGTCGGGCCAAAGACTTTAGAGACGCATTCTCTTATCTCTCTTGCCTTAAGTTTGGATGGGAATCCCCAGATTAAAACAATGTTCTCAAACAAAATATTTAGGTACTTCTTTTTGAAGTAATTAGTTCCAAACAACTCTGCAACCTTATTACCAGTACTTAAATCAATGATGTCTCCATTAATCCAACTGAGATAGAGATGGTTGACATGCTTACAGAGCTTTTCATTGTGAGCTAAATTTTCAGAGGGCGAATGGAGTTTAAAATCAATGCCTAGATAACTGCAGGCCTGCACAAAGATACATCCTGTCATAAAAGCATCATACCCAGCTTCATGCTTGGCTCCAGAGTTCCAGTTGGAGGACCTGCAAATATTTTCAATAGAGGTATCAACTCTGCCACTTGGATAAGAAAAGACTAGTAGTTACTATGCTTCATTAACAATTTGTGCCAAGATAAAATGGTAAACATTTTATGCTTGAATATTTAAGCGTTGAAGATAACTATGATGTATGAAAGACACAGAAGCAATATGTGCCCAACTATACATCCCATAATGCAGATATTTAGTGTATTAGACTGAATATATACCAAGTTTGGATGGTTCTCTAGTGTATAAGTCAACAATGATAACTTAGATCCAAAACCAAATGGAATAAAGCACTATCAAGCTATAGTTTTAAGGGCAGAATGGCAAGCACACCTCATATCATCCACTTGAACCTCCACTTGCACACATTGCTGAAAAGTAAGCCCCGTGCTTTTAGAACTAACAGCAATTTGTGGACACAACAAAGCAAATGCTGAGGATAGTGATGTGCTGGACTTCTTCATCCGTTGTTGGAGTACATGATTGGCATTCAAGAGTATTTTGGTGTCAACGATATGTGGAAAGTACTTGTTAACAGAGGAGACAAATTCTTCAGCAGCCAAAGGAAGAGGACCTACGAATTTGCTGTATACATGTGCAATATCTGTGTCACAGATGAAGAGTACTTAGAAATACTAAAAAATGATAACAACCTCTTCATGAAACTTGGAATGAAAATTGTACCCAGGAAGCAATTATGACCAACAATTAACTTCTTCTCTGCTGAAAGGAGGTCAATAACATGGCGAAACCCAATTGCAGCTTGGATTTTCATCTCTGCTACTCTGTGATTCTCATCTTTCACCTCTTTCTGCAAAAGATTAGGATACAGAATATTTTAATTTCTTGTGAGGTACAGATGAAATCACTCAAAAAATAGATTTGACATGAGATGCCAAAAATCTAAGCCTTGGAATTCATATTTTCAATATATATTTTTAAATTTTAATAATTCCATCCTTCCATCCACTGAAATTAAAATTCTGAGCTCAAATTTTAGAATCTACCCAGACAAAACTTGAAACCATTAAGACTGCCTTGAAGGGAAAAATAAATTCAAATTACAGTTTTAGAAATTGATAATAATTGCTAAAAGCCTCAGTGGCATGGCCCGGTTGGGTTCGAATCCCCCCTTCCCCCACTTGTTGTAAGCAAGAAAAAAAAATTAATTGATAACAATTTAACCAACTTCCATATCAGAACATTTGGAAAATAGCTTCATATGTATGTGCACATCAAATAGATTTTACACCAAGGACTTATATAAACTTATCTTACCATAAGCATGCCCCTGTCATCCTTTGATTCCGTATACACTACTAAATGTTGTGAACATAAATCATCACCATTCACACGAACATAAGAAAGATCTTTGAAGTGCTTGTTAATGACCTGCATATTTTCAATTTCATATTCAGCTAGATAAAGCCATTGTGTGAGAAAAGAAGCATCATATTATCTACAAAAAAGTAAATAAATAAATGAATGAATTCAAACATGTTAGATATAAATTGCAGACCAAACAAAGATTTGGAGAATAGAAAGAGGACTTTAAAGTTCTATAAGGCAGACACTTCATAAGTTAACAAATGCGTTTGCAGATCTTATTAGGCTATAACTATAGAGAACCAATATGCATGCTAATCCTGGTATATTAACAATGAACACTGCATAAGACAAAAGGAAGTGTTAAGACAGAAAAGGCAAAACATAACTAACAACTTGCAATCCAGTTGAACCATCAATTATCCAAAATCCACCTTCCTATCTTGTATAGTAGAAAAAAATTAGAATTGAAATTGAGTTAAGAAGTTTAATGTCTTATACATAAGTTTTTAATATTTCAAAGTAGCTTAGACAGAGCACAATAGAATCTCAAAAAAAAAATGTTGAATTTCTCAAAATGTTTTATGAAGACTGGAGTTGACGACAGCTTTTAGACTTAAGATCGTAACACATTTTAACTTCAGCTAACAGCCAAAAAGTGTTTATGACTATAAGGTATATCAAAAAACAATGAGAAAAAATTGAGGAAGTGGTAAGTGTTAAATGGTTTCAATGTACATCATGCTTCATAATAAGCAAGTGAATAACTAAATCCAGGTCACAACTCCTAAATGCCTAATGCTCAAAACATACATACAAAAACCTTGAGCTATGCTTGCGAGAAGCCTAAGAAACTAGGTCCGGTAAGGAAAAACTGAGTTAATTAAATTTTACTTTGATTTTTAGGTAATATACAGCTGTAGTGCTGTACGTAAGTCCACATCTAGCATATAAAATGATATAATTTTCTCTGAATGACAGAGGGTGAGTGGATAGACAAGGTCTGACTGACTTTGGGAAATTACCAAACAGTTCTCAAGGATTTTTATTTTTATTTTTCAATTGGTAAGTTAGACACACTGAGTTTCAACTTTCAATCCCACAACCTCATTCCTAAGGATAATTTTCCAAACTACATTTCTAAGAGAATTTTCTCACAATTCACAAACTTAAATTAGAAGATAAAATGAGAATACAACACATTACCATTTGAATTAACCTAAACTGATGAGAAGTAAAGCCGGCCAGACTAAGGGCTGGACGCATTTTAAAGAAAACAGTTTGAAATTGTTGCTTTGAGTCATTTGAATTCAATTGAAGTTGGGACCCTCCATCCCGTAATAATCCATCGCACCATTCACTGAATGTATTCTTGATTCGTTCAGAAAACAGAACGTCAGCCATGCGGTTTATTGGAATGTCTCTGACTTCTTTCAAGTTGCACCATGTATCTGATAACTCATCCTCGTATGCCATACTCAAACGTCTTAATGCTTCCTCTTCTTGTCCTCTGGATAAATAAGATATTCCTGAGATTATCCAAGATTTAAATTCTCAAACTGAAAGATCATAAATAGCATGATGAATGACATGGTGGAAACAGGTGTTAATTTGTAAGGCAAAATAATCAATTAAATAAAAAATAGCCTTTCTAGCATTCTAGATGCTGCAAGGACCCCCCCCCCCCCCCCCCCCCCCCCGCCTCTCTCCCTCTCCACAGGGGCAGCAGCTCTGCTTATCCCTGCAGTTTTCTCATCTTAGATCTTAATAATCAATACTATAATGACAACAACAACCAAACCTTAGTCTTGAATCTAAACATATTAGTCAGGGTTGGCCACATGTTCTCTTTTTCACCATTCTATTCAATCCAAAGTCATACTCTCTATTGACATGTCATTTTTTACTACTTCCTTAATTGATAGATCTTAATAATCAATGCAAAAAATTGGAAAATTTTTTGGCTTTATGCATTCAAATCCAAATGTTCAATCTACTGGCAGTGGGGGAGAACATGACCAGTTGCCCACCCTGAAATCCCACTAACTTTCTGTTCTACCTTTTCATAATTTTATATATAAGATATCCTGGGCATTATTGTATTTAATTTAAGGCACTACATGCCCATTCAAAGACAAATTCTATACATTAGAACTTTCACAGGTTAAACAAAAAACCATGTGCAATAACTACAATATCGTAATAGTTAGCTAAAGGTCCAATACAATCCAACCCAAAACAAAAGCAAAATAAACTACCTTCTCGTATGCAGGCATTGAAATCAAACTGATATTTGGCTAAGAATTCAATTGATGTTGTCTGCCAGAGAAACTCGTAAGAGGGGCCATCAATCGGAACCTCTTGACGCGGAAAGACATAGAAATTGTGCCTGTCAAAGCACATGATAATCGTCAAATTTATCAAAGTGAGAATAAGTTCAGACCAATTGACTTCTATTTTTCCTGGAGCCAAAAAAGTGAGTTAATTACAGCTGTCAACTAAAAGCTATACGGAATTTGCAATGCGAATCCCAAATTATAAAATTTGGCAGTAGCACCCTGATACGAGATTATTTTGCAATGTCCACCGCACTGTCCAAATCAGTTTCTAAGTTTACACCTGAAGCATTTGATAGGGGCATTAGCAGTGTGAATCCTAAACTATATCCTGATATGATGAGACTAATCTGTTAACTCAGATACAAAATTAGGATAGTGGTTCAACATTACAAATTAATATCAAATTAGGGTATTCATTACAAATTTTCATAGAATAAAGTAAGCACTGCAAATCTCTCTCTCTCTCTCTCCCTCTTTAACAAGTATACATTAAATTTGGATGAAGCTGAATATCTGAGAAGCTCATAAACCTCATTTGGCATTGTGCAAGCATCCCCAAACAAGCTCACTCAATTGAACAGCCAAAGTGAGCAAATTTTTCGATAGCGAAAAAATGTAAGCAAGCAAACAGAGCATATAACTTCACATCCCAAACCATAAAATCCCTATTGCTTATTTCCCTACATTTTCTGAACCTAAACACCAAAAAAGCACTTTTAGTAAATAAAGAAATCCAGAGCAACCAAACAGAGCACAACACTGCAAATATCATAGATCTCCCTCCTTCCTATTGCTTATTTTCCCTACATTCCTCTTCACAAAATTTAATAAAATAATAATAAAGAAGAAATTCTGAGCAACCAAACAGAGCATGGAAAAAAGAAAAATGTGAGGGAATGGTAGAGTGACATACGGGTGAGCGATGAAGGAGAGCTTGGAAGAGTCCCAGCGAAAGGGACAGACGCCGAATTGAACGACGGCGAACTTCTCGGCGGAGTCCTTAACTTTGAGGTAGCGGACGTCGGAGCGGTCGAACTCGAAGGACTCGCGCCAGGGGGCGCTGGTGACGCCGCTCATCTCCAAGTCAATGGCGACGAAGTCCGCCGCCGCCACGTGGCGCCGGAGCTCCGCTAGAGCCGACTCGAAGTTCCCCTTCGTCACGTGCTTCAGAGGAAACGCAGTCGATTGGGCTGTGCTTGAGGTTGAAGATGAGGAAGATAGGGCACGTGAGAGCGCACGTGAGAGCGTAATGGGATAGAGCTTCTTCATTGTTGTGTGACTGTGTCTGTGTGAGCATACTGTCTGTTTTTTTGGATTTGGGGTTTAGAGGAGGTAGAAGAAGAAGATTAACGGGTGGGTGTTAAACTAAACGTCGTCGTTTCGTCATGATATTCCCACCTCCCATTTTTTGCTAAATTATAAAGGGAAAATTTATAGGAAATATTTTTATTTTTATTTTTACAATTTTTTATATTTTCTATGAAAGTCAAGTGCTATCAAAATTTTTCTAAATTAGTCCATTAACAAAATGTCATGAGGGTATTCGTTAACAAGACTCAATTATAAATTTAAACTCTTTTTAACTTTATTTAAAACTCAACTCAATCCTCTAACTTTATTTTCTTTCAATATAATTTTGTAACTTTCAACTTTGTTCAATTCAGTTATTTCATTAGTTTTTTGTCAAAATTGAGCTATTAAGGATCGCTAATGTAGTTTTGTTACTTTTGTATCTAACGAAGTTAAAAGTTAATAACTTTGTTAAATTTTAGACAAAGTTAGAAGTTGTAATTTGTAATTTAACATCTTTTTTTTCTTATCTGTTTTTACTTTTGCTAAAATATAATTTATTTCCTTAAATTTTAGTATTAATTTTGATATGTAACAAAGATATCCAAATTTCAAATTTCCCTCCCAACTATCAAGTTATCAAAATGAAAGTTATCAAAATGAATAAAAGTTAAACGTACAATTTAGGCTCTTGAATATTACATCTACATGAATGTGTCTTTTAACATTAGTAAAATCTAGTCTCTGACCCAAGCAAAAACAATGTTGTTTTCATGCGAGTTAATGGCAAAAATGTGACAAACCATAGTGAAAGATGTATGTTGATATCGCTGTAATAAACAAATGTGTAAATTAATTGCAAGTTTTTAAAGTTGAGTGACTGATTCAAGGGCAACCCCAAATTTAGATGATGTAAAGTGCACTTTTAATCTTTTAAAACATATTATAGTAGTCAGGCAATAAAGTTATATGTAACTATTCAAATAAGCTTAGGGTTACAAGCCTATTAAAGTGAAATGTTGTGGTTGTCGACTTGTTACCAATAAAACTAATGTTACCAATAAAACTAATGTTAGCAATGGACCCATATAAAAAAATGATATCATTCCAATTATGATTTTTGTGAAAATTGTTGTGTTCTTTGCATGATTGTTAACTATTAAAAGTAAAGATTTATACAAAACATGATTATTCCACTATTTTTTTATGCTTAAAACGACCGATATGTACAATTACATCAATATATATTTTCTATATTCATGCACAAATGTGTTATCTTCTCACAATATTAATTCAACTATGAGATTTATCGGCCAATGTACAACATGATTGAAATTAATTAAGGAATTGTACCTAATTTTGTCGTATAGTAGATTTGAAGAGGTTTATGCCACTATAATATAATGTAGTCTCCTTTTCAAAAGGATCAAGATATAATTAACATTCATAATCTTTTTGTGTAAGAAAAATCTATTTCTAGTCCGTCAAAAAAAAAAAAATAATAATAATAATAATAATGATCACAAAAATTCAACACTCTTCTTATCCGTTACTATTGTAAATAATACCTTAATATTTATCAGAATAAAAACCAAATATTTATAGACATACTTAAAATATGATAAATAAACAGTATCCAAGCATTTTTCATTTTTGTTTATAAATCAACTTTATGGGAATAGATTATTTTGATTTTTGATCAATGAAAATCTTCAGATTTTAACACATAAATTTGGAGATCTTTTAGCAGCATATGGAGACTTTAACTTTACATTTTTATGGGTGTGCAATAGTTAATTTTAAATTTGAAGGTTCTTCTAAAAGTATTCTTCCCATGCGTTGGCATGAACTTAAAGTTAGTGGTTACAAAATTGCATTTCATAGTAAGACAACATGATGCTACAAATGATCCTCTGGTTTTACTGATCCATATTTATACCACAGTGCCTCCTATATAAGACGAAGTTAGAAACTATTGCTGGTTAGAAGGTATCTTGTGCATCCAGCATATGCATCATCTTCCTCACAAGTTAGTCTCACATAGTGTAGGGTCCAGACTTTTGTGACAAAGATGATGCATGAGATAATTATTGTGTTGATGACTTGGTGGAGCCCCTCATGTAGCTCCCTAGTGCCATCTCCCAACATGTAAATCAATTGGGACCTTGTTGAACCAAAGGAGGTGTAAAACTTTATCCCTTTGCTCGTCAATGCATTGATATCTTGTTTCACCATGTTTTAAGCAGCCCTGACTTAGAAACTGAGTGATCAAGAGAGAATGCTCCCCAAGCATTCGATGAAGGATGTAATCCACATGAATCTCCCAATGCTCCAGCCTCAGTATAATGAATCACCAGGGAATCAAGGAATATCAGTCATGCAGTGGGAATTGAATGGCCCTAGAATAAGAAGATTGCACATGCCTGTGGAAGAAAGCTATTTCCTTCATAACTAATTTCTGAGTGTGAAATTTATCCTACAGATGGTAAAATCCTGGCCTCTATATTTCCACAATATTAGAAATAAGTAATCTGAAATAGATGTACTGAGATTGCCAGGGTGGCTATACTTACATCTGTTTTATGAGGCTCGAACTAGACGAGCTGCAAAGGCCCCATCAAGTAAATGTTTTACTGGGTTGGAGGAGTAGAAACCATGTTCCGTTACAAAATCAGGTGGCACATATCTGTCAACAGGATCTACAGAAAATTCCTGAGACCCAAAAAAAAAAAAAAAGTATAGATAAACACACTTTTCTAACTCCATAAAGTACCATATATGTGTGCATGTCCTTATATTTGTATTTATAAACACACATGTTCATTTTTCCTTTTCTTTTGGTTTCAACTTTCAAAAGTACATATTGAGTTTGATCAATTATCCCAGATATCCAAGGAGAATGATGGCATACAACAGAAATTTCATCCTTGGTACATTCTCTGACATATTTACTAGGAGTATCTGACATATTTTCTAGGAGTAGCTGGAAAAGTACATGTGATTCTTCGTCTAAGCTTTTGATTTACCAAATAAAAAATGGATTTGCAGGGAAGTTCAATATCATCCTCTTGAAACTATGGGGCAGTTTGCACCTTTCTTAAAAGTATTAGCTGGAAACATGAACAAAGCATTTAAAAAAAAAATCATGTGATAAACCTACCGGATGCCGTAGAAGAAATGAAGCCACCCTCTCTTCATTCTCTTCAGGATCTATTGAGCAGGTACTGTATACTAAAACTCCACCAGGATTTACCAATCTATATAAAAAAATAAATAAAAAAAAGAGTTGATCAAAGGATATGAAAATTTTCTCTCATACACCCTACATGTGTGTGTGTGTGTGTGAGAGAGAGAGAGAGAGAGAGAGAGAAAGAGGGAGAACTTCTGGTCATACATGGATGCTGCATCCAACAGCTCATCCTGTAAATTCTTCAGCTGTTCCATATCCTCTAACTTCCTATTCCAGCGCAGGTCCGCTCTCTTCAAAAGGTCAATAAGGTACACAACATTTTGGTAAAGTCAAGCAGTCAAGAATTGAAAATATAATAGATACCGAATGCAAACAAACATATAAAGATACATGTGGTTCTTAGACAATCACCTTCGAGAGAACACCCAGTCCAGAACATGGGGCATCCAACAAAACCTTATCACCTTTCACTGGATTCTTTTCCTGTAAAATGGGTTTTCATAAGAAATTAAATGTTTGAAACAGGGATCCAGATTTACATAAGATAATAACTTACAGTGACAATACGAAGATCACTATGGATGGTGGTGATGACACCATCTACTTGGTGCAACTTGGCTGTCTCTTTAAGGATTCTTAACCGGCCTTTGTTTATGTCAATTGCAGATACCATACCTGATACACCATATTGCATTTTCAGTATTATTTATTATTGCTCAAAAGTGGAAGTAAAGAAAATAAAAACTTAAACTTTTGTCACTTAGATCAAGCTATTCCACCATCCTGGTATTTTTTTTAAAAAATTTTAAAAAGTCCAATTTATTATTACAATAATAAGATTGTAGAAATTTCTTACTACAATACATTATAATAACAACAATCAAAATAGCCACCAAATCAGCTATCCTGCAGCTTGAACTTGAGCTTTAAGGAGGCTATCTTCCATCTATAACTGGAATACTCCAAAGTAAAAAACGTAAATTGAGGATCTAAAGTGCTTCACCTAAGAACTTAACTCAGTTTAGGAAATCTGAGGTGTGAAAAAGGTTCTGGGTTTGAGTCTTCCAATTAAGTTCTCATTTCTCACGTATGCCCCTCTCTTCACCCCAAAAAAAAATAAAGTTCATCTAAGCTGTCAAAAAGGAATAACATGATATTCCGTGTTCAATTGTAAGAATGACTGCAAACCTCTCATGAATCATCTTATGAAAGAGTCAATGGTTTTGCTATAAAAAATAAATAAATAAATAAAAACAATGATTTTCATTTCTGCTCTCTCTGCTGAGAGAAAATGAATAGGCATTACATGAGTCCTTATTCAATCAAAAAGGAAGATTTTAAATAATTCATATGTAGCAGAAATCACTTCAACTGACCAATATGACTTTTCCTGCAATGAAGAATACCTTGGCCACTTAATTGGGATGCAATGTAAAGAGTCTTTCCTCCTGGAGCAGCACAACAATCAATTATTCTGTCACCGGGTTGAGGATTTACAACAGAAACAACCATCCCTGCAATGAGTTGTAATATAATATTAGGGGCATCAATTTACAAACTCCACACAGTTGAACTGAAAAGTTAAAGTCAAATCCTTGAACTTTTCCATACACTGTTCCCAAGAATTGAAGAAAAATAGTGCATGGTCTAATACGAAAATAGAAATGTATCCGTGTACATCTAGGCATGATCTATAAATATATATACATCGACACTATCAGTCTTGGTAAGACTATCAAACACCCATTCATCTTTGACCAGATCCATCATATTGGCCACAACATGTCAAGGAAAGATATATTTATGAAAATCCACTTCCTTTTTTTAGTGGAAGCCATAATTTGACTCACATCCAAATTAAAGTTAGGATAAAATGACCTGCACTCTCATCTTGAACAGAACATAAACCTTCTTTGAGTAAGCCAGCTTGTATGACAATCTGAAATGAAGACATGTAAGTAATTAGAAAATGAAACAGAACTTCAGCGCTTCAGTAATGACTGATATTAATTGGGAAAACATCACCATAGTTCCCCTTTCTGTAGGAAATCTTTTAATCCCCCCCCCCCCCCCCCCTCTCTCTCTTAACACACAATATGCACATCAGTTTTTACATAAAGATTGGTGATTGCCTACAGTTAAGAGACAACCAAGAGAATGCCACGTGGCCGCATAACAATTAGAATTAGTGAATTACTGATCTACACTGGGCCCTCATGAATTTTTAAGAGTAAAAAATTATGTTAACCACAATTGTTCTGCCAATGAAATGTCATCATCTAGCAACTTCTCAGTAACAACCCTAGTTGGCATCAACTTGACAATATAGCAGGAAAACTGAGCAACTGTCCTCCATTTAAATAAATCTATGACCGTTCAAAAGAGACCATATATCAAACTCAAACCTGCATCCCAGTTTGAATACGGACAAAATCATCCAAATGCAAAGAGAGCTCATGTGGGACCTGTAGCTCAAGAGAAGAAAAATTATCAATACATTTCTAGCACGAAACACTCTAAAATACTGTGTTGTGTGTGTGAGAGAGAGAAGATCTCAAAATGAGGATTAAGTAGTTGTAAATCCAAACTTCAAGGAAAGTGATCCATCAATTCATTAGTCAGGAGGTAATACAACACAAAGTGGTATACATAAAATCATTAAGCACCTTAAATCATCTGTAAGGAAATTTCAAAAAGTTATCAAGCACCTTCAATGAATTAAGCTGCATCACAAGGTCAGCTCTTGAAACACCTTTCCCACTGTTTGCCCTGACATTACCATCAAAAGAGGCAGCTATGATATCTGTTTCACATCAAATACTGAGGAAGAACAAAATATTGTAGCCAAAAACCTCAAGCTGAAACTGGGATCACTATTGTTCCAGATCATCAATTTAATGGCTTCTTCTTGCCCAGTATACTTTGTCCATCGCCTTACCATCCACTGGAAAGGAGAAATTTAATGAGCACTAAGAAAACATACATCCATTGTTGATAGCCTTTCATTCTAACATTCCAATTTATCGTTATGTTTTTTAGAAAACAATAATAATAAGTTTTGTACAGTAGTACAATGAAGCATGATTCTCACTGAAACAGAAAATCAAATATGATGCAGCAAAAGGCCTTGACAAGTAACTGTTAACAAACTGTTCAAAGATATATGAAGCATCGACTCATTCATGTGGAAAACCCTTTCAACACTTTTTCCATATAACACGGAATGTTGATCAGAGAGTTAAGTCCAGAGTTTGGCCTTTTAGTCCAATGAATTGGTCTTCATGAATGATTTAGAGAATGGTAGAATGGTAAGGTTAAAGCTCAGGTTAAACTTGAGTTACCTGCAATTATTTTCTAATTTAAGGAAGTTAATGAAGTTTACAACCAATACTTCAGGTACAGATACAAAATTTGGTCAGCATTAATTTTGCTTCCTTTGGAGAAATTAAATCCTTGAATTTTAATGAAAACTTCATACATTTGATTGTATATTGCTCCAGAGAACTTTACTCTGACAAAATGTAACTCTAACAGCAGGTCCTTTGATCAGGATATTTACTTGTTAATATAGATGGCAATCCAGGTTATCTTATAATAACATTTTTCATGGAAGTAAAAATGTTGCACCATGTACTTACAACAGGATGAGAGTGCAGAATGGCAAGAGCACGTGCTTTTGCACGTTCATCACCCTCCACTTTGGGTAGAGGAAGAGTGTTACTTTCCTGCAAACCAAAGTTCAAGGGATTCAAACACGGTAACCATGTAACAGCAGCATGTATTAATTGATAATGGCAAACCTTAAGCAAAGCAAGCTTCCGCAAAATCCCATTGACCATGTTACCAGCACCTGGTCTAAGGGCAACCTTTGCAAGCCTCACATTCTGCAGTTATACGTAACAAATGTGTCAAAAGAAATAAACAACTTGATGAAACATTTAAACGATAGTTACATCCAAAAGGGTGAAAATTATGAAGTTATAGGGCCAGAACTGAAACTAGGTCACACCCAACTAGACAATAATTTGTCATATTCAACGGTTTGACCCTATATATGATAGGTGCCACATGGGTGATCTTCATGTCAAAGGCAGAATGATAAGATCATGAAAATAATCAGCTCTTTCAGAAAATTCACCAGTCACCAAAAAGGGTCGGCAAAGAGTGATCACTGAATCATTTTCATGTATTTTCAACACCCAGCACACATTTCACAACAAAATGCTCAATCTAAATATATGATATATCAATTTTTCCTTATTCATAGAAGAAAATGATAAACATATATCTTCAATCAGTTAATCAATTATTTTAATATATCTAAGTCCTAAAAATCAATGCCCAGCACACATGTCACAGCAAAATGCTCGGTCTACCTATATCAACCCTTTCATATTCATAGAAGAAAATGATAAACGGATATCTCCAATCAGTTAATCAATTATTGCTGATAATTATCTCTAGTTGAAATAGATTAAAAAAACCAACAATAGAAATTAGTACATATTAACCTTACTAAAAGTATTAATTAAATATAAGCAAAAGTTTACCTCGTCAACAACAGCATAATATGGCATATCTAGCTTGATAATCTCATAGAAACCAATTCTGAGAATCTAGAAACAGAGATTAAAAACAAAACCATAAGTAATTGAGATAATTATCAGTATAGGGTCAAACTTTCCAAATATAATTTCAAAGAATCTTGGTAATGGTTTATGTTCTCTGTGCAACCCTGAACCCTCCAATTTGATTCAACAGCATTCAAGCATAAACTCTTTAGAATACAGATGAAATATAAGTCCACATATCAATAAATTATTAGCAAGCATACATGCAACCAGAGAAAGGTATAAATGTAGGGTCAAATTCATAAAATCTGCCCACTCAACTGTATTGTTATACTGGCTGCTGTTACACCATAGTGGGTTGGTGCATGCAAAAGAGCCAACAGGAAGTGTGCAAAATCAAAAGTACCTGTAAGAGAAGAGGCTCCATGTGTCTAAATGTTCTATCATCATGGCATATTGAACAGATTAAATAATCAAGATATCTCCTCCAACGGATGGTGCCACCAACAATATCTGTAACCTATATAATTTTTTAAAAATAATATCAAAGGGGAGAAGGAAAGATATAAATGGAAGAGGTTTTTGCCAAGGTAGACTTTTCAGACTGCAAAAGAGTATTATTATCCCACTTTCACTAAGAACATCAAACTTAAACAGTTTAAACCCTTTAGGTGGAACTATTATATCAAGATTTTCCTGCATTCCTTTAAATTTTGAAATGAGATAAAGGAAAAAGGTCTTAAAGAAATTTTGAATATTAATAGAAAGTATATATACAAAAACGACAGATAAGAAATAGAGAGAGAACCAATCTAAGATCCCGATCCTCTAACTCCCGGGTGCGAAACCCAAGAGTTCTTTCAACATATCCCATCTCATTATCACCAGAACCCTTCCCTTTCTCATTCAAAAGGTCAGCAAAAGCACCACCCAGCTCTATTCTCATCAATCTCACTGCAGACACTATATAAAGCCAAAAACAAATTGAAATTAGAAATCCAAAATGACACAAAAATTCTGACCAACTATTCTTATAGCCAAATATAGATGAACTGCAATATTCCCAAATTAGAAATCCAATTCTATCATACACTAATTCTACAACATACACAGAGACACACAGAGGAGCTACAATTACCAGCCCTGTGAGGTGAGACCTCCACATTCTGCTTCCGGATCTTGTTAAAGGAACTGTCAGAACCTGAAAATTTGCATTTTTTCAAGTCAATCAGAGTAACAAGAAGGTAAACTAGAACCAAGTTAAACAAATATTATACTGATATTACTAAACACACACTCCCCATGATTTTTAAGAAAGAAAAACAAAATTTTGAACCACACTAAGAACAATAGTGGCATTACACTCATCTATTAGATGGATACTTATTGCTTTCCATTGAAAACCATCATGTTCTATTCTATCATTACACTTCCTAAGAAACCAAACCCAAAAGTTTTACCTTTTTTTCCTCAATTAACATTAAACAAAGCCAAGCCCTCTCTTATATTACTATAACACACCTTTCCTTTGGCTGCTGAGAAAGAAAATACAATTTTAAAATTTAATGATAACCCATTACACTAAATTAAGTGTTTGTTTTTAGAGAGCCCATCATTTCACTTTTCTTGAATTTTCTCATGAACCAAAAGGAAAGTTCTGAACTTTTACCTTTTCTGGGATTGTAAATAGGTGTCTTGGTCTTTGTCTCCCGGGAGGTCTTGGCAAGCTTCAGTGGCTTTGAAGAAGCTTTGTGGGTCTCAGTTGCACACAGAGTTGCAGTGAGGGAGAGAACTTGCGCCATTGTTTGTCTAACTCCTACGTTTACTTGGATAATATGCAAACGTACCACTGTGCAAGTGTTTTTTTTTTTAAAAGAAGATTGTTCCAAGTTAATACTTGATTTTTGGTATTAATTTTTTTTTTTTTTTTTAAATGGAGTTCTATTTAATATTTGGGTCTAACTCCTATTTAATATTTATCCCTAAAATAGTAAAATCTGAATGGTTATATTTTATTCATTCAAATTTGAAAAATATTTTAAAGCTTTTTACTCTCCCAACAATCATTAGTTGTTTTAAAATCACAACTTTTTTTTTCCCAACTTTGCCATAATTTTGACGTGGCAAATTGTGAACGGTTGTCTAACAGTTTCATATAAACTCAATTTTTTTCTACTACTCAAAAATAGGTCACATAAAAATGATGACAAAATTATGATAAAAAAAAATTATATTCCTAAATTTTCTCAACAATTATAGGAGTGCTATATTGCTTTGTCAAATTATTAATTTTGTAATGTAAGTAATCCAAATTATAACAACATGATCATGGAAAGACGTATTCGTCTGGATACATGTCCACGTCCCAGCATTTGGTGTTTTGGCTTTTTTTTTTTTTTTTTTAAATCAATTTTCATGTGATTGTACACTGTTCAGTAGGTCCGTGTACTGTTCATAGGACTCACAAACCTCTTTTTTCAACAAACACGGGACCCACAATCCTTTTTTTTCAACAAAATTTTTATTAGAAATAGGTCACACAGCACTATTTACTCATTTAAAAATTATTTAGTTTTCAGTAAAATAAGCGATATCCAAACGGATCCTAAACGGTTAACAAAGTGTATTTGCAAAATTTTAAAAGAAAATGCTATAAGTTTTATTATATAAAATAAAATTTACAAATTAATGTGGTAATAAATATAATGAGTGGACTACCACTTAGTAATTAAATATGTGAATTTTTTATTTGTAATTGGTTACTGATGACATATTGGTCAAAAAGTTAATTATAATAAAAATATGTATTTTTTTATTAAATAGTAAATTTTTTTTTTTTTTTGAAACCAGTAAATTTTGTATTACCCCTACCACTACTCATTTTTAAAATAATAAAAGTGAACTCTTTCTTCTTAAAAAAATGGACTGTTTGAATTGAGGAACTAAAATAAAAAGTGACCCAAAAGTTTAGGACCAACTTTTGGGAAACAATATATGTTTTTTCCTTGATTCTGTTATCAATATTTTATTTGTCTAAACGTTTTACATAATCATTAAAAATAAGTTCAATAGAGGACCTTTCTTTAAAACTTTTTAAGAGTAAAAAAAATATCTAATCAAACTATTAGATACTTTTAATAGACCATAAGGAAATTCCCAAAAAAATAAAACATGATGTGAACTTCTCTCTTCAGCCCTTTCTCTGAGGACCAATGTTTTTTTTTTTTTTAATGAAACTCTGAAGACCAATGTTTTTGTTTTTATTTTTTTATATTTAAAAGTTTCAAGTGATGACGTATGTTTTTTTTAATAAAAACTTTATATTTTTATATAAAAATACTAACCAATTTTTTAGTGTAAGCATAGATTCAACCAAGGGTACTGTATGCCTATTCTTTTTTTTTTTTTTTAATTGGGATCTAAAAAAAATGCCCTCCATAAGTGATAGTCCATCCTTAAAACGGGCGAAACCCGACCCAGCAAGTTTTATGTACATGTATGTATGTACATCTTTTTCCAAAGTCATTAATTACTCATTGCCTTCTCTTCCGCAGTTTCTCTCCCCATTCTTCACAGCTCTTATGGCTGCTTCTACTGTGGAAGTACCAATCTTCACAGAAACTAACTTGGGCACTCGCATAGCAATGGCTGTCCCTCCAGATATCACTGCAAGAGACTTCAAGAGTGAGCAAAACTAAATTATCTCACACCCATTACCCTCTTTTTTTTTTTTTTATATCAATTTTTCTCTTTTTTTCTCTTTTTATACTATCCACTATTTTCTGTATAGCACAGTTTGCTTTTAAAAATAATGTAGCTTTCATGTAAAATGAGCAAAATAATCTCACACCCATTACTCTCTTTTTATCAAAATTTTATCTTTTTTCCTCATTTATACCATCCACTCTTTTCTGTATAACACAATTTTTTTTTTTTTTGGGTAATGCATTGTGAAAAAACATAAGGTGAATTATTCTGGGTGGTAGCCATTTTTGTTTCCAAATTACTTTCTTTGTATTAAAAAGGCTTCCTTTATTTGGTTATCTTTACTTGGCTCTCTGGGATTGAGTATAGTTTTATGCATTAATATAATTATTTAAAAAAAAAATTATTTATTGTATTTAAATAGCTGATTGGTAAGATTATAATTTATTTGGGGGGGTCTAAATCATTTTGCTTTGTTTTGATTAACTAAGATTTATTGGTCCATTGGTGCCATTGTAGAAGGTTAAATGTGATATCCAAGTTAATCTCTTTGAAGAATTACTTGTATGAGGATATTAGTACTGATCGTTTTAGGGAGTCTAAGGTTTGCTGGTGAAGATCCTATTAATATGGTCTTTATGAATGTGTGTGTGTGTTTACTTCCATATTGTGAGTTTGTATACTTGCCCCGTGTTATGTTTCATAGAAGAGCTTCTAGTTCATTTGTCTTGTGTAAGCTTGATAAATGATGGCCATATCTAGTTTATGGAATGATAATTTAGTCCAACATCTCTCTGTAGGAGAAGCTGAAAGAGTGCACTTCAATTGTTTCCCCAAGTCAGGAGAGATCATGATCCAAGGATTAATGGTGCCTTATCATATTTATTTTACTTAATACCCATTTCTTGTTCTCAATTATACTATTGAATTCTTTTCTTTATGATCTACTTTTATTTATTTATTTTTTTTTAAAAGCTTCTAATTCTGTACTCCATGTTCTAGTAGGTGAAGCGAAAGTCATTCTTTTACCATCTGCCTGAGTCAATGCCGATGAAATATGCTTTCCAGGGTAAGAAAGGAACATGGTTTCTGCATGTGGAAGCACGGCCTTTGAGCGATTTAAGTAGGTCTGGTTTACCCAAGGGTGTGGCTACTAAAGTTATGGAGCATGTATTATATGATGGTAGGAAAGATGCAGTTTATTTGGAACCACCAAGCTTCCTTACAAATACTGCTCAGACTGACACAATTGGAGAAGGAAAGAAAAGGAGTTCAGAAAGATCAAACTGCATTAAACCTTCCCTGCAAGAGCTTCAGAGCACCGTCTTTAGTCCAAAGGAAAAGACAAATAAGAGATTGAAGAAACACCATCTTTTGGAGTGCACAGCAAGTGAAATAAAGAAGGGATGTAATGGTAGAAATGAAGACGCTCCTGGTGTTACTGCTAAAGAGAGGTCTGATATTTGTCTGTCTGCAAATGAAGTTGAGGCTAGAGAAGGATTGAGCACCAGTGCAATAGTGAAGGCGGCCCCAAGTGACATGTCATCAGAAGTAGTATCAGTTACAGCTATCATTAAGAGGTATTTCCCAATTTCCAATGAGGTGAGCAGTCTTAGCAGCCCTTCAATCTCTGATATTGATGTCACACATAGAACCTTTCGAGGTCAAATGGAAGAACCATTGAAGACTAAAGCAATTGATAAATGCTCAAGCATACATGTTGATACCCTCCCTGGGTTTGCAGTCAAAACACCACCAAGGATGTTGCCATTGCAAACTGCTAGAACTCCAGACTGTTTGGGGAATAAGCCTGGAAGATATAAAGTTGGAAAACGTCTCATTCTGGCCTCATCTAATCTCAGGACTTCTGGCAGCAAGCAAAGACCTACAATTCCGCTATGCAGATTCAAAGATGGAAAAGTGTTAGAATCCTCTATGGTTAAAAATTCAGTCTTTGAGATTAGTGACAGTGATGACTGACACTACTTGGAGGCCTCTTGCTGATTGGGACTACTATTGCATTAAAATATTATGCTCATGCTGAGGGCAAAGCTACTAGGCAGAAGGCTCATCCTCATGGATGGGGCAAGTTATTTGCTGAGCAAGTGAAAAACAATGAATGGATTATGAGCAATTCTTTCTACGAACTTGGATAAACACCTGCTCATCAACAATCAGACTCATGATTCAGTTCAAGCAACAACCACAGAATACTTTGAGAAACAAACTAAAGAACAACGAAACTCATGATTTAGGTTGACCAGCAGTTTTTAATGCTGATATTTTACGTGAAGATGTTGATCTTCCACGTAAGCATTGCCGGGATTGCCAGGCATAGATGAAAATAGAAGATAGCTATTGTCAAGGCTTTTTGAAGAGAAACTGTCTTTAGCAAAGGAATGCATACTGGAGCAGGTAATTGAAGTGAATGAACTTGCAGTGGTACGTCTACAGTGAGATCAGTAGTAAGTTTACAACTAAACGAGATTGAAGACAGTTCTTTCAAGTAAAGCATTAGTTTTTAATACTCTGGTGTGGTGTGGTGTGGTGTGGTGTGTTGTAAGATTGCAATTTCTTAGAAATTTATTTCAATTTTCAATGTGTTAGCGTTAAGAGAAAGAGTGAAGTACTTTAAATTTATATATATATATATATATGAAGTATTCAACGATGAAGTTTTATTCTGCTCAACTGCATGAAGTTAATTCTATGCTTTTATCCGTTGGAAAACAAAGGAATAAAAGAAGCAACCAAATGAACAAAGAACAATGGCTTAGAGGCACAAATGGATCTTGTGCTTAGACAATATTTGCCCCCACGCAAGCGGTATTACAAATTTTTCCCTGAGATACAACTAAGTCTGCTGAGTTCTACAAATAGTAATTTTAGAAAAACCCAACAAATTTCTTGTGTTTTTTAAAATTTGATTATCATGGGATAATAATTATTCTTACTTCAATAATGAGAGTTTAAACAACATATATAGACCATGAAAAGTCACAAATAAAGTATTATCACGGTAAGAAAACAATTAGATACAATCTCATAATGTCCACAAAAGTTTAAATATCAAGTGATGCAACTCTTAATCGTGGTTGTCAAAATCGCGATCTGAATTGTAAGATTGTAAGATTGCACGATTTTACGATCTCATCTTATCAAAAGTTTTAGAATCGTACTAGGATCGTAAAAATGGTAGGATTGTATGTAGAATTGTATAGGATCATATAGGACCGTGGGATCGTATAAGATTGTGAGAGATTGCACCCCTGGCCCATTTTTATAGAATGTGTTAGGCCAAACCCACGTGAATGATTGGAGTCGTGTTATTGCCGCTCAAAATGGAAGTTTAACTAATTATATTTTCCCCCTTAGGTTAAAAGTTTTACAATGAAATCGCCACTTATTTAATTATTGGAAAAAATAAGAAAACTATAATTGAAAAATTCTTCATTTTATTATTTTGAAATTTACATTGACCATAGGAAAATTACATGACTTTGGTCCTAAATATAATCTAAGATAAAATACATGGCTTTGTTCCTTAGTTACAATCTAAAAATCGAAAATTACATAGATAAACATTTGACCTACTAACCATTAATCTAAGTTCGGAGGCTATGTTACAAGGTGGAAAGGTGTTAGGCACCCACCTTGCCCAGTTAAACTAGTCTTCTAGACTATGGTGGCCAATATTCATATCACATCATCCAATATGTTATCAATCAATTTGCATATTGAATTTAATGTGCGTGCACGTGATAAACCCTAATTCAATTTATTAAGCATTGCATTTGGATTTGAAAAATTAATTTTAGTGAATGTGTGTGGATGGTGATATCCTAGATTCAAAAATTTGAAAAAATTATGAAGCAAACATGTTTTTTTTTTTTTTTTTTGTATTTTTGTATTTTTGATGCGGATCTAAGATTAAAACTAGTGTTATGCATGAACATGTTATGAACAACCAAGAACATGTGAAGAACACATAAGAACAATTAAGAATATTCAAACATATTCAAGAGAATTTAAATAGTTACTTTCATGTTTTAATCCTAAATTCTTACAA
Source organism: Quercus variabilis (assembly GCA_030445155.1). Taxonomy (NCBI): domain Eukaryota; kingdom Viridiplantae; phylum Streptophyta; class Magnoliopsida; order Fagales; family Fagaceae; genus Quercus; species Quercus variabilis. The sequence goes on along the minus strand of CP129452.1, from coordinate 4,706,814 downwards.
AGAAACAATTTAGGGAAATGGATTATACTTTCATGCAAAATCCATATGGTGGAGGAGGAGACTCTTGGTAGAGGTCCTAAAGGTGGAGGAAAAGAAGAGTTAGGAGAGGCAGAGTAAGTCTCACTCAATATCTTGAGTCTAGAACTCAAGAGAGAAGAAGAAAAAGGGTTTTAGTGTGCTTTGGAATGAAGAAGAGTGAGGGTTTATATGGTAGTGGTGGAGGAAATATGAATGGAATGTCATTTAATGAGGGCTAACAAAGAATTATGAATCTATACCTCATTTTAGCCTTGGAGAAAATCTGGTACATTAAATAAAAAGATTGGTGGGAGTGAGGAGTAAGTCAAAATTTAGTTTTCTCGTAGCTGCTGCAACAGCCTGTAGAGCCAACTTTGAAAAATTATATCTGACTCAATTCTGATCAAAATTGTCTCATTCATATGCTCAAATTGAAGCCCCGGATGTCTAGTTTCTGGAAAAATTAACCTCATTTATAGATTCAAAATATTTTGAGAGATATAGATGAAATAGTGAGCAAAGATCATTTGTTAAAAAATGGATTCAACACAACTAACATTAATATGTCCCAAATTAGCTCCAAATTAACATTAAATGGCTCCAATCACTCCAATTTCAAACTTAATTGGTTTCAAATTTACTCTAATTAAAAGATAATTGTACAAATTACTCATTGAATAATTAATGTTTAACTATCTAATTAATGAGGTTTATGCAACCTCATCATAAAATGTAGTTATAACCAATCAAATTATGACACATCTTTGACCTCAAATTAATTACATTTATAACCAATTAAAATTAATTATTCATAATCACATATAGTCGGACTAAATTTGTGATAGTGCATCTCAACCATTAAAACTTGAGTTGATAATAACTTTCAATCTGGTGGTCCAATTAAGGCTTATGACCAGTCGATTTGATCATTACAACATCAAGATCATTTTAGTGAAATGAGATTAAGGATCTAATGGCCAAAATCAAGATGCATATTTTCAAGGCAAAATTACCCTTTTACCCTCCATGTGAGGTTAAATATGGGTTGCAAAATATGGTGTCAATAAAAATCCTACCAATCCTACCAAAACATCAATTTTTAATTTTTTTTTTAAGGAATAAATTTTTGGTTTTGATTAAACTTTAAGGGTTTTTATTTTTCTATGTTGTGATAGTATGACTTTTTATTTTTTATTTTTTATTTTTATAAAATTATGTTAACCTAAGCAAATGTTTTCTTATTTTTAGTTCATTTGTAATCAAAATGAAGAAATGTTTCATCATTTCTAAATGAATAATTTATATTGGTTTTGCTACATTTTAAGGTATAATGTTGTTAAATTTGTTTGATCAATATACTAATTTGTGTTATAATATTACTAAAATGTTTTTTTTATATATAATTTTATTAGTATGCTTGTATTTATATATTGATTGATTGATTTTTTTGAGCATGCTCTGTAATTGTTGTTGAGTGGTATAATTTGAATAATTGAGTATAAAGTTGTATCTTGATCTCTTTTGTAGCTCTAGTATACAAATATACAATGTCTATATAGATGATAAAATGGATGATGATGATTAAGACGATGATCATAAGAACCCTAGAATGAGCATTTTAATATGAAATAATTAAAATGAATAAATATTATAACATAAATGAAAAGATGTGGGAGTGAATATGGAAGATGAAGAGTTAGTGAAAATGTTTAATCTCACATTAAAAAGGAGAGAGACTATTTTATTCTTTTTAATTGTGGTGATTAATGGGCTAAAATATATTGTCTCAGATATTGGGCTAGATACTTGCGCAAGGGGGAGGTGAAAAGTGGGGATTTTTTAGAAAATAACCATCAAACCCAAACAATATCATTAGTTAGGCAAACTTTCAAACTAATTTCGTTTCTAACAATTTGAGTCCAAAGGACTCAATTTTCCTGTAGTTTTTTTCCTATTTTGCCAGCAGTTGAGGTGGACAAAAAGTCCATGTAAGCCAAAAACCGAGTTCAGACGACTCGATTTCTATGTATAAAAAACGAGTCCAACAAACTCTGTTTCTATACATAGAAATCGATTCCTCTAGACTCGGTTTCTATGTACAGAAACCGAGTTCATTGGACTCAGTTTTTATACGTAGAAATCGAGTCCTCTAAACTCGGTTTCTATGCATAAAAAACGAGTCCATTGGACTCGAGTTTCTAGTATCTTGTCCTATCCATAGCATCATTAGTCTTATCCCAGTCTCATCCCATGGCAGGCGGTCATGTGTACTGAGCTGGAAATCAAGTCCTTTGGAGTCGATTTCCAAGAATGGTTTCCACATATTTAAGTACAGCTAAGATATGCTTGTACATGGGACTGCCTACTGTATACTGCATCAACATCTGCTTGTGACTGGCAACCTGCAAGTACAAAAATACAATTAGTACATCTAACACAAAAATGGTGATACGCAACAAAAATTGAAAAGAAAGGTCGAAGCGATTACCATAATAAGAAGTGAAGTGGAAGTGTGGTCGACGAACCTCCAAGTCACCTTACCATACCAATTGAAGTATGGACGAGCAGGCGACATAGCACCCCGTAGTCATGCTCCATGACATAGAGATCGTGTTCGACTATTCCATACTTGGATATGGCCATAATGTTTGTTCCTCCAATTCACCTCTGTCTTCCCCCTCAGGTCTATGGCATAAAGGACGTCGTCAGTATCAACATATGGAGGGATTTCTTGTACCATCCCAAACTGACGAAGAACACGGTTCGGTGTATGTTTCTCTACTAGCCAAAAGCATACAAGCGGCACCCTCACCGTCCATACGTCCCTTCCTGCGACACTTAACGGAGGCAGGTGGGCTAAGTCATCTTGATATGGTTCCCACACCACCTAAAATAACCAAATAAAAGGGCAGCACATTATGCAATGTTTCATTATTTTAGACTATGAGCTATTTTACAAGCAGTAAATACAATAGTCATAAACAATAGAAGGAACACAATTTGGGTACCTGGTTGGGATGCATACAATCTAATAGCTGACAGTATCGAACCAAATAAATTTCTTGGGGGCTATTTTTCATGGTCATGACCCACACAGTCCTACAATTAAGAAAGAGAGAGTCAATACTTGAAATTGCGAATTTGAAGTAATCAACAACAATAATGATGGACAATTGTAAATATTACATACCACTAAGTTTATACCAAACAATGATTATGTAAACATATGATTAGTGGTGGAGCTAGAAATTAATAACACTTGTATTATACATCAATAATAACATATGACCTCAGTGGTTGTAAGACAATATATCTGGATTTCGTGAAAAATCCTATTGATTTCCAAAATTTGAGGAATCTCAAGGTTAAAATTCTATTTTCAAAGTCTAACAATGTGTCATGTTGTTTAAAATTATGGATCTATTTCCAATAGAGAGAATCGGTCAAGGAAAAGACTTGCTTAATGGACAGTGGAGAAGGTGCAAATGGTGGGCCATATGCATCATCTGGTTGGAGGTCCTCCTTCCTTAGGCACAAAAAAAGGGAGTCTGAACCATGCCAAATACTGAACCAGTAGTAAGGCCCCACCAATCTGACTGGCACCACTGTCAGTTGCCTTGCATAACTTTTTGCACCCTATCACCAGACTTGTCAGCAAAAATTGTGTCTGCTAGGAGTGCTAGAATATAACACCGTGCATATTGATGCACAACCGTCTCTGCTGCATCATTAGGCAACCCTTGGTCAATTTTTTCTAGTAGCTTGTTAATTAAGATCCTTTGTCCTTTAAGCACATTTTCATTAGGAGGAATTCCAAGCATACTCTGACATTCAACTGTCCATGTCAAGTCAGTTGATCCAACAATTGCCTCACCATCGATTGGAATCCTGAAAATAACGTCCACATCTTGTAATGTGATTGTTGTCTCACCACATGGCAGGTGGAAGGTGTGGGTTTCAGGTCGCCATCACTCAACCAAGGCCGTTATCAAGTTAGTATCAATCTCTCTACATAGAGTCCTATACAGCCCAATTAATCCAACTCTCTTGACAATGTCGAGGACGCGATCATCCACCACTATGGGGCATCGTTTTTGGAGCTTGTCATTATGACCACGGCATTTCAGTGCCCCCAGATCCTGCACATGATAGAACCATGGTGATTAGATGCAATATGCCATAACCTTTATATATGCGATTGTAGCTATTGATCCCAAAAAACAAAAATAAAGCTGTTATGAAGGGAAATTAAAATATCATCCCAAAAAAAAAAAAAGCAACAACGGGAGCAAAATAAAAGGATGCAATGCACTTGATACATTTGATAGAATGCTAGTGCACAGTGCAGAGCTATCAAACATTTACTAAATTGATAATTAATAACCAAATATTATTCATGTAATATTTAATTATAAAAAGACCCATTTGAAATTATTATCTTACAATTTTATATCATACAAACAATTGTATGATAATTTTTTTTCTCCTCTCAAAAAAAATAAAATAAAATAATTGACCACATATAGACAGCATTAATGGAGTTTTCAATGCTTAATTATCATTGGTCAGTGTTAGAACTTAAAACTTGGAAGGTTTTCAATGCTGGTTTTATTGTTGCTAGCTAGATTGAGAGCTTTTGTTTCAATTTTCTAAGTGGTGGTTAATATAATAATCTCAGAAGTAAATTTGGAAAAATGTTTTATGCTCGACTCTCTTGTCCCATACATACAAAAATTATATTAAAAGAGTTAATCTATTATAAGCACAATGCAATAAAATTTACAACTTTCTAAACACCGATTGCAAACATATAAAACCAAAATTTTCAAGAACAATTATGATAAAATATAATTAAACTAAATAAAAAAAAAAATCATCTGATACATTGTGTTTTTTTTTTTTCCCATTTCAGTTAATATTTTCTGCACTAGGAGATGAGTAGCAAAAAAAATAAATAAATAAAAATCAACCCCTCTCTGTCTTGCACTTTGTTGGCATCCTCATCTCGAAGGTCCATTGCGCATAGAGTCATCAATTCAAATCAAAACTTAGCCTCACAAGTCACAACACCTTCTCTTGGGCCCAACCTTGAAATCCAATACCACCTTTAAACCCAAAAACAATAAGACTAGCCCCACATTTGAAGCTCATACCAAAGCCCTTTTTGAAATAAAAAAAATCTCAGCCCACATCTAATTCTAGCCCAATTTGAAACTTCAAGTCCATTTACTTATAAACCTAGCAAGCCCACGTCTAATCTAACCCAACTGAAAACCTCTCAAATTTAGAGCCCAAGTCCAAAATTGAGAGAGGCTTATTTTGGGATCCATGAGAGGAAATGAACTTTATATAACCAGGTTCAATAGGGAAAATTAGGCTTTCCAATAGCAAAGAAGATTTTATACAATAAAAAGGAATTTGTTATGAAATTAGTATTTAAACAATTTTAGATGATTCTTGAAAGGCTGTCAAAATTTTTTTCAACAATGAATAGATAGGAGTTTTATTTTTTCATAAATTTGTTTAATCTTGAATCTTAGTATTTTTTTTCTTAATATAAAAAAAAAGTTCATACTTCATACATTGGCCCCCAAAGTTGAAATTTGGGTTCTAGTCTCTAATGAGTTGTTTGATTGTGGGGTATAAGATAATAGTTTTTTAGTCTCCTAACAAAAATCAAACCTAAGATGTTAATAGGTTGGATCAATTTTCTTAGCTTTGTTGGATATAAATTCATGGTTCTAGAAAGATATATGCATTTTGGGGTTAAGGGGCGTGATGTTAAGTTTTATTGGTATTTTAAATCAGGACAGAGTGGTGGAAATGTTGTAATTTCTTGGAGCCTATTGAGATATAATGAAAAGTGATGTATTTTTTTTTTCTTCGAAAATTGATGTAATTTCTTGTAATTCCAAGTAACTAGAGAGGATAAACAAGGTTGCAATCAATTTTTACAAGGCAAGTTTTGATGGTGCTATATTCAAAGATAAATAAGCAGCAGGGATCAAAGTGATTATTAGAGACTCGAAAGGAAGGGTTATTGGGGCCTTATCACAAGAAATCCTGCTACCACAAACAGTGGAGGAAGTTGAAGCTTTGGCTTGTCAATGTGCGATTATGTTTGCTATTGGGATTGGTTTATACGAAGTCATCTTTGAGTAGATGATGCCATGGTCATCATCGACCAAGTCCAGCAAAGAGAGCCATGTAAAGCTCATTTTCGAAATGGACAAATTTCACATCCAGATTTTCATAAATAGGGGGACAATATCTAAGCTATGTAGGGGATTAGAAATTTCGGGAAGTCTAAAATTTAGAATGTGATTGATAGATTAATTTGTTATGTGTTGATTTTTTCAGTTTTTACGGCAACTAATATGATAATTTATATAGAAAATAATATGATAATTTATATAGAAAATGAATTTTTTTTATTACATGAAAAATTGTGTTTATGCATGATTTTGCTGTGAAACGCTCTTTTTGGATATTTTTCTATATGTCTATAGTGAATTAAATAGTTTTTGTATGTTCATTAATGTTTAAGAATATGATGATATATTGAAGTTGATAATTTTGTATTTAATAGACTTATAAATTATGTTTATTATATCAATGTTACAAATCGGCCTTCTTAAATAAAAATTCATGGCCACGCTCTTGTTGTTACTCATGGGGGACCTATGTAATTTTGAAAGTGGAGTTGCAATCCCCTTAAGACTACACCTGAGTTTAGGTCAATCTCTTCAACTACAGTTAATAAGTATTGCTTGCACAACTACATAATAGCATTTATAAAACTCAACTAGCTACCTATAAAGCAATAACAACTATATCTCCCAAATCTCAAATCTTTACAAATTTTACTACAAAAAGCTTACACATTGTTGTGGAAACAAAATTAAGAAACTAAAATAACTTGGTGGCACTTCCACAACTACAATATAATAAATGAATATTTGAATTAGTTATTGTGATAGGTGACACAACAATTTTTAAGACTTAAAAATAGAATTTGTAAAATATCTAACATCACTTTTTCTTTTCTTTTTTTACACTTCTTAAAAGTTGAGATAAAAATATACGACTCACATGTTTTATTTTAAAATAAAAAATTAAGTTTTGGGTGCTATAATATGTTAGGGACCCTACATGGGAATGTTTCTAAAGCTAAACCAAAATAACTTGGAGCTGATAGATAGGTTTCTTTCGGGCCACAAAATTAATATCTTGTCTTTAAACAATATTCTTAGTTTCTCACTGTATAACGAGTACTTACAAAGACTAGGGATGAGGGATGTTAATTATTATATATGAGTCATCAACTTATGCATCCAACTCTAAGTAAAAAAGAATTATATCATGTATCGAGTATATATATCATCTCTCTCATAGCAAATAGGTCCCACTTTTATATATATCATCTCTCTCATAGCAACAGTCAACCAATCTAACTTAACCCAACTAATGGGCATGACTATGTATTCAAACCTAGTAATACCATTGACAAACTTAGTTTACAAATAGAAATATATAAAAAAAAAAAAAAAATCAACATAATGTAAAAGGATAAGAAGAGAATATTCAGCATGTGATCGGTTTTAATTTTACCTTGCCTTCCCAAACAGCGCACGATCTATGAGTTGTTAGAAACCTTAACACCGAATGCTCAATGGGACTAGGTTCGAACTCATCACGAATCTGAGCAGTAACAGCAGCCATACTGCACGAAGTTTAGGGAGTCAAGAGTAATATAAGCACATGTTGAACATAAATTGGCAAGGATCTCAATGTATAGCCTAATTTCTTGCATAAACAATAAGTATGACAATCAACCACAGAGAATAAAGATACATATAAAAAACTCAATATGCTGCCAAAAACTCAGTATGAGCTAATTAATTAAGCCTTCTATATTTTTTCATTATAAGCTTTGGGTCGGATGTAAAACAAAATGTAACCTTTTTTTTAAGGCAAGAAAAAGAAAATGTAACTTTGAGTTGAATTGGGATAATCCTAATTCTTTGGGATTTATAGTGTCGAATTGGTTTATTTTTAAGTGGTAATTTAGTATAATTTAATTTATTTCTACTGGTTTATTTTGTTTAAAATATAAGCAGAACAAAAATATAACTATCTAAGTTGGCAGGTTGTTAATAGTAGATAATAAAATAGTATTTAATGATGAACTCTTATGAGATTCAATAATAATATGCGAACTCAACAAGTGTGAAATTTGTTATAAAAAATGTTGTATCAATAACATTGCTCAATTTTATCACACAAGACAAGTTTCTCTATGCAAATTCCTAGAATTACACGAGGGTTCGAAGTTAAGGCACCCATCATATATATAATTTCTTCATTTGTGAAGAAATTAAGACACCCATCATAGAAAGAATCCCTATGGTTTGGTTTTTTTTTTTTTTTTTTTTCACATCTTGAAATTTGAAAATAACATTATTTTCAAAGAAAACAAAAATAGCCAGTGCACCTAACCCTCACTGATTGGGGTAGCAAAAAATCCATTTTAACCACACACTGAAGTAAACCAAATTGTACTTGGAATTAGACAACAAAGAAACAAATGACTCACAATTTTTAAGGCAATGGAAGAATTAAAATGTACAAACAAAATCTTTTAGCTTACACGGATTACATTTGACAGAATGAGAAATTTTTTGAATAAATAATACAAGTAAAGGCCAGCTAGATTTTATTAAAGCTCGAGCACATTTTATTAAAGGCCAGCTAGATGACCATAATCAAAATCCTACATATTTCTTGAATTGAACAAATCATCTCCTCACATAAATTTGGTTATACATAGTTACAAATGCTGAGTATCAGATATAGCAGCAAACTCTGCACCCCCCCAAAATCTATCAAGTACAATCAATGCATGCCAATCAACCATTACCAATAAACCCAAAAAAAAAGAGAGAGTCCTTACTTTTATGAGATAGTCGGAGCCAAACCACTGAGGGAGAAAGACTGAGCGAGGCGGAGACGGAGTGGAGGGGCTACGGCGATGGAGCGACAGAGTGAGAGGGGGCAACGGTGACGGAGCGAGAGGTGAGTGAGACTATGAGAGGGAATGAGAGTGAGACTGAGGAGATTGAGAGTGAGAGAGAGAGGCTGAGAGTGTACTGTGTGTTTTGAACGTTTTGTGTGTTTGAACTTAGTTTTTTTGGGTCTCAAACAAAAAAAAGGACTTTTTAGTGCGATGATTGACACGTGGTTAAAAGGAAAACGAGTACATTGTAATTGATTTCCTTTTAACCAACCCGAGTGCACTATATTCGATTTCTGGGCTTGCAAACCGAATCCAATTAACTCGGTTTCTTGGCCTACAAACTGAGTCCAATGAACTCGTTTTCTGGGCTTACAAACCAAGTCCAATGAACTCGATTTTTGGCCTACGTGGCCACCACTCTGGCCACCTCAGCTGCTGGCAAAATAGGAAACTCGAATATAGTATACTCGATTTTATAACCCAAAAATCGACTCTTCTGAACTCAATTTGTTAGAAACCAAATATGTTTGAAACGTTTCTTAACTAATGATATTGTTTGGGTTTTATTGTTATTTTCTAAAAAAATCCTGAAAAGTGGAGGTATACAAGTACTAAAAAAAATGCAATTTTGCACAATCTCGTCTGCTACTCATATCTAACAAAACACTTTAAACCGTCAGACATAGAGTTTCGTTAGTTCCTTATCAGACACAACAAATGCATTTTACACATACTTTCTTTTGTTCCATTCACTCTATCCCCTCTAAAGTAATAGCAACACTCTTCCTCTTCCAAAGTGAGATCAAAACTTGTATTACTAATTCAACCTCCTGCTTTGATATATAAAATATCAAACTAGTATTACTAATTCAACATAGATAATGTTGGATATATAAAATATCCAACATTATCTATGTTGATTCTTGATGTCTGATGATTTATTAGTTTATTGGTGTTCAGCTGTTTGCCTTCAATGGCATTACAAAACACTACTTTAGGAAAAATAATCAAAATTCCATTTTTGTTAGTGTGCAAAATTGTAATTGTCAACCTAGTTCCCTTTTGGTTAATTGTTTCTCTTTTCCTCAAGTCAATGAATTCCTTTGCTGATATTCTGCAACATCGAAAGCATAAAAGAAAACCCACAGTTTTCTCAGCTTATAAATTATAATATAATTTTCAAAGTTCCAATCCAAGGACCAGGTTAACTAAAGTACTACTCAATATGTTTGTAAAAGAAACTTAAAGCCCAGGGCTTGTCCAATCAAGTTTTCAGATTATTTTCCTGCCCCAAAAAGAAAAGAATGGAGAGTAACTATGAATTGGACCCAAAGAAAGGAATAATTTGCTTTAATTTGGTACCCCTTTCTCTCACCTTTTTCACTATAGGATGAAAGAGAAAAGGATTCTTTTAAGGATCCTCCTGCTTCCCCAAAGTGCCAAGAAACCTTTGGATTGGTTGAGAAAATCCTAAATATTTTTTATGAGAACTTCTTTTCCCATTGTTAAAGCTAAAATCAACAACTTTGCAAAAATCAGCAGTAATTAGGCAACCTTAATTGTTGCTTTATAAAAAAGCAAGATGGAATATATATATATATATACTCTTTCTTTTGCTATTCATAATGGCTGATTTTGTACTTCCCTATCACATTATGGATTCTACATATGTCAAAATAAAAATCATATTTCCCCATTGCTATATAATGTAAAAATTACATGCAAATTAATATATTTATTGCAGCTCAATTGCATCTTTGAACCTTTCCCATTGAAAGAGTCAAGGTACAACCCGAAGTGTCATCACTTGTTTAATGTAGTCATTAGTCTCAAATAGATGGAATCTCATGAACATGAGTCACATGAAAAGAGAGTTTTGTTTAAATGTGAAGAGAATTAATGAAATTGCCTAATGATGTTGTCCCTATTTATAGAGGAAGTAATGTGCCTTTTCATTGAAAGTTACAATTCTATGAGTTGTTTGCCCTTGGCCAAAGCTCCCTTATTTTGACAATAAAATAGTATAGCAATTAAATTAATTAAAACCCACTAAAAACTTATATTTTTGAATACCATAACTTTGCATTTAGTTATTTTTTGGAGCCTAGAGTTCTTTTTTTCATAAACTTCAAGCTTTATATATATATATATATATATTGGGGTATTATCTTGCAAATTACAACAATTGCCCTATCTAAAATTTCAATTCTTTAAAAAAATCACAATGGGATACTTTAGTAATTTGACTTAAACCGTGGTAAATGTGTAAGGAATAAGACAGTGACGTACTGAAGTCTAACTATATGATTTTGACTTTGACTTATAGTTAGAGTTCAGTTACTTCAGTACTTCACTGTTGTACATGCAAAGCAACTATACTTCCTTGAATCAGTATGGGACATGTTACAATAACAAAGCAGAATGAGTAATTTAACAGAATCCTTTAGTTTTCAAAAAAAAGAAAAATTACAAACTCATTTAATAATTATATCATATGAATGGGTAAATTTAGTCCAATTAATAAAGTTTTTCTTTTATTGTCAAATAAGAGGTTTATGATTAAATTTGGTTTAAAAAAAAAATACTACACATTAATATATTGAGCTAATAATAATAAATAACCATTGTAAAACAGATATTGTAAATTCAAATTGTATTCACTGGTTTTGCCACTTTCAGTGAGACTTTATAAAGTCCTCGTTATGTTTTTTTTCTTTCTTTTTTTCCATTCTTGTCCAAAAAGCATATTATGGTTTTTAATATTATTGGTTCATGGAATAAAGTTGAAGTGGGCCTCAAGCCCTCCAAAACTTTTTTTTTTTTTTAGGAAGTAAGCCCTCCAAAACTTCGTCGTGAAGAAAGTCAAGCTGATGCACATACCTGTTTTACCAAAGTGAACTCGAAATGTTTCTCCAAAAAAAAAAAAAAAAGAAAAAGAAAAAAAGAAGGTGAACTCTAGGAAGTACTTAACAATTTGTGGAGTTTTTAAACATTAATAAAATATTTTGTAAGTCTTTTTATGTAAGAATTATTTTTCAAAAATTCATTTTTCATTAGTTAATCGCATATTTAATAGCAATATTTTTTTAACGAAATTTGATAAAATACCTAAATTGAATAGTTTTGAAATTTAAAAAATTGCAATAAATATTAGTTAAATTTAGATGGTGCACTTTACATCTTAACCTTTCTTTTTCAAAAATAACAAAATAAATACACATTGGGTCATTAAGAAGTCACTTGTTAACAATTATTAACACAAGTAAAACTAGTTTTTTTTTTGTTTTTTGAATGTGTGCTCAATAATTATAAGTAGGGGCCTAGGTATATGCAACTGCTATTAAACCGAAATTAATTAGTGGGATACATCTGTCACCTACTCAGCTATTACACGTACACAGATTTCAACTCTAATAAAGACTGTTTCTTTTTTCTTTTTTCTTTTTTCTTTTTCTGAGAATCATTAATAAGAAATTAATTAATATAACTAAATCTATTTTTCATTAAACCAAATATAGTATGTATGTCCTTCTCAAATAAAAAATAGTACTAGTATGTAAAGGTTATTGTTTCTCCGAAAAAAAAAAAAAGAGTAAAGGTCATTAATGTGAACTTTACTAATGCTGGTATTTTTTTTTTAAGCAAAAATTTATTAATTTATAAATAAAAAAGGAAAAAAATAATAATTACATACTTCATTTAAAAAAAAATACTTCAAAAAAAAATTATAATTTATTTTTATAATAAAAAATAAATTTTAATTTTAATTTAAAAAAAAAAGACAATTTTCTTTGCATTATCTATAACCTCAAATCATGGAAAAAAATTTCTAGCAGTATACAAAAACCCAAAAATCTAGCGATCATTTGAAGGGAAGACCATTATTTTTGTTTCTTAACTTGCAAGAAAGCCTTTTTTTTTTTTTTTTTTTTGTATAGAAGGAAGACTAAAAACTTTTATTAAGAAAGAATAGCTAAATCAACTTGAAAATACAAAAAGTAATTGAGGTGGAGTATCCTCCGTCCATATTAAAAGTTTGGAATATTACTAGCATATTTAGCCAAATTATAAGCAACTGAGTTACCTTCTCTCTTTGCATGAGAGTAAAGTAATTGAACAAAACATTGGGAAAAGAACTTCACATCTTCAACCAGCAACCCGTGGGGGGCGAAAGAACCACCATCATCACACAACGCCTTTATAATGAGCAAAAAATCTCCTTCTAGCACAGCTTTGGTAAAACCCAACTTTGGAGTAAAGAACAGAGCCTTTGTTGATGCCATAACTTCAATTTCCTCACAAGTGTAGGCTTGAGGCAATTTTTGAGAGCAAGAGGCAATGGCTAAACCAGAGTTGTTCTCTGTTAGTTTTTTTTTTTAGTAGGTACATATACATTGCTTAATCGTTTTCAAAACTTTATGAACAAATTAGCAATCAATAATTTAAATAAAAAAATAAACTCTAAAATACAAAATTCATATACCCAAATAATGGTTATTTAAAAAAAAAAAAAATCTAGAGACACAAAGAATTTCACAATTCACTAATGTGACAAGTTATGATTGGTGCAACATCTCTTTTATATTAATGAACTATTGACTGAACTTTTAATACACTGATAAGCCTTACCATTCAATTCCATACTCGACAAAACTCATCTTATTTGGAGCTACCCAATTTCAAAAACATAAATGCAACAGTTGGTTTAATCTACAGTCTGTTGGCAATGGCACCAATAAAACCTTGATGAGATTGGATTGAGTATCAAGTTTCCTCTATGGAATTTTAATAAACTTTACCTCTTTAAAGAGTTTTGCCCAATACCTTGCTTTCTTAGTTATCATCACATCGTCAATCCTCTCCTCGACTCCATTCTGTGTGGTGTTGTCCCTCGCACTTCCATCTCTAACGTGATTTAAATGAAATATTATAATCTCTATTAGCTTGCTTGCTAGTTAGTTGTATTGATGAAACAATCCACGAATATGACCAATCAAGTCATCATTTTAGCCTTAACAAAGACACTCTACAATCCTCCCGTTCATTCGTTATCAATAATTTGAATTCATTCGACTCTAATATGGTCAAGTCAAGTCGGATGATAAATTACCGTTAAACCCGAGCCCAGCCCGCTCGTAATCACATTTATACCAGGATCATAACATAAAAACTCAACAATTTTTATTAAAAAAAAGTGAAATATTTATAGTTTCCTCTAAAAAATAAATAAAAAATAAAAAATCCCCAAAGCATAAAAAAAAAAAAGAAAAAAAAAAGAGAAAAATATCTCAATTATATAGTTTCCTCTTTCTTTCATACTTCTCTCCGAATATATCTCTCTCTAGTTTTTTCTCTTCTTATTCTCTTCCTCTTCCTTTTTCTCCCTATATATATATATATACACATACACAGCACTTTAGCTCTCTTCTTTTATGTTATACACAATTCTTTCTTCAAAACTCTCTCTCTTTCTTTCTCTCTCTATTTCTATCTCTCTATCTATTCGATCCTAATCAAAAACCCTAAAATTCCCAATCTTGAAATTTCAAGAAAATTCTCGCTCTCTTTCTTCAAATTCCATCGGATTTCTATTTGTACGATCCGATCATTGTGAATACTTCAACTCAAAACCCTACCTTTTCATCATCTTGTCCTGTTTGTGCGATCGATTCTCGGGTTATTAGGGGAATTGATCGGTTTCTACAAAGGCTTTGGAGCCGTGAAATGCTTTTGATTCAAAGATGAAGTTGAAAAGAAGGAGAGCATTGGAAGTGGTTAGTGTTTTTTTTTTTCACCAAATTCAAAACTGTTATTCGATTTTTGCTTATTTATATAAATATATGCGCTTTTATGATGAATTTTTTTTTTTCTCGGAAATTTTTAATTTTTAGTTGTGTGTGTTTTTTCTGTGATATTGGAAGTACAATGAGTGTGTTTGTATTGGGGTTTAGGCGAATTTGATTGTTTTGTGTTGCTCTGGGACTGATTTGGATGGACTAAAGATTTGTTCTTTTATTGATTTTTTTATGGCCATGCCTTGTTTGGTTGCTGAGAAAGTCCTGGAAACGAACTTTGAAACTGATGTCTTTTATTTATTTATTTATTTTATTATTATTATTTTTTTAAGTTTGATTTATTGTTGGGGTGTGCGAGTTTGAAAATGTTCAGTTTATTGAGCTTAAAGACTCTACTGCTTCAGTGAGAGTTTTGATTACATGGGGTTCAGTTGTTTCAAACTTTGTACTTTATGAGAAGCCCATTAGAGCTTTGATGTTTATAACCATGATTTTTGGGTCATTTAGTTGTTTAAGTTGAAAGGAGTCTTTTCCTGTCATCACTTGAATAGTTTCTGATTATTGCTTGTTGCGGAGGTAGGAATGTTATTTGATGGAGTAAGTACATGGTCCCAAGAAATATGAAACTGCCAAGCCAAAAAAAGAGAGAGCAAAAAAAAAAAAACATGAAACTAATCCTTTGTATGGTTGCTTAGAAGTTGTGGGAATATGGGATGAGAATGTTTTGATTGCTAATCTGCTACTGCTACATGACATCTCTCTTTTTTCTTTGTTGGGGGGCGGGGGGAATGCTTAATGACATATAAATAGGAAAAAAAAAAGAGGTGAAATGGGCGTTAGTGCAAACTGAAATCAAGAGAACCTAATTTGTGTAGAAATGTAAAATTTTCTTATATCAGGATAAATATGATGCTTGATTTATTTTTTTAGTTTTAGATATAAATTAATTATGTTACACAGAGCAGGATTTAGAAAAAAAGAAAAGAAAAGAAGTAGGGTTGTTCATGCTTATATAAGAGTTAAATAAGGAATTTGTCATTCATATGTTATCAGTAATTGATAATAGGAAAGCCTTTTAGGATCTCTGGCAGTGAAATTTATTAGCTTTTGATATTGGAAAATCCTTTTAGGAGCTCTGTCCGTGGAAGTTTCATGCCTTTAGCTTTTGATATTGTAGACCCATTTTAGGTGTTAGGTGAGGTTTAGCTCAGGAGTATGTACTTCACAAATTTATCTTCTGTACAATTCATCTGTTTTTGATCTCTAATTTGCGATGTGTTTATCTTATTAGTGAGATACAAATACGTTATCCAGTAGTGTTGTGACAACTGCACATTAAATTACTATTTTTCTCTGTTGTTTGTTTCAGCCTCCAAAAATTAGATCATTCATCGACAGTGTCACTGCGGTTCCACTCGAGAATGTAGAAGAACCCCTCAAAGGTTTTGTTTGGGAGTTTGATAAGGTGCTTTTTTTTTTTCTTTTTTTTTTCCACCTTACTCTTTTTAATGTTATGATTGCTGTTATGCAGTTTGATTTATGTTTATCTTGGTGGTGCAGGGGGATTTTCATCACTGGGTGGATCTTTTTAATCATTTTGACTCATTTTTTGAGAAACACATAAAATTGAGGAAGGATTTGCAGATTGAAGATGATTTTCTGGACTCTGATCCTCCCTTCCCAAGAGAAGCTGTAATTCAAATTCTCCGTGTTATAAGAATAATTTTGGAGAATTGTACAAATAAGCACTTTTATAGTTCTTATGAGGTACGCTTAAATTTCTGTTTTAGAAGTATTTTTGCAATTTCTTTTTTAGTCACATTCATGTAAATTAGTATGTCTTGCTTCATGTAAATTTAAGTTGAAGTTCTCTTCTTCTTTCTTATCTTTCCTTAAAATCTTCACTTTTGGTTTGTATGAAATTGCAGCAGCATCTTTCGTTACTGCTTGCTTCCACCGATCCGGATGTCATTGAGGCTTGCCTGCAGACCTTGGCTGCTTTTTTGAAGAAAACAATTGGCAAGTACTCCATTAGAGATACTTCCCTGAATTCAAAGTTATTTGCTCTTGCACAAGGTTGGGGGGGAAAGGAAGAGGGACTTGGATTAATTGCAACTGCTGGACAGGATAGTTGTGACCCAATTGCCTATGAGTTGGGTTGCACACTGCATTTTGAATTCTATGCTTCCAGTGATTTGTCATCTGAACAACCTGCTGCAGAGTATTCGCCCCAAGGCTTACAAATCATCCATTTACCTGACATCAATACTCGTCTAGAGACTGATCTAGAGCTTTTGAGTAATTTAGTTGCAGAATACAAAGTACCCACCAGTTTAAGATATTCTTTATTGACAAGATTGCGGTTTGCAAGGGCATTTGGCTCTTTAGCTTCTCGGCAGCAGTATACCTGCATTCGTCTGTATGCCTTCATAGTTCTTGTTCAAGCAAGCGGTGATGCAGATGACCTAGTTTCTTTCTTCAACTCTGAGCCTGAGTTTGTCAATGAGCTGGTATCTTTATTGAGCTATGAAGATGCAGTTCCTGAGAAAATTCGAATTCTATGTTTGCTTTCTTTGGTTGCTCTTTGTCAAGATAGGTCTCGCCAGCCTTCTGTCTTGACTGCCGTCACATCTGGTGGTCACCGTGGCATTCTGTCCAGCCTCATGCAGAAGGCCATTGATTCTGTCATTAGTGATGCCTCAAAGTGGTCAGTGGTTTTTGCTGAGGCTCTGTTATCTCTTGTCACTGTTTTGGTCTCATCATCGTCAGGTTGCTCTGCCATGCGTGAAGCAGGATTCATCCCTACACTTCTACCTCTCCTTAAAGATACAAATCCACAACACTTGCATTTGGTAAGCACAGCTGTGCATATTCTAGAAGCATTTTTGGATTACAGTAATCCAGCCGTTGCTTTATTCAGAGACTTGGGTGGTTTAGATGATACCATCTTTCGTTTGAAGGTGGAGGTTTCACATATAGAAAATGGTTCAAGGCAACAAGGTGAAAGTTCTAACAGTGGTGGGAAGGGAAAGCAAGTTGTTGCAAGCACCTCCAGTGAGCTAGATGACATGCAGCCTCTATATTCGGAAGCATTAGTTTCGCATCACCGGCGATTGCTGATGAAAGCTTTACTGCGTGCTATATCCCTTGGAACTTATGCCCCTGGAAATACTGCACGTATCTATGGCTCTGAGGAGAGTTTGTTACCGTATTGCTTATGTGTAATTTTTAGAAGGGCAAAAGATTTTGGTGGTGGGGTGTTTTCACTTGCAGCTACTGTCATGAGTGATCTGATTCACAAAGATCCCACTTGTTTTCCTGTCTTGGATGCAGCTGGTCTTCCTTCTGCCTTCTTGGATGCTATAATGGATGGTGTTCTCTGCTCTGCTGAAGCCATAGCATGCATACCTCAATGTTTGGATGCTTTGTGCTTAAACACTAATGGCCTTCAGGCTGTCAAAGATCGAAATGCTTTGAAATGCTTTGTGAGAATATTTACTTCAAGAACGTATTTGCGTGCCCTTACTACCGATACCTCCTTGTCTAGCGGACTAGATGAACTAATGCGCCATGCTTCCTCATTGCGTGGGCCTGGAGTGGATATGTTGATTGAGATCTTAAATACCATTTTGAGAATTGGATCTGGGATTGATGCTTCTTACTTGTCCACTGATCCTTTGTGCTCTTCTACTCCTGTTCCCATGGAAACTGATGGTGAAGAGAGGAACCTGGTCCTCTCTGATGATAGGGAAGCATTGAAGATGGAAAATTCAGAGCAGACCACTGAGCCATCCGCTGATTCCTCAATAGTTAATTTAGAGTCATTCCTCCCTGAGTGCGTGGCCAATACTGGTCGGCTTCTTGAAACAATTCTTCAGAATGCTGACACATGTCGTATATTTGTAGAGAAGAAGGGCATTGAAGCTGTTCTGCAGTTGTTTACTTTGCCTTTAATGCCTCTTTCTGCATCAGTTGGTCAGAGTATCTCTGTTGCCTTTAAGAATTTCTCGCCACAGCATTCTGCTGCTCTTGCTCGGGCAGTATGTTTATTTCTGAGAGAGCATCTAAAGTTAACGAATGAACTCTTAGCTTCAGTTGGAGGCACTCAGCTTGCTGTGGTTGAATCTGCCCTGCAAACAAAGGTTTTGAGATATCTTTCAAGTCTTGAAGGTATTCTGTCTCTATCTAATTTTTTATTGAAGGGGACTACTAGTGTGGTCTCGGAGCTTGGCACTGCAGATGCGGATGTATTGAAAGATCTTGGGAGCACATACAGGGAAATAATCTGGCAAATTTCTTTATGTAATGATTCCAAGGTAGATGAGAAGAAAAATGCTGATCAAGAACCTGAGAGTTCAGAGGCAGCCCCATCTAATGCTGCTGGTAGAGAAAGCGATGATGATGCAAATATTCCAGTGGTGAGATATATGAACCCTGTTTCTGTCAGGAATGGTTCCCAGTCCTTGTGGGCTGGAGACCGGGAGTTTCTGTCTGTAGTTCGTTCTGGTGAAGGTTTGCACCGTCGTAGTCGACATGGGTTGACACGCATACGGGGAAGGACAGGTCGGCACCTGGAGGCTTTAAACATTGATAATGAAGTTCCATCTAATGTACCGGAGACATCTTCCCAGGATTTGAAAAAGAAAAGTCCTGATGTTCTTGCTTCAGAGATTCTTAATAAGCTGGCTTCTACGTTGCGCTCTTTCTTCACAGCTCTTGTCAAGGGATTCACGTTACCAAACCGTCGTAGAGCTGACACAGGGTCATTGAGTTCAGCTTCGAAGACCCTTGGAACTGGCCTAGCTAAAGTATTTCTTGATGCTCTTAGTTTCTCTGGGCATTCTACTTCTGCTGTGCTCTCAGTAAAGTGTCGATATCTAGGAAAGGTAGTAGAGGACATGGCATCACTAACATTTGACAGCCGGCGACGTACTTGTTATACTGCAATGGTTAATAATTTTTATGTTCATGGTACCTTTAAGGAGCTACTGACAAC
The DNA here is from genome assembly GCA_030445155.1 of Quercus variabilis. Taxonomy (NCBI): domain Eukaryota; kingdom Viridiplantae; phylum Streptophyta; class Magnoliopsida; order Fagales; family Fagaceae; genus Quercus; species Quercus variabilis. The sequence continues at coordinate 4,686,989 of CP129452.1, read as the reverse complement.
ATTTGAAGCCACTAGTCAGTTGTTGTGGACACTACCATACTCTATCCCAACATCAGGTATTGATCATGAAAAGACAGGTGAAGGAAGTAAATTGTCACACAATACATGGCTGCTCGATACATTACAGAGCTATTGCCGTGTGCTTGAGTATTTTGTTAATTCTTCTTTACTTCTATCTCCAACCTCTGCATCCCAAGCGCAGCTTCTTGTGCAGCCAGTTGCAGTTGGTCTTTCAATTGGGCTATTTCCAGTTCCTAGGGACCCGGAAGTCTTTGTTCGTATGCTGCAATCTCAGGTTCTTGATGTGATACTTCCTGTCTGGAACCACCCAATGTTTCCCAATTGTAGTCTGGGATTCATTGCTTCCATTCTTTCACTTGTTACACATGTATACTCTGGTGTTGGAGATGTGAAACGAAATCGTAGTGGCATTGCGGGTACCACAAACCAGAGATTCATGCCCCCACCTCCTGATGAAGGTACTATTGCTACCATTGTTGAAATGGGTTTTACAAGGGCTAGAGCAGAGGAAGCACTGAGAAGAGTGGAAACAAATAGCGTTGAAATGGCCATGGAATGGCTGTTTAGTCATGCTGATGATCCTGTACAGGAGGATGATGAATTAGCTCGGGCACTTGCTCTGTCACTGGGAAGTTCAACAGAAACATCTAAAGTTGATAATGTTGACAAGTCCATGGATGTCCTTACAGAAGATGGGCAGACGAAGGCACCCCCTGTTGATGATATTCTTGCCGCGTCAGTTAAACTGTTTCAGATCATTGATACTATGGCATTCCCATTGACAGATTTGTTTGTTACTCTTTGCAATCGGAACAAAGGAGAAGACCGTCCAAGAGTGACATCTTACCTTATTCAGCAGCTAAAGCTTTGCCCATTGGATTTTTCAAAGGATACCAGTGCATTGAGTATATTATCACATATTATAGCATTAATTCTCTTTGAGGATGGAAGTACACGAGAAATTGCTGCAGAGAATGGTATTGTATCCGCTGCGATAGATATTTTGACTAACTTTAAGGCTAGAAATGAATCAGGGAATGAGCTTTTGGTCCCAAAATGCATTAGTTCTTTACTTCTTATCTTGGATAACATGCTGCAGTCCAGGCCCAAAATTTTTTCTGAGAGTACAGATGGAACTCCAGCAGGGTCTCTGCTGGACTCTTCTGGAGAACATGCTTCCTTGTCAGTTCCTGCATCAGTTCAAGAGAAAAAATCAGCTTCAGATGCTCAAGAAAAAGAATCTGGTTCAGCATTTGAAAAAATATTGGGGAAATCTACTGGTTATTTGACTTCTGAAGAGTCTCGCAAGTTGCTGTTAGTTGCTTGTGACTTGATAAAATTGCACGTCCCTGCTATGATCATGCAGGCTGTTCTGCAATTGTGTGCGCGCTTGACAAAAACACATTCGCTAGCTTTGCAGTTCCTTGAAAATGGAGGCTTGGCTGCTCTTTTTAGTCTCCCAAGAAGTTGTTTTTTCCCTGGATATGACACTGTTGCATCTACTATTGTCCGGCATCTCCTTGAGGATCCTCAGACACTGCAAACAGCTATGGAATTGGAGATACGACAAACTTTGAGTGGAAACCGGCATGCTGGGCGTGTTTCTGCACGAACTTTTTTGACATCAATGGCACCTGTTATCTCTAGGGATCCTGTGGTTTTCATGAAAGCAGCTGGTGCTGTTTGCCAGTTGGAGACATCTGGAGGTAGGACTTTTGTTGTGTTATCAAAGGAGAAAGAGAAGGAGAAGGACAAATCAAAGGCATCTGGTGTTGAAGCTGGATTATCTTCCAATGAATGTGTCCGTATTTCTGAAAATAAAACACATGATGGATCAGGTAAATGCTCTAAAGGCCACAAAAAGATCCCTGCTAATCTCACTCAAGTAATAGATCAGCTTCTTGATATAGTCTTAAAATACCCTTCTCCAAAAATCCTGGAAGTTGGTGCAAATAATTCCATGGAGGTTGATGAACCTGCAACCAAGGTTAAGGGTAAATCGAAGGTTGATGAGACAATGAAATCAGAATCTGAATCTGAAAGGTCTGCGGGGCTTGCAAAGGTGACCTTTGTTCTGAAGTTATTAAGTGATGTTCTTCTGATGTATGTACATGCAGTTGGGGTTATTCTTAAGCGGGATCTGGAAATGTGTCAACTCCGGGGATCCAACCCTCCAGATAGTCCTGGAAATGGTGTTGGAATACTTCATCATATTTTACATCGGCTGCTTCCACTCTCTACTGATAAATCTGCAGGACCTGATGAATGGAGAGGCAAGTTGTCTGAAAAGGCTTCATGGTTTGTGGTAGTACTGTGTGGCCGTTCTGGTGAAGGTCGTAGACGAGTAGTTAATGAACTTGTGAAAGCCTTATCCTCGTTTTCAAACTTGGAGAGCAATTCCACTAAGAACATATTGCTGCCAGATAAGAAGGTTTTTGCTTTTGTTGATTTGGTGTACTCTATTTTGTCAAAAAATTCGTCATCCAGCAACTTACCTGGTGGTTCTGGGTGCTCACCAGACATAGCAAAAAGCATGATAGATGGAGGAATGGTTCAGTGCCTGACTGGCATTCTTCAAGTGATTGATTTGGACCATCCTGATGCCCCAAAAATTGTGAATCTCATACTCAAGGCATTGGAAATTTTAACAAGGGCTGCTAATGCTAGTGATCAAATTTTTAAATCTGATGGAATGAACAAGAAAAAAACCATGGGGCTAAGTGGAAGACCTGATGACCAGTTAAATGCACCATCAGCTGTTCAGACTGTGGAGCATGATCAGAATACAGCTGGACAAGAGGAAGTCAGAGATGTGGTGGAAAATGAACAACAGAATCAAAGTACCTCTCAGGGTGAAGGTAATCAGGATGCAAATACTAATGAGCCTGTGGAGCAAGATATGAGAATAGATGTGGAGGAGACGATGGCTACAAATCCACCTATGGAGATTGGGATGGATTTTATGCGTGAAGAGATGGAAGAGGGTGGTGTTTTACACAACACTGACCAAATTGAGATGAATTTTCATGTTGAGAATAGGGCAGATGATGATATGGGTGATGAAGATGATGACATGGGTGATGATGGTGAGGATGATGAGGATGATGATGAAGGGGAGGATGAGGATGAGGATATAGCAGAAGATGGTGGTGGCATGATGTCTTTAGCTGATACAGATGTGGAAGACCATGATGACACAGGCTTGGGAGATGACTATAATGATGAGATGATTGATGAAGAGGATGATGATTTTCATGAGAATCGTGTCATAGAGGTAAGATGGAGGGAAGCCCTTGATGGGTTAGATCATTTGCAGGTACTTGGTCAACCTGGGGCTACAGGTGGTCTAATTGATGTTGCAGCTGAACCTTTTGAAGGAGTTAATGTGGATGACCTTTTTGGTCTTCGCAGGCCTTTAGGTTTTGAACGCCGTCGTCAGACAGGTAGGTCTTCCTTTGAGCGATCTGTAGCGGAAGTAAATGGTTTTCAACATCCTCTCCTTTTAAGACCATCCCAGTCAGGGGATCTGGTCTCAATGTGGTCATCAGGTGGGAATTCATCCAGAGATGTAGAAGCTTTGTCATCTGGGAGTTTTGATGTATCTCATTTCTACATGTTTGATGCTCCTGTTCTTCCGTTTGATAATGTACCAAGCAGTCTCTTTGGTGACCGGTTGGGTGGTGCAGCACCCCCTCCATTGACTGATTATTCTGTAGGCATGGACTCCTTGCAGTTACCTGGACGAAGAGGGCCTAGTGATGGTCGGTGGACTGATGATGGTCAGCCACAAGCTACTGCTCAAGCTGCTGCTATTGCACAGGCTATAGAGGAACAGTTCATTTCTCAATTGCGCAGTATTGCTCCTGTGAACAGTCCTAATGAAAGGCAGTCCCAAAATTCAGGAGTGCCAGAGAAACAACCAGATGCCCCTCCATCTGCTGACAGTCCAGTAGTAGCAGTGGATGGTGCTAACACCAATAGTCATCAAAGTGAAGGGCAGCCTCAAGAAAATGGTGATGAAATCACACATCAGCAAGTTAACCCTACTGTTGAGAGTGTAACTTCTGGAGAACAAGTTAATCCAGAATCCATTCTTGAACATGCAGGCGAACTTTTACAGGCACATGAACCTATGTTAATCCAACCATTTTCACTGAACACTACGCCAAATGTGCATGATAGCATGGAAATTGCTGAAGGAAATGACACTGCTGATGTGCAGGTGGGGACAATGGCAGAGTTTGTCAATTCATCTACAGACTTTCATGCTGATCTACAATATGATGGGGGTTCTGAAGCAGATGCGAGTCTCCATGATGTTCCAGTTCAGGCCACAGGTTGCGAAGGATCTTCAAGAACAGATGATCAGGCCAGTACTCATGGTCTGGCAGTTTCTGGTTCACAGATGCTTAATTCAGATGATTGTCCTGCTTCTTCTGTTCGTGCAAGTGTTGATGTTGATATGAATACAATTGATGCTGAAGGAAATCAATCTGAGCAACCTGTGCCTGCATCCGAAGATGGTACAGATGACCCATCATCAGGGCAAAACACACTGCTTGCTCTGGACAATAATCAGGCTGAGCAGACTAGTGTGAGTAGTGAGGTGCCTGGCAATAATGCTATTGATCCCACCTTCTTGGAAGCACTACCTGAAGATCTTCGAGCAGAAGTGCTAGCTTCCCAGCAAGCTCAGTCTGTTCAACCTCCAACTTATGCACCGCCTTCGGCAGAAGATATTGACCCAGAGTTTTTAGCTGCTCTTCCTCCAGATATTCAGGCAGAAGTTTTGGCCCAACAAAGAGCTCAGAGGGTTGCACAACAGGCTGAAGGACAACCAGTTGACATGGACAATGCTTCAATCATTGCTACTTTTCCTGCTGATTTGCGTGAAGAGGTTTGGATCTACAACTTTCCTTCTCATTATAGACTTGTGATATGTATTTGTCCTTTTCTATTGAATTTTAATAACCCTTATCTTTTGCTTCTGTTTTCAGGTACTTCTGACTTCATCAGAAGCAGTTCTGTCTGCGTTGCCCTCTCCATTACTTGCTGAAGCCCAAATGCTAAGGGACCGAGCAATGAGTCATTATCAGGCTCGCAGTCTTTTTGGAAGCAGCCACAGGCTGAATAATCGGAGGAATGGGTTGGGTTTCGACCGACAGACGGTGATGGACAGGGGTGTGGGAGTTACAATAGGCCGGAGGGCAGCTTCTGCGTTTTCAGATGGCTTGAACGTGAAGGAAATTGAAGGCGAGCCACTTTTGGATGCAAATGCATTGAAAGCTTTAGTTCGGCTCCTACGAGTAGCACAGGTATGCCATGTTCCATTCTTGGGTTGTTTGGGTAAATATTATTTCTAGTTGGGAAGTTTTTGTGTATCTTTAGCAAGTAGTAGTTATAGATTGTGTGATAGTTGAAAATAAATTATAGTTCTTTTATACAAAGGAAATGGTGTCAGCACCTACATTGGAAGTTGGTTTGTCAAATCAACAAAGCTTAAATGAATGTGTAAAAGGAATTACGAATTTCTGTTGTGATTAGGTTGGACTTTGAACTGATGATCTGGACTTCATATATCAATTCTTATCCTGGACAAATCCGAATGCAAAATTTTGTATAGAAAGAATTTAAAATTGTTCCAGATTTAGTATGTTTATATATCTCAATTTTTGAAGAAAATTTATTACTTTTGGAATTCTTTAAAAATTTGACCGAGTAAAGATGATTACAAAATTTTCCTGGCAATTAGATGTATTTGTGTGTGCTGTGGTATCTAGCTAATTGTTTTCTTTTATTGGGTTAGCCCCTTGGCAAGGGCCTCTTGCAGAGACTCCTGTTAAACCTTTGTGCACATAGTGTCACAAGGGCAATTCTAGTTCGTCTTTTGCTTGATATGATCAAGCCTGAGGCTGAAGGTGCAGTCAGTGGATTGGCAACAATTAACACCCAGAGGCTTTATGGTTGTCAATCAAATGTTGTCTATGGTCGATCGCAGTTGTTAGATGGTAAGACTTTCATCTGATGTCACTAGAACTATCATCTTATGTTTTTAACTTATTAATTTTTTTAATTATTAAAGCTATCTCAACTTTTTACCTTAACAGGTCTCCCTCCACTGGTCTTGCGTCGAATTTTTGAGATTTTGACATTTTTGGCTACTAATCATACTGCTGTTGCCAATATGTTGTTCTACTTTGATCCCTCACTTGTTCCTGAGCCTCTAAGTCCAATATGTATGGAAAATAAGAAGGATAAAGGGAAAGAGAAGATTGTGGAAGGAGGACTTTCACCAAAACTTTTGGGAAACTCTCCGGATGGGGATGTTCCATTGATACTGTTCCTGAAGCTTTTAAATCGACCACTTTTTCTTCGCAGCAATGCTCACCTTGAGCAGGTTGGACTGATTTCCTGGTCAAGTGATTTCAAACATCTTAGTTTGCAATCTTAGGCTTTTGAATATATATATATATATATAGACATAGCTTGTTCCATAGTCTTTTTATTAATTTTAGTATCCTGGAGTCCATCTTGCTTTGATTTTATATAGTAGATTTCTTTATTTTTCTAAATGCTGCAGGTTATGGGTCTGCTGCAAGTAGTTGTTTATACTGCAGCATCAAAATTAGATTACCAGCCTCAATCTGAACATGCAACAGCAAATGCCTCAGATTTGTCAGTGAATGAAGCTTCTGCTGATGTCCAAAGAGATCCTCCCATATCGGAACCAGAGTCTAAGAAAGAGGATAAATGTGCTGGTGCTGACTCATCCTCTTCAGATGGAAAGAAGAGCGTAGATACATATAATACTTTTTCTCAATTGCCACAATCAGAATTGCGCAATCTGTGTAGCATTCTTGGTCGTGAGGGGTACGATGCTCTGATTTTCATTTCTGGATGGTTTAGATGTTCTCTTAATTTTTATTACCTTGTAGCCTTTACAATTTATTTTGATGTCCTGTCAATCCTTTGTTATTTGTGTTTCACTTTATGTATGTATCCACTTGATGTCCTCTTCTCTTTTCCTTCTGTTAAAAGAGTGACTAACCTTCCTCATTAACTTATTTAGGCTTTCAGATAAAGTTTATATGCTTGCCAGTGAGGTGTTGAAGAAGTTGGCCTCAGTTGTTTCATCCCATCGAAAGTTCTTTACATCAGAGCTTTCTGAATTAGCCGATGGGTTGGGCTGTTCAGCTGTTGAAGAGCTTGTCACTCTGCGGAAAACGCACATGCTAGGTTTGAGTGCTGGTTCCATGGCTGGTGCAGCAATCCTACGCGTTCTACAAGCACTTAGCTCACTCACTTCACGTAGCATTAATGAGGGTGCAGGACTAGAGAGTGATGGGGAGCAGGAGGAGCAAGCTATTATGAAAAAGCTGAATATCGCACTTGACCCCTTGTGGGAAGAATTGAGTGAGTGTATAAGTGTGACTGAGACACAGCTGGGTCAAAGCTCCTTCTCTCAGACCGTGTTAAATATAAATGTTGGGGAACACGTCCAGGGGAACTCTTCATCTCCTCTTCCTCCTGGAACCCAGAGACTCTTGCCTTTCATTGAGGCTTTCTTTGTTTTGTGTGAAAAGCTACAAGCAAACCAATCCATCACACAGCAAGATCAGGCCAATATTACTGCAAGAGAAGTTAAAGAATCTGCTGGGAGTTCATCATCTTTCATCATTAAGTGCAGTGTAGAATCTCAAAAGAAGCTTGATGGTGCCGTCACATTTACAAGGTTTGCGGAGAAGCATCGCCGGCTTTTGAATGCTTTTATTAGACAGAATCCAGGTTTATTAGAGAAATCACTTTCTATGCTGCTGAAGGCACCAAGGCTGATTGATTTTGACAATAAGAAAGCATATTTCCGATCAAAAATTAGGCAGCAGCATGAGCAGCATCTCTCTGGTCCACTGCGGATAAGTGTTAGGAGGGCTTATGTCTTGGAGGACTCATACAATCAGTTACGGATGCGTCCGTATCAGGACCTGAAGGGTCGGCTGAATGTGCAATTTCAAGGTGAAGAGGGTATTGATGCCGGAGGTCTGACAAGAGAATGGTATCAATTACTGTCAAGGGTTATATTTGACAAGGGAGCATTACTTTTTACTACTGTGGGAAATAATGCTACGTTCCAACCAAACCCCAATTCTGTCTTCCAGACAGAACATCTTTCCTACTTCAAGTTTGTGGGCCGTGTGGTAATTTTTTTGGGAGCCAGTTTTAAATTTGAATTTTTTTTTTTTTCATTCATTAATGTACCATAATTTTTCTGCTTCCAAGGGTTCCTATATTTTTCTTTGATCCTTCGTGCAGGTTGCCAAGGCACTGTTTGATGGGCAGCTTTTGGATGTTTATTTTACTCGATCATTCTACAAGCACATACTTGGTGTAAAGGTGACTTACCATGATATAGAGGCAGTTGATCCTGATTACTACAAGAATTTAAAGTGGATGTTGGAGGTCAGCGGGTTCATCTACTTAAAGTCTCGTGTCTTTTCTTCTTATATTTTTTGACCTTTGTGGTTATAATGACTTTTTGCTATGTTTTTTTACTATTGTTTTATATGGAGTCTTGCTTTGTCTCATTTTCTATATTTTTCCTATTTCAGAATGATGTGAGTGAAATTCCTGATCTGACGTTTAGCATGGATGCGGATGAGGAAAAGCTCATTCTGTATGAGAAAAATGAGGTATGTAATTTACGAGTTATGATCTGTAACTTAAATGGTATTAAATTTGGCTATTCTTCAAGCTGATTTTGTAAAATTTTCAGGACTTATGATCTGATTTTCTTATGAAAAATAAGTTTTAAAGTTTTTATCAAGTTGTCTAATATATTTGTTCTGGTTCTCCCCCTGGAAAAGGTTACTGATTATGAGCTTAAGCCTGGAGGAAGAAATATTAGGGTTACAGAAGAAACAAAACATGAGTATGTTGATCTTGTTGCTGAACATATCTTGACCAATGCCATCCGTCCTCAAATCAATTCCTTTTTAGAAGGCTTCAACGAATTGGTACCACGAGACCTGATTTCTATTTTTAATGATAAGGAGCTTGAGCTACTTATAAGTGGACTTCCAGAAATTGATTGTAAGTTGGCTTTCCTTTGCAGTTATTTCTGCATTGTGCTTGTGGTTTACTTAACAAGTTTTTGGTTGGTGTTATTGCTTTCGCAGTGGATGATTTGAAGGCCAATGCCGAGTATACTGGCTATACAGCAGCATCTAGTGTTATCCAATGGTTTTGGGAGGTTGTCACTGCTTTCAACAAGGAAGACATGGCAAGACTGCTGCAATTTGTCACTGGAACATCAAAGGTAATGTGGTGCAGTGTACATAAAATGGTAATTTAATATGCAATGTAATATGAATTGACTTGTATATTTTGCAGATTTTTTATTTTCTTTTATGCCCTCTTTGCTGCCACTTCTTCCGGCTTCTTTTGTTTTCCTTTCAAATTTTACAAAAAGACTCTTTTGCACAAACGTTAGAAGTCATTGACTACTAAGTGGTTATGTTATGCTTGCTATGTGTCCTTTGCCAGTCTTCATCTGATGCTTTGTTTTGCTGCTGTTTTTCTGATGTTGATCTTACTTTCTTGTGGAAAATGGCACAGGCAGAAGTTTGATTATTTTAGTTAATTAGATATTGGTTTTTTGTTTTTGTTTTGGGGTAATGCATGTTACTATGGTTGTTTCCTCATCTAAGTGTTACGTTTTGGCATGGAAGTAGTGGTTAGGTTATAGGAGAAGCTGATGTCTTGCTGCTGGTCATGATGTATTCTGCTTCTTTATCTAAAATGCTTCATGTGGATGCATGGCTTTTAATAAAATAGTTGGTTATCTGAATCAATTAGTTGGGGCAAGGGTTTAAGCTGGTTTGGGGTTTTTGTTTAACTAGAGCAGCTCATGTATCTACATTATTTTTGTTGGTAGGTTGAATTATATGTTTTGACATGAAGCCATTATTTATTTTTGACTTTTCAGGTTCCTTTGGAGGGTTTTAAAGCTTTGCAAGGTATATCTGGTCCTCAACGGTTTCAGATTCATAAGGCGTATGGAGCTCCTGACCGTTTGCCCTCAGCTCATACATGGTCTGTATTAAGATATATGTGCACCATTCATTTTATTTTATTTTTCAGCCAGATGGTTGCGTAGAATTAAATTTTCTGCTTTTAGGACTTAAACTAACCATTCACTCCCCACCCCACAAAATGCTTCAGCTTTAATCAACTTGACCTTCCTGAGTATACCTCCAAGGAACAGCTTCAAGAACGTTTGCTGCTTGCTATCCACGAAGCCAGCGAAGGGTTTGGCTTTGGTTGACCTGAGTTTAATGTGATATTGTGGCCCCAGCAATGCCAGCAACCTACCTTTAGAGTTGCCATTACATGTCAGTTCTCTTTTTCATTTTATTTATTGTATAGAATTGCTTATTGATCCTCTGCTGTACTTCTGTTTTATTTATCAAAAAAATATCTTTTTGGTATAATAAGCAAGGCATGTTTTCTGTAGGATTCCTATAGCTCTTTTAATATTGGACATTTGCGGTCATAGGGAATATATCCATGCAAGACACCTTTTTTGCCCTGACAGGCAAGAATATTTTATTTTCAACATATTTTGGGCTTGATTAGATCTAGAAAGGAATTGAGTGTTAGGGTGGGAGGGTTATTAGATTGCTTGGGAAACGAAGCTATTCCCATAAGAATTATGTTTTCTTTACTTTATCTAGTTCTGTTTGACAACAAAGTGGTTGAAAATGCTAGTTTCTTTCATGTATGGGTGTGCATGTCTGTCTGTGTCACTGGTCCATATTAAATGTTGTATATTTGTTGCTAAACCTTTTCTTTTAATGCCATCTCCTCTGTGGTGCCAGATAAAAGGCTTATTGGCCCAAGTCGACAAGAATAAAAAAGTAGGACTTGGACCGCGAAAAGTTTCTTGAAAGCATTTTTGTTTCAAGCATTTTTGTTCCATTGAGGCTGGCATTCGGTGCTTCTATCAACCTATATATTCAACAGATGATGATTATGCTTTTAAGGATTGGTGGGCTCCTCAGTTACAGTTGGCTAGGAAAATGTTGTTTTTTTTTTTTTCTATAAAATTCTTGCCATGAAAACGAGTATTGGGGGAGTGTACAAATGTAATAGATAAATATTTCATTGTTCATATTAGGTTTTTTTCTTGGGTTAATTTTTACATTATTTAGCATTGAGCTTTATCCCTAGCTGCCTTATATTTTAGTTTCTGTAACTACATAGTAGTTGGTAATAAGCTAGGAAATGTATATCTATGGCACCAATTGTAGGCAAATTTTTCTTTTGTTTCTTTAAATGGTAAATTATATCTTCTCAACTTGTTTGTTCGTAACAAGTTAAATATTTAAAAAGCATGGAGGGGTTTAACTTCAGACACATTAGTAAATTTCTTTTGCATTTGTGAAAGCCCTTTTACATCTCACCAGTGTATACTGAATTATGAGCATGTGTTGATCTCGTATCTTAAGAATGTGATTGTGAAGAGTGTCTGTGCAATCAGTGAGATTTTGAAACAAGGAAAGAAGCTAAAAAAAAAAAAAAAGAGAAGAGAAAATGACAACTACTAGAGGAGAGCGCATCTCCATCTTTATTCTTTTCCGGAAAAGAAGTAAATAGCCTTTGACCCCATGAATTTGCTCTGCTAATTCTCCCTGCCACTATCAGTATAAGTTCCCGTTTGATATCAAACAACCAAGTAGCTGGCTTGAGTAACCATTGCAGCCTTCTCTGAAGTCTGAACTAATAATCTCTACTTCAAGAGATTGACTCAGCATTTCAGAATCATACTAGGATGCAAGATTGACTCAGCATTAATCATTATTTAGGCCCTCCAAGACATATTTATTTTTATATCCGCATAGCCCACAAGGTTATAACCCCAGTCAGAAAAATCCCTGACCTCTTATTTTCTCAAACTGATCATGAAGATATCCGTCCTCAAACTGATCGAATTGTATCAAGTAATGTAATACAAGAAGAATGATAATATGAAGTTCATGGTAAACACTGGCACACAACTTTTATGCCAAAAGCGGTCTTATTAACATTACAACTTGCATTAAAAATCTCGACGTCTCTAACAAAAACATTCAATATTCAAATCTTCCTATCTCTAATTATTGATATATAAAACCTACTGCAGTTAGTTGTGGTTTCTAAGTCACTAAGAATTGCTTGATTTACCAGATTGCAATATTCATGACCTTCCGTATTATATTGATTGCCAAAAAAAAAAAAAAAAAAGACGAAGAAGAAGCATTTGTACCTATTATTTGGTTTAAATTTTATTTTCATTTTCCAAATTTCATAAGTTAGAATTTTTTCCCAAAAATTTTACAAGGCATCAATTTCATTCTTCCTTATATCCATTGATAAAGAAATTGCACGTGTGGAAATTGGACTAGAATAAATTTAGTAATAAATAGACAATTATGAAATTGATGCTTTTCATTTCTTTTTAAACTGTAGTTTTTTAAATTTAATGAATTAAAATTGAATGTATACCAAAATTTAGGTTTTGTGGACTAAACTCCTATGCGAACCAAATTTTCAGAGTAAAAAAAAAGTATTCAAGTAAGAAAACAAAATCTAAACAGTAGATCTCATTATTTGTGAACTCACATATTTCAATATACAAAGATCTAAAGAAGATTTTTTGTAGGTAGGTGGAAGCAGACACACTACATGTTATAATATAAACTTACCTGTTAAATGGTTGATGAGATTGCCAAAGTTAGCTCTCTCGCTCACTCTCTCATATAACTTTTATAATAATTTGTTTGGTTCGGTTAATTTAATTTTGAGAACTAGTTTGTTTTATTTGGGAGGGTGTAAAATAGGGTTATTAAACATTTACATTGGTGTAGTGAATAAATTTTGAAAAAAAAAATCCAGTGTCCCTTAAAAATAAAAATTGAATTTAATGAAAAATATTAACAAATACTGTAACTTCAATTTTTGAACAAATGCGAATATCTGAAAAATTATTTGAGGAAGAGCAGGTGATTGAGTTCTTCATCACTTTTAGATCTTTTTCTCGTACCATATGTGTCATAACCTCATTCCAATTATATAGATGATTTTTTTTTTTTTTAGAAATTAGTGGGATTGATCTTGGGCCTATAAATGAACCAAACTGCTTAAGAATAGCTCAAGCTCAGATCAAAAAAAGAGTTTTTATTTTTTATTTATTTTTTTATATATTTGTTTATTTTATAAATAGGAAAAATTACAATTTATCTACCTATAATTTGGTCAAAATTTAAGTTACTTTGGTTTGAAATTTGACACTTTACACACCTAAAGTTAGCTTAGTTAGAGTTCTATAAACCACCATTGTTAAAAACATGGCTAAAAATGTAATTTTATTCCACTTTTATGTCTCTCTCATCCAAAAATGTAAAAATACAAGATCAAATAAGATAAAAAATAATCCAATGGAACACTTGCATTATGATATTTCAAACCACAAGTAGACAATTAAAATTTTGGTTAAACATCAGGTGGAGAAAGTGTTAAATTTCAAATAATAAATAAACAATTTAAATTTCAGCCAAACCATAGGGAGGTAAGCTGTAATTTGCCCTAATCAAGCTCGAGCCCAAGTTTAAGCTTGATTATTAAACGAATTAAGCTCTAACATAATAATGTGCTCTTAAACAACTCGTCAACATAAGACTTGATTTAATTATATATAATATGATATTTTTATACGTATATTTGTCTAAAAATATGTTTATAAAGGCTTTGTTAAGAATATTGTGTTTATAGATTTTTTTTTTTTTTTTTGGGTTGTTGATAGAATGTGCTTGTAGACTTCAGATTGAATTGTGGTATAAGTTTGTGTAAAAATATGTTTATTTATGGATACCCATTACCTAGGCCCAAATGAGGTAACGATGAAATTCTTACATTTTCATTATTCCTATGATTCCAGAGCAACAGCGATGTTGAGGAAAAGCCGGCGATTGAGTTCTTCGTCAGCCACAATTTCTCTAGTTTCCCTACAAAGCATGAAACTTTAGACCCTTTTCTCATATGGGTGTCTCTAGTTCTGCCAATACACACACTTCTAGCTGCAAAAACACAGCTCCGCCACACACAGTAATGGCTATGAATATGATTAGGAAGAGCCAGTGATGCCTATAAGTTTCCCACAAAGTTTTAAACTTTAGACCCTTTTCTCACATGGGTGTCTCTAGTTTTACCAAAGAAAACAATATACACACTTCTAGCAGGCCACAACATAGCTCTGCTGAACCTACAGTAATGTGTTTTATTTCTTTATCAGCCAAAATTTCTCTGATTTTACACCGAGTATCAAAATTTAGAGCCTTTTCTCACATGGGGTTCTCTAGTTTTGCCAGAGAAAGGAATACATGCAATTCTCGTAGCCTAAATGAAGCTCTGCAGAACATACAAACCGCTGGTATGCCTCTCTCTTCATGTGTGTTTGAATATATGTACATATATATGCCTTTTATTTATTGTAAATTTTTGGATTTTGGGACCAATAGGTGCAGAAATGGAAAAGAGCATATACACACTTCTCACTATAGACCGTTGGGAGTCACTCAACCACATGGAATATAGGTTGGCTTCACTTAGACCAGTTCATGGGAGGCTGGCCTTGAAATTCCTCAACTGGGTTATCAAGCAACCTGGTTTGGAACTCAATCATCTTACCCATATACTTTGCATTACAACCCATGTACTTGTTAGAGCTAGAATGTACGACTCTGCCAAATCAATTTTGAGGCACTTATCACAAATGGGTATTGGGACTAATTCAGTTTTTGGTGCTGTTATGGACACTTACCCTCTTTGTAATTCAAATCCTGCAGTTTTTGACCTTCTAATTAGGGTTTATATTAGAGAAAGGATGGTTAGAGATGCTGTAGAAACTTTCTATTTGATGGGGTTTCGGGGATTTAGGCCATCGGTTTTTACGTGTAATATGATTCTAGCTTCAATGGTGAAAGATAGGAGAGCCGGGTTGGTTTGGTCTTTTTTCAAGGAAATGCTTGGAAGGAAGGTTTGTCCTAATATTGCTACTTTTAATATATTAATAAATGCCTTATGTGTGGAAGGGAAGCTAAAGAAAGCCAGTTATCTGTTAAGAAAGATGGAAGATAGTGGTTACATTCCAACTATAGTTACTTATAATACTTTGCTCAATTGGTATTGCAAGAAGGGACGATACAAAGCGGCACTTGAGCTCATTGAGTATATGGGATCTAAGGGTATTGAAGCAGATGTTTGTACATATAATATGTTTATTGATGATTTGTGTAGAAACAACAGGAGTGCAAAAGGTTATTTACTGCTAAAAAAGATGAGGAAAAAGATGGTATTTCCTAATGAAGTGACTTATAATACTTTGATTAATGGGTTTGTTAAGGAGGGAAAGATTGGAGTTGCTACTCGGCTTTTGGATGAGATGATACTACTTAATCTTTCACTGAACTGTATTACTTACAATGCTTTGGTCGATGGGCAGTGTAAAAAGGGTAGTTTTGAGGAAGCATTTAGACTTCTGGATATGATGGAAGCAGAGGGATTGCAGCCTAATGATGTCAGTTATGGGACTCTTTTAAATGGGCTGTGCAAGCATGCCAATTTTGAATTAGCAAGAAGTGTTCTAGAGAGAATGAGGATGAAGGGGATGGAGGTTAATTGTATTTCTTACACTGCAATGATTGATGGATTATGCAAAAATGGGTTGCTTAATGAAGCTGTGCAGTTGCTCAATAAGATGTCCACGGAATGTGTCGATCCTGATGTTTTCACATTTTCAGTGCTCATAAATGGATTTTGCAGAGTGGGGAAGATAAAAAATGCAAAGGAGATATTATGTAAAATTTATAAAGCTGGACTTCTACCAAACAATATCATATACTCAACATTAGTCTATAATTTTTGCAAGATGGGAAATATTACAGAGGCATTGAGAGTCTATGCAGCTATGAATATCAGTGGCTGTGATGTGGACCATTTCACATGTAACATGTTGGTTACTTCTTTATGTGGGGTTGGAAAAGTTGTAGAGGCAGAAGATTTTATGCATCACATGAGTAGGGTAGGCCTTGGTCCTAACTCTGTCACTTTTGATTGTATCATAGATGGCTATGGAAATTTGGGTGACGGGTTAAAAGCATTTTCTATTTTTGATGAAATGAATAGATTAGGTCATCACCCAAGTCCTTTTACATATGGGAGTTTACTGAAAGGACTATGCAAGGGGGGAAATCTGGGGGAGGCAAAGAAATTTTTGAATAAACTCTATCACATTCCTTCTGCTGTAGATACTGTTCTCTACAATACAATACTTGCTGAGACGTGTAAATTGGGGAATTTGCCGGAGGCAGTGGTCCTTCTTGATGAGATGGTCCAGAATGGTGTGCTGCCTGATAGTTATACTTACACTATTATTCTTTCTGGGTTATGCAGGAAAGGAAAATTGGTTGCTGCTATCTTGTTGTTGGGGAAATTGATGGAAAAAGAAACTTTATCTCCAAATATGGTATCATATACCTGTTTGGTTGATGGCCTTTTTAAGGTCGGGCAATCAAAGGCAGCATTGTATCTTTATGAAGAGATGGAGAACAAAGGCCTGAACCCTGACACTGTTGCACTTAATGCAATTTTAGATGGATACTCAAGGATGGGGAAACTGGTGCAAGCAAATAATCTTTATTCTACTATGAGGAGCAAAAGTTTGTGTCCTAGCTTGGCTACATATAATATTCTCTTGCATGGGTATTCAAAGAAACATAATTTGGTAGCATGCTCTAGGTTTTTCAGTATTATGATGAGGACAGGTTTTCTGCCTGACAAATTAACTTGGCATTCTCTTATTTTTGGACTTTGTGAGTCTGGTATGTTGGATGTTGGTATCAAAATGCTGAAAAAAATGACAATGGAAGGTGTTATAGCTGATCAGTTTACATTTAACATGCTTATTGCCAAGTGTTGTGAAACTGGGGAGATGTCAAAGGCCTTTGATCTGGTTAATATTATGAATTTTTTTGGTGTATGTTCAGATGTAAATACCCAAAATGCCATCTTAAATGGACTGGTTAGAACTACATCTTTCCGGGAATCTCATATTCTTTTGCATGACATGTTAGAAAAGGGTTTCATTCCGAAGTGTACACAATATATCACTCTAATCAATGGTATGTGTAGAGTGGGAGATATACAAGGAGCATTCAAGCTGAAAGATGAGATGGAAGCACTGGGTATCAGTTCCCGTGATGTTGCTGAGAGTGCTATGGTTAGAGGGCTTGCACGAGGTGGGAAAATTGAAGAAGCCATGCTGGTTTTTAATTGCATGCTTCAGATGCGACTCATTCCAACTACTGCAACTTTTACATCTTTGATGCACATTTTGTGCAAGGATGCAAACCTTAAGCAGGCTCTAAAGTTGAAGGGCATTATGGAACGTTGCGGTCTGAAGCTTGATGTTGCTGCTTATAATGTTCTCATTTCAGGTCTTTGTGCTAATGGTGATGGTGTGGTTGCATTTGAACTTTATGAAGAGATGAAACAAATAGGTCTCTGGCCCAACACCACCACCTATGCTGTTCTCATTGAAGCCATTTCAGCAGAAAATAATATTATCAAGGGTGAAATGCTCTTGAGGGACTTGCAGGAAAGGGGATGGATATCTTGGGATTGGGATGGAAGCACCCAACAATTAAATGAGGGATTGATAATTGCCATGGAAAAAATAAGTTCATTGAGGAAAAATAGAAGGAAGCCGAAAATAAGTAGGAAAACAATTTAATTTGATTGGGTTCACAAAACATAAATCCCAATTCTTCTGGACTTGTGGCAGATGAGACTGACACTGGACTTCCTTTATGATGGCAGTTGTGGTACTCATGAACAGATGAACTGCTACTTTTTTTCAATAATGTCCGTTATCATGTGGTTCATATGGAGGTGCCTGGAAGGGACACAGATTTCGTCTGAAAAACAGAAAGAATAACGACTATATGGTTTTATTCCTCGTTATTCACTTTTTGAGTTTGACCGAGACGGGCTTTCAGGAACAATAACAAAAGGATATCTCGGTATCTGATCTTCTACTTGGAAATTCATCCAGTGACCTCATGGTTGCCAAAGAAGCCCCAAGAAGCATCAAACATTTCCAATGAGACCCATGGAGCAATTCTTAGATAGCAAGCACTAGCTCCCGCGAAGCATAAAGATTGATCAATGTCCATATTGCAAACCCAACAAAAAAACCACCACAACACCACAGCAGCCACGATGTGGTTCAACCACGAACCCAATGATGGAGACGGCCTTCTGGGCATGTCAGCTAACTGCCTGTCAGATATTCAACTACTCACTTGTCCGCTTCCAATTTGAAAAGTCATGCCACTTTTTCAGGGAGCCTCTGAATGTGTCCTTCCTTCTCAATGCCCATGCATCCAATGCTTGCATTTCTCTCTTGTACCAAGGTACACTGACTACTTACTTTAGCATAGCTGCACCTAAAAAATTATAATTTTACCTCCTTTTCTCTCCCTTCCTGTCAATGTAGCCAATTCCGCTTGAGGTTATAAATCCAAGATGGAATCTTGATGCATAAGATGTGATTCAAATATGTTGTGTCCTTCAGTTTTGTTCCTCATTTAATTTTTTAACCAATTATACATTTTCTGTTCTGTTTAGGTGATACACTCTGCGCATCATGCTTGGACATCATTGGAATTACCAAACCCTGGGGTTGATGGCATGGAAGGTTTTACTCTTTGATGTGTTGATGCTGGGTTTTGAAGTGTATAGACAAGAAGTAAGACATTAGATCAACATTCTGAGCTGGTCTTGTTATGCCAACATGAGTTGCATTGCATTCAGTGCAAGTCCATTTTCTTTCTTCTTCTTCTTCTTCTTCTTCTTTTTTTCAATAAATGTGTGTGTGTGTGTAGGGACTGTAGTCCTTTAATTTCTTTGATATTTGAAGCCTTAGGGGTCCCACATTGGTAAGGATCTGGATTTCCTGGTTGATGTGGACTGTGGAGAAAAAATTTATAATGAAGTTTTGGCCCCATCACCTTTGTTATATAGTGTGGAATAAAAGGACGGTTAGAATTCAAGGGTCCTACCAAAAACAATCATATATCAAAAGGTTTTCTTTTTTCTGGTTCTTTTTAACTTTTAGAGCAACTTTCAGAAGGAAACTACAACTTGTTTGTAGTCATATCAGAGCAAACAACTAATAACGTTTGTCCGTATTTTAATCATTTGAATTAGCAGGAGTACTGTATTTGTAGGGAACCTTTGGTATACAGCCAACCTGTATGCTCCATTGGGAGACTCCCATGTATAATCTTGTTTCCTCCCATTTCTTTGATATTGGTATGCTAAGTTATTAAAATGTTTGGATAATTCAATTTGGAGAAACATGAATTTTGTTATTGACAAGCTATAATTCATCTTGATAGACCGTAAAAATGTAATCAGTTATCTTGTTCTGTGTTCTTTGGGTCTAACTTTTTCTCTTATTCCAAGCTCCACTTACATTATTACCATTTGCTCCTAATCAATTAACTTCTGACAGAGTATGTTGCACTCAGAAAGCCTAAAACACAACAATCATTTTTGTGAGCAATGAACTACAAAACAATCATTTTAGTTCTCCATGTGGGGGTAATTTGCTGATGGCCAGTTGCAGTAAGAGCTTTTGTTGATACTCAGACACGATATGATTAAACTTATTTCCAAAGGTATCTATCAGATTTTATGTGAAGAAATGTGGGTATGATTTCATTTTTGTTATGAAAGTATATTCTTTCTCATCTACAGGTTTCCTTCTTTATTCCCACATTTAGATATATCTTGATAAGTCCTCTTAGTTTTAGATTTGTTTCTCACAAATACCGCCAAAAACAGAACTAGAAGATGGAGCCTCACAGCAGGGGGTGTCAAGCAATAAGGGCACATCTCTTCACATGCTGCTTGAGAGAATCATTTTTTTTTTTTTTTTTTTTTGGGTGGGGGGTGGTCAGGATTTTGAGTGAACTCTGTCATCTGGTCTACTGCTTGGAAGATCAGGACAAAAAATCAGTGGCACATGGTGACCAATATGTAAGTTAATCTCACACAGAAAACACATTATTTGTCTATGGACAAAATTTAGATGCAGTTCATTAGGTATTGTACTTGAAGATTCCCAATTAAATTCAACACATGACTGCATTGACCAATGCAACGCAAACAACATTATTTTTTTGAAGCACAATTTAATTCAATGTACCTATATTTGAATATAATTGGAGAATCTAAGTTACAATACCTAAAGAATTGGACCTAAGTATCACCCTTTGTCAGTATAGATTTTTTCCTGGTAAATGATTTTTTTTTTCCTTCTTTCCCCAGGTCATGATTTTGGGAAGGCCGGATTACTCAACAATAAAGAAAGCAGCCCAACAAAGGTGGATGAAGCAACTTGTTTATGAAACAAGTTGGCCTGTGTGGGAACCATAATGGTAGTGGTGTGTCTAAAATTTATTATAGTGTGCCTCAATATTTCTCTTTAATCTGTACCCTATAGTGGAGGCATGAACTAGGCCGTCATAAAAATTTGTCGAGGGACTACCATTTTACAAAAATATAATGCATTGTTATTGCGTGGCAGACAGAATCTAACAATTTTATCAGACTATTATTGACTTCACAATTATAATTTATAGTATAACCATGATTGGAGCTCCTGTAATTGTTGTCATGTGTCGTGCCTTGTGCTCATAAGCCAGATTCTTTTCTTGATTTTCTCATTTATAAGTTTCTTGGAATTTTACAAACTAAATAAAAATTGAGTTTCCTTATTTTACATTCAAGCTATACCTCTTGATTATGATTTTGAGAGCTTATAACTTGTTCTTGCAAGTCTTGCCGTTTGGATGGCAAATTATTTTTGCTGAAAATTAGCAAAATTACAGTTATACCTAGAAAAAGTGAGATTTTAAAATGTTGAACATGAGTAAATAATTGATAAAATGAAAAGAAACAAAGTTAAACTAAGTTCACTATAGATGAGTTTTGGACAAAAAAAAATATAGCCTTTGGTAGCCCCCTATCTAGATGAGTAATAAAACTAACCAAAACCTAAGACCATCAGCAAGAACTCAATGCAATCCCAATTACATAAACAAAGAAGCAATGTCTATTCTTGTTGTGGCATCTATACTCGGGGTAATTTGTAGAGTAACATTATTGTTAGCAACTATTTTTTTAGTTTGCATGTTTTGGAAACATTTTATCAAACTAACGTCTTGAGTGTTAAAGGGTCGAGATTAGTGACGAAAATTGAGTCTTTCAGACTTGAGTTCAAATCCGACGTGGAAGAAAAAAGACACATGGAAATTGAGTTTGTAAAACTTGAGTTCCACAAAAAGGAGAAGAAGAACAAAGAAGGAAACCCAGTAGAACAAAGAAGATAAACCTAGTAGAAGAAAACTAGCAGAGCAAAGAAGAAGAAACCCAGCAGAGCAAAGAAGAAGAAACCCAGAACATCACAAACCCCCATGAAATTTTTTTCAAAAACCAAGAAAAAAAAAAAAAAAAACCCAACCTTAACAATGAAGTTGTGGACTGATTCGGCATGGGATTGTCAACTGTTGCCCAAATCGATCAAAAATTAAACAACAAGGGCCTCGAATAAACAGGTCCCAAAACGAAGAAAAAGCTTGGTAGAAGATGAACCAATTAAAGATGAAGAAGAAGAAAAAACCCTAGGAAAATGAAAAAACCCAGAACGAAGAAATGCAAGCGAACGATATTTCTTAATGAAGTAACTTGAGTCTTAGAAACTCGAGTTCCACATGGATTTTTTCTTCCACCTCATTTTGGAACTTGAGTTTTATAGACTTGAGTTTTACATTGAACTCGAGTTTCAAAAACTCGAGATGCTAGTTTGTTAAATAGTTTTGCAAACTTGACAACTAACTAAAATATTTCAAAATTAATGATAAATGTAAATTTTTTTTATCTATACTCTATAGTATTAAATTTAATGATATGTTTAAAACGGAGAGAGATGAAAGAGGATAAATGAAAAGTGTCATAAAAAAGAAAAGAAAAGGCAGGAATGTACTAATGCATGGAGTTGTAATATATGGTTAAGTGATAGATTCTTCATCTCCACCAATCTTTGAGGTCAATATGCTCAGTTGTCTCTAATAACATTCTTGTTCTGTTTTAGTGTTCATTTTGTATGGCTTAATTTTGTAGTTTATTTAGCTTATTTTTGAAAGTAAGATTCATGTGAAACTAAATAAGTGATAAAAAATGAATAGTGATACTTTTAAAAAACTGTACCTAGTGATTCAATAAAACCAAATTAACATATTTTAGGCTTAAACAAATATATACTTATTTTTAAGGGACCAAATATATACTTAAAAGGACAAATCCAAGCCAATCCCCTTTTTTTATTCGAAATTATTTCCATTTAGATTCTATCTATATAGTCTCAATGTCTCATATGTTTACTTATTTTTGGTTTAAGTATAGGATTTGTAAGCCTAAACCATCACACCATGTACTTTCAAATCTTTTTTTTTTTTTTCTTTCTTTCTTTTGGGTAATCATCTCTCTTTTAATTGAATTGACTGTTACCTCTACCCACAAATCTTTCATGGACCCTTGGTGAGGAAGTAACGTGAGTCACTTGCCAAGCTAGACACTTGTAAAAACAAATGTGAAAAATGCACACCAAGGTCATTGTCACTCCTGAATCTTTTTCCCCCCTTAGATAAAGAGCAACAAATGCCACATGCCCACATGCTTATGGAGGATAATATTTGTCTTAAGATCAGTATTAGCCATAAAAAGAAAAAGAAAAGAAGTGCAAGATAAAAAATAAGTGAGAGATTGATAGAAAATTTATATGACTGGAACTGGATACATTAATTTTCCAGCATTAGCAAGGGAGAGTTGTGAGAATATATATATATATATATATATATATATATATATTGGCAAAGCATAGGTAAAGAATTCGAGTCTGATTAGTCCATCGAGGATTAGCAACTGATCCTATGATTTTGGGACTGAAGTTTTTTTGTTGTAGGTAAATGAATTTGACCTTTGGAACTAAACACCAGAAACATTGGTGAATGCGATTTTTTTTTGTTTTTGTTTTTAAGTGAAATACAAGGTTGTCATTTCATATTTACGGCATAACTTATTAATGAACATGGACATTTCTTATGATGACTTGGGTATAATCTAAGTCAATGTAAAAGCATCTAGACTTAGAAAAGCAAAATATCTAAAGAGAATCAAGAAAAGAAGAGAGTCGTTTAAAAAAAAAAAAAGGAGAGAGAAAATGTAGGTTCATGGATCTTCTTGCTTTATTTTGAAGGAGGATGAAAAAAGCGAGGAAGAATAAAGAAAAGAAAGGAAAGAATAGATGTCATTTTCAATTTTAAGTATTTGATAGAAATAATGAAAAGTGGAAAGATATAGAAGGAGGCATCTTGCATTAAATTCTTATTAATATCTTTGCTTGAAATTATTTTTGATAAATTAGAAGAGTACAATTATTATACTAACCTTTTTTTAGGGTAAGATTTAGGTACAATACTTACGTGTCTTTAAGTTCCCTTTTTAAGATTCTACCATATGGATTTTTTCTCATAAAATGGAAGTGTATTTTTTTGTTAAGTAGCCATACAACTGAATCCAAAGAAGGAAACATAAAGAATAATACCTAAAGTACTGTACCCAAACTTTGTTCTTTTTTTTAATAGGAAATTATTATCCCACTTAAACATAACATTTTTTGTTGTCTTTTTCCCCTCCCATTTTGAGATGATCTCAAGGGACAAGCCC
Source organism: Quercus variabilis (assembly GCA_030445155.1). Classification (NCBI taxonomy): domain Eukaryota; kingdom Viridiplantae; phylum Streptophyta; class Magnoliopsida; order Fagales; family Fagaceae; genus Quercus; species Quercus variabilis. The sequence goes on along the minus strand of CP129452.1, from coordinate 4,663,082 downwards.
TATGTTAGACGTATAGTGGTAAACAATCTTTTTTCTTTTCTCACTTTTCTATCTTTACTTTCCTTTCACACTTTCTTCTGTCTTTCAACTTTTCCTCTCTACCAAAAATGCACAATCAATCTCAATCTACATACTGTGATAGGTACAATATTTAAGCAGATTATCAAAAAAGGTTACAATATTTATGCATTACAATATCATATTGATAGATCTAGAAATTAGTGTCTTTTTTTTTAATCTAACACTTATTTAGTATATTTTTATTTAAGTTGAAGGTGCTAAATTGGTAAAGGAATTAATTAGAGCCTAAGTTTATAAACTATTCTCGAAATTAATATTTGTGAGGTTGCATTGGTTTCGTATTCCTAAAGCCTAGTTTTAAAGAGAGAAGTATGTACAAAGGCTACTTTGCTAGCTGTCATGACAAATTAGGTAGTAAGAGAAGGACTTGGTTTAGTGGCCTTTCTCATTCTACAAATTGACTTATTATTATTATTATTATTATTTTGAGAATACAAATTGATTTATCATTGGTTTACAATTATACTATGTGTAACATCTCTAGTCCTTATTATAAAATTTTGGTTTTAAATTGCAAGGAGTTGCTTTCTAACAATTGAAATGTTGAAGTTTAAGCACATATATTGGGAAGCTACAAGCTAGCTAATATTCTATCCAACTTTTTCAACCTTTTTGTGTCTATGACAAATTGACAATTGCCCCCACTCAAATCTTTGTGTCATGGCTTCTATCTCATTACATAAGTTGGAATAGCTGGGAGTTTGAAGCAACTTAATACATTGAATGGAATATACGGAGACGCTGCTTTGATTAATACCTCTTTACCCCATTTATATCAATCTTTCCTTCTGTCCCATAATTTTCTTGGCTAGCTACCCTTTCTTTAATCTCCCTGAATATTTGAACCTTTGACCTGCTCATCATAATGGTTGTGACTTATAAGTCTCCCATTTTACATAAGAAAGAAAAAAGAGAACACTAATGAATTGGTGTAAAAAAAAAAAAAAAAAAAGGAAAAAGGAAAAAGAAAATTCTTAATAACAAATGCAAAGAAAGCAATACATACTATTCATTGACTTCATTAAAGTTATATGGTGTACCGGTGTTGGAAGGGAAGGACGATGGGAAAGTCGAAAAGAATGTACATCCTTATCAATTAAATGGGAGACATGACATGAATGTAGGAAAAGTCCCCACGACAGCTTAATTTTGTTAAGTTGCGTTGAGTTTGGGTACGGATTGTCTTTATCAAAATTTGGCCAACAATACCCTCCTAAATAACTTTAACTACAATATTGTAGTTATTGTTATCATAAAATTATTCCCCATACCAAATATTTAAGAATTTACTAGTAGGTGAGAGGAGGATTACCTATTTTATACTCAAAAAAAAAAAAAAAAAAAAATTCAATTAAATCTTCATCCTATTTTTTAATACATAATTAATTAATACTTTTTAATTTTATCAGTTGAGCTAATTAGAATCTATACAATTGAATATTTAAATGCTTATAAACTACTAAAAAAATGTTTATATTCATTTCAACATAAAACATTTTTGGGTATTTTCCACATTTCAATTTGACACAACTCAAAACCTTTTTCAAGCATGGAAAAAAAATTTCATAAGATTTTTCAAATTTTACTCATAATTATTATTTAAATAAATATTAATTAGCATTGTTTTGGTACTTATCTATAATATCTCTCAATTGCCTATCATGTGCTCGAGAATGTTCCCTAGTTCCTTGGTAGCACCTCAAGGTGCATTTAGTTGTTTTACATGAGATTCGGGCTATTTTTTACTCCATGCCTTGACACCTTTTGCTCATCTATTTCTCTTGCCTGTCCATATGCGAAGCACACAATCCATCTATGTTAACATTAATTAGGACGATTTTCAATTAGTTGTGAGACAAGTCATTGCTAAGTACCAAGTAATCGTAACAAAGTAGCAACACACAAAAAGAGCCCTAAACTCTTTTTGTAGAGTTCGATGAAATTCAGATTAACCATAAACCTAAAAGGGCCAATGTTGAAACTAACACAATGGCCTATTTTTCTTCGACGTTTAATTTTCGATTGATTTCAAGAGTTTGTCACATAAACTTTTTAAACCTCACAATTTTACATGTCATTATTCTATATATAAAGTCATCATTAAAATCTTGACATATCATATATACAAGCATGATTAGAATAAATGTTTTTATAATTATCAAATTTCATATTTAAATAAAAAATGAAGAGAAAAAAAAATTCACAGTTGATTAAACTTTCCATGCATCATATGAGTCATTGATTAGTTTAAATTATTGATGAGCTAATAAAATTTTAAGAAAATGATGTTTAATGATGTTTAGCCAAGTGTGGAGGATTTGACCTTTATTCAACTAAAAATCTTCCTAATTTACTTTTTATTTAATAAATAAATCTCTTTGCCTAAGCTATATATATATATATATATATATATAAAATCTTTATAAATAAAAGTTAATTAATTATTTATTTAAGACGTGGAAAAGCCTAAAGAAGCTTAGAAAACATTGTCAGCAAGTCAAGAATCTTCTGTGCGCCAGTACAGTCTTAACAGTTCCACCCTTGACTCCGTTTGCCAGCTCACCACCCTCCATTTCCGTTACTATTTAGAGCACTTGGTACGGTACTAAAAATGAATACTTGGTATAGTGTGTAAATTTACGTTGCTATTATTATTATTATTTTTTATGTATTCTGACATGAAAGATGGCACTATTTATTTTTTATTGTCTATATTATTATTTAATATGTTTTTTAGATCTTCAATTTTGATGTTTAAAATATTTTTAAATTTACTAATTTATAAAGCTTAAATAATAGGATTATATATGTAAAATTGTTAATTTTAAAAACTCCTAAATTTTAGCTCTCACCTAAAACATAATCTATTAAATAGGACTACTCTTCGTTGGTTTTCAAACTCAATGTTCAAAAAATTGAATTGCTTCAACTTTACTATATTCCTTCAATTACTAAACCTTATGTTAAACAGGAAAAAAAATTTGAAGATAACTCGGTAAAAATATATCTTTAACTTCGCTTAAAATGCCTACAAAATATTACACTCTTCTAGTAATTTATGTTTTCAAAACAAACTTATCCAAAATTAAAAAAAAAAAATTATAACACTAGACCAAAAAAAAAGCTTCATCACATGTGCAAAGTGTGTATGATGAGGCTCTTTTTATTTTTATTTTTTATGTACATTGAAGATGAAGAAAAAATTGAATAATGATGGTTAACTGTAAAGAAAGAAAAATAATTAAAAAATAAAGAAAAATTAATATATTTATAAAATATAATATATAATAGATAATCTAATACGAAGTATTTAGTTACAAATGTTGAAGATGGATTAAAAAAAAAAGAGTGAATGATGGTAGTTATTTGTAAAGAAAGATAAATAATTGAAAAAATAAGAAAATTTAATAATTTAAAATAAATAATTTAATGTAGAATATTTTAGAATATTTTAATAGAAAAAGTAAAGTAAATTCTTACTATCTTACGTCAACAGTACGTACTCTCTCTTTTGAGTGCTTACCCACGTCACCAATGACGCCGGATTAACGGGCGTTCCCATAAAACATAACGCCGTGATCTAAACCCCACTATACGCCGTTCCGTTTCCACAGACGTTTATTACAGTACAGGCCCATATTTTTGGCCCAAACATCACATTCTCTTCTCTCTCTAAAAGACTCTCTTCCTTTCTCTCACTAAAAAATTCTCTCTCTCTCTCTCTCTGGTTTTTTTTTTTTTTTTTCCTTTTTTTTTTCTTTAGCTTTATTGCTTTGCAGTCATTTTTCTTTTCCCAGAAAGGCAAGCTCTCTCCCTCTCTCTCTCTCTCGAATTCATGTCGGTATGTCCTTTCTCTCTCTCTCTCTCTCTCTCTCTCTCTCTCTCTCTCTATCTCTAAAAGTTTGCGTCTTTGATTCTCTGTGCTCGATTTGATACAATTCTTGATCGATTCCTCAGCTTCAGTTTTTGGTTTCTTGTTGAATATTTTGATTTGATCCTTTTGGTTATGCTAGGATTTTAATTTAAATATATAATCTTTCTTCTTATTATTTTTTAAAAAAATTTTGAGCAACATTTGAGTATTTTATTTTATTTTCTGAATCTTTATTATATTAGCTTATTTGGCTGAAATTCACGAATTTTATAAGTCAATGGTTTGTGGGTATTTCAATTTTGACTTATTGGGTATTTCAAATTTTTTTTTTTTGATAACTTTTTTTTTTAATGAATTATTAGTTTATTACCAAAAAAGGAAAAAAAAAAAGATTAAGTTGATGAATTAATTCGAATGTTAAATGTTTTAGTGAAGAATGGAAAGGAAAGAGCTTTGAGTTTGTGTTTGGTTGCAAAGTGAGTAAGCTTTTTTGTTTTAGCTAAATGCTTTTTGTTGTTTTTGTCGTTTGGTTGTTAGGTGCTGATTAAGTAAGTTAATGACTTGATTTGAGAATCTGTTTGCTATGTAGAGGAGCTTTGTGTGGATCTATGATGATATGGCTGTAATATTGTGCTGGTAAATTGCTCTTGGTATTGTGTCGATGAGCTCCGGCTCAAATGGGCGCTTCCTCCTCTCCAAAGGTGATGGGTGGAGGTAGGGGTTATGGGTTTTTCAAGGTTGAATGCCCTTGGATTACCTGGTAACTAGTTTTGGCAGGTGGGGTCAGTTGCCCGTGGGTTTTATTGACTCGGGGCGAGAGTCCAAAGACCAACTCATTGGGTTTGTAAATTACTGATAATTTGACAGAATTGCTCTTGGTAATTTGCTGCTTTTGTGTGTTTTAGTGAATGCTTATTAATGAGTAGTGTTTTTGAGGCTTTGTTATATGGTCAAGCAGTAGTCTAGTGTTTTGTATGCGGGATTTCTTGATTATACATGTATGTATCACCTAACATTTCACTCATAACCCCCATCCCTACAAAACACTTTAGCAAAAGAGGATATGTTACCTGGCCGGCCCAGTTATCCTTTAGATTGTTTGTGGATACCAAAGTTTGTTACTTAATTCTGCAATTCCTTATGTTTGGTCTTTATAATGAATTTTGGTAAACTGGGAATGAATGACTGATTTTATATCCATGACTAGCTGTGCTGGTTTTGAGCCCAGTGAATAATCTATTTAGTTTCAAGATGTATTTGGCGTTGCATGGTATTTTTAACATAAAATGATTTTTCGTTAATGCACATGAGCAATCACCACTGATATTTGGGATTGGAATGACCCAAAGCTGAATTAAGGTGTGAAAAACAACAAATTGCCACGTATTTGAAAACTATAGAGAATGCAAGAAATCCTATGGCACTGGAAAGTAAAGGAAAATTACTTAATATCTTGTATATACCTTTCAGTAGATTTCACAGAGGTGAACTAACCTGGGTCATTTCAAGTCTACCTTTACCCAAATAAGCAACCATAAGTGCATGTAAAGCTGGCAGTGCAATTTTGGTATTACATTTTTGTAGTGATTCAAACTGAAGTTACAATCTATTAAAGTAATTTAGCAAGTCAAGGGGGTGGATGCTTAGGATGAGGTGAATTTGCTAGTGTTGGTTGGATGCTTTGCAAGGTGTATGGAGCTGTAGCTACTCCATTCATTGTATGATTGCTCAGTGGGGTTGACATGCCTGATATAATGTTGAGGTCATGTAATAAAAGAATGCCTCTCGTTTGAGGCATCCCAAATCTTTATGGAAGGATTATCAATACTTATTGCAGTCTTATGATTGGCCAATCAACCTAGGTAAAATGATGTAGGTATCTGTCATACGCTTTGCTTTTGCTTTTGGATGAGTGTGTTAAGTAGTCTGCTTCTTTCCTGGAAATGATCACGTTGATGCCTGTTGCAGACTTGATGGGACTAGTAATGACTTATGATTAATATATGTACCTTGCTCTGTTATATCATGCTTTGCCTTTGGGAATTTGCATGCTTGAATTATGGCAATCAGCTTTTTAACAAACGTATTCAAACTTTGTTTATGACTGCATGAGGGTTTGATTCCTTTTTGAAGCTTATCCTACTTCATGGTGGATGGAGAGTCCTCCATAACATCTCTTTCTCTTGTCTCCAGATATTGAATTGTTTTTGTGCTTATGTACGGTTCTACCAGAGAACATGAGAAGTTTTTGGGTTGAATTAAATGACTTTTCTTGCTAATTGTGATGGGGTTAATTATGGTTCCATTTCTAAAGTTCGTCAGGGGAGGACAATCAGGATTTTAGTATTACCCTTTGGGGTCCATATTTCTTAATGATTGATTAAATGACATTTGTGAACATGATTATTTATTTATTGTTATGTGGCTGTCCTTTGCCTTAAACAGCAATCAGAGATATAATAAGTTCTTTTTACCGTTCTGTTTCTTCAGCAGGACAAGGGTCAACCACTACCAAAATTTGGTGAATGGGATGTCAATGATCCTGCTTCAGCTGAAGGATTTACTGTGATTTTTAATAAGGCTAGGGATGAGAAAAAAACAGGTGGAAAACCAGAGTCACCGGGAAAGGGTGATTCTCAAATCAGGCCTGGAGTTGATCCTGCGAAGCCTCAGGCTGTAAGATGCTATTGCACCTCTCTCTCTCTCTCTCTCTCTCTCTCTCTCTCCCCGAAATTGAATATATTCCCAAGGTTGCTAACTGCTATCTATTTTTGCTACATCATAAGTAGAAAGTTTGATATGTATATTTTTATATGTATATATATATATATATATTTTTTTTTTTTTATGATAAGTAGAAGTTTGATTAATTGTTAGAACTTTGCACTTTTTTCTTAGAGTACAATTGTAGTGCTAAAAGAATCTTGGTCATGGATCACACCTCAGGGTCACTCAAAGGATTTTTCTTAGGTCTACAAATGCCATTCAGATAATAAAAAAGAGTATGATTGACAAAATAGAAAGACTGGACAAGAGCATTGTAGCTCAACTGGTTGGCACCTCCTAGTGTTTCCAAATGAGACATTTAGGGTTCAAATTTCCCTTTCCTTGCTTTAACTATTGAATTAACAAACAAAATAGAAAGACTCTGACCATCAAAAGAAATGTTAGCAGCTCTAATTTTATCCTGTGAGGTTCATTTATATAGTTGTTTATATAAATTGGCTGTTCTTACTCCATTCCCCCCACCCCAATCAATTGTGTTCGCTTTCTATATCCCTAGAATAGGGAAAAAAGTGGTGTGAGATTGGACTGTCATTTCTGCCACAGCCACACACTTTGCATAAGCTGATTTGTATTGTGGATGGTTCACTGATTTTCAGAAAAAATGGTTTTGCTGCTTTCAAGACCCACCTACAAAATCCTGAGAAGGTCAGCGCTTCAACTTAAGAGGCATGTTTTCCTGTAACTAGCTCCACCATATTGCCCCAAAGAAGATGGGAGTTGAAGAGCCATGATGGGCTCTACTGGAATTTAGTGTGTGCTGTTGTAGAACTTGTGAGGGAATAGGTAAAGAAGACAAAACACTTATTGTATCTATATGTACTGATGTTGTGGTTTATTTATTAGAATGTGAGTTATTTCTTCCCATCTGGGCGTTGTATTACTCTAGATCTGTAGAGCTTTGCTTGTGACATCTTTTTCTCTTCTTATTTGTATTGTATTACCTATCAAATTGGCCTCGTTTATGATATTATTCTTTTTCAAAGTTTGTTATGTCTTTTTTTTTTTTTTTAATTATTATTATCTAGAAAACACAAATTCTGACATTACAGGATAGTTTAGCGCCAAACTATCTCTTCTAACTCATTAAGTGATGACTAATAAGACTATTCATATATATTATTTAAACAAGTTACATGACTCATCAAAAAAGTTATGTGACTAAAACTATAAATGAATGATTTCTTTAATTGTCACATAAGAGGTTAGGAAGATAGCTTCAAATTGGTTTGGAGTTAAATTTTTTCTTAAGGAAAAAGGAGGATAAGTAAATTAGGAACGATTTTTTGTTTTGTTAAAATCTTTTTCATAGTTAGTTAAGGTAGGAAGTTGAAATTTAAGTGAACATCACTTGTACATTGGCACTGCTTTACTCTTTTTTTTTTTTTTTTTTTTAAGTTACACTCTGGTGGGAGGAGGGATTTGAACCCAGATGTCATGGACAATCTCTAGAAAAAAATTATAACTTATTTTGTATAAGTGGACTTACATTACATATGAAGGAAAGGAGAAAAATTGAAATACAAGTCCTTCCTCAAACGGTCACACTCCAAGACAGGAATAGACAAAGGTATGGGAATTGAATACCAGTATTTTGCGAAGACCCTTGTCTTTACTTTGTAGTTAAGACCTGGAAATGAAATGAAGAGGACAAAGATGAGAATCCTAGCATAGTACAGAGAGTGTGCTACTCAAATAAAAAATAACATAGTAAAAGTGTGTGCCCATGTGCTAATCAATCAGTTCTCTTCAAATTATGATTCTTTTCTAGTATGTTCCTGTCATCGCCTGTAAAGATGAATTGAAGTGCTTCTCCTGTCCTTTATGCAAAGGCCAACTGCAGGAGTTTTGCTTCCCCCAAACGATAAAAAGCCTGTGAATATGATTGACAGAGAGGGTAAACAGAGCTCTATTATATAAAAAACATTTAAATAAATTTAATGATCCAAAAAAATTTTCACATTATATTTTTAACAATAGTGATCGGTGTCGATAAAAAGCATAGTGTTTATTTCTCTCGTTCTCAAACACAGTTTGAAAATGGTGTAGATGTTTGAATAAAGTTGATATTTAATTGAGTATGGAAATCTTCTTGTAGTGAAACGTCGATATATTTTTCAAAAAAAAAAAGAAAAAGAAACGTCGATATAAAGCACGCTGAGCACTACTTAAGGCACAGGATATCTGAAGGTTGCTTCCACACTCTCTACCCCTTATTCTTAGGAGGCCTAGCTACCTCAGATTAGTCAAATATTTTGTTATTGTCTTCTTTTCCGATTAAAAAAAAAAAAAAAAGATTATGCTTTAAATTCCGAGGTGTTGGTTTATTGGCTCCTAAAGTCAAAAGATTATTAGACTCTTGAGAAATGGTGCTGCGATGCTTTTTCTTATCACATTTATGATAAATCTCTTTATGAATTTAATTATTGGAACCAATCGTGCATGTGAGAAGAGGGGACACCACGCTATTATACTTCGAAAATACCTAATAATTACTCACTAAGGTTTCATGAGATTCTTAAAGTCTTAAGATTAAAACTTTTAACTTGTATTTTGGAGTCACCCTAATGATTTTCCTCGTAATTATCTACATGTAAGGAATAAACTGCAAGATAGTTTAGCTCTAAACTATCTGCTCCAACTTAATAAGTGATGATTTATAAGACTATTCATATATATTATTTAAATAAGTTACATGACTTATTTAAAAAGTTATTTGACTAAAATTATATATGGATGATTTTTTCAATCACCACATGGTAGGTTAGGAAGATAGTTTCAAATCAAGTTTGGAGCTAAACTTTTTCCTAAGGGAAATAAAGGATAAGTAAATTGGGAACAATTTTTTGTTTTTGCTTTGTTAAAATTTTTTCATAGTTAGTTAGGGTAGGAAGCAGTTTAAGTAAACATCACTTGTACATTGGCACGCTTTGCTTCTTCTTCTTTTTATTTTTATTTTATTATTTTTTATTTTATTATTATTATTATTATTATTTTATTTTATTTTTTAAAAAATTCGATAGGCACTGTGGTAGGAAGAGGGATTTGAACCCGAATGTCATCGACACTTCTTTAGAAAAAAATTATAACTTATTTTGTATAAGTGGACTTACATATGAAGGAAAGAAGAAAAATTGAAATACAAGTCCTTCCTCATACGGTCACACTCCAGGACAGGAATAGACAAGGTATGGGAATTGAATACCATTATTTTGCAAACATCTTTGTCTTTACTTTGTAGTTAAGACCTAGAAGTGAAATGAAGAGGACAAAGATGAAAATCCTAGCGTAGTACAGAGAGTGTGTTACTCGATTAAAAAATAACATAGTAAAAGTGTGTGCCCATGTGCTAATCAATCAGTTCTCTTCAAATTATGATTCTTGTCATCACCTGTAAAGATGAATTGAAGTGCCTCTCCTGTCCTTTATGCCAAGGCCAACTGCAGGAGCTTTGCTTCCCCCAAACGATAAAAAGCCTGTGAATATGACTGACAGAGAGGGGAAACAAAACTCTATTATATATAAAAAAAAACATTTAAATAAATTTAATGATTCAAAAAAGTTTTCACATTATATTTTTAACAATAGTGATTGGTGACGGTAAAAAGCATAGTGTTAGGTTCATTACAACTAGTTACCTGAATAAGTTGGGAAAAAAAAATGATAAGATTATGGTGTACAATGGAAGTAGTGTTGTGGTGGGTTCAATTTCAATAAGGTGTGAGAAAAAATTGTAAATTTTTTTTGTCATTAGTATTGCTATGAGATCAATAAATTTAGTGACAATTTTTTACTAAACTGTTAACATGGTTTTTTTTTTTTAATTTTTTTTTTTTTTTTATGATTACGGCATAATTTAAAGTCTCGAAGTAATATTTTTCCAATTCATAATTTATAATACACGTGAAAAACTCTCTAAAGTTTCTCCTAATACAGATCACAAGGATATTGACAGCCTTCACACAAACAAGCTTGGTACCATTGAGCAAAATCAACAGTGTAGAGAAGGTTAAAAATTAGAGAACACTTTCAAACAAACCTCGCCAATCCCAAAGTGTTGGTTTATTGGCTCCTAAAGTTAGAAGATTATTAGACACTCTCGAGAAATGGTGATGTGGTGCTCTCTCTTCTCATATTCATAGTAGATCCCAACATGAATTTAATTACTGAGACCTATCGTGAATGTGAGAACGTTACCATACTCCGACAATATGTATAATTACTCACTAAGGTCTCATGAGATTTATAAGGTCTTAGGATTAAAACTTTTAACTAGTATTTTGTAGTCATCCCAATGAATTTCCTTGTAATTATCTACATGTAAGGAATAAACTACACATACATACTCACTGAATAGTCATGTGTTCAAAGAGCTTTAAAAGCCACTTAAAAAATAAAATTGATGCTTCTTGCTGAAGAAGAAATCTGGGATTTAGATGAAAGCTACAGAATATGAGCAATACTAGAGATAACAAAAATTTCCATCATTATTTTTTCCACAACTTGTCATCCCAACAAGTTGTGGCTAGTGCAACCACTGTGGTAACAAACAAAACTTGATAATCGAGGGCCAAAACCTGGGCACCATTTGTACAGTATTATCATCTAGTATCTCATTACAAGATTTAAAATCCATTCTCCTAAGATTTCTTGGCAAGAGTGAATGTGAACACAGATATAGATTTTTGCCATTGTTATAAAGTTTATTTTGATAGGGTCACGTTCAAGATTGCAAGCTTTAGGTAAACCAGATGGACAAGAATGGTTGTTACAGACTCAAAAGACAACATTTAGGAGAAAAAATGTATGCCATAGAGTTGAGAGTTCTTTTCTAATGCCCTTAAAACTGCTTCTAATTCGCATAATATTTGATGTTACTAAATGATGAGCCATGCATTTCTACTGCCATGTTATTTCTATGCGTCATTGTTGCCAGGCACATACTAGCCTAGTGCAACAATGAACGGTACAATGTAGCCAATGAATATGGTTGCATCCAGTGGATGAGGATGGCCTCTGGTGCATAGACGGTACAAATTGGCAGCTAATCTAATATAGATCCACGGTTAGGCTGAAATGCATGTATTTGTGCCTCGTGAACATCATTACTCGAAGGAAAGGTTGCCAGAGAGTTAGCAAATTGGTTTCTATTTATGTTTTTTCTCCTTGGTTAATCAGAAAAAGGAAAACAAAAGCTTCAAGCAAGAGTCTGACTTTGAAATTCTACAACTGATAACTTATGATAAATATTCAATAGCAATTTCATATTTAAACTCTGGACATCCCAAGCTTCCGTTCAAAGAGGCGGCGCAGAAGGTAAACTTGGAGAATGCTGGCAGCAACAAGTGCTGCTGATTCAAAAAAGGCTTTGTGAACAGCCCTCCGACCCATTGCATCATTTACTGCATTTTCAAATGAAAAGATTAGATTACGAAATGGTTTTACAAACTAAATTAATTTATAAGTCTACCTAGCCAGTAAATGTTATTATTAGTGTCATGCTGACAATGTGTGCGCATTAATGTGTGTATTTTGTCATGTGTAGGAACTCTTGATCAATATTATATAGTCTATTTAGTCTAATCAAATCAGCAATTTTTTATTTATTCATTTTTTTTTTTAAAATTAAAAATAAGAAGGCTTCTTTATTCAGCACCAAATATATGATGCAATATCACATCAGTATCAAGCTTGAAAAATGAAAACACCAGGTAGATATGATAATCAGATCACTGGACTACTCAGAGAATCTTATTGTAGCACAAAACTATCTATGGCAGGGAAGGAAGAAGGAAGCCAAGAGAGGGGAGGAGGGGGCCAGGGGAGTGTTCATTTCTCTCTAAATAATTAAGGTTTAATCAGTTGGAAGAACACAATCTGGAACAAATGTCTTAATTGGTTAGAACCCAGGAGTACATAGCATTGATAAGTTTAAGGGAAGAAGCAAAAGGCGATTAGTGAAAATCCAAAGAGATTGAATGAAGGGAATAAACACAAGCAACAAACCATTAAAGGACCATGCTTTCCTTCTATTCAACATTACTATAGAAGGAATTCAGATAATCAACAGATACCTATTGCCTGGCGTTCAGTCTGAGCCTCCAGCCAGTGCTGTTCGAACTGAATGTTGTAAAGAGCTTCCTCCAATTTTGATATTTGATCTAACAAAGGATTAAAATGCTCTGCAAATATGCAAGCCAGTAAGTCCAAATCCATAATTCAAGGGCTTGATAAAAACAGAAAAGGACTAAGAATGGTGAAGAATGATTAACCATCTTTTGCATGCTGGTCGTAGTATGAAAAATGGCTAACATGTACATCAAAGTCTACTGTCTCATGATAGGGAGATTTATTAGTGAAGCAAAAATGGTGGATTCCTTTATTATGAGCCACAAACTCAATCTTCTCACTTGTCTTGTCACGAAAATCCTGTAACTGTTCACCTGAAGGTCCTTTCACCTGAAGATTTCAACAAGGTTGTAGAATCAATAGTGGTTTTTTCATGGCAATAATAAGAAGTAATAGGAAATAAAACAATTGAAATTTTTAGCTTGACATGTATAAAGCGTAGCCAGGTTAACATCTGTTATGGCAAACATCTTGCAGCTATGAATAAAACAAAGACATGAAATGAATGCCTTCTTACCCCAAGATATCTACCGAGTTAAAACTTAGGTACAATTCCTTTTGTGCTATACCTTAAATTCCTCAATTAAATTCAATTACATAGTTGTTTGCCAAATGCAGCACAAACAATGTTATCTTTCTTCAAGGACAATAAATTCAACCATGTGGTTCATTAGTCAATGCAACCACGTGGTTGCATTAAATTGGGAAACCTATGGTACAACCATAAATGTTAGTATCATACCAATACACAACAGACAATAAATATTGTACAATATATCCAAAAAAAGGGTATCATATTGTTGATACGTGTTGACCATGCTCATGAATTGTACAATTGTATGTATCAGACAATGCATGTACATGTGGGTTTAAATTGGGCTTTTCACTAATAAAAATGTGCTGTGACTTAAGTCCAACAGGTTGTGGGACTTGTTTTTATCAAAACATTATTGGGCTACTTGGTTTAGGCCAATAAAATACCATGTCCATGAGTTTTTCCCCCTTCTCCCTCTTCTGCATTTGGACTACACATTTGAAACTCCACTTTCACATTTACAAATTTCTTTTCAATACTATCAATAACATATTTAACGACAATAAAATCACTTTTTAAATCCAATCCACGAAATAATTTGATCTATGGACAACATCATTGTAGGAAAGGTAAAAAATTCTTGATCAATGGAGGAACAATATCTGTGGAAACTTTTACTCATGGGGGGTGCTCTTGGACCAGTAAATATTGCACATTGCTATTTTTGTTATAAGTTCAAGAAACTCGAATGGCAACAAGAAAATAAAGAAAACATTATTAAAATAGAACAACAATAAAAGATTGTAAATGTTGGAGATGAAGAAGAATATAGATGTGAGGAGGATGTCAATGATGAAATGATTTAGAAGAGGATGATAAAATTGACTTGTACTATGGAGATGAAGTTGATTAGGGAAGATGATGAAAATGATGAGAAAGAAAATATTGTATTAACTTATGTATAATGTATTATCACTTTTAACTTTGACTAATTTCAATGTGGAAGTTATAAATATATTTTAATTTGATTTATTTAGGTTACTTTGTTAAATATTATTGCATAACTGATGATTAAATTAATCATTAGTTGGATATGTTCCAATTTTATAATAAATATTCTTTTCATATAAGTATATCTATAAGTTTTCTATAAATTTTATACAGTGTGTGTATGTTACGATACATTGACACAGTACAAGAAAATTAAAAATCAATTCATGATATGATTCACATTTTGAAGACTATGGATACAACATGAAGGAATTGTAGTTTGCCCTATCTATCATATGGCTGATATACACTAATGATATTTTTGAAGTAGATAAGTGAACAAGAGGAAAAAAAATTAAAAAACTGAAGAACTTCACAAAACCTTTTTTTTGATGGGTAACAAGCCAACAAATTTGAGCAAAGAGACATGGAAGCTTACCACAAGATCTACACCATCGTGAGTATAATGCCAAGCTCCATCAACCTTAATTACAACAAAAGAAATATGCAGTGTATCCCCTTCATATTCAATATTGTGAGAGAAGCACTCTTCCCTATCAATCACAAACCTAATGCCAAACACATTTTGCAGGCTTGACAAGAGTGCCAGCAATACTAACACAGCAAATTTCTGTAACCCAATCTTCATCTGTAGATTACAAAGTGACATTTCCAAGTCATAAGAAAGAATAAAACTAATGGCAAGAAAGAGGGGGGCAAGGGATCTAAGGCATGAAAAACTGCAAAATTCAAAGATTTGTAAAATCAAAATGCATCAAAGTTCACAAAACACAAAATTTTATCAAGGAAAGTCTGTTACCCAATGCATAAGATAAGTAGTAAATGTCAAATTTAAGCAAACTTAAGGTGCATCATATAATTTTCTACACAATTCACAAACAATAATCTATGTATGCTTAAGGTGCATCATGCAATTTTCTAAACATTTCACAACAAGCTATCTATTGCCATAGATGAAGCCTTCAAAGAAAATTTTTCCCCTTCTCTTGAAAAATTTAACAAAAACAAACAGAGAACAGAAAAACAGATTCCCCAATTACCTTATATTCTATTGACTACAATAGCTTAACCAGAATAACCCACAATTAACACCGAGAGATTACATAATCCTAATCACAATGAAACAATTTTTCATAACAAAATCAAAAGCACAAGAACTAGATCTTATTTCATACACCGTTTGGTTGCTGAGAACACAAGGGAAAAATAAAAGAGATCATCAGACACATTTAAAATTCAACCCCCACAAAAAAAAAAAAACCCAGAAAAAAAAATTCAATCTTTAGAATTTAGAACACCCAATTAGATCATATTCAAAAATTTCCCATCATGCTAGATTGATCACCAAAAAAAAAAAAAAGTTGAAAAATTAGAAAATTTTACCTTTGAATTTGACCAATCTGATGAAACCCAGGTAGGAAATGGCAACAAAAATTGAAAATTCTGAATGATCTGAGAAGCACTCTGATTTGAAAGACTCTCGAAAGGGAGAAGAGCTCTCGAGCTTAGGTTTGTGTCTATTTTCGAACCTAAAAGACTTCGAACAGAAACTGTTTAAACGGCTGTGATTATATGAACTTCGTTTGTATGTATGGGTGTTTCTATGGCCCCACATTTATTTATTGTCTACGTGTTGGACGGTTCTGATTGGCTGTTTTTATGTATCAGTGCGCCACGTAAGTACGATGTTGTTTGGTCTTTACTTTCCAAAAATGTACTTATGTTATATAGATTCTAGAGCGTTAAAATCCAGTAGAATTGTCCAAGTTTTTACCCAAAACCTCTATTAAAAAAAGAAAAAAGAAAAAGAAAAGAAGTTTACCCCAAAAAAATCTAGTAGTATTTTCCAATTTTCATTTGTAATATTATCCAGTTTGTATTAGAGAAGAAAAGGGATTAAATTCAATTTAATATTAAATTTTATTTTAATTATTAAATTAAGAGTAATGCTATGAATTATTTTACAATATTTTTATTTTTAAAATGTTGATGCAGTCAACTTTTTATTGGTTTTCATATAGATTCATTGTTCATATCACTTTTTCATTTACAAATAATCACTCATTTATAGTAGTAGTTTGTAAATTTTTTTTTTAAAAAATAGTTTGTATTTCTAGCATTATTCTTAAATTAATCTTAAAATTTTAATGTTAATTAATTTAGTCATTTACTTTATAAAAAAGAGTTAATATGGCTGTTTCTATCCAAATTTATTAGCAAACAATGTTGTTTAAATATTCTTAAATGGCGTGCATGATGCTCCCTTTTGGTCTATCAATTTTCATTGTATTATTATTATTTTTAATCAAAATTTTCATTGTATTAATTTGTTGGTAACTCATGCGATACATAATTTTTTTTTTTTTTTTTTACATAATATGATTTTTATTCTCATATTTATTTACTTTTTTAAATATAAAATTTGAAAATAGTTCTTAATAGATATTTATTTTATTATTGTTGTGTTTGTATATTGAATTTTATATTTTAATATGAGATTAAATTCTATAATGACATAGAGGAAAATCTAAGTTTTATCCATTTAATTCTAACATGCCATATCATCATATTACATATTAAAGAATAACCATAACCCAACTCAATCAACTCCTTTTTTTTTTTTTTTTGAGATAAATGACAGCATACTTGTTTTATTTATTCCGTAGCTTGAAAATCAGTACATACAAAAACGTCAATGTCAGACGGAACAGACTCCATCCAAGCAAAAAAAGGAAAAGATAATCTTGCTTTTTTGGGCTAAAGCATGTGCCCCCACATTACTTTGCCTTACAACGTGAGCGAAAGAAAAACTCCACATGGAGCTAACATGAAATAAAGTCTCTTTAACCAAATGACCAAGAGATGAGAAGTGTATGCCAACCCCTTGCAACCCCTTGATAACCGTTTTCCAGTCTCCTTCAAAGTGGGACTGTTGTAACTCGATGCCCACGCCTACTTCATCGCATTCGTTAAACATAGCAATATCAAAATTTGTTTTATATTCACCTGGGTTTGGAGGTTGCCATTTATGTTGTCTCACCACCTTGGTGCTGCCAGAATGTTCATGGTAGGAGCTAAACAATTGCAGAAAATTGCAGACCACCTCTCTAATGCCATTAAGTGGAACCGATTGTTATTGCAATCTTGACTTGTTTCTGTGAGACCATAAGAACCAAGCCGTTGTTGCAAAAACTTCACGAACTCTCAGTTTCAACATAATTCTAGCCACCAAGTCTTGGAATGACCCCTGTGATGCTTTGAATTGATTTACCTAGTTGAAGTCTATATATCCCATACCTGTTTTAACACTTCATAGCCCTACAATGCATGGTGTGTGTCTTCATCAGCTTAGCCACATAAATGACAGACCGGATCAATCAACACTCTCCTTTTCACCAAATTTGTTTTCGTTGGCAAACTGTTTGAACATGCTCTCCAAAGAAAATGTTTCACCTTCACCGGCACGTTTAACTTCCAAATGCTCGACCAAAACCTACCTAGCAGACTTGAGTTTGAACCCGATGCTTCCCCACTCCTTGCTTCTTCGCATAAGGCTCTATACCCGGATTTTACCGAATATATCCCATTCCTTCTAGTGGAATGTCACAAAGAGGAATCGCCTTAATATAAATCAGGTTGTGGAATGTCACAATGAGGAATCGCCTTCATCCTATGGGCATCAAATGGCACCAAGCATTCATCAATTTTTTGATTTTTCCAACAGCCCAGACTAGTGTCAATCAAGTCAGCCACCTTCATGTTGGCATCCCCTGCCAATGCAAAAGATGTTACTCTCCCACCCAAAGCATCTGGTATCCAATTGTCCTTAAATACACTTATGGACAATCCATCCCCGACTATCCACTTTGCACCTATGGATATTACTTTTCTCGCCTTCAAAATGTTTTTCCAAGCAAACAACCTCGAAGATTGTTTTGCATAAAAAACAATGCCATTTGGGAAGTATTTTGACTTAAACACACGATAAAATAGGGAGTTTTTTTTTATCATGGATAAGTCTCCATACTTGTTTTGCCAACATAACATTATTGAACTTAGCCAATATATCCCATTCCTTTTTGGTGGAATGTCACAAAGAGGAATCGCCTTAATATAAATCAGGTTGTGGAATGTCACAACGAGGAATTGTCTTAATCCTATGGGCATCAAATGGCACCAAGCATTCATCAATTTTTTGATACCAACAGCCCAGACTAGTGTCAATCAAGTCAGCCACCTTCATGTTGGCATCCCTTGCCAATGCAAAAGATGTTACTCTCCCACCCAAGGCATCTGGTATCCAGTTGTCCTTAAATACACTTATGGACAATCCATCCCCGACTATCCATTTTGCACCTATGGATATTACTTTTCTCACCTTCAAAATGTTTTTCCAAGCAAACGACCTCGAAGATTGTTTTGCATAAAAAATAGTGCCATTTGGGAAGTATTTTGACTTAAACACACGATAAAATAGGGAGTTTTTATTATGGATAAGTCTCCATACTTGTTTTGCCAACATAGCATTATTAAACTTAGCCAACTCCTTAAAACCCAATGCACCTTCTTTCTTAGGTTTACAAAGTGTTTCCCAAATTTTCCAATGGATCTTCCTTCTTTTTCCTCTTTGCCCCCACCAAAATTTCCGTATTAGTGTCTCAATATCCCTACATAGGCTTGCTGAGAGTTTGAAACATCCCATTGCAAAGGTGGGTATAGCTTGAATCACTGCTTTTAACAACACTTCTTTTCTAGCTTGAGATAGGAGTTTTTCCTTCCACCCTTTTAATTTACTCCAAACCTAATCTTTCATATAATTCAAGCTCGCTCTCCTAATTCTGCCAACTACTGTTGGAAGCCCCAAATATTTTTCATACTGTTTTATCTCCAGCACCCCAAGGAGCTCTTTAATGGAATTTTTTGCCATGTCACTAAGAGATTTGCCAAAGAAGAGTGTAGTTTTCTCCTTATTTATTTGTTGGCCAAAAGCGGTTTCATAGACCTCCATGATATTTCAGATAGTTGTGACATCCTCCAAACTAGCTCTACAAAATAACAAGCTGTCATCTACAAAAAACAGGTGAGATATTTTTGGACCATTTCTACAAAGAGAATATCCTTGAATTTTTCCTTCACTAACCGCATGATTTATCAAACCATTAAGCCCTTCAAAACATAGTAGGAAGAGATATGGAGATAAAGGGTGCCCTTGTCTCAACCCCCTAGATGGTACTATATGACCCCTTGGTTCCCATTCACCATAATAGAGAAGGAAACTGTACTCACACATTCATAAATCCAACCAATCCATTTTGAATGAAACCCCATCCTCTCCATAATTTTTATTAGAAAATTCCACTCAACCTTATCATATGCCTTACTCATATCTAATTTCATTGCCATATAACATTTTTTTTCTAGATTTTTTTGTTTGCATATGATGTAAAGTTTCAAATGCCACTAATATATTATCTGAGATAGCTTTATTTGCTTAGAAAGCACTTTGAAACTCAGAAATAATTAATGGCAAAATCTTTTTTAACCTAATTGCAAGCACTTTGGATATTAGTTTGTACAAAATATTACAAAGAGCTATAGGTTGAAAATCATAAACTTTTTCAAGACTCTTCACTTTTGGAATAAGAGTAGGAAAGTATGGTTCAAACCTGTTGGTATTTTTCCGGTATTCAGGCAATCCAAAACTGCTTCAGACACCTCATCTCCAATGCTTTGCCAATAATGTTGATAAAAGAGTGGGGGCATCTCATTTGGTCCCAGTGCTTTCAAAGGTGCCATCTGATTTAGAGCCATATCAACCTCAGAACGTGAAAACTTCCCCACCAACTCTGTATTCATCTCCTCAGTTACCATTGAACCTGTGTACTGAATTACTTCCTCCATGTTGCACGAGTTTAAGGGAGTAAAAAGATCCTTATAAAAATTTTCCAACAAACTAGGGACATTGTCATCACCCATACACATAACACCATTTGATTTCTCAACCCCAAAATCCAGTTCCTCTTATATCTTTAAGAAACTCTATTGTGGAAATATTTAGAGTTTTTGTCACCTAATTTCATCCAATGAGTTTTAGATCGTTGGTGCCATAATTTTTCTTCCTTCACTAATAAACCTCCTAGCTCTTGTTTCAGATTAACGAAGGCAGCCACATTACTTCCATTAGGAGTCGCTTCTTCTACTTTCTTCATCTGCCTCTTCTTCTCAGCAATTTCCCAAGTGACATTGCTGAAAGCCTGAAACAACATCTACTCCACCTTTTTAATTTCTCATGTCATCTTTCCACCTTCTTGACCACCTTGCCCATTGGTAAATCCCCACCGCCCTCACTCCATGCTACTGCCACCGTGTCATGACATCCATCATCCTTAAGCCAGATTTGTTCAAAGCACCATGGTTTATTTAATTTCACAGGTATCCCATTTGGATGATTAGGACTGGTTTGTGGTCTGAAGAACCACACTCTAACACCATAACTTGTGCAGTAGGATATTTATCAAACTGATCAACAGTTGCCACCGCTCTATCTAATCTTTCCCAAATAGTAACATCATTAACACACTTCTTAAGCCACGTAAATCTACTTCCCACAAAATCCAAATCCATCGACCCACACTCATCCAATGCATCATGAAAAGTTTTCATTTGTAAATAGGGACGTAATCTTCCACCCTTTTTTTCCAATGTCTTGGTAATCTCATTGAAATCACCTGCACAAAGCCATGGAATCGAGAACCGATTGTGTAAGTTTCGTATCAAGTCCCATGACTCCATCCTTCTTTAAGTCTCCGATACACCATAAAATCTCGTAAATCGCCACTCATCATCCTTCCCTTTATTGATTAAAACATCAATATGATTTAAAGAGGAGGATTCAATGTCAACCGCAACATCCTTTTTCCAGAAAAGAGCTAAACCACTACTATTTGTAACATTTGAGACTCCAAAGAAACCCCCCATCTGTAATCTTTCTTTTATTCCTCCTAGCCTTGCTTCAAGCAACTATGTCTTGGCTAAAAACACAACTGCAGGATCTTGTGCTCAGACTAAGTTCCCTAGCTCTTGAACTATCTGGTGGTTTCCAAGCACTCGACAATTCTAATATAAAATACTCATGTCCCTAGCGGGGTTGGACACCAACCTCCACCACTTCATTTTTGTGATATTCCTCCCCTTGGTGACCATCTGTTTTTTCTGTTGTGTTTCTGAAACACAGAAATCTGTTGGCAGACTTTGCTTTTGTCCCACCACCACAACTAAGAAAGATGTTTGATCAGACCTGGATTTTTGTAATAGTCTCAAAGTTGGAGCTTTTTTCTGGACTTGGATAAGTTTTTTCACCTTCTTAATACTATCAACATGTAGTGTTTCAGTTGAATGCAAACTTGTGAGGCCACGTTTTTGACAATCACCTAATGTAGAGACATTCTTGGGTTGGACTTGTTTAGGTCCTGCTACACCCTTCCTCGCTGACTTAAATTTTTTTAATTCCTCATCAATCTCTTCAATGCATTGCCGAAAAAGTTTATTAGGGCATTCATGTGGCACTTCCAAGTTGTAACAGAATCCCCATAATTGGATAAAATCTCCCCATCATTCAGTACACCAAAACTCCCATAATTATCGCCATCAACCTTCCTCGAACCACGCTGCTCATCCGTTAATTCTAATAGAGATTTTATATCTTAAGAGTTAATTACATGAGAGAAATTCTCATCAGCATTAACTACCTGACAATCAATGGGCTTTAAATTTGAATTTAAACCTGTAATAGGTTGCTTAGTAACGCCTGCATTAAAGTCCTCTGTGATTTCCTCAGTTTCCATTTGAGCATTGTCCTTCACTAGCGCCACCTGTGCACTGTTCTCCTTCTTCGTGTGTTCACAGCTCTTCCCCGAACTTCCTGCATATCCTTCATATAACCTAGATTTATCATAAAAGCTAGGGACATAAGTAAACTTTTGATTTGAAGGTCTATAGGGTGGCGCTTTCATGGATGAACTGAATTATTTCTGATCATCAGTAAGCGTACCCTTACTCTAAATCCACAGCGGACTATCTTTATTGGCATGAGTCAACCTCTCACACCAATAGCATAAGTTTGGTAATCGTTCATACTTAAACGACACCCACGACTTATTCCCTTCCACGAAAGTTAATAATCTCTCTCTGCACAAGGGCAGAGATGTCCACCCAAATTCCCACCCTGAAAAAGTTGCTCCCCCTCCTCTATTTCTGCCCCAATGGAACACAACACCTCCCCCACATTCTCATAGATAGTTTCAACCACCTCTGTAGACATGTAGTGGATTGGAATATCGTGAACTTGAACCTAGAACATCGTCATCTTGAATTTCAGGGACTGCAGCAGAATACTATTTTCATATTTCTGAACACACACTAGATGTTTGTCGAAGCTCCAAGGTTGACCCACCATAATCTGATTAACTTCACGATTATCATAAAAAACAAACAACACCTTATGGTCATTAAGATTCTGAATCCTAAAACCATCACTACAGCTCCACAAAAGTTTAAAAGTCTTGCCTACTGCCTCCATGTTTAAAGCCTGAGGAGTGTAGAATTTTGCAGCTAGTATAAACTCGTTCACTTTTGGTGCTTTTGGTAGAACTAGGCTTGCATTCTCTTTTTCAGACAAAGTGAATTTACCCCAAGACCTAGAGAGCTCCTCCATAATGTTGTACCAGTATTTTGAAGGATCTAACCTATATGACTATTTACCAATAACCCAGCAAAGAAAACCCTACAAGCTCCACAAGCACCTTGGTACTTGAGAGGACAGTCACACCTACGAAGAGGGACAATACTTTCTACAGCCTAAGAGAAGATGAGTAACCACCTTTCTTCCAACTCAATCAATTCTAATACTCATTTGAAATTCAAATTTAATTGTGAGTTTATTGAGATGTTATTATTTTGTGGTATGATCTATTGAATTTTAAGTAAAAAGTTAATCTAACAATTTCTTATTGGATAGTGTAAAACATAGATTTTACACCCCCTCCTTACCGAATTTGGACTCTTTTAGTATTAGGCAAATATTATGTTTGTATTTGTATATGAAATTCTATATTAACCATTTAAATCAAATATGTTGTTCTAAGATTCTAATTAAGGATTTAAATATAGAATATAATTTAAATTGAATTAAAAATATAAATTAGAATGATGTTGTGAAAATTGTGAGGCCTTAAAAGCTTACGTGGCACAATATTGTGAGGCCAATCAAAAGTCAAACATCCTATGTTTTGTCTATTTTTTTGAGAATCCCTATGTTTTACCTATATTAGTTGCAAACCTACGCAATATGTGAGAAAATGTAATATAATTATTTTATAAAAATATAATGTAAAATTTATAGGTTAAATAGTGCATGTGTTATTTAAAAATATTTTCTATTTTTACAAATTTTATGTAATGAAACATATAATGTATTTTGCATTCAACATAATATATATATATATATATATATATGAAAAACGTAATATAATAAAAATATTTAAATTATAAAATCATAATATTGTTTTATATAAATGGAGAGTAATGTTATTAAATTAAAAAAAAAAATACTATAATCGGTTGACTAATTTGAACACATCCAAGAATATTAAAAAATATATATATACATACCCTCATTCCATGGAACACATGTGACATGTCATATTAAATTTAAATTATTATACAAGTTTAGGATCATAACATTCTTTTTTCTTTCCAATATAAGTATAATGTTTATATTGTTGAAACTTGAATTGTAAGGTAATCTTGTAAATAATTATAATTTTTTTATGGGTCCATATCTCTACTTTTTAATGCCTATATTGTTTGTATTTTTCAGTCCAAAGCTAAAGAGTTTGGCTCAAGTAGAATAAAATCTCATATTTTTCAACCCAAAAGGTAAGAGAAAAAAAAAAAAAAAAATTTGAGCCCAAAATTGAAAAGGCAACTTACCAAAAAAAAAAAAAAAAAAACTATTTAGGCCTAATTAGTCCAAAATAAATCGAATGGACCAAAGTGGATTAAAATGGACTGAATGAGACCAAAGTAGACTGAATTAGACAAAGTAGACCAAATTGGGCCAAGTGGATCAAAGTGGACTGAAATGAACCAAATGGATTGAAAACTATGTTGATGTGATTTAAGTGTTTAACAAGAGTGTAGTAGTAATAAATGTTACGCTTCAGTTTTTAGATTTATATAAATAGATATAGAGTATAGAGATGTTCATATGATTCATGGATTATATAAAAAGCATTTAACTAATATCAATGAAAGTAAAAATGAAATAGATTGTGGGCAAATGTCCTTTTAAGTTATATTAAAAAAAAAAAAAAGTACTTTAACAGAATATGTGCATGCTTAGATCAAGGGATGGTGAAATGTAACATTGATATGCAAAATTATACCTCTAGATGTTATGCCTATAAATATGAGACTTGACTATAATATAGTTCTGAATTATTCTCCACGTAAAAACCATACTTATAAATTTACACCAAAATCATCAATATGTAAATGTATGCTCTGTTCTAATCAGAACATGACACACTTACAGCCAAATAGCCCTTATTTCATATAAGAAACCGAGAAGATTAATACAATAATGTAAAACCGACACAGGCAAATAGAGCTAATACAATTGATTTGGCTGCTAAGGAGCTTGGCAGCTTACCCTTGTCCTTCCTCAGGAAAAGGGCTTGGTACAAAGGCAAATTGATGAGAACCAGTATCCCGCATAGAACAAATTGCAAACTCATTGTCTCATAAACTCTCATGATGCCTTTACCCATCAATGCTTCTATCAACACCCCAACAAAGCATACTAAGTTGATCAATGCAAGTGTTGATAATATCGTGAACATTGGAGTGGAGGTTCCAAACTCCATTATTTCTTTCTCATATCTTTGGGACACATCTTGGTCAGCTATTTTGGTTGAGATTACAAATCCTGACTTAGCAAAGCCTAGTAATTTTAAAATGGTGTCCATAAAGGCAAAGAGATAGGAACTTGTTCTCTTGTAAAGCCACATCCTTTGGCTATTCCACCAACCTAGGATTGTACCACCACACCACAGAAACTCGGCTAAGCCACAAATGTGCTTAGCAGTTATCACATATGCAAATGGTATGAACCATGGGCTTGAGTTCTGAATTGAAAACATAAAACTTGATCACGTACATTCAAAAAAAAAAAAAAAAAAAAAAAAAAAAGGAACCATGAATAATTTAAAAAAAAAAAAAAACAATTTCATTCATCTCCAAAAGATAAATATGCAATTTGTACACATTGAATTTGACCTTGATGATGTGTAGGCTGATCATTGATGTACCACATTGCCCCTACTGTATTTAATTTTGATTTAATACTAGTCTTTCACATGTGTTACAACTGACAAGTTTTTTAGGAAATAGAAAAGAGAGTAGATTGAAGGTTATAACTAAGTTTTAAAATTTTCTTTTTACATCATTGAAAACCATGTTAAAGAAGGAAAATTACACTAAACTATATCTTAGATTACACTTTCCACTCTAAACTTTCGGAATGCATGGTTAGCATCCTAAACTATAACCCGTGTTACACTTAGCAACCCGCCATTAATTATGTTGTTATCTTGGACGGAAAACCCAATCACATTCACAAGTGACTCTTGCTTAAGTGGCACAAAGTCAAAAGATCCAAATGAGTCATGTGATTCACATGTGATTGGGTTTTCCATCCAAAATAATAGTAGAATTAATGTCGGAGTGTGAAGTGTAACAAGAGTTATAATTTAGGGTGCTAACTGTGCATTCTGAAAGTAGGGTGCAAAATGAAAGAAAAAATAGAGCGATTAGTTTGTCACTTCCCTGTTAAGTAAGAAGTTAGTTTTTCCTTTCCTTTCCTTTTTGTTTTTGTTTCTTTTAGGAGACAAACCTTGACAACATCAAAACGTAGGAAATTTATATATATGTTTTTTTTTGATAAGAAAGTAGAAAAATTATTTACGAAAACAAAAATCCTTCAAACTGATAACTGAGAACAAAACTATGGCTTAGCATATCATTAATACATTCATCTACATTTTTTTTTTTCTCGTGTTCTTTTGTAAAATATTATTTCCAATTATTATGCTTCTATATTGTATTCTTTAGAAACATATGGAACAAAGGAAAAGTTGAATTTGTAGCCTATAGTTTCCAACTGTAATGTATAGCAAACAAACAAATATAAATACATTGTGACAAATATATACGAAGCAAGGATTCAAACCTGTGGAAATAAGGGAATGCCTCTGAGGAGATAAAGTGATGGGATAACAGAGTAATATAGTGTTGCCAAGGAATTAGGAGCCCAAAGGCAATAGGCAGAATATCCCATTTGAAGGACCAAGCTAATCTTTCCATATGCATACCATGCAGGACTATACCTAGAAAAAAAAATCTGGAGATCGCCTTCAGACCATCTCTTATGCTGCACAAGCATATCAGGGAGTGTGTTTGGAGCTACTCCTAAGAAAGCTTTCCTTAATGGGTTGAAGTAAACTGATTTCCATCCCCGACATTGGATTGATAACCCTGTTATCACGTCTTCTACCGGACACCCATATAGCAATCCCATCTGCAATCAAACATTGATATATGAAAATTAAGAATGTGTTTGTGTTTGGTCTATTTGGATGCAGCTTTTGCTGAAAGTTGGTTTGAGTATAATTGTATCTAGAAAAAGTGAGAATTTAAAAACTTCTACATAAGCACATAAGCTAAAATTCAAAAGAAAAAGTTATTGGTAAATGCACAGGTGTGTGTGAGAGAGAGACCTCTTTTCCCCATCGAGTGTTTTTGTCATAGGTAGAGCTTGCAAGACCCTTCAATTTTTCTTCGAATTCAAGAACACTTTCTTCTCTCTTTATATCTTTCACACTTTTCCAGTCACCCTTATATTCCTTACTCAATTTCCTCCCACATAGAATGTCTCTTCTGTGAAAGCATCCAGTTCCAATATATAGAGGGCCTCCACAACCGTCCAAACCATGGAATTCCAACTTCATCACCAAGCAATTGAATCTAACTAGATTAGAAAATTTAATTGATATAGCACAAAATTTTACTAATAAAGAAATCAAATAAGCTCATATGGTAAAAAAATAATTCTTTGATTCTATAAATCTTTACTCACCTCAGAGCTTACTCTCAAAAAAGCATCATATAAATCATTCCTAGTAACATTCTTAAAATTCTGTGGAAACTGCACAAAAGCAACCTCATGGCCCTTCTCTTCATCCATGAAAAAACATAATGCATCTCGTACAGAATGTGAATTGTTTGAGTACATATCACAGTCCACGTTAAGAATGATTGGCGCATTGCTAATCTCTGATGACACTCTTATCTGCACAATGAAACATTAGAGGAAAAATAAATCAATGATACCTTAAAGTTTACCCCAATTTAAGTTGATGACTGTATATTCAAGAGAGAGATAACACCCACTCTAGTTTTGTGCCAAACTTGGGAATACTTTCACAAAAAAAAATAAAATAAAATAAAGATTGCAGAATTAAAAACATTGTCAGTTTTACAGTTATATTAGCCCGCCCATTGTGCTATTATTATTATTATTATCATTATGCTTGTTGTACTATTCTTATTAGTCATAGGATTAGCAGTGCTATTCCTAGTAGGTGTAGAATTCTGTTCCTATGCTTATATAACTAAATTGTATGGTTATAACTTAAATAACCAACTTATTTTCCCTGAGAAAATAACTAAATATACTTTCAAAAAATGCGTGTTATTTTGTCTGCAAGAATTCACATTACCAATGCATTCATAGCTCCAGCTTTGAAGTTGTGGTGATGCTGGGGTCTCTTCTCTCTAGCCAAATAAACCAGAGTTGGCAACACAAACCCATCTTTATCTGTGACATTGGTGTCTCTCCCATCAATTATTATCTGAAAAAGAAGTTCAAAATGAAAACACTCAGAACAAAAATGATTTGCTTGAAAGTGCTTATAATCCATGGGTGTACATTGTACTTGATTTGCATGCTCTATGAAAATAGATAAGTTTTGGTTTGGCAAAGCTAGAAAACAAAATGTGTCCAAATTTTTTAAGCTGACCAAAGAAAATAATATTACAATATGGTCTTTATGAATGAATATATGATAGTTGTGACATACCTGAAGAATTGTGGCATGGTCTCGTTGAGAAGAATATGAATCCCATTGAAAAAACCCTTTGTGTTTTGAGTGTGCTTCTTCTGGTATTCGAGCTAGCTTGGTTTCATTTTCTATTCGACTTTCCATTTCTTCATATAATTTCTACAACATGAACATATGATAGAGCTGTGACTACTGCAATTACCAATGTGGCAACAATTGAATTGTTATTAAAGTAAAATCTTGATAGGTAAAATCCTTTATAATTGATTTGAACGGAAGTATTTAAAAAGAAACATTCAGATTTCAGAAATACTTTAAATGGTTTAAATAAAGTATGAAAAGTACTCATTCGTTGTTAGGCTTGTGTAGAAAATCTAAACTTTTAAGAGAACATTATTTAACGCATTTTTTATTTTTTTATATAAAAAGGTACAAGTTTTCAAAACTATTATCTTTAATTTAAACCTTTAAACCTTTAGTGAAGGAGGGGTGTTGATTTTTTTAAATAAAGTAAAGGATATGTTAGAAACATTACTTATTTACTTTTTAAGGAGGATTTCACTTTGGAACATTCTAAAATAGAATAGATGACTAACAATTTGGGACAAAGGGAGTATGTATATTCTTATGATGAAATGATATTCAGGAATGGATTTAAATTTCAAATTATTATAAAAAGAGGATATAAAATCATTAGGCTTCATATATTATTTCAACTTCATATCACAAGTATTAGAGCAAAATCATCAAAACACAAACTCATTATATTTTGTTAAAATTCATATATAGGAATTTATGATAAAAACTTTTTTTTTTAATTCCTTGATTTTAAATCCTCACATCCAAATACCATCTTCCTAAAAAAATAATAAATAATATATAACCATCTATTTCAAGAGATGTGAGAAAAGTCCATGCTTTAGAGCGCTCTGTATTGAAAAGGCTTTTAAAGAGCTCAGTTTAGGGTCTCAACGAGTTCTAGCAGAAATTTAACTCGGTACGAAAATTTTGAGAAGAGCTTTTAAAGGGCTGTTAAAGAGCTTTGAGATCAGTTTTGACAAAATGGGTTTATTTTTTAAATTATTACCCAATATTCAATTTAGCCTTTTCATGAATACTATGAAGTGCAAGAAAATAAAATAATAATCCAAGTATGAAAATAAGTATTTATAATATAAAATTGAAACACTTTTGTAATGCTCTCTTTTTTTTTTGGGGGGGGGGGGGGGGGGCGCCTTTTCTCACATTTAAAAGATCTAAATCCATTTGGTCAACAATATAATGTAAAAACTTTAAAGCACTTTATAATTATAGTTTGTTAAACACTAATAACTTTTTAATAAAGAATTCTTATTGCTCAAACTCTACTAAAATTTCACTGTTCAAACTTAACACTGTACTTTCTACAACAATTCCAAACCACGCTTAATCAACTTCATCGCTATACCGTATGAATGACTCTATTTCTATTATAATAAAAATAGTTGTTATTTTTATTTATTTATATATCCTTAGTTTTGTTAAGTAAAGTAGCAAACAACATACTTCTTCCAAGTATCCCAAACAACATTAGGGAAGGAAGAGTTATTACAACATAAATTACAATTGAACGAAGTATTATAATAAGAACAGTTGCCATTATAATAAAACAAGTCAACTCTTTGCACATAATCAGCCTGTTCACAGTGTGTAATGGATGACTTTATATATTGCTACGATAATAAAATAGTTGTCATTATAATATTGTAAGAAGCAAAACAATAGTTACCATTATAATATTGTTTTGGTAGAAAACAATATTATAATGGTAACTATTGTTGTTTTCTACCAAAATTCAACTCTTTGAATGTGTTACAACTCAACTCTTTGAATGTGTCTAGTGTCCCACCGTCCTTCATTTTAGAATAAAAATATTAATTCTTTTTCACTAAAGGAATTTAATTTTACCTTGATAACCACCAACTCTTTGGACTGATTAGCATCAAGTGGGTCATCACTTGAGTTGAAATATGCTGCTGGGGACCTTGGCTCCGCCTTGAATTTCTTGCAAAATGGTAGCCAATGCTTAGCAAATTGAGAGGCCTCTCTGAGAGCATAGTAGGTAATATCTGACCCACCATCATCTGAAAGATACACGCTTAGCTTCTCTGGTGGATAGTCATATGCCATTACCGATAGAACGGTATTGATCACCATCACTGGTGGCTCAATGACAGGGTCCGCTGTGCACACAAATATGTCCACCTTGGGCAAGTCCTTTTCATGCCTGTTATGTAAATTATCATAACAATAATATTTTTGAGATCAATAAATTTAGTGACACAAAATTTTAACATTTCTTTTTTCAATGTGATATTTGCAGTGAGATCGTGTGAAAATTAGCATCACTCAAAACTTGACATATCAACAATTTGTGAAATAATTTATGAAAAATGGTGTTTCCTTAATTAGTATTGGTTTTCTGAATTCTGAGATTAATGGATTTGGTCAACTATTTCAAATAAATAAATAAATAAAAGTTATTGGATAGAATTTGATATTATAAAATAAAGAAATGAACTTTAGGATAAGATGCCAACTTGAAGGTTTACAGCATCTTTTATTTCCAGCTTTTGGTTAAGAGAGTTTCAATCTTTTAGGTCCTCTTTAAATTTTTTTCTTTCAGCATAAATTTCACTTTTTTCTAGTTAACTTTTACTAAATTTAGATATGAAATCACTAAGTATAATAGTTGGATGGTACTCCTGTTGAGTGCAGGTTTGATTCACTGAAGATGTAGTCCACTTAGCTTTGGCTGTAAAAATATAAAAATACAAATAATGGATTCCATGGATAGATGATTGGCACTTTTAATGGTTACAAAGTTTTTAACTTCACCTGTTTTTGGGTAGTTCTCACTATAAATATATCACTACCAATAGAAGATCTTTTATATATATATATAGATAGCACTACCATCAAACTGTTTCTCCACTCCAAAAAAAAAAAAAAAAAATTGTTTCTATGCATAGTTCTCACATGTCACAGTAAACGAGTGACGGCAAATACAGATATAGAGGTGGACATGGAATTCTAAACTTGTTTTGCTTCCTTATAGGCCTGTACACAGGTCGGACTGGAGTGGTTGATCGGATTGGGCGGGTTGGAGCTTCCATGGATGTCGGGTGAATCGGTCTGGGTTGATTATCTGGAAAACGGCAAGAATCCAGCCAAGAAAAGATGAAAAACAGCAAAAATCCGGCTAGATCTCACCAGATCCAGCGAGATCTCAGCCATTTTTGGCAAGATCTTGGCTAGATCTAGTGAAATCTCATCGGATCTAGGCTAAATCTTCCCCAAAAAATCCCAAAATACGCCAGATCTACACCTTCTCATCAAAAAAATAGATGGGTTGGTCGGATTGGGTTTCTCAGATTTGAGAGGAGGAGATCTGATATCCAACCCGCTGATCTCAGATTTTGGAGAATGAAATCCGTCGCCGACCGCTGGAGTAGTTAGTTCGATCAGCGGCGGGTCGGGTTCGGTTGGCGGCAGCGGATGGGTCTATTCTAGTGGGTCCTTAGACAGCCCCACTTCCTTATAAATGTATAACTTTTTCAATAAAGGACCCCTTAGTTATTTACCTTTAATAGCTATTAAAGAAAAGTAATTGCTTGATCATAACCTTATTATTAAAGAAAGTACAATGAAAATGCTTACTGCTTGTACACCTTATACTAAAGTATATTTAATTTATGGTAACTCTACGCTACTCCCCCTCCCTCCTCCTCAATCCAAACAGGCCATTAAAGTAAGCAAGAATTTCATGAAATGCATAGGGACATATGAAATAAGTTCATCCTCAACTAACAAATATATAAAATGAACTTTTTAAGTACAAATATGCACAAATATAAATTTATATCACGTGCATATTCATTGGTGAGATGGAGAGAGAGGAGAGGGACAAACAAACCTCTGAGAGAGCCTATCCTTGAAGGTGCACCTATAGACTGGGTTCCACCGGTGGGCTTGAGTAAGCAACCAGTAAAGACTGAACCAGAGCTCAGCACCAAGCAAACCAATCCAACCCCATCTCCCATCTTCACCTTTTCTTGGTATATGCCTCACTCTATGAATCCAAATCAAGCATATGCCCACAAACACAGAGACCACAAGGAGCCTGTATAGGACTCTACCCTTAGCTCTCCTTGTCTCAAACAATGGAAGATACTCATCACTTCCCATCTCTGCCCCCCTGTCACTTTTCAGTTACTATTGTCTATGGTATTTAGAAAGGTTCAATGCAAGGAAATTTATCATTAACATATTATGCCTGTTACTTGTTCAACAATTAATGATGTCTACAGTAATAATATAATACTAACCATATATGGCAGGCCCATGCCCCATGCATGGTATATTGTGCTCCAATGTGAACACTGAATTTTCTAAATTGTGGATATTTTTTAGCCAGGGGAACCAGGGATCTAGTCCAAATATTTAGGTGAGAATTCCTTGCCAATTGATTGTAATGGAGCCAAGTCAATATTAATTTTTGTTTTTTTGGTTAACAAATAGGGGAGGGGAATTTGAACTTGATTCTACTCATGGAAAGAATCAAGCAATACCATAGAACTACAAGCAGGGATGGTACCACTTGAGGAGGAAGTAGGGTCATGGCCCCCCTCAAATCTAATTTTCCATAATATTTGGGAGTTTATGTTCAAAAATTTTATACCTACCCCCGAAAAATTGAAATCCCCCCATCCAAATTTGAAAGTTGGCTTTAGAACCCAAAAATACAATGGACTTGGCCCATTTCTGCGGTCGGTGGTCTAATCCCAAAAAAAAAATTGTTAAATTTCTTTTACTAACAAAACAAAACAAAACAACTCTTATACTTGAGTGTGTTTAACTATTCCAATATCAAATGATTGACTTTTTTATATTCAAATGACCGTGTCTGTGGCTAAGACAGCAATGTGTTTGGCTTTTAATTTTTTATAATGCATATGACTATTGACTCTCAATTATAAGAATTAAATCGTTGGTTAGTGAGTGCGATTAGGATCTAGAGTTCTTAGTTTAACTTCATCTAGTAATGATCATAAAATCAATATCCTACCAACTTGTTTGTAGAGTGGTTGTACTTATACTTACTCTTTCAATTTCTACAGCAACTACGACATGAGTTCTTTCAATCATGGATATTGTCAAAACTAGGCCTTGCAACAAGTGGAAGAAATTTTCTTATTGACTCTTTGATTTTGCACATTAATGAGAAATTGCTAGGAAGTTCAATATAAAATCAATCGTATATGATTTCAGGTAAACCTTGAGTTTAGTTTTGATAGATCATATATAATTGAGTTGAAATATATTAATAAATAGTTAGTTAGTGTCTTCTCTTTTCTTTAAAGAAAAAGTTATTGAAATAGAGCAACAAGATAAGAAATGTTTGAGATAACGAAGAAGAAGTTGAACAAGAAGAAGATGTCAATGCTGAAATGATTTTAGAAGATGATGATAACATTGACTTGGACTATGGAGATGAGGTTAATTAGACAAATTCATGAATATGATCATGATGAGAAAGAAAACATTATTTTAGCTTATACATCATGTATCATCACTTTTGAGATTGACCAATTTGAATGTATAGGTTATAAATATATTTTAATTTGCTTTATTTAGTTAACTTTGTTAAATATTATTGCATAAGTGATGATGAAATTAATCATTAGTAGAATATGTTCCAAATTTATAATAAATATTCCTTTAATATCTGTATATCATTAATTTTTCTATAAATTTTATAAAGTGTTTGTCTATGTTATGTTACACAATACAATAAACAATTGAAGTAAGTGTAAATGAGGGGCAAAAAAACTGAAGAACTTAACAAAACCAACAAACTTGAGCAAGGAAACGTGGAATATTACCACAAGATCAACACCATCATACACCCGATTTGTACTAATGATATTTTGAAGTAAGTAAGTGTAAATGAGGGGCAAAAAAACTGAAGAACTTAACAAAACCAACAAACTTGAGCAAAGAAATATGGAAGACTACCACAAGATCAACACCATCTTGAGTATAATGCCAAGCTCCATTGACCTTAATTACAACGAAAGAAAGGTGCTCCGTATCTACTTCATATCGAACATTGTGAGAGAAGCACTCTTCTCTATCAATCACAAACCTAATGCCAAACACATTTTGCAGGCTTGACAAGAGTGCCAACAACACAAACACAACAAATTCCGGTAACCCAATCATCATCTGTATATTACAAAGTGAGATTTCCCAGTCATAACAAATGATAACACTATAGCAAAGGGGGAAGGGGGTGGAATAAGACACGAAAAACTTAACAATTCAAAGAATTTGTGAAATAAAAAAGAATCAAGGCTCATGACACATAAAATTTAATCAACGAAAATCTAGTACCCAATGCATAATATAAGTAGTAAATGTTAACTTAACTCTTTAAGCAAACTTAAGGTGCATCATATAATTTTCTCCAAAATTCACAAACAATCAGAGGTGGAGCTAGAAATTTTTGTTTGGGGGGGGTCAAGGTTAAACTATCTCGTAGTGAGTCACAATTCAAGAAAAACTCAAAATGCTACATATATGTTTTTGTGCTTTGGTTTAATCAATGTAATTCTTATTAGCACTTAAAAAAACTAAATGACCAATTAAGTATCTTAAGTTCATTTTCCCTTCTAAGTTTCTCTTAGTCCTTTTAACAACCATAAGTTCAAACCATTCAAGAAATTAAATATAAATATAACAATTACATCTACAAGAAAATATAAAATTTTTAGAATTAATAATAACAAAATCCTTATAAGCCAATATGAAATTATATATAAAGATACAAGATGACTTTGTATTTTGAATAAAGCTTATCAATTGGTTTAATTTATATAAAAAAAAAAATTAAAAAGAGAAGAAGAAGGAATACTCTAGTACTTCTCAAGATCTTAAAGTCATTTTTGCTAGTTTCAAATAAGCTTAGCACTTTTTTTTGAGACAAAATTATAAATTTTATACAAAGAAAAGAAAGAATACAATGCCAAAAGAATGGCCATAGCCAAATAGAGCAGAAAAAAAAAAGCATGAAAAACAACAACAGGTATATTCAATAATAGAGAGCAACATTTACTAGCAAGTAGCAATAGATGCAGACAACAATCTCAGCTTACAACATAGAGCAATATGATAACAATAAAGTGCAATATCAGCTCACACCAGATTAGAAAAATATAATGAAGCTTGAGAATTGAAAAAGTAAAACTTCTAATCAAGCCAATGGTTTGACATATGAAGAAGTTTCAAGAGTAAAGACTAATAATAAATTAGGAAAAATATTAAAAGATGAAAAGCAAGTTTGCAAGGAACA
The DNA here is from genome assembly GCA_030445155.1 of Quercus variabilis. Lineage (NCBI taxonomy): Eukaryota > Viridiplantae > Streptophyta > Magnoliopsida > Fagales > Fagaceae > Quercus > Quercus variabilis. The sequence continues at coordinate 4,627,095 of CP129452.1, read as the reverse complement.
CTAAACGTGGACAAATGGGGGGCCAAATAATTTTTTATGTGGGGGCCAATTCTTAGAAAAATGCAAGTATACAATTTTACCTACTCTAATTTTTTTTTTTTTTAACTTTTGGCCCCCCAATCACCAATGTAGCTCCGCCCCTGCAAACAACCATCCTTTTGTTTCGTTTTTGTTTTTGTTTTTGTTTGTTTTTGTTTTTGTTTTTGTTTTTTTTGTTTTTGTTGGTAAGTAATAGAAATTTTATTGATAAAAAAGTACTTCATGTTCACGATGATGAACATAAAGTAGTTGAAAAAATTACAAGAAAATCAAATAGAAATTCCACAAACAACCATCTATTACCTTGATATTCAATTGAATGTAAGAGCTTAACTAGAATAACCCACAATTAACAATGAGAAATTATATAATCACAAAATGAACAAAAGAAACAATTTTTTCATAATAAAACTAAAAACACAAGAATTAGCTCTCATTTCATGCACAATTAGGTGGCTGAGAACAAAAAGGAAAATAAGAAGAATCACGAGAAACCTTTAAACTTCAACACAAACAAAACCCAACCCACCCCCCCCCCCCCCAAAAAAAAAATCTATATTTTACAATTCAGAAAACCCAATAAGACATCAGATTCAAAAAAAAAAGTTAAAAAGTAGAAATTTTACCTTTGAATATGAACAATCTGATAAAACCCAGAAAGGAAAAGGCACAAAAATTCAAAATTTGAACGATATGATAAGCACTCTGGTAGAGAGTGTTTCAAAGGGGACAAGAGCTTGAGCTTAGGTTTGTGGGATTTTTTTGCCCTTTGGCCTATGTTTGCCTTCTGGGCTACATAACAAAAATCCTAGGTTTGTGTGTTTCAAACCTGAAAGATTTCGAACAGGAACTGTTTGAGTTTAGTTCGATGTCTAACGGTTTAAAAAAGCTGTGATTGTCTGAGCTTGGGGTGCATGTGATGGCCTTGTGGCCCACATAATTGACTATGTGTTGGACGGTTTTGATTATACCACTCAGTAGCATTTGAGTTACAAGAATCCAGGAATATTTAATAGATTATTTACTAATTATTATGATAATAATATCAATGCTGCTGAGGTTTAAGGTAATGGCTTCATTTCTAGTATTTTATAGGCGAAATTAAGCTTTATCACTATAAATTATTCTCATGAATATATTTTGTATCATAAATATTTGGAATGTACATTTTGTCCTTTAAATTACAACCCATGTTACATTTTGCACCTCAATGTTAAGTTTGCTGTTAATTTTAGATGGAAAAGCATGGTTTCATATGAAAATGCTCAATTGCCCTTGTGGGGCCATAAAGAGTTGGCAACCCCGGCCCACTTTGAATCAGGCCCAAAGGCCCATGCCGAGGACCACCTGGGATCCGAGGATGTGTCTAAGGTCCGAGGACCGAGCGTGAAGGCCTAGTGGTCCAAGAAGCCATGCCGAGGATGATTAAATCCTCGGAACTCCGAAGTCAGGAAATACGCAAGCAGCGGTCTCTCAAGGAGAATCTCCCAGAGTATCCAAGGAGCATATAGTAGGTGCCAAGCACCAGACATGGAAGCATGGTGGAGGAGCAAGTCCCAGACGAACTGTCACTTCCACATTAAATGCCCTCAACTAACGTCCTGGCCGCATTAATGAAGATAGGACCTCTAAACAGTGCCATCTTGGGCACCGCAACCCACAGAGGGATGAAAATGCGGTTGATGGGACATGCACTCAAGTGGAGACCGGATTGATCAACAAATGTAGGGCTGAGATCAGCTGAGAGAGGGATATATAATGTAAGAAGTCCCCCTTGAGAGGGGGACGGACAGAGAACCAGAGAGAGATATATGCTGTAACAGTGTGCTTCCTTTCAGCCATTGTAAACTTATTTGAGTGAAATAAGAACAACTCCAATCTCTATAATCCCGTCCGAGAAGCCCAGTTGTGCCCCTTAATCCATATTTAGATTATCATAGCCCACGAATAACCATGCATGGTCGTTGCATTCTTTACTAGGGCCTAGCTCTTGAGCCCATACTCTACAAATTCATTGCGGGGTTAATTGGGTTTGGGTCCGTTCTCCCAATAGGAGGGGAGCGCCTAAAACCGGTCCCTACAATTGGCGCCGTCTGTGGGGAGAACTTGTGCGCTAGTAAGGACGATAGTCAAGCATGGTAGGATCAGGCCCTCACCAAAAAACTCCCAATCGACCTGAACCAGCGAAGTCGCGGTACCAGGGCAATTATGGCGACCCCGGGGGCGGTCAAAACGACAACGGGCGATTTCGGGAAGGAAGCGTGCATACTTCAACGGCGGGCGAGAGCCAAACCCGCCGGGACGGGCACGTTCCCCAGAAGCGCGACGATGGCCAGGCCGCGCGATCATAAGAGGCCCACAGCCACACCCCCCAGAGAAGGGATGATAAGGTGGCCATGCAGCGCGAGATAGATGATTTGAAGAGGAAGCTGCGCCGTGTGCAACGAAGACGGTCCGAGCCCAGCCCTGACCCATTCTCCGACGATGAAAATGACGATGAATATAGGCAAAGGTCAAGGACGCCCCCCAGCGAGACTTTCTCCCATGAGGAGGAGCACTACCAGAGGCGTAGGCGTGCCAACCCAACCCCCAGGGGCTTGGGAGGCGACGCCATGAGCAAGGCGCTGGACCAGCTCTCCAAGTCGCCCTTCACGCATCGCATAGAGGAGGCGGAGCTTCCTCGGCGGTTCCAGCAGCCAACCTTCATTGCTTATAACGGCAAGACGGACCCTGTGGAACACGTGAGCCAGTTCAACCAAAGAATGGCTGTCCACTCCAAGAATGAAGCGCTGATGTGCAAAGTCTTCCCATCCAGCCTGGGACCTGTGGCAATGAGGTGGTTCAACGGTCTAAGGTCGAGCTCCATAGACTCGTATAGGCAGCTGACCCAGGCTTTCGGTTCCCGCTTTGTCACAAATAGCAGGCCTCCTCGGCCCATGAGCGCGTTGCTGTCCCTGTCCATGCGTGAGGGGGAGACCCTCAAAGCTTACTCGGACAAGTACTGGGAGATTTACAATGACCTGGACGGCAAGTACAACGCTGTCGCAATCAATACATTCCAGAACGGACTACCAATGGGGCACGGCCTGAGGAAGTCCTTAACTGGTAAGCCCGCCACCAGCGTGCGGCAACTGATGGATCGGATTGACAAGTACAAGCGGGTAGAAGAAGACCTACTGCAGGGCAAGGGGAAGGAGAAGGCTATCCCTCAGGAGAGGAGGGATTTCAAGTCGGACCGTTATGACAACACCCGTCTAAGGAGGGATTTCGGTGGACAATCTGGAGCAATCAACACATAAACGGTCGGCGCTGTGTTCCGAGAGCCTGTACACAAGGTGCTGGAGCAGATAAAGAACGAACCGTACTTCAGGTGGCCGACCAAGATGGCTGGGGAGCCTGATAAGCGCAATCAAAACCGCTACTGCCAGTACCACCAGGACCACGGACATAATACGGAGGACTGCAGGAACCTCTGGAACCACCTGGACCAGCTAGTCCGGGAGGGAAGGTTGAAGCACCTCCTCCACCATTCCAACGGCCAGCAAAACCAGACCTACCAGGAACCTCGGAGGGACCTCGCCATGGGGCGGCCCACAGGGACGATCAATGTCATCTTGGCGGCACCAGGAAGAATAGGCACGCAACCTACGCGGGTGCTGTCTATAGTCCGACAGCCTGCCGAGGATTCCCGGACAAAGCCAAAGAGGGCCAGGAGGAGTTGTCCACCAGTCTTGAGTTTCTCGGAGGAAGACAAGACTGGGACCATCCAGCCCTACGATGACGCTCTAATTGTTACTCTCAGAATTGGGGGCTACGACGTGAGAAGAGTGATGGTGGATGGTGGCAGCGCGGCCGAGGTCATGTACCCAGACCTCTACAAGGGGCTGGGGCTAAAACCGGAGGACCTGACGCCCTATAGTTCCCCCCTAATGACTTTCGACGGAAAGCTCGTCACCCCAAAGGGCATGATCAGGCTGCCCATACAGACGGGCCCAGAAGTGGTGGAGGTGAACTTCGTGGTGGTGGACACATACGCCCCCTACACAGCCATCGTGGGGAGGCCCTGGCTCCACACCTTAGGGGGAGTTGCCTCCACCTTGCACCAGAAGGTGAAATTCTCATCCGGGGATCAGGTCCTAGAGATCCGAGGTTGCCAGCCCACGGCGAGGCAGTGCACGGTGGCCGCCATATCCTACCGGCTTGACGCACAGCCCTCGGCTCACGCCGAGAAAGGTTTATAGCAATCAAAGACCCCGGCGGCGCCTCCTGATGCACCTGCCGAGGGGGCTAGGTGTGAGAACCTGGAAAAGGTCTTAATTGGTGATAGCCCAGAGAAGTTCTTCCAGGTCGAAACCCAACTGCCTCCGTAGGAAAAGGAGGAATTACTTGAGTTCCTCAGAAGGAACCTTGATGTGTTCGCATGGGACCCCTGCGATGCCCCTGGGATCGACCCATCTTTCATCTGTCATCACCTTAACGTCAACCCATCTGTGACCTCGAGGCAACAGCCACCTCGGCGCCCATCGAAAGAGCACGCTGATGCGATCAAGGAAGAGGTCAATAAACTTAAGCGTGCGGGGGCTATCAAAGAGGTCTTTTACCCCAAATGGTTGGCCAACACTGTGGTGGTCAAGAAGAAGAGCGGAAAGTGGAGAGTTTGTGTGGACTTCACAGACCTGAACAAACATGCCCGAAGGACCCCTTCCCAATGCCACGGATAGACCAGCTAGTAGACGCCACGGCAGGCCATCCTCGGATGAGCTTCCTTGAAGCCTTTCAGGGCTACCATCAAATCCCACTGGCCTTGGAGGACCAAGAGAAGACAGCCTTTGTAACGCCCATCGGGAACTACCACTACAAGGTGATGCCGTTTGGCCTGAAAAACGCCGGATCCACCTACCAAAGGATGATGACCAGAATGTTCGAGCCGATGTTGGGCAAGAGCATCGAGGTCTATGTCGACGACATGGTGGTAAAGAGCAAGCTGGTGTCCGAGCACTTAGAGGACCTCGGCCTCACATTTGACGTCCTAAGGGAGCACAAGCTGCGCCTTAATGCCTTAAAATGCTCTTTTGGCGTTAGCTCTGGCAAATTCTTGGGGTACATGATCACCCACCGTGGGATCGAAGTCGACCCTGACCAAATCAAGGCCATCCACAACTTGAAGCCTCCGCAGAACCCCAAAGAGATCCAAAAGCTTGCTGGGATGATCGCAGCGCTGAACCGATTTATTTCCAGGTCGGCTGACAGGTGCAGGCCCTTCTACCGCCTGATCAACAAATGGAAAGGATTTGAGTGGTCCGAGGAATGTATCGAGGCTTTCCGGCAACTCAAAGAGTATCTATCTCGGCCGCCTATCATGTCCCATCCAGAGGCCGACGAGGTCCTATACGCGTACCTTGCTGTGGCGCCCCATGCGGTGAGCCTAGTATTGATACGGGAAGACGATGGCGTTCAAAAGCCAGTTTACTACGTCAGCAAGTCGCTGCATGAAGCGGAGGTGAGATACCTACCCCTCGAGAAGGCCATCCTGGCTGTGGTCCACGCCACAAGAAAGCTCCCCCATTACTTCCAAGCTCACACCGTGGTTGTCCTAACCCAATTGCCTTTGAAATCTGTGCTCCGAACCGCCGACTACACGGGAAGAATCGCGAAGTGGAATTCAATTCTAGGGGCTTTCGACGTCGAGTACATGCCTCGGACCTCCATAAAAGGCCAGGTTCTGGCAGATTTGACAGCCGAGTTCGCCGAACCAGTTGTGGAGGTTATAGCCGAGGAGGAGAGTCGTGGTGAGAAGTTAGTTGGGGCAATCTTCATCCCAGAGTCACCATGTTGGAAGGTATATGTCGATGGCGCGGCTAACCAGCGAGGTTCTGGAGTGGGACTAGTCCTAGTGTCCCCTGAAGATCACGTCATAGAGAAGTCCCTGAGACTCGGATTCACGGCCACAAACAACGAGGCCGAATACGAGGTATTAATACAAGGGATGACCATGGTGCAAAAGATGGGAGGAAAGTCGATAGAGATGTTCTCAGACTCGGGGTTGGTGGTAGGACAGGTGAATGGGGAGATGGAGGTCAGGGATCCACGAATGCAAGAATACCTGGGCCAAGTTAAGCGCTTGCGATTGGGGTTTAGCCCTTACAGTTTGTCTCACATCCCCAGAAGCGGGAACAGCCATGCCGACTCATTGGCCACGCTCGCAACCTCCTCGGCAGGGCCTCTGCCTCGGATAATACTTGTGGAGCATTTGGGGAGGGCAAGTGAAGCGCCAAGGGGAGGGATCCCCGTCCATCAGATCGAGGTGGGCTCCAGCTGGATGGACCCCATAGTGAGATTCCTCAAAGAAGACATCCTGCCCGAGGACAAGTCAGAAGCTGAGAAAATTAGAAGGAAAGCTACTCGGTTCTGGTTGTCCGAGAATCACAAGCTGTATAAGCGCTCCTACTCTGGACCATACCTGTTGTGCGTCCACCCCGAAGAGGCGGAATCGCTACTCGAAGAGCTGCACGAGGGAATATGTGGAAGCCACACAAGGGGGAGGTCCTTGTCCCACCGAGCCATCACACAAGGCTACTGGTGGCCAGGGATGCAGCAGGAGGCCCAGGAATATGTCAAGAAGTGTGACCAGTGTCAGAGATTCGCCCCGAGTATTCATCAGCCAGGAGGGGTCCTGAATCCCTTGTCCAGCCCATGGCCATTCGCCCAATGGGGCTTGGACATTGTGGGGCCTTTCCCCAAGGCACCAGGGAATAAGAAGTATCTGTTGGTGGCCACGGACTACTTCACCAAGTGGGTCGAGGCCGAGCCGCTGGCCAATATCAGGGACGTAGACGCAAAGAAGTTCCTTTGGAGAAACATTGTTACGCGGTTCGGGGCTCCTCACACCCTCATCTCGGACAATGGGCTCCAATTCGACAGCAAGGCCTTCAGGAAGTACTGTAGCGAACTTGGGATCACAAATAGATACTCGACGCCGGCCTACCCCCAGGGGAACGGACAGGCCGAGGCTGTCAATAAGGTCATCGTGAATGGACTTAAGAAAAGACTGGATGATGCCAAGGGGAGATGGGTAGAAGAACTACCCCATGTGCTATGGACGTACCGAACCACGCCTCGGCAATCAACGGGGGAAACGCCTTTCGCCATGACTTATGGCGCCGAAGCAGTGATCCCCCTGGAAACAAATCTCCCGACACTAAGGACGAGCTCCTTCACTCCAGCCAGCAATGATGGACTGCTGGAGCGGAGCCTGGACCTAGTGGACGAGCGAAGGGAGCGAGCGATGATCCAATTAGCCCACTACCAGCAGAAGCTCAAACAAGGATACGACGCCAATGTGAAACTCAGACCGCTAGCACCGGGGGACCTGGTGCTGAGGAAAGTTGTTGGAGCTGCCAAGAACCCTTCTTGGGGAAAGCTGGGACCCAACTGGGAAGGGCCCTACCGGATTACCTCAATAGCAGGGATAGGAGCATACTACTTGGAGGATCTAAATGACAAGCCTGTACCTCGTCCATGGAATGTAAATAACCTAAAAAGGTACTACTATTAATAAAGAAACTATTTCGATTCATATTGTTAGCTTCTTTTAGTTATGTGCCTCGCATCCTAGCCATTTAAAAAAAAAAAAAAAAAAGAGGAAAAACTAAGTGTTAGACAAAACCAAGGAACTGCATGGTCCTCGGACTCAGTCCTATGGGGAAACTAACCAGTTTAAAAGAAAACTAAGTGTCAGACAGAACCAAGGAGCTGCATGGTCCTCGGACTCAGTTCTATGGGGAAACTAGCTACTTAAGAACGCTAAGCGTTAGACAGAACCAAGGAACTGCATGGTCCACGGACTCAGTCCTATGGGGAAACTAATTGCTTCAGAAAACTTAAGTGTTAGACAGAACCAAAGAATTGCGTGGTCCTCGGACTCAGTCCTGTGGGGAAGCTGGCTACTCTAAAAGACCCTAAGTGTCTGCTTCGAAAATTCTACCTGTTCCTTAGGACATGTTATAACAATTGATACAACCCACGATTGGCAGAGATATAATTTAAGTTATAACTATACGAATAAACAAAAACAGATAATATACAAGCAAGGAAACAGCCACAACACAGAAAAGGAAACAAAACTCTCACTTCATTAAGTCCAAAAGGATTATACAAGAGGAGTCACATTACAGATAAAAAAAAAAAAAAAAAAAAAGAAGAAAGAAAGAAAAAAGAAGAAGGGTGCGAAGGCGAAGTAAGGCAGGAAGGGTCCTTCAACTCAGTCGCCCGCTTCGCTGGAAGGCACGGGCAAGAACAGCTGCCCCCTCAACAGATGGGGCCTGAGTGTCAGGGGCGGACTCTACAACCTGCTGGGGCTTGTCCTCATCGGAGCCGCCGCTCAATTCGACCACCGGGGAGGGACCACTCCCTTGGACTGGCTCGCCAGTGGCTCCAGCATCCGAGGCCCCCTTACCTGGAGTTGCAGCAGTTTCCACAGCAGCCTCCTCGGCCTCCGAGCCATCTGTAGCAGCCTCGCGGATGACAGGAGGGTAGTATATGCTCTCCTCCTTCCACAGGGCAGAAGATGCCTCCATCCCAGCTTGTCTGAGGGCCTCACTCCAAGTTTCGGTGCAGTAGTGCCTACATAGCCCTAGGACTTGGGATTTGTAGGCGGCTGCTGTCTCAGTTGCCCCAGCGGCATAAGCTGCCTCCTCGGCACCCTCCTTGCTGGCCAAGGCCTGCTCCCTGCCCTTCTCCGCCTCAAGCTTGGCCTCCTCGGCAGCAGCCTTCTCCTTCTTAAGGTCATCTATCAGCTCTCTGGCGATCTTGAGCTGATCCTCAGCATCACCCAAGCGCCTCGTCTGCTCCAAGGCTTGCCTCTAGGCACCCTCAAGGCCAAATATCGCGCTGTCCCGTTCTTGGGCCATCGCCTTCAGCTGCTCCCTGGCCTTGGCAAGGTCTTCCTCGGAGACTTTGAGGACCTGGGTGGCCTTCAAGCGCCTCTCACTCTCAGCGTCCATGGCCTTCCCATGGTCGTTGGCCGCCTCCTCCAACCTGTAAGTGGCCTGGACAGCTTGCCAAACAAAACGGATACAAAGCAAGTTGAGCTCAAAGAGAGAGGAAGACAAAACTAAAGTCAGATAAAACACAAGTGTTTAGGATCTTACCATCCCCAAGTATCGCTTGAGGCAGAGGAAGACATCCCTGCTTCTCATGGTCGCCAGCTGCGCCATGTCCGTAGGAAGAAGTAGGCACCTCTCCACCACGTCGGCCACATACGCGCCCTCGCCCTCCCTGAAATCCCTAAGGGAGGCGTCATCCCTCAAAGGATTCCCACGGAGCATTGGGGCGGGGAGCCATGCCTGAATCTCAGGCTGGTCCTCGGCCTGCTTGTCTTGGTCTTTGGCGCCAATCTTTAGTTGTTTTGATGGCCACCGAGCGTTATCGCCTTCCCGCGTGGGCCCGGACTTCTCCTCCATAATCCTCTTGCCCTTATCCTTTTTCTGCTTAGGATCGGCAGGTTCGTGCCTTGATGGCGAGGTCGTCTGAGGCGGAGAAGGGGGCAGCTGAGACTGAGATGAGCTCGACCTGGTATGGGCAGCACGGGTCTTGGGAGGAGGTGGAGGCAGCTTCGGCTTAGACTTCCCCGGCTGCCCCTCGATCAACTCGGACAGACTGGGTTGGAACTTCTTTTTGTAACCCATCTTAGGCCGAGAAGATGTCCTTGACTCTAGTAGTTCTGCTTCGGATAGACCAGGATCACCCAAGTCTCCAGAAGGGTCCTCGGACTGATGAAGTTGCTCGAAAACGCCAAAATCGTCCTTGGCGAAACCAGGATCGGCAGCTCCTCCTTCTCTCTCTAAATCCTCTCCCACGGCCCTTGAGAATGTGTGGGAGGGGGGGGGGGATTGCTACTGTGACGCCTTCGGAAGTGGAGGGATCCTCGGGAAACTTGAACCCTTCCTCGGTCACTTCTATTTTTGATAGCCGAGGATCGTTCGCTCTGATCACGAACTTGGGGGCCGCGAATGACTTTTGGAGCGGAGTGTACCCCAAGATCTTGTGAGCAGCTCTGACCTGGTGGTCTGCCTCGTTTTCAAAATCCGCAGACCTGAGCACCGTCTGCAAATCTTCCCTGTTGACCAAACTGAAGTTGGGTACGAGGGCGTGCGGATCTGCAAAAGGAAAACACATCCACATTAGTTGCCAAACAGAATAAAAAGGAATGACACAGTAAACAAGTTGGAATCTTTGAACCCCCTCCTATTCCCACTGCCCTACCTGGTATCCCCTCTGTCGTCGGGTAGTGAAGGCCATCGTGCCACGCTCCAGACACGATGAGGAAATCTTCGTTCATCCCCTTGTTGGACTCGGGGAGGCACTAGATAAGCCGGACCCTGTCGTCCCTCGTCCTCATGTAGTAGGACTTGCCCTTCAGATGTTGAAGATTGTAGCAGTAATTCACATCATGATGGGTCAGCCTTAGACCCATCTTCTCGTTAAGGGCATCCACACTGCCCAAAATTCTGAACATGTTGGAGGCGCATTGGGTGGGGGCTAACCGGAAGTATATAAGGTAACCCCTCATCACCGGCCCCATGGGGATCCTCATCCCCCCTTCAAGGAAGGCGATAATGGGTATCGCCATCTCGCCCACCTGCCTCCGGAGCAACCACTCCCCATCTTCACAATACCTTAAGCCCACGTTGGCTGGTATCTTGTAATCGGCGATGAATTTCTCCATCGCCTCCTCAGTAAAAACGTACTTCTTAAGTCTACCCATCCCAAACAACGCCTTAGGGAACTAAGAGGAAAGCGAATCAAAGAAGGAGGAGCAAAAAGGAAAAAGCTCAGAGAGGGATAGAGCGACTTGCAGGAATGAGGAGGAGCTCTTTGGACTGGCTTTTTGTGCTGGAAGTATAGGTGGAGATTTGGCTGGACTCTGATCGGAGGCGCAAAAGTTCTTGATTGTGAATGAGAAGGGAAAAAGCGGTTCAAATGGGTATTTATACCCTAGGTGGAAGAGCCGCGCGAGTTTTCCCGCCCATAAATGCCAGGTCCATCCCCACCGTTAGATCGCCATCTGCCCGTTGAATGTGGGGAGCATAAAGCTGCCCGAATTTAATGCAAGGCACAATACCCACACCGAAGCGCCAGTAACGCGCCTCGAGCAGGTGAAAAGTCTTCAATGCTGACGAGGGACAGGACTCGATGGGATGCGGGACAGATCCGAGGGTGTCAAAATCCTCCTCTCCGCCTGAGGATGCGGACAGCAAGATTTTGAGGGGCTATTGTGGGGCCATAAAGAGTTGGCAACCCCGGCCCACTTTGAATCAGGCCCAAAGGCCCATGCCGAGGACCACCTGGGATCCGAGGATGTGTCTAAGGTCTGAGGACCGAGCGTGAAGGCCTAGTGGTCCAAGAAGCCATGCCGAGGATGATTAAATCCTCGGAACTCCGAAGTCAGGAAATACGCAAGCAGCGGTCCCTCAAGGAGAATCTCCCAGAGTATCCAAGGAGCATATAGTAGGTGCCAAGCACCAGACATGGAAGCATGGTGGAGGAGCAAGTCCCAGACGAACTGTCACCTCCACATTAAATGCCCTCAACTAACGTCCTGGCCGCATTAATGAGGATAGGACCTCTAAACAGTGCCATCTTGGGCGCCGCAACCCACAAAGGGATGAAAATGCGGCTGATGGGACAGGCACTCAAGTGGAGACCAGATTGATCAACAAATGTAGGGCTGAGATCAGCTGAGAGAGGGATATATAATGTAAGAAGTCCCCCTTGAGAGGGGGACGGACGGAGAACCAGAGAGAGATATATGCTGTAACAGTGTGCTTCCTTTCAGCTATTGTAAACTTATTTGAGTGAAATAAGAACAACTCCAATCTTTATAATCCCGTCCGAGAAGCCCAGTTGTGCCCCTTAATCCATATTTAGATTATCATAGTCCACGAATAACCATGCATGGCCATTGCATTCTTTACTAGGGCCTAGCTCTTGAGCCCATACTCTACAAATTCATTGTGGGGTTAATTGGGTTTGGGTCCGTTCTCCCAATAGGAGGGGAGCGCCCAAAACCGGTCCCTACAGCCCTTTTTATCAATCTCTTGAAAAAAAAATAATAAAGGAAAAATTGCACTTTATCACCCTAATTAAACTATACTCTTAATTGCACTTTTCACCTTAATTTTTAGATTTCTGTCCAAGTTAATAGTAAACTTGATGTTAGAGTGCAAAGTGTAACAATGGTTATAGTTTAGGGTGCAAAATATGAATTCAAAAAGTTGAGAGTTCAAAGTGTAATTTGGAGTATAGTTTAGAGTAGTAAAGTATTCCCCTATTTTATATTTATGATTCAAACCCGTCTCTCCCTCTTCACTATATATGTGTAATTATTCAGTACTTTTGGTTCACAACAAATGTGTACTCCCCTCTCTAACATATAATAAACTCCATCATGAATTTAATTAGTAGGATCCATTATTACATAAGAGGAAGGAGTACACAGTTATTGTATTATCAGAGCACTAAATAATTACTCTCTCTCTCTCTCTATGAGAGAGATAATGAGTAAAGTGACAATTATACTATTACCGCAAGACTTGGTTACCAATCCTTGCTCCAATCATATTAGGCTTCATAAATTATACTATTACCGCAAGAATATCACTTGAACTTCCAAGTCTTCTTATTTGTTAGAATTCAAGTGATAGCATTAGTAACAGTGACAATATTTATAATTCGGTATTCACTTTGTTCGTAAATAGATGGTCAACTATAGTCTTTCAGGTTCAGTTTATCCTACTGACATCTTCACCAATGGTTTACCAATTTATGCATTCACCACTTTATACTCTAAATCGATGTCTCCTTCGCCAATCAATTTGTAGGGAGTAATGACTCTTAAAAGAAAAAAAAGGAAAAAGAAAAAGGGTTTGTAGGGTAATAACAGAATATGTTCATGCATAAATCAAGGGGTGGTGTTATGCAACATTGATATGCAAAAACTGTACCTCTATAAATATCAGGTTTGACTTGTACATATTTTTGAATTATTCTCCACGTGTAAAACTAAAACCATACATGTAAATTTACATCAAATCATCAATATATAAATTTGTGCTCTGTTCTAATCAGAACATGACAAACTTACAGCCAAATAGCCCTTATTTCACATATGAAACTGAGAAGATTAGTACAATAATGTAAAACTGATACAAGCCAATAGAGCTAATACGATTGATTTGGCTGCTAAGGAGCTTGGCAGCTTACCCTTGTCCTTCCTCAGGAAAAGGGCTTGGTACAAAGGGAAGTTGATGAGAACCAAAATCCCACAAAGAACAAATTGCAAACTCATTGTCTCGTAAACTCTTATGATTCCTTTACCCATCAATACTTCTTTCAACACCCGAACAAAGCATACTAGATTTATCATTGCAAGTGTTGATAATGTTGTAAACATTGGAGTGGAAGTTCCAAACTCCATTATTTCTTTCTCATATCTTTGGGACACATCTTGGTCAGCTATCTTGGTTGAGATTACAAATCCTGATTCAGCAAAGCCTAGTAACTTTAAAATGGTGTCCATAAAGGCAAAGAGATAGGAACTTGTTCTCTTGTAAAGCCACATCCTTTGGTTATTCCACCAACCTAGGATTGTACCCCCACACCACAGAAACTCGGCTAAGGCACAAATGTTTTTAGCAGATATCACATATGCAAATGGTATGAACCATGGGCTTGAGATCTGAATTGACAACACAAAACTTTATCACATACATTTAAAAAATAAAAATAAGAACTATAAATAATCTTCTAATAAACCAAAATATGAAATTTTATTCATCTAAAAATATAAATATGCAATTTCTATACATTGAGTTTGACCTGGATGATATGTAGCCTGATCCTCAATATTCCACTACACCAATATCATATTTACCTTTTATTTAACTGGACTTTTGATCAAGTGGTTTCTCAAAAAAAGAAAAAGAAAAAGAAAAAGAAAAAGACTTTTGATCAAGTGTGTTACACGTAATAAATTTGAATGTTATATAAAAAAGAAAAAGAAAAGAGGCTAAACTTCAATTTAGCCCCTCTAAGTTGACCTATTTTCAACTCTCTCTCTCTCTCTCTCTCTCTCCTTTTTATTCAATTTCATCGTTTAGTCCACCAAAATAATGTCATTTTGGAAAGTGAAAAAATTCTAAAACTAATAACTAGATTATGAAGAACTAGACACAATGACTAAATTAAAAACACAAATATGAGTTAATGATTGAAACGAAAATTAAAAATGAGTCAAAGTTTATAATTAGTAATTTATCCAAAGAAGAAAGAAGAAGAATAGATAGAAGGATATAAACAATTTTTTTTTTTTTTTTGTTTTCTTTTTACCTATAAAAAAGCATGAAATAAAAAATGTAGAGGTATACAGTTTACTTTGTCGTTTATATCTAGAGAAGTACTATATTCACAATATTTTTACAACAAATTATAAGTTGTTAATTGTTATTGGTTCAAATTTGAACTTATCACTGAGGTTACTTCTTTGCCTCAACAATAACAGCAAATAACAACTTGTCACTTAAAATTTGTTATAAAAATGTTATGAACATATCTTTTCTCTTACATTTATCATTCTTATACAGATAGCACTATTAAGATCAGGGGAAAAGTTGAATTTGTTGCCCACAGTTTCCCCCCTATAATGTAAAGCAAATAAAAAAAGTCAAAACATTGTAACCAATATGAAGTAAGGAATCACACCTGTGGAAACAAGGAAATTCCTTTGAGGAGATAAAGTGAAGGGATTACAGTGTAATATAGTGTTGCCAAGCAATTAGAAGCCCAAAGACAATAGACGCAATATCCCATTTGAAGGGCCAAGCTAATCTTTCCATGTGCATACCATGCAGGACTGTACCTAGAAAACAAAATCTGGAGATCGCCTTCAGACCATCTCTTATGCTGCACAAGTGCATCAGAGAGTGTAGTTGCGGCTATTCCTAAGAAAGCCTTTCTTGATGGATTAAAGTAGACTGATTTCCACCCCCGACATTGGATTGATAACCCGGTTATCACATCTTCTACTGGACATCCATATAGCAAGCCCATCTGCAATCAAACATCAATATATGTAAAGTAAGAATGTGTTTGTGTTTGTTGTGTGTGTATGTGTGTGCGCGTGTGTATGTTTAACAGAGAGAGAGTGACCTCTTTTCCCCATTGAGTGTTTTTGTCATAGGTAGAGCTTGCAAGACCCTTCAATTTTTTTTCTAATTCATGAACACTGTCTTTTTTCCTTATGTCATTCAAACTACTCCAGTCAGTCTTATATTCCTTACTGAACTTCCTCCCACATAGAGTGTCTCTTCTGTGAAAGCATCCAGTTCCAATATATAAAGGGCCTCCACAACCATCTAAACCATGGAATTCCACCTTTATCACCAAGCATTAGAATTTAGCCAGATTAGCAATATAATCAATATGATCTAAATAATTCTTTGATTCCACAAGTATTTACTCACCTCAGTTATTACTCTCAATGAAGCATCGTATATTTCATTCCTAGTAACATTCTTAAAATGCTGGGGAAACTGCACAAAAGCAATCTCATGGCCCTTCTCTTCATCCATGAAAAAGCATAATGCATCTCGTACAGAATGTGAATTGTTTGAGTACATATCACAGTCCAAATTAAGAATGATTGGTCCATTGCTAATATCTGATGACACTCTTATCTGCACAGTGAAACATTAAGTGGAAAAATAAATCAGTGATACTTGAAAGTTCACCACAATTTAGGTTGATGACTGTATATTCAAGAAAAAGATAACATGCCTTCAAGTTTAGTGCCAAACTTGGGAGTACTTTCACTGAAAGAAAATATTAAAGATTACAGAATTGAAAACATTGTCAGTATAACTGTTATATTAGCCTGCTTATTGTGCTATCATTATTATCATATGCTTGTTTTAGTAGTCTTATTAGTCATCGGATTAGCAGTACTATTCCTAGTAGGGTCTAGAATTCTGTGCCTATATTTTATGTAACCAATTTGTATGGTTATATAACTAACTTATTTCACTGAGAAAATAACTATACTTTCATACAATGTGTGTCATTTGTCTGCAAGAATGAACATTACCAATGCGTTCATTGCTCCAGCTTTAAAGTTGTGGTGATGTTGGGGTCTCTTCTCGCGAGCCAAATAAACCAGAGTTGGCAACAAAAACCCATCTTTATCTTTGGCATTGGGGTCTCTCCCATCAATTAATATCTGAAAAAATAAGGTTCAAAATTTAAACAGTACTTAAAGAAAAAATGATTTGCTTGAAAGTGCTTATAATTCATAGGTGTATAGTATACTTGATTTTCATGTTCTATGAAAAAAGATAGAAATTTGGTTTGGCAAAGCTCGAAAACTAAATGTGTTCAAATTTTATATGCTGACCAAAGAAAAATAATATTACACATTGGTCTTTAGAATTAATGTGATAGTAATAACATACTTGAAGAATTGTATCATGGTCTCGTTGAGAAGAATATGAATCCCATTGAGAAAATCCTTTGTGTTTTGAGCGTAACTCTTCTGGGATTCGAGCTAGCTTGGCTGCATTTTCGATTCGATTCTCCATTTCGTCATATAATTTCTACAACATGAACATGGATATAGCAGTGACTAGTGATTTCAATTAACAATGTGTCAACAGTTGAAAGACAAGTAAAATCTTGATGGGTAACATTCTTTATAATTGATTTGAAAGGAAGAAATTAAAAACAAAGATTAAATTTCAGAAATAGTTTAAATGGTTTAAATAAAGTATGAAACGTGTGTGTGTGTGTATATATATATATTTGAGAGAGTTTTAATGTATGACATCTGTTTCTGATGATTTATTATCAGATCAAGACATTAATCGATTTTTGGTATAGACGTGGATTGAACCTCAAATTCTCTTATTCAATATATATTCATGAATATATTTAAATTGTTAATATAGAGATTTTTTTTGAGAAACCATTAATATAGGGATTCAATATCATTAGAGAAAAACTTTCAAAATTCAAATTCACTTTATTTTGTTAAAATCCATATAAACTAAAGAAATTTATACTAATATTTCTTCTTTAAATTCCTTGATTTTAAATCTTCACATCCAAATACTATCTCCTAAACAAATGAATAATGATAAATAAGAAATCATTTTCTATTTCAAGAGTGTGAAATAAATATAGACCACTGATTATTTCACACTCCTTATTGTACAGTCTATACACGTCACCCAATTACGATTTAACTAAATATGAACATTTTAAAAAAAGTGGACATTGCTCATGAAATTATGGGGTAAGAGAACAATTACAGATAAAAATATATGCTTTAGAGTGTGTTGGCTTTGTTAAAACTTAAAAGTCACTTAAAGAGCTTTAGGGCCCAAAAGAGTTCTAGTAGGAATTTGAACTGTTTGATACCGAACACCTCTCTACACCCAGACCTTTGATTGATCTAATTGGATTCAGGTATAAAAATAAGTAATTACAAAATAATAAGTCAATAACACACTTTTATAATATTATCTATTGTTAGTTATTACATTTAAAAGCTTTAAATCAATTTGGTTACCATATATTTAACGTAAAAGCATTAAAACATCTAATTATATTTTTGTCGAACACTAACAACTTTTTAATAAAAACTTGTTATCACTAAAAATTTTATTAAAATTTTAAACTTCAAACTTTTATTTTAGGGATTTACAGTTCAAGTGTTTTTATTTAAAATGTACGGTTCAAGCTTAAAACTATACTTTCTAACCGCGCTTAATGAGTTTCAACGCAATGCCTTATGGATGAGTACTCCATTGCTATATATGAGCCTATCATAGTAATAATACTTACCATTATAATAATATTTTAATAGCAAGCATATGTAGTTGTCAACACGATCATTATCCCAAAAAAGAAAAAAGAAAAGAAGTGTGAGTCAAATCTTTGCCCTTGATCAACTTGTTCACAATGCCTCATGGATGACTCCATTGCTATTATAATAAAAATAGTTGGACTACACTCTATTACAGTAGGAAGCGTTAAAATTGTGACTATTATAATATTGTCACAAGGAAAATGAGGTTTTTGTGATATCAGCTCAATAGATTTGGAAGATGTGTTATAAATTTGGAGGTCTCAAATTTTATTTATCAAAACATTGATTTATAGGCTTTTCAAAGAATTTTATAAATAGGAAGTAGAATATTTTAACCAGATGCTTGGATACCACTTCTTAATATATATATATATATATATATATTATCTTTGCATCTGAACCACCGCCCTTCATTTTAAACAAAAAAAAAAAAAAAAATCATTTGCTATAATCTAATTTACCTTTATAAACACCAACTCTTTGGACGGATTAGCATCAAGTGGGTCATCACTTGAGTTGAAATATTCAGCTGGTGACCTTGGCTCCACCTTGAATTTCTTGCAATATGGTAGCCAATGCTTAGCAAAGTGAGAGGCTTCTAAGAGAGCATAGAAGGTAAGATCTGATCCACCATCATCTGAAAGGTACACACTTAGCTTCTCCGGTGGATAGTCATATGCCATTACTGATAGAACAGTATTGATCACCATCACTGGTGGCTCGATCACTGGATCCGCTGTGCACACAAATATGTCCACCTTGGGTAACTCTTTTTCATGCCTGTTTTGCAAAACATTCATAGTTATAATAAAAGTGAGATAAATTTTACGCAGATTGTTATGACATGAACAATTTTGATTGTTATGAAATGGACAATTTTGTGATCAACAAGTTTAGTGACACAGTTTTATAAAAAATGTTCATTATTGATTAGATTGAAATATTGTGATTGACTTATAATAAAAATTATGTTTGTAGTGGTGGGATTGTGAGAAAGTAATGTAACATCATTCAGTAATAAAAGATCAATAGATTTGGTCCAAGTTTGGTTTACAGTTTACTTGATAAAATATAATATATCTCAAAGACATTGGATTTACTTCAATATAAAATATAGAAATGAACTTTGGGATAAGGCTTACAAAATCTTTCTCTAATTACCACCTTTTGGTTGATGAAGTTTCAATCTTTTATCTTGTCTTGAACTTTTTTCCCCTTGCAATATATATATATATATATATATTCTCCTTTTGCTCGTAACTTTTACTTCATCTAGGTAAGTGATATGAAAGTATGGCAATGGAGTTCCAAGTATATATAGATGATGAAGAAAACTTTTAGCCTCTGTTTGGATTGTG
Organism: Quercus variabilis; assembly: GCA_030445155.1. Classification (NCBI taxonomy): domain Eukaryota; kingdom Viridiplantae; phylum Streptophyta; class Magnoliopsida; order Fagales; family Fagaceae; genus Quercus; species Quercus variabilis. Next base: position 4,607,778 of record CP129452.1, on the reverse strand, counting down.
CTGAAACTCAGTTTTAGTGCGTTTGTATCCAATATAGTGGGTCCCGTGCATGATTTACGGGAACAATAAGTTGTTTAATTCAACAATTTTTTTTTTTTTAAAATTGAGTTTCATATTATTATCCACATATTTAAAAATTATTTTATTATAATATTTATAATTTTTAATAATAAAAATTATCTAAACAAAATGGTTACAAAGATTTTAGACTCACATATTTTGTTTTTGACTTTTTGCTAGTTCTCACTGCAAATTTAGTACCGACAATAAATTAGTGGTTGTCACTTCTCATGGATAGAATCTTTGAAAAAAACAAAAAAAATAGAGTGACGACAAATACATATTAGAGGTGGAATTGTACCTTTTCAATAAAAATATCCTCAATCATTTACCATAAATTGCTTTATCATAACTATTTCATCAAGAAACGTAGAAAGAAAGTTCTTGATGCTTGTATATTGCACTAAAGCAGAGTCCATTTAAAGTTGAGCTATAAGACTTTCATGACATGCATAGGGACATATGAAACAAGTTCATCCTCAACTAACAAATACATAGAATACTATGCTTTTTAAATAGAAATATGCATAAATATATTAGGTTAATATCAGAGGGAGGCAAAAACAAACCTCTGAGAGAGCCTGTCCTTGAAGGTGCACCTATAGACTTTGTTCCACCGGTGGGCTTGAGTTAGGACCCAGTAAAGTCCAAACCAGATCTCAGCTCCAAGCAAACCAATCCAACCCCATCTCCCATCTTCACCTTTTCTTGGTATATGACTCACTCTATAAATCCAAATCAAGCATATGCCCACAAACACAGAGATCACAAAGAGCCTATAGAGGGCTCTACCCTTAGCTCTCCTTGTTTCAAACAATGGAAGATACCCATCACGTCCCATCTTTGTCTCTCCGTGTTTCTCTTCAGCTACTACTCTATTATTGTACTGGTATATTTAAAGCGGTCAAATTAAAGGAATCTTTTTTTTTTTTTAATATTTAATTTTTTTTTAGAGAGTTTCAAATCTTTATCTGTGATTCTAATGCCTGGTACATGTTCAACAATGATGTCTACCGACAGGGGATGAGCCACGTTGTCCCCTGGGGGGGCCGTGGCCCCTACAAAAAAAAAAAAATTCCTAGAGAGTAGGTATAAAAATTTTTTGGGCCCCCCACTCTTGGACATCCAGCCCCCCCATATTTCTCACACTCCCAATTATAATTTAGGCCTCTATTCTACTGGGCTTCCAGTCTCTCATACTTCAAATAAAACATAAAATTGACCCACAAACATTTAAATACTAAAATCCAAACACATAACTTCTTCATCTCAAAAACCCACCCCATGGTCCCCCACAAAATCCCTTATTCTTTTCTTTTCTGTCTTCTGTGATACACTTCCCAGTACTGCCTACCAGCTCCCAAAACTCAGCAGCATCAGTCCTCCAGTCCCAAAAAAAAAAAAAAAAAAATCCTGACCAATTTTTTCTTTCTTCTTGCTTTCTAAAACAAATCACTCAGTATATTTCATTGTCAAATTTTAGGATTTGGAACTTGGTGATTGCCTGGTGAAGTGGTGAGTTTTCTTCTCTTATTTAAGCACTAGACCTACATCTATTTTCAGTGTCTTTTTTTGATTTTCTCAACTATCTACACCTAAATATTCACATGCTTTTTATATTTTCATAAATTTTTAGAGAAATATATGATTGAAGGAATTGGGATGGAGATAATTGATATCCGAAGCTCCATGTTTTTTGACGACTAGAAACGAAAACGAGAAATGGGTTTTATTGATCAGTTGGTTTAGAACACAGAAGAAAGATTGTGCCTTTCTACGAACATGAAAATGTTTTTTTTTTTTCCTGCTTTCTGAAAATAAAAATAAAAATAATGTTAGAGAAAGAGAGAGAGAGAAAGAGGGTGTTTTTGTTTTCGTTATTGCTATTTTTTTTTTTTTTTATTACCAAAATGAAATAGAAAAGGGTGCTTCCGTTGCAGTTACTTGTTGCTATTTTTGTTGGATTGTGTGAGCACTTTGTTTCAAGTAAAGAACTTGGAAAGGTAAGAATGAAATGTCTATCTATCAAGCCTTGGATGGTCACTAACCAATGATAAGGAGATTGTTTCAATTTGTTTGTGATGACTGATGAGTCTTGAAGGGAAGAATATCTACAGTTGTAGGCAAATAAGCATTGCCACACGGCCCACCCTTTTTTGCACTTTGTGATTCTGTGAAGACAGGTAAAATTATTTTGATACATTACATATTTTTGATTAGTTAGATATCATGTGGCGATAGAAGTTGTTAAATTGTTTGGTTTATGTTGTGTACAAATCTTTGTTTAATTTTTGTTTTTGTTTAAGCCTTTAAGGGGTTATTATTAATTAAAGTTGTATTAAAAAAAATTAAAATACAGGAAAATTTTAATAATAGGAATGATGATGATTGATGGGTTTGATTGTTTAAATTATAGTGAAAATTTTATTTTTTCTTGAGTATGAATAATATCCATATAACTAAGGAAAAAATTTCTAATTAGAATTTTATTTTTTAAAATTCTTTTCAGGTTAATTTTTGAGTCATATTGTAGCTGCACATTGTAATTTTCTTTGATGATAATGAAATTTCTGCAACTCCGTGGACGTAGGCATATTACCAAACCACATAAATACTGTAATGTGCGTGTGATTGTTTTTCTTTTAGCATTTTGTTTTCTCTATTTTTTTGTTTCTCACAGGTTTGGAATTTCGGTTGAATTCCCAACATATTCAAGTATATGATGATATATGAAAGTTGATAATTTTGTATTCAATAAAATTAAGAATTATATTTAGTATATATCTGTTACAACCCGACCCTCCCAAGTATTTATTCCTGGCTATGCCCCTGTGACTACCGAAACAATATAATACTGTCGTTCGCAGCGAAAGAAAATATATAATACTGTCCAAATATGGCGGCCCAATTAATCTACAGTGGGATCCAATGGCGACTAGTGAAAGTTGTGGAAATTGAACTTAGTCCAAATTTTTAGGTGGGCTCTGTCCATTTTGCTTAAATTGAACCAAGTCTACAATTTTTATTTTTGTGCAACAATTAGGAAAGGAGATTTGAATTCTGATTTTATCTATGAAAAGAAGAAGTAAAAAGGTTTTCTTTTCTATGGAAGCGAATTCTATGTTACGTACTAAACCCATGTGTGAGAGAGGAGAAAATATAGATGTAAGAGTTTATAATAAAACAAGAGGGGCACAGCTTGAATAAGAGAAAGTCAAATGGACAATTTTACATAATTCCATTTTGGAGAGATGGTTTAATCAATTTTCAAAGTCCATATAGAACAATAAAGGAAAATTGACTCGGTTCATAATTCAAAATTAGCAAAAAAATTGTTTGTTAATGAACAGTCATTTTCTTGGTTTGATGACGTATTGTTCATGACCAAAAGAATTAATTCGAATAAAAAATTCAACCACCACTACCAACATTATTGCACCAACATACCATCAATCACTCTCATCTCGTACTATTTTATTTGCCTTGAATGTTTCTCTCTCTCTCTCTCCATAACGCCCTTCTCAATACACTCCCATCTAGGGATGGTAATTTTTACCCGATCTGTAGGTACCCGGTCCGACCCGATTTGATAAAAAATAGGGTCGGGTTTGGGTTAAAAAAAACTTGAAATGGGTCCGGGTCGGGTCCGGATTTATGTAAAAACCCGGCCCGAACCCGGACCCAACCCGACCTGTTTACCACTAAAGTAAAATTACTAAAATACCTACCTATAACTACATATATATATATATATATATATATATATATATATACATATCACTTATGTTAAACCCTAACTCATTTCTCTGATATCTCTTATAGCTACAACTGCCTCTCTTAGTGCTCTCACCTCACCCTCAATAACTCTGCCTCATTTTCTCTCAAGAACCCCACATCTCATCCAGTCTGGCAGTTGCAGTCACCCTCGCCTTCACTCTCATCACGTGGTGGTTGCCATTTGCCAGGGAGAAGCACGAAGGTTAGATCGGAGAGAGATGTACGAGATTTAGGCCGTGACAGGTAGAGAGGCCCACCGCCGATCATCAGAGATCTTGGTGGTCTGAGATAGAGAGAGGCCGAGTTGGAGTCTGAAATCGGAGATAAGAGCCTTGGTGGACTGAGTTCTCCAATATTTTTTTTTTGGGTTTTTTTTTTTTTTGGGTTCATGTTCTCTTTCAAATCTGAGTTTGTGTTTGTGATTTTGTGAATCTGTGTTTGAAAGGATAACTCTTTTTTTTTTTTTTTTTTTAATTTTTAATTTTTTTTTTTTATTGTATGGCACAACAATGGCGGACACAACGACGCCGTTGAGTTCTTCTTCAGGTCTTGTGGCATTCAGCCTCTCTTCAGACAATATATGATGGATTTTATGTGTATATGTCAAATACAAAGTACAAAAAAAAGATAATGCCAGAAATTTTTCAATATTTCATTATGCTTTTATATGTATATCTGAAAATCTCATTACATAAACACAAACACAACACAACCATATTTTGTATGTGAACGCTGTTGAGTTCAAATTTTTTTATTTTTTTTGGGTTGGGCTAAATGGGGCCCGGTGGGGTGGGTCTGGGCTCCGGTAAAAAAACTCGTTTAATAATTGGGCCGGGTTCGGGTTGTAGATCTAGACCTGCGGGTCGGGTCCGGGTATGGAAAAACCCGGCCCGTTGCCATTCCTACTCCCATCATTCTCTCTTCCATCCTCTTCCATTCCAATCCAATCATTTTTTTTTTTTTTTTGCTGAATAAGATATTGCATTAATAGAGAAAGGAAAGACACAAACAACACTAAACAAACAAACAAAACCACAAGGAAGGGATGGGACTCAACCAACTCCTCGATCTACAAACTTAGAAACTACAGAGAAGGGTGAAGTTAGGGATGGAGCTAGAGCTTCAAGTTAAGGAGGGCAAAATTCTTCTAAGATTGAATCTCACAAAATGACTATTTTTCTTTTTTAAAGAACAAAAGGACTAATTATTATTACTAAATAAAGACAAATATAAGAATTTGGACAGTATACTTAAGAAATTAATTATATATCAATTCATAATTTAGTTTTCAATCTATAAATTTATTAGCTTGTCACAGCTAATGCATTTCCCTCAACAACCAATTAGCCAACCAAATGTTTTTATTAACTGTACAATTTTTTTTTTCTTTAACTTTACTTCCCCCTTTTTTTTTTTTTTTTTTTTTGTTAAATTTTTTTAACTTTACTAAGTAACTTTTTAGTAATTACTTATTCTATCTATTCTCTTTATAAGTTATAATAGGTTACACTCACACACACTCAACACTTCACAGTTTTGCAACATGTTTCACAAAGAAAATTTATTAAATAAAAAAGAAAAAAAAGAAAAAAGAAAAAAACAACAACAACAACAACAATACAGTCACAAACAGAGACACAAATAACATAAATGGGTATGTTACACACTTTTTTTTTTTTTAAGGGGCCAAGACTCAGGCATATATTTTTAAAAAAAATGGGCCAAGAATTTGGAGATAGGGGGGCAGGTTTAAATTTTCTTGGGCCTAAATTTTAACTCAAGCCTATTCCATACATATAGCTGTTGGGTTTTTCAAAATCTTTGGGGGGGGGGGGGGGGGGGGTTGGGAAGGAATGGCCCCCCAATGCCAAACTGTAGCTTCGTCCCTGGGTGGAGTGCTAAACCTTTCCCAAAAATAAGTCCATTGGGCAAGGGAATAAGCTACATTTGTATGCTGGAATGCTTGTTTTGTAATTATAGATTCCAATCCCATCATTTGTTATTATTATAGTGTAAAATGTATATAATTTTTTAATTCTTTAAAATAATATGATATGAAACAACCTTTTCAATCTAATATATATGATGGGCTTATTGAAAAATCAAATAGATGGCCCCATTGACCAAAGTCATGGGTGGAGAGGTGGGGATGGATCATTATTGGGTTGGGGTTTTGGTGCAATGATTGATAGAAATTATATGGTTACTGGCCATTTTTGTTTTCTTTGATAATAAGAACTAATCACAAATAATTTATCCTAAAGAAAGAACCAAATCATATATGTCACCTATAATGTCAATATCACCCCATCTCTAAAGCATATTCAAGTGTTTGTAATATTTTTCCTAATTAAAAAAAGTGTTTGTATTATCAAAAAACCACCTATGTTGTAAATTTTCTTGACCAAAATGTGTTTATTATAAAGTTAATTGGATATACTAATTAATTATTTTTTAAGTAGATTAATATTAACAAAAAAAGGTGAAATTACCATATTCTACAAAATAAAAGGCCTAGGTTCAAGTCTCACTACCAGCAATCCTTCTTGGTGGGTGATCTATAAGTCTAATGTAAGTTTTCTCTGAGACCCACGGCTTGCCTTGGCCCTATTATGGGGTAGCCCTCTCTCACCTAAACTTATTTTAACCAAAAAAAAAAAAAAAAATCTAATATATATATATATATATATGTATGTATGTATGTATATGTAATAGAAGGGTGGTGTATGATAGAGCCAACATGATCCAAGCATAAATTAGACCATCTCCTCCTAGCCTTCAACAGTACTAGCTAAATCAAAGACCTTATCTTAAAAGGAAGACCTACTAAATTATAGGCGTCAAACAAGCTAATGAAACTAAAACGACAGATTTGAACAAAATTGAGGATGGTACACTGGTATATTGATCATGACAAGTAGCTAGCTAAGAACGACATGCAAGATCAATTGGTCTAATGTTATGAACTCCAAATCAAGAAAAACCTTATTGATTCCCCTATTACGCTGAAGAGGTGTAGTATTGCCAATGTGGCCATAATCGTACATCAAATGCATGGCTACTAAATTATAGGTATCAAACAAGCTACTGAAACTAAAACAACAGATTTGAACAAAACTGAGGATGGTATGCGACCCTAATCATTGCAGATGAAGAATGCTTGGTACATTGGTATATTGATAATGACAAGTAGCAAGCTAAGAATAACCTGCAAGATCAATTGGTCTAATTTTATGATCTCCAAATCAACAAAAATCTTTTTGACTCCTCAATTAAGCTGAAGATGTGTAGTAATGCTAACGCTACTATAATCGTAACCATGATGGCTGGCCTAATTGCTTGCTAATGGTGTCAATGAATTTGAAAAAGTATTGTGATAGATTGCGCCTCCGACCCCTTTTTTGGTGTTAGGCCAAATGCACGTGAATGGGTGGAGTCGTGTTATTGCCATTCACTTGTTTTAGCCGCCCCACTTTCCTCTCCCTCTCCCTCTCACTCTCTTCTCCCACTCTCACTCACTCACTCTCCTCTCCTTTGACCACCATAGCCATACATCATCAACAACACAACCAAAAAGATTAACAATACCACAAACCCTCCCACGCTTCCTCTGATTATCTTTATCAATTTCATACACTTCAACGACAACGCCGTTTTGTTTGGAGACGAAGTAGGTGTACCAACTGAACCTTGACTCTAACAAAATAATTAGTAATATTTTTAATCTGTTCTCCATACAGATTTACGTTACCCGAAAACGACGATGTATTGAAACAAACTAGAGCTGGAGTTAATGGGATCTCACTAAAGAGATTGTTATTTGCTAGTTTTCCTTCTGGGTTTGCAAAATTTCTGGGATTTGTTGGATTTTGGGTATGGGTTGGTTTGTTAGATCTTGGCATCCATTTGGATGGCAAGAAAATAGCCGAGAAAATGTTATTATTTTTATTTAATTTTTGGGTTCATTACTTCTATATTTAATGATTTCTATGTTTGTGATTTTGGGATTTTTGTGTTTGTGATTATGGGTTTGTGAATCGTGATTTTCTGGCTCTGTTTGGTTACTGAGAAAGTGTGAGAAAAAAGAGGAATCGTTAGAGTTTTGATAGATTGCATTTTTAGCATTAACTCTGAGATAGATCATAGATTCTTTAGCTCTGTTTGATTTTTTGCTTTTTGGAATAGTTTGATTGAGTAAAATTTCCTTGAGTTTGGAGTTAATTATTCGTTGCTTTGATTCAATTCTCATGTATTTTTTTTTGGTTTTTAGTTTGATTTTTTTGGCTTTTGAATAATTTTAGTTACTAAACTGTGATTAGATTTTCGTTAGGGCTCTGTTTAGGCTTCAAATTTTTTTTTTTTTTTTTTGGTTAGGCCACAATTTGGGTTGCGGATTGGGCCCAAATTGGGTGGCCTAGACGGGCTCATCGGGGCGGGTCTAGGCCCTAAAAAACATCCATTTAATAAACGGGCCGGGGTCCGGGCCGCGAGTTGGGTCCGGGTATGAAAAAACCCTGTCCAAACCTGGCCTGTAACACCCATTGTCATTCCTACATTGAATAATTATTGTTTGCCTATCTAATTAACTAAGTGTGTGCAACTTTACCATAAAAAGTAATCCTAGCCAATCAAATTATGACATGTCATTAATCTCATATTGATTATAATTATAACCAATTGGAATCAATTGTTCATAATCATATATAGTCAGACTCAATTTGTGATAATGTATCTCGGCCATTAAAACTTGATTTGATGATAAATTTCAATTTGATGGTTCAATTAGGGCTTATGACTAGTCGATTTGATTGTTACAATATCAAGATCATTTTGATGAAATGAAATTAAGGATCTAACGGCCACAATTAAGATGTCTATTTCCAAGGTGACATTTCCCTTTTATTCTCTATGTGAGGTTAAATGCGGGTTGCAAAATGGGATGTCAACAAGTACAAAGTAATTCTTCGGATCAACTAGATTCATTGCCCATCCCACCATGCTTTGAGTGTATCTCCACAACTTAGGGCCTCAGATATGCTGCAAGCATTCTTGGCTTTAAAAACATAGGCAAAGGGCTAGAACCATATGCTTTCAACCTGGAAAGATGAGGCCATGAAATTAGTATATGTTAGCTTTGTATTGTGAAACATGGAACATCATAAGAATGCACTCTTTTGCTCTGCTTGACTTGTTGCATAAATTGTTTGTACACCCAACTTAATAAAATTATTATTATTATTATTTTTTGTGTTTAATCCATAATCAGAGGGCTATTGAAGGTGCACAATGCATATATCTTGTTTTTATTATGTCGATATGCATTAATTTGTACTATTAGAAAAGAAAAAGGTAAAATAGATAAACTTGGGGGAATAAGGAATTTCCATGAAAGGAGCAAAGAGGAGGAATAGTCACATAATAGAGTATTGGGAAGGAAATTGAAGCCCATAAAAGATACATACAATATCCCATTTGGACACCCAATTTTATCTTGCCATGCCCATATGAGAAAGGGCAATATTTGCAGAAAAATATATGAAACATGCCTTCAGACCACCTCTTTTGTTGAACAAGACCTACATCTAAGATAGTTGGAAAAACAACCAAGAAGGCTATTTGGATTACAATAAAGTGATTTCCAGCCCCTGCATTGGATAGCCAAGCCGGTTGCAACATCTTCGACCGGGCACCCATAAATCACTCCCTTATGCAAATTCATAATTACCATTTTCGAGATAAAATTTCCATAGAGAGAGAGAGAGAGAGAGAGAGAGAGAGAGAGAGAGAGAGAGAGAGAGAGAGAGAGAGAGAGGACCTTTTTCCCCCATTGAGTGTCTTTCCTATAGCTACATTCAGTAAGAAATTTTGAAACTTCCTCTAATTCATTAACAATTTTATCAGCATTCTTTTTAGCTTCTACATTCAATTCTCTTCAACAATCCTTAGAAAATACTTTACCATAAAGACTTTCTCTTCTATGGAGACATCCAGTGCCACAATATAAGGCTGCACCATATCCATCTACACCAACATGCTCAACCTTCATATTTAACCATGAATACTAGCATATTAGTTCACCAAATTGATCAAAGTAGGCTACTTTTCTTAAAAACAAAGGTGTAGTCATAGATTACTTACGTTATTAGCTACCGAAATAGAACACGCATAAATATCATTCTTGGTAATATTGTCATAATTTTGTGGAAATTGAACAAAAGAGATCTCATGGCCTTTCTTTTCATCCAATAAAAAACATAGTTTTTCTCGTATTATGTCTGCATCATTTGCATACATGTCACAGTCCAAGTTGAGGATAAAGGGGGCATTACTTATCTCAGATGACACTCTTATCTACGCATTTAAAAGAAAATGTCTTCAAAATACTAGAAAAAACAAAAGGAAACCATTTTTATCATCACGAGGACATGGTCACAAATGCTCAGTTGATCATAATAGAAAATGTTTCAAACTAACAAATTTGTATGCTTTTTTTCATTTCAAATAGCAACATTTTTATGTTGTTGAGAAATTAAAGAACATAATTTGAATGTAAAGTTCTTATCAGAGAATTTACAAACCATGTTGCAAATATTGAAAGTTTACCGGTGCATTCTTAGCTCTAGCTTTGAAGTTGTGAGATCATTGGAGTCTTTTTTCTCGTGCCATATACACTAGCATTGGCAATCGTCCTCCATATATATCAACATCATTTTTGTCCCTTCCATCAATCATAATCTTAAAAAAAATAGTAATAATAAATAAAGTGAGTTTTTAAAAGGGTATATCATGAAAATTTTTGGGGAGAATACAAGAGTTTCCTTCACAATTGACTGGGGATCTTACTTTGTTACCTTGGAGTTTCATTTTCAAAATTCTTTGTTTTTTCATTTGTTTGTATAGTTTCTTTAAGAAACATAAAATATGTGATCAACCAATTTGTCATCAAGAAAAGTCAATTATTCTAGGTTAAGAATCATGCAATAAGTTAATTCACTTCATGTCTCCTGCAATGGTTTACGCCTAGGTACATTGTATATATCACAAGGAAATCAATACCGTACCGGAGGCTGTACCGGTTTGATCAGCGGTACAATATATTTCGGATACCGGTTAATACCGGTGTACCGTTTCGGAATTACCGCTAAATATATATATTCTTTTAAAAATTTTATATATTCTCATAAAAATATAAAATAATTTAAAGTCTAACCAATAATAATAATTTTTTAAAATATTAATAATTATGGTTGTAGTATAACTTTTTATTTTAAGAAGAGTTGTAGTTTAATAATAGTAGTAGTACTACGTACATGTGCAAACTAAATGCACTAATGAAAAAACAAAAGAAATAAAAATCAATGAGTAAAATGATTCCCCCAAAAAAAAAAAAAAATCAATGAGTAAAAGTTAAAACTAGAACACGTGGTGTTGGAGATAAGTTTGAAATTTTGAAAGCCTTTGACTCATTAATGACTTCAGTACATTCACGTGGGAGTGGGACTCTAGTGTCCAAAACAAAACAAGATGTACAGGTGACCAGGCCGTTCAAAACTAGGTAAACCAAAGAACAGAAAAGCTGAAGAGTGGAAGAAAAACAGAGAACGGAGAAGTGAAGAGGCGAGGAAGAAGAAGCTGAAGCAGGTGGGGAGACTGCAATTGACAAAATGGAAGTGGCTGGAGGCATGGGAGTGACCGGCAACGTGGTGGTGAATGGCTGTGATGACAAAAACAGGTGATTTTTGGGTTTTTTTGTTTTTTTTTTGGTACTGGCCCGGTTTAGATTCACCGGCCGAAACATCTAATTTTCGCCGGTAAGGCCGAAACAGTCCGGTATGGGCCGGTACTCAGAACGGTACGAATCAAGGGGGGTTTCGGTACCGGTCAGTTCACCGGTACAAAAAAAACCGGCCGTACCGGCCGGTACGGTACGGTATTAACTTCATTGATATATCATGCTAGTGAATTGCAACACATTTTAAAATCTCCTCCAACTTATTAGATAATAATTCAAATCAAACATCCATCAGTATTATTATTTTTACATAAGGTTAATTAAGTCATCCAAACAAGTTACGAGACCATTAAGAAGGTTATTTGAATCATATGTATAGTGGGTTTGAAATTTTTGTTCTTTGAAATTATTTAAGGAAAAATTGATCAACCGTGAAGTTGACTATAATTTGTAGATGGCATGTGCCATTTATGATTCAACATAAGGGAATTATTAGGCTCCGCTTGGGAGTTCATAAGGGAAGGGAATAGAATGGAATGGAATGATCATAAGGGAATGAAAAAGAATGGAATAGAATAGAATATATTTAAGTAAGAGAAACAAATGGAAAAGAATGGAATGAAATGGAATTAAATAACCTTGATTGGATGTTTTAAAATAATTGAATAGAAAGGAATGAAAATGAATGGAATGTTCATAAAAAAAAAAAATGAATGGAATGTAAGTAATCTTGTTTGAGAGTAGCATGGAGGGAAAGAAATGGAATCATTTTATGACAATATTATTATTAGACCCCTAGTTTAAAATAAAGGGTTGAATATATAGGGATATTTGGGAGTTTTAGTAAAAAAATCATTAAATCTAATTCCATTCCCTCCAAGTCCTCCCAATTTCGGGAGAAATGAAAATTTGAGGTTTTAAGGGAATAGAGCGAAATGAGTGTTCCCTTCTACCCATTCTATTCCCTCTCACTTAAATTCCCAAACAAGAGAATAAACTTTTCATTCTTTCCATTAAAACTCCCAAACAAGGGAATGAAAGAATATTTTAAAATGATTCTTTTCATTCATTTTCATTCTATTCCATTCCCTCCTCCCAAGCGAGGCCTTAGGGTAATGTCATTTTTTACCTTTTAATTCGATCACCCTAGCCTAACTAAACCCGCCATGAAGTTACCTTGATAGCCAACCATTCTTGGGCATATCTGATGTCATGAATGTCAATTTGTTGGGAGAAGTAGGCACCTAGTGATCTTGAATGGACATTAAGGTTGATATTGAACAGAATCAGTAGGTTGTACAACTCGACTTCGATGGGCTGAAGGTGGTAGCGAAGGCCTGAAAAAGAACACAATATCAAAGAAGGAGACCGGGGTGGACCGGTCTAAGACCCTCCGATGACTAAGTTAGTATCTTCTCACAAATGAAGTTCCAATTGTATTGAAGTAATGTCAAAATGCTCTCATACCTTTGTTTGATTCAGACCGGTCCTTATATAGGGAACCTAGGAGTAGTTATTTGACTTAATAACTTCCCAAAGATTTATGGAAGTCCGAAATTCTGGAAATAACTTCCTCAACGGTTCCGGAAGTTGCAACCGTTAATGGAAGTTATTTACATAGGAGAAATTGGTGGCGATGAATACAGGTTGATTAACCACTCCAGAATTTGTCAAGTGTTATACAGTCGTGCATGTGCTTTACTCATGGACGACTCATTGTATATAGACTTTTGTTGTATAGTCGTCCATGGGCTTTGCACATGGATGACTTGTCCAGACGGTCTGTGGTCATTTAGCTAATTAATGCTCACGGACGACATCTTTAGACGAACCAGAGATGGTCTGGTCATTTGGCTAATTGGTGATCATGGACGATTCCTTTGGACGAACTAGAGATGGTAGGTGGTTTTTTGCTCTCTCATTAGTTGCCCCCTTTCCACCTTTTATTGGCCCTTTAGGTCGTCTTTATCTTGAGGGCATGTCTTCTTTTATTTTATTCTATCTTTCTAAACATATTTTCTTCTAACTTTCAGTCATCTAACCTCTATTTTCTTTTTATTAATGTAGCTATTATTCGTCCACGCCTAGAAAAACTTCACTTGGATCGAATTGACCAAGTGCGCGCCTTCCCTGGGAGAACGTTCCACGATCTAGTCACTCTTAGTTGTTTAGCTAAGTGGGGGCTTGGCCCAGAACCTACTGTTGAGAATCTAGGACACGAAGAAACCACTCGTCGAAGTAAGTATTGTCCATCTTTTCTTCTTTTCCTTTTTTTTTTTTAACTGATTTCTCTCGGCTTAGGAATAATTACAATGAGGGAGAATAAGGAAAAAACAGTAACTAGTGGGGACGAGAATGTAACTGCACCACTTATCGTCCAGAAACCTTCCGTCCAGACAGGGAAGAGAAAATCTAAATCAATATCTAGCACCGTGGATCTAGATGATCTTCCAAGTCGTCGAGGTTCTAAGAAATAAATTCCTGGCAAAACTTCTCTCCCTAAGGTTCCTAAATTCACAACTCCGACGGTTAATCTGGACGAGCCTTAGGTGGATGTGGAACCTGTCCAGATAATTCATCCTATCTAGACTGACCCTACTCCCCCTCCAGCCAAGACTTCTTGCAAGTTTCATTCGTTTAAGCCATCTGATCGTCCTTCGAACCTGGTGCTGGACGAGGGTTACGCATGAAGGACGTTCAAAGGAATCATCACTGATAATGAAATTAATGAATGTTATAAGATGTCAGTGAAGGAATTTGAACGTTCCGATATCCATGACCTCTTTAAGGTATGAGTTTTATTTGTCTTTGTGTGTTTTCAATAAGTTTTTTAGAGAAGAAATTTCTAACTTTCCTTCGTCCATGCATAGGCTATGTCAAAGTTCTACACAGCGACGTGCCAAGCCAAGGAACTTGCTGAGGAGGCAAAGATGGCGAAAGATAAGGCTAAGGAGCTGAACAATGAAATTTTGTTAAAGAAGTGGGAGGTGATTAGGCTGACTAATGACTTCAATTGTCTGCTAGCAAGTGAAATGAAGTTAAAGGACGAGGTGGAAGAGCTCAAAGCAGATGGTGTCGAGAAGGAAACTCATATTGCTTACTTGGAGGGAGAAGTTTCAGGATTTGCCTCGTCCTTGGAGAAAGCACGTGAGGAAGCCATTTTAGCCTTCAAAAAGTTTGACGAGTACAAGAATCGTCTAGACAGTCACTATGCTGCTGAGTATGAGGACTTCTGTGCTGATGCCAAGGAAGCTTTTCCTGATTTAAACTTTGACTCCTTCAAGCTTCCCCTTGCTATAGAAAGCTCCTTGCTGCAGACGAGTTCTGAAGATGTCAACATTATGGACGATGCCAACAATGAAGTTACTCAGGATGAGCCCAAGTGATTTTATTTTCCTTTAAGAAAATTTATGTTTTAACTTTGTTGGAGATGCCCGTTGTTTTGGGCTTTATTCCTTTTAAAATTTATTCAGGTACAATTCTTTCGTCCAAGTTTATGGACGAGCTTTTATGAACATTTACTCATTACTTTCAAGGGTTTTTGGACGGTGGTCGTCTACCTTTAGAAGTTATGAATGAACGAATGTTTTTTATTTTCATTGTTTCTATCATATTTGAACATGTTTAAGGATTTATGGACATACTTTATTAGTATCGTCCATGCCATTAGCAAAACATTTTATCTCGACTTGGGCTTATGGATGAAGTTCTTTCATCACAAAGCTGGAGTAAAAATGAACCCTTAAAACGCATCTCTAATTCGTCTATGAACATCTTCTTTTGGCTAGCTCAATCATTTATTCAAACTAGGGGCGATTATTTATTCATCCTTAACGAGAGTTTCTAGCGAATTCTCGCCCATGCGCTGGATTATTTAGCCGTTTAGGCTTGTCTATGGACTATGTTTCTTCATACACAATATTTGTTCATGGTTTAGACGATCATATCTTAGGTTTTATCTCACCTTGAACTTGGACGGATATAACTGAGGTTTTATCTCGCCTTGAGCTTTAGACGGAGATACCTTAGGTTTTATCCTGTCTTGAGCTTAGACGGACATACCTTAAGCTTTATCTTGTCTTAAGCTTAGACGGACATACCTTGGTTTTATTTTTCTTGCTTTATCCTTATTTGAAGGAAAACATATAGATGGTACATCCTAGCGTCCAAGGATTTTATTCGTCTTTGGCTATTTTGCCTTTTGTAGATTATTCTAAATGACATCACAAAAATGAAGGATTCCCATACAATCATACATATACTTGAAAAATACATCACATATATATATTTGGAAATCTATACTATGTAGTCATTCGTCCACAAGCATGGCACATGCTTAAGAGCTAGTGTCTTCAGGGAATTAAAAATACTTAATACAATCATAGATTCGTCTATGAGTAGCACAAAATACTTTTAAACCTAAAACACAATAGTAGTAATAAGCAAACATAGGAAAATAACACTTTATACTTCAAATCGTCCATGGTGTTTGTCCTGCAGCAATGTTCGTCCATGATCACCCTTTATTGATAGTACATTCTTAGGTGTTCAACATTCCAAGGGTGTTCCAACTTTCTTCCATCCCGGGCTTCCAAGTAGTAGGATCTTTGCCTCTTGCAGTTGATAACCCTGTAAGGTCCTTCCCAATTTGGTTCTAATTTCCCGTGGGTCAGGTTTTTGGTGGCCAAAGAAACCTTCTTCAGGACGAGATCCCCAATGTTGAAGCGCCTAGGTTTCACCATGGCATCGTGCTGCTTTGCCATGAGATTTTTGTACCTTGCTGCTCTTTGCTTTGCGTTCATCCTTACCTTGTCTATAAGATCAAGGTTAAGATGAATCTGTTCTTTGTTTTCTTCATCTTGATACTTCATCACCCTATGGCTAGCCATGTGCACTTCAGCAGGTATGACTGCTTCACTCCCATAAGCTAGTTTAAAAGGAGTTTCCTCGTGGGGGTCCTTGCTGTTGTTCTATAAGCCCATAAAACACCTGGTAATTTATCTAGCCATACTCCTTTTGCCTTTTCAAGCTGAGTCTTGATGATTTTCAACAAGGATCGATTTGCCACTTCTGCTTGTCCATTGGCCTGTGGGTGGGAGGGTGAAGAATAATGATTCTTGATTCCCAGTTGCTCACAAAATTTCCTGAAGGGTGTGTTATTGAACTGTCGTCCATTTTCAGATGCTAGCACCCTAGGTATTCCAAATCTGCACACAATGCTTTTCCAGACAAAGTTTTTGACATTTTGTTGTGTAATTTTTGCCAAAAGTTCAGCTTCCACCCACTTAGTGAAATAATCTATTCCTACCACAAAAAACTTCATCTGTCTAGTTCTAGTAGGGAAGGGGCCAAATATATCCAAACCCCACTGTGCAAAAGGCCAAAGGACCATCATTGGGGTAAGGTATTCTGACGGCTGTCTAGGAATAATACTGAAACGTTGACATTGATCACATACTCTAATATATGCCTTAGCATCAACTTGGATGGTTGGCCAATAGTACCCTACACGGATGACCTTATGGACGAGTGATCTGGCTCCTGAATGGTTACCACACGCTCCTTCATGAACTTCTCTCAGCATGTAATTCGCCTCGTCTAGGGCTAAACACCTTAGGTATGGTTGTGAAAAACCTCTTTTATATAGCACTTCATCCATAAGGATGTATCTGGCTGATTTAACTCTAAGCTTCTTGGCTTCCTTCTTCCCTTCTAGAAGCCTTCTGTCTTTCAGGTATGATATTATTGGGGTTATCCAATTCTCCTCACCTTCTATCTACAACATTTCTGGGAGGTCTATACTTGGCATGTATTGTATTTCATCATTGTCTATCACTTCATTAGCAGAGGCTTCCTTCACCAAAATATCTGCTTCTATGTTCTCTTCCCTCGGGATTTGAACGAAATTAGTTTCTTTGAATTTCTTCACAAGGCATACCACTTTCTTTAAATATATTCTCATTCTATCTTCCTTGGTTTCATATGTCCCATTTACTTGGCCTATGACCAACTGTGAGTCTCTTAGGATGAGTATTGAGTCCGTTTCTATAGATTTAGCCAACTCCAACCCTTTAAGAAGGGCTTCATATTTCATTTCATTGTTAGTTGTCTGGTACTACAAACGAACCTTGTACTTCAATTTATCCCCTTCTGGTGACTGCAAAACAACTCCTATACCTCTTGCATGCAATGTAAACGATCCATCTACCTGGACGACCCACTTGTTATTGTCTTCTTTTCCACCTAAGTCCTCATAACTTGGAGTGAATTCTGCTATGAAATCTGCTAGGGCTTGAGCCTTTATTGCCGTTCTTAGTTGGTACCGGATGTCAAATTCACTAAGCTCGACTGCCCATTGAATTAGTCGTCCTATAGTTTCTAGTTTGTTCATTGCCTTCCTAAGTGGATGATTTGTCATGACATTGATGGCATGAACTTGGAAGTAATGTCTTAACTTCCTGGAAGCTGTTATTAGCGCAAAATCTAACTTTTCTATTAGTGGGTACCTTCCTTCTACTCCTCTCAATGCTTGGCTAATGTAGTACACAGGCTTTTGCACCTTTTCCTCCTCCCTGATCAACGTTGAACTCACGACATGCGGGGATACTGCTAAGTAGAGATATAGTTCCTCTTTTAGCATGGACGGACTTAACAATGGAGCCATGGTAAGATAGTGCTTTAGGTCCTGGAAGGCCTTTTGACACTCGTTCGTCCATTCAAATGCCTTCATGAGAATTTTGAAAAAAGGCAAACACTTGTCAGTGGCTTTTGAAACAAACTTGTTCAGAGCTGCAACTCGTCCGATTAGAGATTAGACTTCCTTGATGTTCTTCGGTGGTTCCATATTCAATATGGCTTGGATCTTGTCTGGATTCACCTTAATTCCTCTCTCTGAAATCATGAATCCTAAAAACTTTCTTGACGATACCCTGAATGCACATTTACTTGGATTCAGCTTCATCTTGTATCGCCTAAGTGTTTCAAAGGTTTCCTGAAGATCGTCCAAGTGGCTTCCCTCGTCTAAGCTCTTCACAAGCATGTCATCCACGTACACCTCCACATTCCGTCCTATCTGTGGACGGAACATATGATTCACCAACTTTTGGTAAGTTGCCCCTGTGTTCTTTAAACCGAAGGGCATCACTTTGTAACAAAACAAATCTTGACTGGCAATAAACGATGTCTTTTCTTGGTCAGGCTTGTCTATTTTTATCTGATTATATCCTAAGAAGGCACCCATAAAGCTCAACAACTGATGGCCAGCTGTAGAATCCACCAATTGATCAATGCGTGGTAAAAGATAACTATCCTTAGGGCAAGCCTTGTTCAAGTTAGTGAAGTCTACGTACATCCTCCACTTGCCATTTGCCTTCTTTACCATCATTACATTTGCTAACCAATCAGGGTAATAGACTTCCCAGATGAATTGTGTTGTGGTCAGTTTCTGAACCTCTTTCTTGATAGTCTTGTCTCTTTTAGGAGCAAACACCCTCTTCTTTTGTCGAACAGGCTTAGAAGAGGGGAACACATTTAATTGATGAGTAATTACACTTGGATCAATACCAGGCATGTCGTCATGACTCCAAACAAAAACATCGGTATTCTTCCTTAGAAACTGGACGAGGTCTTCTTTCGCCTTCTCCTTCATACTTTTTCCAATTTTGGTGAACTTCTCAGGATCATTTCCTTGTAACAAAATATTTTCCAATACTTCAGTTGGTTTTGCAACAATTCTTCTTTCTTCTATACTCATAGTCTGCATCTGCTCGTCCACAGCCAACATGGCTAAATAACACTCTCTAGCTGTCAACTGATCTTCTTGTGCTTGTCCAATCTTGCACTTTGTAGGGAATTTGACTAATAGATGATAGGTAGATGTTACCACGTTCCAATTGTTTAAGGTTAGTCTTCCAATGATGGCATTGTATGAGGATGAATAATCCACCACAAGGAAATTCACTTCCTTAGTTATCTGTTGCGGGTATGACCCCACCACTATAGGCAATGTAATGGTGCCTATGGGTTGCACTTTCATTCCTTCGAATCCTATTAGTGGTGAACATGTTGGACGAAGTTGATCTCATCTAAGCCTTATCTGTTGGAAGGCAGAATAGTACAACATATCCGCCGAGCTTCCATTATCCACCAACACCCTCTTGGTTGTATAATCTACGATGAGTAGGGTAATGACAATTGCATCGTCATATGGATGATGGATCCTCTTAACTTCTTCGTCCGTGAAAGAGATGGTTGGCTCGTCTGTCTCCTTCGTCCTTGGGGATCGTCCAAAGAGTTGGACGTTTTGCACCGCTTTGAGATGCGCCTTCTTTGCTTTGGAAGATTGTCCTGTCAGAGTCCCACTAATGATAACCCTTATTTCTTCGAGAGGGGGTTGTGATGACTCTTCCATCTTTGCTTTCAATTTTTCATCTTTATGATCTCTTCCAACGAAGTGCCTCAACTTTCCTTGTCTAATGAGATTCTCAATCTGCTGCTTCAAGTCATAAATTTGTCTGTGTCATGCCCATGATCTCTATGGAAGTGACAATATTTATTCTTATTGCGCTTGTTAGAATCTCCTTTCATATTTTCTGGCCACTTCAAGGAAGTATCATCCTTCATTTGCATGAGCACCTAATCGAGTGGGGCATTTAAGGGTGTGTAGTTCTGATTCCTTGCTGATGGGCCTGCCTTCCTGTTATCTCTGTCTCAATCCTTCTTATCTTCCGTTCGTCCCTTTATGGATAAAGCCCTTGTTTGGAGTGACACATGGGGTTGACTTCATTTCTCTCAGCTTTCTTCCTCTTCTTAGCTATAATTGCGTCTTCTGCATTCATAAAGTTTTGGGCTGAATGGACGAGTTCAGCCATGGACTGGGGCTTTTTTTTATACAACTTGTGAATGAATAAGTCCGAGTTAACCCTATTATGGAAGGCTGCCAATAGTAGCTTGTTGTCCACCTCGTCTACTATCAGGGCTTCCCTGTTAAAGCGTGTGATAAAGGAACGTAGGCTTTCATTCTTTCCTTACTCTATAGTTAGCAAGCTAGACGAGGAACGCTTATGTCTCTGTCCCCTAATGAAATTATTAACAAATAATTTGCTTAGCTCCTCAAAAGAACTTACTAAATTCGGGGGTATTTTGCTGAACCACACTCGCGCTGGTCCCTTAAGGGTGGTAGGGAAGGCTCTGCACATAATCTCGTCTGGAACCCCTTGGAGATGCATTATAGTCTTGAAAGTAGTGATATGATCGAAAGGATCACACGCTCCATCATATAAATCCAAGGAAGGCATTTTGAACTTTGGGGGCTAGGGATGACTATTGATGGAAGCTGTAAAAAGGGAATCTGTTCGGTGAACCAAATCCTCTACGGGATTTGCCCTTCTCATGTTCTCCTTCATCTCGTCCATAACCTTCCTCATTTGATCCATCTTATTCTCCAAGTGTGGCACCCTTCTTGAAGCGGTGCCCTTGATTAATTCTCAGGCTCAACACTTCCCCCTATATTTTCTTAACTCTGGGCTTGTTCTTCAGCATATCCTTCATGATGCTGCCTTTCTATCTCCCTAGTCAACTCTTGGTTTTGACAAGTTAACTTCGCCATGGCGGCTGCCATGGAATGTATATGTTGGATGGAAGGCGGTTGCGTAACAGGCACTGATTGGCGATCTCGGTTGTGATGGCTAGAAGCATCCCTACTCTCCTAGTGGCCTGGGCTAGTAGCCCTTGATCTAGTTCGAACCATGCAACCTTTTGTCAGAGAAAGATAAACTGTTGAGCTTGAAGTTTCCTCTTTCCCATAGACAGCACCAACTGATATTAAACGAAATCAGTAGGCTATACAACTCAGTTTCGATGGGCTGAAGGTGGTAGCGAATGCCTGAAAAAGAACACAATATCAAAGAAGGAGACCGGGGTGGACCGGTCTAAGACCTTCCGATGACTAAATTAGTATCTTCTCACAAATGGAGTTCCAACTGTATTGGAGTAATGTCAGCATGCTCTCATACCTTTGTTTGATTCAAACTGGTCCTTATATAGGGAACCTATGAGCAGTTATTTGGCTTAATAACTTCCCCAAGATTTGTGGAAGTCCGGAATTCCGGAAATTACATCCTCAACGGCTTTAGAAGTTGCAACCGTTAATGGAGCGGTCTAAGACCCTCTGATGACTAAGTTAGTATCTTCTCACAAATGGAGTTCCAATTGTATTGGAGTAATGTTAGAATGCTCTCATAACTTTGTTTGATTCAGATCGGTCCTTATATAGGAAACCTAGGAGCAGTTATTTGGCTTAATAACTTCCCCAAGATTTGAGAAAGTCCGAAATTCCAGAAATAACTTCCTCAGTGGCACTAGAAATTGCAACCGTTAATAGAAGTTATTTATATAGGAGAAATTGGTGGCGATGAACACGGGTTGATCAACCACTTTAGAATTTGTCAAGTGTTATACAGTCGTCCATATGCTTTACTCATGGACGACTCCTTGTATATAGACTTCTGTTGTATAGTCGTCCATGGGCTTTGCACATGGATGACTTGTCCAAACAGTCTGTGGTCATTTGGCTGATTAATGCTCACAGACGACATCTTTAGACGAACTAGAGATGGTCTGGTCATTTGGCTAATTGGTGATCATGGACGATTCCTCTGGACGAACCAGAGATGGTAGGTGGTTTTTTGCTCTCTCATCAAAGGTTATGTTTAGTAATAGTTTTTGTTTCCTATTTTTGTTTCCTATTTTCAAAAACTTGTTTTTGGGAATATAATGAAAAAACAATTTTCTTGTATTTTTGAAATCAAAAATAGGTTTGGTTAGTTGAAGTTAAAAATATAGTTTTTTGAAAAAAAAAAAAAAAACTAAAATATATTATTACTAGGATTTGAACTCTAATGCTAACTCATTAAATGAGATATATTTATTAAATTAAATGCATGTTTTCATTAACTTTTAACAATTAGAAACTGAAAACATCCTTTTGTATGTTTTCAGTTTCCTTTACAAATTGAGTTTTGAAAACAGTGTTTGTTTTCTGTCCATTTTGGATTGCCAAATAAGTTTTTTAGTCTTAAAAATAATTTTTTTTTTTTGAAAATAGAAAATAAAGGGAAAAAACAGTTACCAAACATACCCTAAACTTTTTACAAAATGGTATCCAATGCTTAGAAAAATTAGAGGCCTCTATGAGAGCAGATTTAGATTTGGTGCAATACCCTAAGTATTGCATCGGGTGCGATTACTCTAATCCCTCTCATATAAATTTTTACCATTTTTAACTTTTAACTATAACTTTTTAATATCTTTTAACTATTTTTCAACTTTTTGTATTTATGGTTGAAATTAAAAGTTGTTTTTTTCAACTTTCAATCTCAACCATCTATTGTTATTGCATCAGGTGCATCTGATCTCAATCCTATGAGAGTATAGAATGTCAACTTTGACCCCCCATCATCGGAAAGATAAACACTCAACTTTTCAGGTGGATAACTGTATGACATGACTGATAGGACAGTGTTGATCACCATAGTTGGTGGCTCCATCTTAAGGTCTCCTGTGCACACGAAAATATCAACACTTTGGTAACTTGTTTTTGTACCTGTAAAATGTAAAGAAAGTATAAATTAAGGGGAAAAAAATGAAACTAAATTTTTTGACTTTACCCCCAAAAAAAAAATTGTTGCAAGAAATTGATGGAGGAATTTGATCTAACCACATATTAGATTATTAGTCCACCATAAACAATGGTCCTTTTTTTTCTCCCCTTCGCATCTATAAGAATCCAATATGCAATTCCTACTCTATTGGGATAAAATTCATTAATTTGAGTCATTTGACAATATGTGATTCCTAAATAATACTAATAACAAATGATTCCATATATAGTGTCCTGCGGGTAGTGGTCATACCATGGCCTCCCAAACTAAGTAAAAGGACAAATTTTTTTGGGGAGAAATCTTCTCCAATTTATTATATAACGGCTTATAAATTTATATGCATATGTTATTTAAACAAGTGATATTATTAATTAAATAGGTTTTGTAACTAAAATTATACGCTGATAATTTTATTAATCGTCTTTTAGTGGGTTGGAGGAATTTTCCTCTACATCATTTGAAAGTAAACTATTTCCTCTTCAAATTCTATTTAGATTTAAGGATTTAAAATTAATAGATTTGATAAATAATTATTATATATATTACTTGATATAAATTTTAACAAAAAAATATAAGATTTGAGGGTTGTACTTCAACAAAAACAATACTTGCGTAATGAATTCGAAATAACATCTTGGACGTGAACATTTCAAATTCACGTATTAATTCCATTCATGAATTTCGTGTATAGAAAAAATTTGTATAGGATTCTGTTGATCCTGCTCCATTGGGCTATTGGAGTTTATGAGTATATATGAGACAAACTAAGTAGCATTCGTGCTAGAATATGGGCTATCGAAAAGACAAGTGACAATTCTTTGAAATGAAATTCTATTGGTTATAATTGAATATTGCATAGCTATTCATTAATTGCTAGAATTAATAGCTTTAAATTCTTTTTTTCCACTGGACTTGTAATAACTAATACTAAGTCCAAGTGGCACCTCCCCACTTTATCACAAAAAGTGGTACCTCTCCATGTACCAGATGCTTTGGGTCTGGAATGTTGAGCAGTACAAAAAAATCAACTATTTATTTTCCCTAAATTTTTACTTTGTGTGTTTGTGTGTTTTTTTTTTTTTTTTTTTTTTTTTTCATGTAAACCTTTTCAAAAATAATACGTACACAATATTTTAATAATACTTTTATAATAGATTCTAAGGGTCATTATTTACTGATTATAATTTAAATCTACTATTTAAATTAGATTTTTTTTTCTAAATCAGTTATAATAAAAATAGCTATTTAAAATTTATTATGGAAGTCTTATGAAAATATTGTGGATATAGTACTTTTCAAAACTTTTAGTCCATTTGAAAACACAAATGCATCATAAGAAGAGAATTTCCAGCCAATATTTTATTTATAGAAAATATTTTGCATTATACACAAAAAAGAAAAAAAAAAAAAAAAAAAAAAGAAAAGACGAAGAAGAAATATTTAGTCATTTCGAAAATCACCTAACATGGGGCTGGTTCCTCGAGATCCCAAGCTGAATCTTTATCTGTAATTCCCTTTTTTTTTCTTTTTTTTTTTTCGCAATTCTTATGCTACATGTTCAACAATGATGTCTACAAAAACAATATAATACTGTCCTTCTCAGCCAAAAAAAAAAAAAAATATATATATATATATATATATATAAAATACTGTCCAAATATAGCGGCCCGATGGATAGTGGGCTCCAATGGTGACTAGTGAAAGTTGTGGACATTGAACCTAATCCAAAATTTTAGGTGGGTTCTGTCCATTTTGCGTAAATAGACCCAAGTCTACAAGTTTGTTTTTGTGCAACAAGTAGGAAAGGAGATTTCAATTCCGATTTTATCTATGAAAAGAAGAAGTAAAAAGGTTTTCTTTTCTATGGAAGCGAAGTCTATGTTACGTACTAAACCCATGTGTGAGAGAGGAGAAAATATAGACCTAAGAGTTTATAATAAAACAAGAGGTGCACTGTTTGAATAAGAGAAAGTCAAATGGACAATTTTTCGTAATTCCATTATTTGAGAAACGGTCTAATCAATTATCAAAGTAACAGTAAAGGGAAATTGACTCGGTTCATAATTCAAAATTAGCAAAAAAATTGTTTGCTAATAAACAGTAAATGTGCAAGTTTAGATTTTGGAGATTATCTTATAAAGATCTCTAAAACCTTAACAGTACATTTAGACATCATCTTTGTCAAAAGTGGCGTCTTTGTGTTTGTTAAAAAAATGAAGAATGTGAGTAAAGTTGTAAGAGAAACGTACACATGCTTTTTTAACGTGGAAACCCTCTATGTTGGGAGAGGGAGAAAACCATAGGCACAAGCCAGTCAAATATTCCACTATTTTCTGAAAATGATTACAATGGAAGTATTGTGAATATTCCACTATTTTCTGAAAATGATTACAATGGAGGTGTTGTGTTACAATAGAGAAAGAGATAAAGAAGAGGTGGGAAGAGAGCTTTACCTAAGTGTCAAAAAATATCTGGTGTCTATCCTCTTGTCATTGAGTCCTTTATGCTTCTTTAATAATGGTGGAAATGGGCACATGTCACTTTCTTAGTGGGTAAAGTGTTGCCTTCCTATTGGAGAAGAACAAAGTAGAGTTTTGACAAAATAAGACCACATGCATTTGGTGCTTCTTTGACAAGTGTGCTTATGCTTGTACTACATGTAATAATGCTTCCTAAAGGTCATTAAATAGCTCATGGCCCATGACCCGACTTAGAAACCTAGCAACCCATCGGGCTAAAGGGCAGCCTAGCCCATTGTTATTGAGGCCCATGGGTAGCCCACTAGCCCAATGGGTTAGGCCATAGGCTAGTTTTTATGCCCATGGGCACTCAGTGGGCTAGCCCAGTAGCCCAACCTGTTGGCCCAACCCATTGCCCAGTCCAATAACTTAGAATTTATAACAAACATATATAAGAGGTGTATAAAGAATTGATTTTGAGATATTGTAGAGGAATTTCTTAAGAGAACTCTCCCAACCACTAAAATACTTAAAGTAATTGTGTTAAATTTAGTTTATTAAATATATATTTTTCTAATAGTCTAGCAAATTTGAATTAACCATTTGATATATTTTTATTAAAGATAAAAATAAAAAACTATTTGAAGCCCTAATATAAAAAAATAAATAAGTTTCCATCAACAAAACAAAAAATTAAATTGATTTGACTATAAAAAAGAAATTGTAATTAAGTATTAAATTCTTTTAGTCTTTCCTTAAAAAAAAGATTGATTATTCCCTTATAAAAATGGATTCTTTCTTTATAAAAATAATAAAATAATATACTAACACAATTCTATTGGTAGCCCATTAGGCCCAACCTAGTAGCCTAGCCCGTTAAAGATAAAATGGACATTGCCTATGCGCAGGGTTGTGGGCTGGGGTTTTCTCTTTCGGCCCAGCCTGACTCGGCCCATTAACTAGTTAATAGTTCGTTATGCTCAGCCCATTGTGCCCTTAGGCCAAGTAAAAATGGGTCAGGCCAGCCCGACTCAACCCATTGACGACTCTTAATGCTTCCTCAACAAGCTGGCCTTCTACTGTAATATTCTCAAAACCTGTAGCATGCAGCTATAATAGTCCATGACTGATCTTGCTATCACTTGGACACATGAACCACAATTAATGACTACATGTTTGCTAAGCATTGGACACATGGTAATGGTAGATTGGCTCAATATAAAGCAAATCCAATATGCCCCACTTTTGGGGTTGGTAACCATACATTAGCCCCTGGCTTTGGGGATGTGTAAACAGTGTACAAAGTCATTAAGCATTTTTGAACAAGCATTCATACTTGCAAAATCTTGTAGCAGTAGATGGAGGAGCAATAAATCACCGAAAGACCTTCAAGTTGCTATATAATGCATTTGAGAGGCGCAGATTATCTTAGTCTCAGCAGTGCTAGTGGCATGCGCCTTCAATGCCTTTCCAGGATAAACCAACTTCATTGTATTGTATAATCTTAGCTTCATGCATTGGTGATTTCTCCTTACTAAGGTTGATGTACATGTAGCACCAAAGTTTTCAGATCCGGATCGTTTATTGAACCTTAAACCGTAAAAAAGAGAGGTTCAAGATTTTTAAGGTTGAACCGAGGTTGAACTGAGATTGAACCGTAATGACGTCATAATTAATTTAATAATTATTTAAATATAAATAAATATATTAAATTAGTATAAATAGAAACTGTGGGGGGGGGGGGGGGGTAAAAGCCCAAAACCACTTAACAGGCCCAGGGCGCCCCGGTAAGGACTATTAAATTTCCGAGGAGCAAGAGGTGGTTGATGCGGCCCATTTGAAGGCAGGAAGCCCAGAAGTGAAGGGGGAATGCCGTCCGAAGAGGTCACTGCTGGTCCGAGGACGTCCTTCTCCTCGGCCATTAATGGCCTTGATCAGGCAAGCGTGTGGAAGATCCAAATAGCCTTCTTAACAATCTCAATGATAGTGATAAATCCTGAGTGGATCCAGGGATGATCAGAACTAAAGAAAATATCTAAGGGAAAAGCTGCTACCACCGCATTTAATGCTATGCAACAGTTTTTTTGGCCGCATTTATGTGGAGAAAACCCCTGAACAGTGTTGCACCAGCTACCGCCACTCACAAAGAACTAAAGTAGGCACATGACGTGACGTGCACTTGAGTAGATGCGCAGATGAAGAACAGATGGACGATAGAGATGATAGGAAAGGATACTATATAAAGAAGAAGGGTCCCTGATAAAAGGGGACGGAGAAAAAGATAAAAAGAAGGAGAGAAAAGTTTTACTGTAACTCTGAATGCTGTAATCATGGCTTACTTAATAAAACATCTCTTCGGACATTCATTCATGGAGTCGTTCAAGCTTTAGTTCATAGTATCATCACTGCACGTAGCCTTGCCCACCATTCTATGCTTCATAACCAGCCCAGCTCTTTCGCCCACTCTCTACAAATTCATTGTTTCGGGTTCGTTGGGCCTTCAAGCCATATCTTTTGGGCTTGGGCTACAAAAACCAACCCTATAATTAGCGCTGTCTATGGGAAGAGCTTGCGCAGGGGTGGAGACAACAGTATGTGATGGCTGAACACAGTGAACAAGAAGCGGAGTCTAGGGCATCTCAGCACGTGGACCCTTTCCTTAACCTGGAGCGAAGACAAGATCGCGAGGGTAGCGTGCACACCGTACCCCCTGGTCAAGGCCAATCACATGGTGGAAGCCACATGTCCCATGCAGAGAAGAACCGAGATTTGCAACGGGAGGTTGAAAAGTTAAAAAGGAAGTTACGCCATGCAAAGAGAAAACGGGCTTCCTCGTATTCTGATGAGGACCCTGACGGCGAGTCGGACATCACTTATCAGCCCAAATCCAAGACACCAGCCAGCGAGTCCTACACCTATGAACAGGAATCTCCTCACGAGGGGCAGTGCAGAAATCCATCGCGCGGAGACGCCGGAAGTGACACCATGAGCAGGGCTCTAAACCAGATTTCCAAGTCGCCCTTCACTCGCAGGATCGAAGAGGCTAGACTTCCTCGGCGCTTTAACCAACCAACGTTCACCATATACAACGGCAAAACAGACCCCGTGGAACACGTGAGCCATTTTAACCAAAGGATGGCTGTATACTCCAGGGACGAAGCACTGATATGCAAGGTTTTCCCCTCCAGCCTTGGGCCGGTTGCCATGAGGTGGTTCGACGGGCTGAGCCCAAATTCCATCAGCTCCTTCAAAGAGCTCACCCAAGCCTTTGGTTCACGGTTCGTCACATGCAGAAGAGCGGCCCGACCTCTATCTTCCCTGCTGTCTTTGACCATGCAGGAAGAAGAATCCCTGAAGGTGTATTCGGATAGGTATTAGGAACTGTTTAATGACATGGAGGGCAATTTCGATGCAATGGCCCTAGAAACGTTTAAGCTCGGGCTCCCTACCAATCACGATTTAAGGACATCCTTGTCTGGTAAACTCGTTACTAGCATCCGTCAGCTAATGGACCGCATCGAGGAGTACAAGAGAGTTGAAGAAGACCAGCAACAAGGGAAAGGCAAGGAGAAGGTTATCCCCCTAGAGAGGAGGGATTTCAGGTCGGATCAATACACCAACAACAAACTGAAGAGAGACTTTCCTGCACAGTCAGGGACAGCCAATCCCCAGACGGTTAACACCGTATTCAGAGACCCAGTCCACCAAATCTTGGAAAAGGTCAAGAACGAGCCGTTCTTCAAGTGGCCGAACAAGATGGCCGGGAATCTTGACAGACGTAACCGCAATCTCTACTGTTAATATCACCAGGATCATGGGCACACGACTGAGGATTGCAGGAACTTGTGGGACCACTTGGAACAACTAGTCAGCGAGGGAAAACTGCGACATCTCCTACATCACACTAGCGGCCGAGGGGGTCTAACGAGCGCGGACTCCCGGAGGAATGATCCTCTGAACCCCCCCTCTGGGAACTATCAATGTTATCTTTGCGGCCCTAGGGAGAACAGGATCCTGGCCATCCAAGGTCATGTCAGTGGATCGGTTACCTGCGGGGGAATCTGGCCAGGGCTCGAAGAGGTGCAAACTTAATGATCAGCTGGTTTTAGGCTTCTCGGACGCTGACAAGGTTGGCACTGTCCAACCTCATGATGATATGTTGGTCGTCACCCTCAGAATTGGGGGGTACAACATGAAACGAGTGATGGTGGACCAAGGTAGCGCTGCAGAAATAATGTACCCTGACCTCTATAAAGGGCTGAACCTTAAACCTAGTGACTTAACGCCATATAGTTCTTTACTGATCAGTTTCGAAGGAAGAGTTGTCACCCCGAAGGGCCAAATACGACTACCTGTGCAGGCTGGCTCGGAGGTAGTGGAGGTGGATTTCATAGTCGTGGACGTTTTTTCACCCTACACGGCGATTGTAGCCAGACCTTGGCTTCATGTGCTGGGGGCGGTTTCTTCCACCCTGCACCAAAAAATCAAATATCCTTTCGAAGGCCGAGTTTGCAAAATCCGGGGGGACCAATCCATAGCAAGACAATGCTTGGTGGCCGCCATTCAACACGAGCCAGGAGCCGAGTCGTCAACCAGGGGCTCGTAGCAACCAAAGCACCAGCCACCGCCCACTGAAGATCTGGATAAGGGCGCACGATGCGAAGATTTAGCAAAAGTCATCATCGGGGATAATCCCGAGAAGTTCTTTCAAGTCGGATCCCAGTTGCCATTGCAGAAAAAAGAGCAGTTAGTGTAACTTCTCAAGGAAAACCTCGATGTATTTGCTTGGGACGCTTACGAAGCCCCCGAGGTGGATCCGGAATTCATATGCCACCATTTGAAGGTAAACCCCACGATCACCCCCAAGAAGTAGCCACCTCGGCGTCCATCTAAGGAACACGCTGAAACGGTCAGGGAAGAAGTGGCGAAGCTCAAACAAGCGGGGGCGATTAAAGAGGTTTTCTACCCAGAGTGGCTGGCAAATACTGTTGTAGTGAAGAAAAAGAGCGGGAAATGGCGAGTATGCGTGGACTTCACCGACTTGAACAAGGCATGCCCTAAAGATCCATTCCCTATGCCTAAAATCGATCGGCTAGTAGATGCCATCGTCGGACACCCCCGAATGAGCTTCTTGGACGCATTCCAAGGCTATCATCAGATACCCTTAGCCCTGGAAGACCAGGAGAAGACTGCTTTTGTGACCCCCACGGGTAACTACCACTATAAGGTGATGCCGTTCGGTTTAAAAAATGCGGGTTCCACTTACCAGAGGATGATGACGAGGATGTTTGAACCACAATTGGGAAGAAATATTGAGATTTACATCGACGACATGGTGGTGAAGAGCAAAGTGGTGTCCGAGCACGTGAAGGATCTAGAAAGCACCTTCGAAGTTCTCAGGAGGTACAAGCTACGCTTAAACGCTGCCAAGTGCTCGTTTGGTGTGGGGTCAGGCAAGTTTCTGGGATATATGGTGACTCACAGGGGAATCGAGGTCAACCCTGATCAGATAAGGGTCATTAATGAGTTACAACCTCCTCGGAACCCCAAGGAGGTCCAAAAACTGACAGGAATGACAGCAGCCCTAAATCGATTTATCTTTCGATCAGCGGACAGGTGCAGGCCTTTCTTTTCCTTGATTAACAAATGAAAAGGGTTTGAATGGACAGAGGAATGTGCTGTGGCCTTCCAACAGTTGAAGGATTATCTAGCTCGACCATCAATCATGTCCAGCCCCGAACCCGACGAGGTCTTGTTCGCATACATCGCTGTAGCTACCCATGCCGTAAGTCTGGTGCTGATCCGAACAGAGGGCGGTGCACAGAAACCCGTTTACTGCGTAAGCAAGTCACTTCATGAAGCCGAGGTCCATTATTTGCCATTGGAGAAAGCTATTTTGGCAGTGGTGCACGGTACACGAAAGCTCCCACATTACTTCCAAGCCCATACAGTCGTCGTCCTCACCCAGCTTCCGCTCAAGGCTATACTCCGAAGTGCAGACTACACTGGGAGAATTGCGAAATGGGGAACGATCCTAGGAGTTTTTAATATCAAGTATATGCCACGCACCTCAATCAAGGGCCAGGTGCTTGTTGATTTGGTAGCCGAGTTCACGGAGCCCTGACTAGAAGAAGTAAAGCTGACATTGGACATGGATGAAAAATCGGTTGGCATGATTTCTCAACAAGAGCCTTCCCTTTGGGAGGTGTACGTGGATGGTGCTGTAAACTAGAAAGGCTCCGGAGTGGGGCTAATGTTGATATCCCCCGAGGGAATCGTTATTGAAAAAGCATTAAGGCTGGGCTTCTCGGCGACCAATAATGAGGCGGAATACGAAGCCTTATTGATGGGAATGAGCATGGTCCAAAGGATAGGAGGAAAGGCAGTAAAGGTATTCTCAGACTTAAGGCTGGTTGTGGGTCAAGTTTTGGGAGAGTTTGAGGCAAAGGACGAAAGAATGCAAGGATACCTGAGCCGAGCTAAACATCTGCAATCAGAGTTCGAGTTTTTCAGCTTGCTACATATTCCTAGGAGTGGCAACTCACACGCTGATTCCTTGGCCACTTTAGCCACCTCTTCGGCATAAGACTTGCCGAGAGTTATCCTCGTTGAGGACTTGCATCAGCCTACCGAAGCAGGAAAAGGAGTAATCCAAGTACACCAGGTCAGGGCCGGACCCAACTGGATGGACCCGCTAGTCAAGTTTCTGAAAGAAGATATACTGCCCGAAGAGAAGGGAGAGCTTGATAAGATTCGGAGAAAGGCAGCCAGGTTCTGGTTGTCTGAGGATCGAAAACTATACAAACGTTCCTATTTAGGACCGTACTTGTTGTTTGTGCATCCTGAACAGGCTAAGCTGCTATCAGAGGAACTACACGAGGGAATCTGTGGGAGCCACACTGGAGGAAGATCCTTGGCTCACCGAGCCATCACTCAAAGTTATTGGTGGCCGAACATGCAAAAGGAAGCCCGGGATTATGACAAAAAATGTGATCAGTGTCAGTGGTTTGCTCCGCACATTCATCAGCCAGGGGGAACTCTCAACCTGGTATCTAGTCCATGGCCCTTTGCCCAATGGGGCTTGGATATCGTGGGGCCATTCCCTAAGGCCGCATGAAACAAGAAATATCTGCTGGTTGGCACCGACTACTTCACTAAGTGGGTCGAAGTGGAACCTCTTACCAATATCTGGGACGTAGACGCGCAAAGGTTCGTATGGAAGAATATAGTTACTCGATTTGGCGTCGCATGTGCCCTCGTCTCAGACAATGTCCTCTAGTTTGATAGCAAAGCATTTAGGAGCTATTGTAGCGCGCTGGGGATTATAAATAGGTACTCCACCCCAGCTTACCCCCAGGGTAATGGCCAGGCCGAGGCTGTTAACAAGGTCATTGTAAATGGCTTGAAAAAGAGATTAGATGACGCGAAGGGTAAATAGGTAGAAGAATTGCCACATGTGCTTTGGGCTTACAAAACCACTCCGCGCAGGTCTATTGGAGAGACCCCCTTCTCCATGACCTACGAGGCTGAGGCTGTCATACCTTTGGAAACTGGGTTCCCTACACTGAGAACTAGCTCATTTAGTCCAACGGGCAACGACGAGCTGCTAAAGAGGAGCTTGGACCTGATCGACGAAAGGAGGGAAAATGCGATGGTCCGACTGCCGCATTATCCAACAAAAGCTTAGAAAAGGCTACGACGCCAACGTAAGGCTCAGACCTCTGGAACCTGGTGACCTGCTAATAAGAAAGGTGGTGGGCACTGCGAAAAACCCAGCCTGGGGAAAATTAGGTCCCAATTGGGAAGGGTCATACTGTATTACTTTGGGAGCTGGCATCGAGACATACTTCTTTGAAGACATGGACAATCATGTGATACCACGCCCCTGGAATGTAAATAACCTCAAAAGGTATTATTATTAATCAAACTCTTCTTTTAATCAGCATGTCAATCTATTACGATTCCTTTAAGTGTTTAAACTTAAATCCATTCATGCCTGTAGTCCTCGAACCAGATGATTTGGGTTAGTTAACACTATGTTACAATTCCTTTAAGTGTTTAAATTTAAATCCATTCATGCCTGTAGTCCTCGGATCAGATGATTTGAGTTAGTTAACACGATGTTACGATTCCTTTAAGTGTTTAAATTTAAATCCATTCATGCCTGTAGTCCCCGAACTAGATGATTTGGGTTAGTTAACACTATGTTACGATTCCTTTAAGTGTTTAAACTTAAAGCCATTCATATTTATAGTCCTCGGACCAGATGATTTGGGTTAGTTAACACTATGTTATGATTCCTTTAAGTGTTTAAACTTAAATCCTTTCATGCCTGTAGTCCTAGGACCAGATGATTTGGGTTAGTTAACACTATGTTACGATTTCTTTAAGTGTTTAAACTTAAATCCATTCATGCCTGTAGTCTTCAGACCAGATGATTTGGGTTAATTAATACGATGTTACGATTCCTTTAAGTGTTTAAACTTAAATCCATTCATGCCTGTAGTCCTTGGACGAGATGATTTGGGTTAGTTAACATTATGTTACGATTCCTTTAAGTGTTTAAACTTAAATCCATTCATACCTGTAGTCCTCGGACCAGATGATTTGGGTTAGTTAACACTATGTTACGATTCCTTTAAGTGTTTAAACTTAAATCCATTCATGCTTGTAGTCCTCGAACAAGATGATTTGGGTTAGTTAACACGATGTTACGATTCCTTTAAGTGTTTAAACTTAAATCCATTCATTCTTGTAGTCCTCGGACCAGATGATTTGGGTTAGTTAACACTATGTTACGATTCCTTTAAGTGTTTAAACTTAAATCCATTCATGCTTGTAGTCCTCGTACCAGATGATTTGGGTTAGTTAACACGATGTTACGATTCCTTTAAGTGTTTAAACTTAAATCCATTCATGCATGTAGTCCTCGGACCAGATGATTTGGGTTAGTTAACACTGTGTTACAATTCCTTTAAGTGTTTAAACTTAAATCTATTCATGCCTGTAGTCTTGGGACCAGATGATTTGGGTTAGTTAACACTATGTTACGATTCCTTTAAGTGTTTAAACTTAAATCCTTTCATGCCTGTAATCCTCGGACCAGATGATTCGATTCTTTTAAGTGTTTAAACTTAAATCCATTCATACCTGTAGTCCTCGGATCAGATGATTTGAGTTAGTTAACACTATGTTACGATTCCTTTAAGTGTTTAAACTCAAATCCATTCATGCCTGTAGTCCTCGGACCGGTTAGTTAACACGATGTTACGATTCCTTTAAGTGTTTAAACTTAAATCCATTCAGGCCTGTAGTCCTCAGACTAGATGATTTGGGTTAGTTAACACTATATTACGATTCCTTTAAGTGTTTAAACTTAAATCCATTTATGCTTGTAGTCCTCGGACCAGATGATTTGGGTTAGTTAACACCATGTTACGATTCCTTTAAGTGTTTAAACTTAAATCCATTCATGTCTGTAGTCCTCGGATCAGATGATTTGGGTTAGTTAACACTATGTTATGATTCCTTTAAGTGTTTAAACTTAAATCCATTCATACCTGTAGTCCTCGGACCAGATGATTTGGGTTAGTTAACAGTATGTTACAATTCCTTTAAGTGTTTAAACTTAAATCCATTCATGCCTGTAGTCCTCGGACCAGATGATTTGGGTTAGTTAACACTATGTTATGATTCCTTTAAGTGTTTAAACTTAAATCCATTCATACCTGTAGTCCTCGGACCAGATGATTTGGGTTAGTTAACACGATGTTACGATTCTTTTAAGTGTTTAAACTTAAATTCATTCATGTCTGTAGTCTTCGGACCAGATGATTTGGGTTAGTTAACACTATGTTACGATTCCTTTAAGTGTTTAAACTTAAATCTATTCATGCCTGTAGTCCTCGGACCAGATGATTTGGGTTAGTTAACACGATATTACGATTCCCTTAAGTGTTTAAACTTAAATTCATTCATACCTGTAGTCCTCGGACCAGATGATTTGGGTTAGTTAACACTATGTTACGATTCTTTTAAGTGTTTAAACTTAAATTCATTCATGCCTGTAGTCCTCGGATCAGATGATTTGGGTTAGTTAACACTATGTTACGATTCCTTTAAGTGTTTAAACTTAAATCCTTTCATGCCTGTAGTCCTCGGACCAGATGATTTGGGTTAGTTAACACTATGTTACGATTCCTTTAAGTGTTTAAACTTAAATCCATTTATGCTTGTAGTCTTCGGACCAGATGATTTGGGTTAGTTAACACGATGTTACGATTCCTTTAAGTGTTTAAACTTAAATCCATTCATGCCTGTAGTCCTCGAACCAGATGATTTGGGTTAGTTAACACTATGTTACGATTCCTTTAAGTGTTTAAACTTAAATCTATTTGTGCCTGTAGTCCTCGGACCAGATGATTTGGGTTAGTTAACACGATGTTACGATTCCCTTAAGTGTTTAAACTTAAATCCATTCATACCTGTAATCCTCGGACCAGATGATTTGGGTTAGTTAACACTATGTTACGATTCCTTTAAGTGTTTAAACTTAAATTCATTCATGCCTGTAGTCCTCGGATCAGATGATTTGGTTTAGTTAACACTATGTTACAATTCCTTTAAGTGTTTAAACTTAAATCCTTTCATGCCTGTAGTCCTCGGACCAGATGATTTGGGTTAGTTAACACTATGTTACGATTTCTTTAAGTGTTTAAACTTAAATCCATTCATGCTTGTAGTCTTCGGACCAGATGATTTGGGTTAGTTAACACGATGTTACGATTCCTTTAAGTGTTTAAACTTAAATCCATTCATGCCTGTAGTCCTCGGACCAGATGATTTGGGTTAGTTAATACTATGTTACGATTCCTTTAAGTGTTTAAACTTAAATCTATTCATTACTGTAGTCCTCGGACCAGATGATTTGGGTTAGTTAACACTATGTTATGATTCCTTTAAGTGTTTAAACTTAAATCCATTCATGCCTGTAGTCCTCGGACGAGATGATTTGGGTTAGTTAACACTATGTTACGATTCCTTTAAGTGTTTAAACTTAAATCCATTCATGCCTGTAGTCCTCGGACGAGATGATTTGGGTTAGTTAACACGATGTTATGATTCCTTTAAGTGTTTAAACTTAAATCCATTCATGTCTGTAGTCCTTGGACCAGATAATTTGGGTTAGTTAACACTATGTTACGATTCCTTTAAGTGTTTAAACTTAAATCCATTCGTGCCTGTAGTCCTCGGAGCAGATGATTTGGGTTAGTTAACACTATGTTACGATTCCTTTAAGTGTTTAAACTTAAATCCATTCATGTCTGTTGTCCTTGGACTAGATGATTTGGGTTAGTTAACACTATGTTACGATTCCTTCAAGTGTTTAAACTTAAATCCATTCATGCCTGTAGTCCTCGAACCAGATGATTTGGGTTAGTTAACACTATGTTACGATTCCTTTAAGTGTTTAAATTTAAATCCACTCATGCCTGTAGTCTTGGGACCAGATGATTTGGGTTAGTTAACACTATGTTACGATTCCTTTAAGTGTTTCAACTTAAATCCATTCATGCATGTAATCCTCGGACCAGATGATTTGGGTTAGTTAACGCTATGTTACGATTCCTTTAAGTGTTTACACTTAAATCCATTCATGTCTATAGTCCTCGGATCAGATGATTTGGGTTAGTTAACACTATGTTACGATTCCTTTAAGTGTTTAAACTTAAATCCATTTATGCATGTATTCCTCGGACTAGATGATTTGGGTTAGTTAACACGATGTTATGATTCCTTTAAGTGTTTAAACTTAAATCCATTCATGCCTGTAGTCCTCGGACCAGATGATTTGGGTTAGTTAACACTATGCTACGATTCCCTTTAAGTGATAGACTCTAAATCCAAATATAGTGGTTTTAATTGGAGTACCACTCTCTGATGAACCATGATTAAAGCTCCTGAATGTGTTAAGGTCAACCATAACTTACACCGCCTCTTATTGTTTCGTGTAAACTAGGAAAGGATCACGATAAAGTCAATGTGCAAGACTTCATAATAACAGGAAGTTGTATTACACGGAACAAAGGAAATAAACGCTAAAGAAAAACTGCTTCATTAATCAAAAGAGTAGATTACAACCTCTTACAAAAAGGAAAAACAAGAGAGAAAGGAGGGCTCTATGCATCTACTCTTGAGCTGGGGAAACCACAAGGTCTGTAACCTAGCCTGTCTGAGCGGCAGCTTCTGGGGCTTGGCTCTGGGATTCAGCAGGAGTCTCCTCTTCGTCCAACCCTTGACCTTTGTCTTTGGCTGGTTCAACTCTCAGATCAGCCTCTCTTGGTGCATCAAGGGCGGAAGGGGAAGCCACACCAACTGGGCTTGGCTCCGTGGCCTCCAAAAGCTAGGGAGCAGGAGGAGAGTCAGTCTCTGGGAGCGCTCGGATATCTGGATGGTAGTATATGCTCCCAGGTAGCCTCAGAGTAGAGTCCGAAGGGACCCAGCGACATCCAGTGCTTTAAGCCAGGTTACGTCGTAGTAGTCACGAGCAACCAAAGCAAATTGCTCCGTGAGCTGCTTCCTAGTCTTGTCCACTCCTAACTGATATGCCGCTTTCCTCTCAGCTTCGACTGACTCCTTGGCTAGTTGAACTGCCTGCTCAGCTGGTCGGGCGCCCTCCCTAGCTTTTTGAAGTTTAGCCCTAAGACCCTTCACCAGTTCCTTTTCGGTCGCCAGGTTGATTTCTGACGCACGCAGTTGCTTGCGCTGCTCTTCGGCCTGGGTCTCGGTGTTTTGGAGGCCGGCCTTGTTGTTGTCCCTCTCACGAGTCACGGCCTTAAGCTGCTCGGATAGACTAGCATAGTCATCCTTCAGCTGGCCGAGAACCCTCTCTGCCTCAGATTGAGACTCAACTGCCACTTGGGCCTCGAGGTGGAACTTTCTGTTCCACTCCTCAGCCACATAGATTTGCTGAGTAATCTGCATGACAACATGTTTAGCTCAAAGTAAATGGGAGTCAGAGCAAATTAAAAACGAAACTTAAGTTAAAAGGGCAGGTTCATTTACCATGACCATATCCCTCTTAAGGGACAAGAAGAGCTCCTACTGGTTGAAGCGCCTATAGGACTCCATATCGTGGGGCAGGAGGAGTGGCTGCTGCAGGGCCTCAGCGACGTACCCAGCTCTTCCCCCATCATAATTCTTGAGGGAAGTATCCCAGAGAATGGGGGCACCATCCAGCTCAAGTCTTGGGCACCATGTGCGAGGTCCTACTCCTCAGCATACATCAGCCCCGAGTACCTTGTTTCGGCTTTCGGTGGAAGTGGCCCTTTTTCCTCAGCCCCTCACCGTCTTCTGCTGCTTGCTCACCTTTGAGGGCACCCCCACCTCCCTCTCTTCCGGCTCGTGGGGCCTCTTCTTTTGTGGGTCTGGTATAGGCTTCGAGCTGTGTTCAAGAGCCTTGGGAGGCGCTGGGGGCGGGACCTCTGTCAGATGAGAGGTCCCCGGGCCTTTTTGCTCGGCCTTTCGGCCCCTATTCTTCATCAGGAATATCAGGTCCACCATCTCCTCGTCCGAAG
The DNA here is from genome assembly GCA_030445155.1 of Quercus variabilis. Lineage (NCBI taxonomy): Eukaryota > Viridiplantae > Streptophyta > Magnoliopsida > Fagales > Fagaceae > Quercus > Quercus variabilis. The sequence continues at coordinate 4,568,513 of CP129452.1, read as the reverse complement.
AGTCGTCGGGGAGTGCAGTTACTAGAAGCAGGTGGACACTGGAATGCCTGTCACCTCCTTCCTCGGCCTCCGAGACCTCTACCGCTTGATTTGCCCCTGAAGCTTCATCTCCAAAGTGGAACTTGTCTATTTGCTCTTCTAGCGAGGAGGTGGAGGAACCAACCTTTTCACCCTCAACCTCTGGTCCGAGTTGAGCTTGCTGTAGTGGCTGGACGAGATGGGGTACACCCTGGGGGTTTGGGTGTGGTACTGGTGGAAGGTCGTGTGGAGCCAAAAAGCCCTTGAATGAAACGTCAATGCGGTTAAGATGTTCATCTCGCTAGACTATCGCGTTGCCGACCGGTTGGAGGTCTTTTCGCCTCGCTGTGTACCCTAGGATGAGGGGAGCCGATCGGAGTTATCCGTCCTCACTCACAAAGATCTCGGACCGCAGCAAATAGTTGAGCGCGGCGAAGTTGGTGAGGCTGAGCCGAGGAGATATGTTTCTTCTATCTGTTACAAGTCGCAGCAGAACTTTGTTAGAAACTAAAAAGTGGCAATACAGGAAGAGTCAAAAACTGTTAAAAAACGAGGATCCTGAGCCTATGGTTAGTGTGCCTAAGTCTAACGTGTCCCACCTGGCTTCCCTGCTCTGGTCAGACAGTGAGGGCCATCATACCACACGCTCGAGATGATCACGTAGTCGTCCTTCATCCCTTTATTGGTTTTGGGAAGGTAAGAAATGAGCCTAACAATGTCGGACCGGGACTTCAAATAGTATCCCACCCCTTGCTGGCTGTGGAACTCATACATATGCACCACGTCGTGCCAAGTGAGCCCCAGTTCTAGGAGGCGGTTGAGATCCTTAATGGCTCCTAAGATCCTAAACATGTTAGGCGCGCACTGCTAAGAGGTGATCCTATGGTTTATAAGGTAATTAGTGGTGATAGGGCCCATGGGAATCGTCATCCCTCCTTCGAGGAATGCGATGATAGGGATCACAACCTCCCCCGTTTCCCGATCAGTTAGTATTTTCTCCGGAGGGCAGTACTTCACACCCACGTTTGGAGGTATGCAGTATGTGGCCCTAAACTTTTCCAACTGGGCGGGGCTGTCTACCAAATACTCTACTTTACCCATCTCTCAACGGAAAAATGGAGGCACAATGCAGCAGTGAGAAAATGGTCGCTTAAACTGAAAAATAGGCGGCCGAAGAGAAAACCGAAGGATTGAGATTGCGAAAACTTACAGGAACTGGGCTAGAGACTAACCCCTGAGCTCGCGGAAGGATTCTTGAGGACTCTGAAAAGAGGCAAGATCAGCGATTGAAAGAGCTCTGAGCGTTTGTGTGCTTGTGAGATGGTCTGAAAGGTGCAAAGTGAGAGGAAATGTCCACATCCGAGATTTTATACGAGGTCAAACGAAGAGGCAGAAGTTATTTCTCCCAAATCTCAATGAAAAGCCCCGTCCGTTGGATCAATAGCCCCCCGTTGCATGCAAAGGACAAGGCGCCCCCTAGAGTAATTAATGCAGCGCTTTGGGAATACGGAAAACAACAGCAGTGATGATGGAGCGCGCGCATCCATGCTTACGCATGTGCCAGGCCAAACTTTTGTCTGCTTTCCAAGTCTGAACTCCGTGACAGGTCAAAATCCCATTTTTCCTCTTCGGATGTGAGGGAAAAATTAAGATTTTGAGGGGCTATTATAGGGGGGTAAAAGCCTAAAACCACTTAACAGGCCCAGGGCACCCCGGTAAGGACTATTAAATTTCCGAGGAGCAAGAGGTGGTTGATGCGGCCCATTTGAAGGCAGGAAGCCCAGAAGTGAAGGAGGAATGCCGTTCGAAGAGGTCACTGCTGGTCCGAGGACGTCCTTCTCCTCGGCCATTAATGTTCTTGATCAGGCAAGCGTGTGGAAGATCCGAATAGCCTTCCTAACAATCTCAATGATAGTGATAAATCCTGAGTGGACACAGGGATGATTAGAACTAAAGAAAATATCTAGGGGAAAAGTTGCTACCACTGCATTTAATGCGATGCAACAGCTTTTCTGGCCGCATTTATGTGGAGAAGACCCCTGAACAGTGTTGCCTCAGCTACCACCACTCACAAAGAACTAATGTAGGCACATGACGTGACGTGCACTTGAGTAGATGCGCAGATGAAGAACAGGTGGACGATAGAGATGATAGGAAAGGATACTATATAAAGAAGAAGAGTCTCTGATAAAAGGGGACGGAGAAAAAGATAGAAAGAATGAGAGAAAAGTTTTACTGTAACTCTGAATGCTGTAATCATGACTTACTTAATAAAACATCTCTTCGGACATTCATTCATGGAGTCGTTCAAGTTTTAGTTCATAGTATCATCACTGCACGTAGCCTTGCCCACCATTCTGTGCTTCATAACCAGCTCAGCTCTTTCGTCCACTCTCTACAAATTCATTGTTTCAGGTTCGTTGGGCCTTCAACCCATATCATTTGGGCTTGGGCTACAAAAACCGACCCTACAGAAACATTGGCTATAATAGTTCAAAAAAAAAAATAAAAATTTATCTTTCAAATGTTTTATATATATATATATATATATCATAAATTTCATAAAGAAAATAAGAAATATTAAATTCTAAGTAAATATAAATAATTTTTGTTAAGGTTTAATATTATACTCTTTTTATAGGAGCTTGTCTAAATTATCTTAAGTCATTACCACGCCCATTTGACAGCCCAATAATTTGTCATGCCCAAGCCCATTTGACTAGGATCACTTATGAAAACTTAAAAAAAAACAAAAAAAAAACAAAAGCTAGAAGACTAGCCGGCCAAACCATTAAAATATTTGATTAAATAAAGAACAAAACCCAGTAACTTTTTCAAAAGAGAGTAGTTGACAGCAGCAAGTATTTAGTGGGTGACAGGAAAGCAAGTTGTCCTTTTGTCCATCACGCAGAGAACAGTCAGTAGACTAGAGGACTCTAGAGTGCAAAAGCAAAGGCAAAACGCAGAGAGAGAGAGAGAGATAGAAAAATGAAGAAAGAGCACAATCGGTAAATTTCCTCTCTTCTTTGTCATTTTATGTTGTCTTCCTTTTTCTTCTACTTTTTTCTTTTGTGTGCGTCTTCTTCAACTTACCAGTGCTCATCTCATCTGACTTTTCTCCACTTCTTCCTCAAGTTTCTCACCGTGGCTTTTTTGTTTTGCTTTATTTTTTTTGTAAGGTACGTTTGTTTATTTCATTTCTTTCTTCTTCTAATTTTTTTTTTTGGTTGAGATTTTAGTTTTACAGTCCAAACTTCATGCCGGCCGAATCTTGCATTTCGGCCGGTATTTACCGAGGGTTTCTTGATTGAAAGAGTGAGGCGAGTGTTATTGTTTGAGAGAATGATCCAATTCAAAAGTCCAAACGACGCTGTATAGGAAAAAAAAAACAGGGAAGAGAGTCCAAAACGATGCCGTTTAAGGCTTGAAACAAAGAATCTGTGTGAACCGCCTGAACCGGTCACGGTTCAAGAACCGGGAGGTCCGACCGCTGTCAGTACGGATCACTGCTTTTTTGCATGAAACGGTTTTTTGTTATGTTTAACAGACTGTAAAAATGGTCGGTTCGAGGTTTTCTCGGTCGGAACTTACGGTCCGGTCGGGTTTCAAAACCATGTGTAGAGCTAGGATGAACTAAAGACTTTGTCTGCAAGAGATCATAATACCCTCAGCCTCAACCCTTGTGTAGGGCTAGGATGACCTGAGGACTCTTATGTCCACGAGAGATCATAATACCCTTGGCCCTAACCCCTGTAATAATGCACAAGTGTAGCCAATGATGCTGTTAGAATGTATTTAGGACAAGTTTACATCCATGTCCAGTCTATTTTGTGGGATTTGATCCCTTAGCTGTATATAGTGACATGTTCTTCAAACTTCGAGGTGTTAAAGAAGAGGCAATTGCTAATTCAAAGGTGCCGAAGAAAGGACCTTCCTCATACCCGAGAATGCAAGAGAAGAGGTTATTCTTGGGACTTAGGGGTGTCGAGCAAAAAGACCTTTCCCATATGTAGTAGTGGGGGAGATATTCCTTGAACCCGGAGGCATTAAAGGAATGACTTTTCTCATATCTAAAGGTACTGGAGAAGAGATACTCTTTGTACTTTAAGACTTGGTTTAAGCGACGAGAGTCCGCTGTAGATCAGAGATCTAGACGCATATGCAATCCCAAGCAACATTGAGTGGAACAACAATGTTGGTTCCAAATTGGCATCATGTGTAGCTTTCCACTTTGATTTTGTATAAAACCATTTAGAAGGCAAAAAGGCTGTCAGTAGACCATATGGTTATCAAAGAAATATAAATATGCCTAGGGAAAGCTGGAATATATCATCGAAGGTTTTGGCAAACAATCATTACAGTACTCTTCCAACGAATGCACGTGAATTCATGTAAGCTTATTGTGCAAGAAGTATATTGCTTTTAACTTTTCTTTCCTGTGCGACCATAAAGGAAGTTATTAAATACAAGCCAAGTGTCAGTAGATCCCTACTAAGTAAGGGTTCCCATCTGATCAATCCAATGGCATGTTGTATGGCTTTTGAGAATACCAACGAGGTAAGTTCTATCCTTGCTAGCTTTATAGCTAGATTATGGAGGTCTATGGAAATGATAGCTTCCATGTCATAGACTAGAGAGAAAAGGCGAAGCTTTTGTGGCTTGTAACTTGAGATTACAATGGGCCCAGAGGGTTGCAAGGAGCTCCTCTTTCTAGGCTTTTCCATTCTCCTTAGTCATTTTTCAATATCTTTAGAAATCTTTTTGTTGGAGGCCTCAGCATGGCCATTTCTTTCGAGATGATAAGGTGTCAATGTTAAAGCGAATTGGTATTGTCATGTACCAATTGCAAACCAAAGAGAAAGAGGAAAAATCTGACTCTTCCCTTTGATGAATTCCTTTTCACCCGAAGGTTTGGATAATAGAAGCATCGAGGTAGATTCTGATCCATTGTTATCATTGCATTCTTCTCCCATAAAGGCGATTTGTTTTGCCTTTCTTTTGAAGTACCCCGAGGTAATGGGGGATACTGGCAAGTGGGCCCTACCTCCTAGGAGCTTCTTGTCAGAGCGAATTGGTATTGTCATGTACCAATTGCAAACCAAAGGGAAAGAGGAAAAATCTGACTCTTCCCTTTGATGAATTCCTTCTCACCCGAAGGTTTGGATAATGAAAGCGCCGAGGCAGATTCTGATCCATTGTTATCATTACTTTCTCCACCCATAAAGGCGATTTGTTCTGCCTTTCTTTTGAAGTATCCTGAGGTAATGAGAGATATTAACAATTGGACACTGTCACTTAAGGGCTTTCTTTTGGGGCAAATTGGGTCTATAATATCCCAATTGTAGTCAAGAGGCAAAGCAGATTGTCTAGCTCTTCCCCTTGATGACTTCCTTTCCACACTGAGTGAAGCCGAGGGCTTAAGTGTCAATGTCAGCTGGCTAAAGAGCCGTATCACTACAATGAGGGACTTAAAGAAGGCAGGACTCTTTGTTCATGCTTTCTTGTTTTCACTCTGCAAGTTAAGAGCTAAAGAAAACTCTTGTATCAACAAAGCGAAGGAAACAGAATCAGCTTTAGGGGTACGTAGCACTTCAATTACTCAGCTCCAGGAATCTATCAACAAACTTCAAGTGGAATTGACATCCCAGCAAGAAGCCAGTTTTGCCCTTCAAGCTCAATTAGAATGTGTCACAAAAGAACACAGTTCTTTAAGAAAAGAAATTGAAAAGTTGGAAGGTAAGCTAGGAGCTCTGAGCCATCTAGACTTCTATTGAGAAGCTGTTAATGCCATCACTGATATTATTTGATCTTCCGTCTAAAGCTATCTTTTATAGCCAGTGTAAGGGCTAAGCTTTATTGCAAACAATATTGTATGTCGTGTTTTGACATTAATAGATAGCTCCTTTGTGTTTGCTATGTCTCATGGAAGATGGGATCACCATCACCTTGGCAAGCTAGATAGCGATGATAATAAGCCATTTTAGCCACCAGTATGCATTAAGTTTGATGACCATTCAAAGTAAATCATGTCTGATCCATATAATTCCAAGAGGCAACATAGGGCCATGCCTTGCATAATGGCTAAGAAATAGCTTTGCTAAGCGAGTCATGACTATCATGAGAATTTTGCATTACATAGTAGCCTTAATGGCTTGATAAAATATCATTTCAAGGAGTAGTAAGTGAATTGTATACCACACATATATGGTTAATAGATGAATCTAGGTCTTCGTGGAAGATACTGGGCGTAAACTAAATTAGCCCTCTAGTAATCACCCAGAATCAATTTGTTCAATAAAGAATTTATTTTGAAAAAGCCGCCATAGGACTGCCAAAAGCAACGTCAAAAGACAAGACTGAATTACTTTCATCCACTATAAATTTCGCAAAGATAATTTTCATTAGCGATGAAAGATCAGCAAGTAAATCAGCCACTGAAATTATTGAAGGCAGTCATGTAGCCAAATCTATATATAGTCCCAAACATGTGAAATGAGAGGAATTACTCTCCGATTAAGCAAAAAGGAAGACCACGATTCAATAGAAAGCTATTCATGCTTTTAAGAAAGAGTCAAGGAACTTCCCTGAATTTGCAGCTCAGGAGGCTAGAGATCATTCCCATTATTGGCGATAAGATTCCACAATGTTGCCACTGAGTTAGTAGTCACTAATTGCATTCTAAGGCCATTTGGGCTCATGCCTTGACAAGTTGTACCGTCACTATCTTTCCCAAGCTCGATTGATTGGCTCAAAGCGACATCCAAGCAATACAACTAGATAATCAAAATATTTGTGAATGTCCTGTAACGTCATTACAGATTAGCCATAAGGCATAAAAAATAATTTACTTAACCTGCAAGAACAAGATTAGTACTACTAAATAACTAGTTTGTAGTTAAATAAAGCTAAATCAGCCATTTAGCCTTGTGCAGGTACATGTCCATGGACAGGAAATCATAATGAGAAAAATTAAATCTTGTAATCATATATTAAGCTTGTCAAAACTGGTCTTGAGAGAAAATACTGTTTAGGCATTACTCTCAACTCAAACAGTCGTGTTTCTAGCAGTATATGAGAAAATATCAAAGTGAAGAAAATTCCCTCGAAACGCAGATTGGAGATTTTAAGAACTTGCCCTCACATTAAGTGGATGCTAGCTTTCTATGGGAAGTATCTTTGTTTCTCCTTTCAACTTCTATTGGTGAAATAATGCCAAATGTGATGAGCTTGTTGCTGCACAAATAAAGCTTGTTGCAGGCAACATGTAAGCTCCAACCCGTAGTGTTCCCGCTGTTAATGATGTGGAAGATGAGACCATCTTTAAGCTAAACTCCTTGACAGAGAATATCTAGTGTGAGTATACTATGAGTATATATGTTTATTTTAGCAAATAGAAGCAGGTAATATAAGTCATGTCTACTACATAAACATCTTCAAAACTGGTGGCTACTTGTTAGGCCAACCAACATCAGCTTCAAAACGAATTAACAGCCATATTTTACTTTCAACCCAGGTGCGAATGTCAAGCTTCAAGAGAAAAGTAAAGGTAGAGGATAAATAAAGTAGAGAAGGCTTTCCTGAATTTGGCGATGAGCTTTTTAGCTGGAGCCGTGATTGAGTTAAGGAAGGGAAAGAGCTTTCTCTATTTCCTTTTCCTTGCCAATTCCACAACACAACCACCCCCCTCCCCCCCCGGTTTTTTTTACTCTTCTATTGAGACCTAAGGCGTTAGTGGGTCAGCTAAAGTTGTATTAACCACAAGGGGTTTTCGGCAAACACCTTAGTAGCAAGGCAAGAAAGGAACGTCATTTACATGAGCACGAGTTATTAAAGAACAACCCCATTCGGACCCATCTTCAAGAACTCGAATCAACCTTAGAACTATGATTTCTTTGAGAAGAAAGGAATTTTCTCTTTTTTTTCGACTGGGCATGATCCTTGGGTCATGTAGGACTAGTTGTGGATCTAACCAATCAGTCAATGGCTCAGTTTCAGAGGCGAGGCGAGTTACAAAAAGCACAACCATTGTCACGGTTGATTCCATGGCGGAGTGGGATAGTCTAGTCAACAAGACAAACACCTTTGATATTAGACTCATGGGATCTTGCCATACAGTGGCCCATGAACTGCGAAACAAACGTGACTGATAATGAGGTTGTTAAGATCTCGCCGAAGATAGTGCCTCCGATAAATACTAAATCGGATCTGCTCTTAAACACTTCAATACTTTGGGACCTTTGGGCATGTGTTGCTCATTAGCTTGTGGGTTTTGAGTATATGGGAGTTATTTTGATAAAAAGGAGATTGCTTTTTAGGCAAAGAAACAGCTAAAAATATAGATCCAAACCAATACATGTTTGAATAACCCATTCAACAAGAGAAAACCCTTGGTCAGCAAAAAGAAAAACAAAATAAGAAAAATATAAGAACCGTTTCTGGGATTTCTTTGGAGCATGGAATAGAGAAGACCCAGGCAATGGATGTCTAAGAAGTCAATAAAAATCAGACATTTTGGTTCCCAGTGGAGTCGCCAAAAATGTACGTGCAAGCTTAAATTTTGGAGATTATCTTGTAAAGATCTTTAAAACCTTAACGGTAAATTTAGATATCATTTTTGTCAAAAATGGTGTTTTTGTTTTTGTAAGAAAATGAAGAATATGAGAGTAAAGTTGTAAGATAAATATACACAAGTTTTTTTAACGTGGAAACTCTTTATGTTGGGAAAGGGAGAAAATCACAGGGGTTGAATATTCCATTATTTTCTTAAAATGGTTACAATGGAAGTATTGTGATACAATGGAGAAAGAGAGAAAGAAGAGGTGGGATGAGAGCTTTACTGCAGTGTCAAAAAGTGTCTCTTGTATCTATCCTCTTGTCATGGAGTCTTTTATCCTTCTTTAATAATGGTGAAAATGGGCACATGTCACTTTTCTATGGGTAAGGTGTCACCTTCTCATTGGAGAAGAATAAAGTAGAATTTTGACAAAATGGGACCACATGCACTTGGTGCTTCTTTGACTAGTGTGCGTGTGCTACACGCAATAATGCTTCCTCAACAAGCTCGCCTTCTACTGTAATATTCTCAAAACTTGTAGCATGTAGCTGTAATGGTTCATGACACATGGACCACAATTAATGGCTACATGCTTGCTATGCCTTGGACACGTGGTGATGGCAGATTGGCTCAATATAAAACAAATCCAATATGCCCCACTTTTGGGTTGATGACAGTACAAACAGTCACTCTCTTAATCTAATGACCTATTGTTCATTAGCAAAAGAATTATTTCGAATAAAAAATTCAACTACCAATTAAAATATTTAATTTTTACTCAATATTCAAACGGTATCAACAAAATCATTCTAGATCTTTTCTCTCTATCAAACATCTCTAAACTCAATGTCAATCAAAATACAAACTCAAATCACAATTTTAAAACTAATCAAATTAGAACAAAAAAAGAAAAAAAAATCTGATCCATTTGAGTAGCGGTAGGGATCTTTAGCCTTTGTCATCCACTGGCGATCTTTGAGAGAGAGAGAGAGAGAGAGAGAGAGAGAGAGAGAGAGAGAGAGAGAGAGAGAGAGAGAGAGAGAGAGAGAGCATTTGGTTTGTTTTGGAATGGTAGAGAAGAAAAGTGAAGATAGAGGGAAGGGAAATAATACATACGTAGAGGAGAAAAGTGAAGATAGAGGGAAGGGAAATAATACATACGTAGAGGAGAAAAGAAGAGGGGGAAACAAAAAAAACGTGTGGATCAAAAACAAAATAAAGAGATCAATGAAAAATAAAAATAAAATAATAAATTAAAATTGGGAAATGCTACCACAATAATTACATAATACTTTCACTATAAAATTTAAGTGGCGGATTGTTACTAGTTAATATTGGTGAGAAAAAAAATAATTTAAGTGGTGTGTTCAAATTAAAATCAATAACAAATTACCATATATGATTTGTTATGAAAGTATTGTAAAAATATTTAGAACGTAGCATTTCTCATTAAAATTAGATGATTCTACAACTCATTATATCATTGCCACAAGTGCGCCACTAGATTTGTTAAAAAAATATCATTATTGGAAAATTTAAAAATATTACTCTTGGGAGATTTAAAAAATATATTTGTTGAGAATTTGAAAATTATGATGAACTAATCGTAGACCCACGCGATGCATGGAAATATATATTTTGTAATATGATACAATTCATAATTTATTCTCTAAAATTTATTGAAGATAGTTTTCTCCTAAAAACTTAAACTATTTCTAAAATTATTTTCCAACTCTCTATCTCTACAAATATATCATTATATTATTTTGGTTTTTTTATTTTATTTTATTTTAATTTTTTAATTTTATAGATATGATATTTGAAAACCAATAATGGAGGGACATGCCAACACAACATTAGATTTCTATTTTTCTTCCCATGATGAGATTGTATTATATTTTAATTCTTCTAAATTTTGAGGTGCAACCTTCGTACTAGTTGCTAAATCCTTCATTCCCAAAAGTAATGTTTAGTTAGTTGCCAACAAAAAAGAATAAGACCACAAAAAAATAAATAAATAAATAAATAAAGTACAGTGAAGTTTTATAGGTTAGAATCATCATGTACAAAAACTTATTTACAATAAGGTATATAAATAAAACACATATTAAACAAACCTTACTTCAGCAAAATGATCAAATTTAATAGATCCTCACTTATATCAATTTCCATCAAAAACCACCAAATTGTCAAATAGTAATATGCCATTGATTCTACCCATGTCTACTACAGACATTTATCAATGTGTCCCTATATAAATCACTCAATTATTATTGTTTTGAATTCCCACAGAAAATCAAAATAGAGCGTATACGAATTGTAAACTTGCTAACTCGGCCAATTGTTCTTACCTTGGAGAAGATGTCTATTAATATTCCAAGTTATGAATTTCAAATGGCTACAGGAAGTTATCAGATTGTATCAGTTGCTATGCCCAAAAATAGCAATTGCTTCTGCCTTCATTGGAACACATCAACTATATTATATTGTGTTTAATAAGGAAAAAAATAGTAAAATCCAAAAGAAATAGTATTGTTAAGATTTGTCTAAAACTCATGTACATAGTATTCTAGATATTCAAAAAAAGAAAATCAAGTTGTTGAAAAAATAGCATAATTCAAAATCTAAAACTAAAAATCCAATTATTGTTAATGTACACAGTATTAAAGATAGGTATTCAAAAATCAAGAACCAATTAATTTTTCTATCCTCACAATAGTTAGCATAAAGCTAGGTACTAATGGAATTTAAAAATAACTCAATTCTTTGAATTTTCTCACTCCTAAAATACCAAAAATTTTCTCATAAGCTAAATAATCCCCAAAGTTATTCGTCAACTAAACAGGCCAACTTAGGTCCCAAACACAAAAATTCTAGCCATAATACAACAATCTACTTAAGTTGATGTACTTTGAAGAATTAGAGTTTCCTTTAAAATATTATGATAAAAAAAATTTAAACTATTACATCCCAAGTTCCATACATAAAAAAAAAAAAAAAAATATATATATATATATATATATATATATATATATTAAGATTTAAACTTTACTCTCTTTTCTCTTCCATTTTCCCACAATTTCTAGGACACCAAATAGTCAAATTAAACAATAAGAAACAAATTATTAGTATAAGGAAATGAAATCTAATATAGATGTGTATTGAACCATAAAAAGCAAATTATCAAGCACCACCCAAGAAAAGCAACAATTTTATTCCTCTTTCCTTCAAAATATTCTAAGAAAAGAATGGTTACCAATTGATTAGTATGACCTTTAATAGATTAAAAAGCCTCTAATGATTGCGAGTCTTGATCATTGACATCTGTCGAAGAATTGACAAATAAAACAGAGATAAAAATGAAATTTAGTTTAGCATATAAGACGATGGGAAAAAGAGAACAATAACAATTTCTCTTTGATGAAAATGAATAACACTCTTACTATAAAACAAAGACCAAAATAAAAACATCACATTGAACAAACATATTGAGAGTAACATTCCTACAGTCTAGAGAATGGCAACCATAAAACAATTTATAACAATATATTTTAATAGTTTTAAGACCATGAAAACTCAATCTCGTTCATAATGAAAACTCAAAATTGAACTACGTTTTTTTTTCCTAATAATGAGATGGGAATAAAAAAAGAAAAAAAAGAAAAAGAATAATACAAATAGCAGAACTCATTTTCAGTTTATACCCTTTGGACTTGGGCTACCAATGTTCACCTTTCATCTGCTTTATTACATCCCAAGTTCCATACCAAAAAAAAAAAAAAAAAAAATTTAAGATTCAAACTTTACTCTCTTTTCTCTTTCATTTTCCCACAATTTCTGGGATACCAAATAGTCAAATTAAACAATAAAAAACAAATTATTAGTATAAGGAAATGAAATCTAATATAGCTGTGTATTGAACCATAAAAAGCAAATTATCAAGCACCACCCAAGAAAAGCAACAATTTTATTCCTCTTTCCTTCAAAATATTCTAAGAAAAGAATGGTTACCAATTGATTAGTATAACCTTTAATAGATTAAAAAGCCTCCAATGATTGCGAGTCTTGATCATTGACATCTGTCAAAGAATTGACAAACAAAACAGAAATAAAAATGAAATTTAGTTTAGCATATAAGACGATCGGAAAAAGAGAACAATAACAATTTCTCTTTGATGAAAATGAATAACACTCTTACTATAAAACAAAGACCAAAATAAAAACATCACATTGAACAAACATATTGAGAGTAACATTCTTACAGTCTAGAGAATGGCAACCATAAAACAATTTATAACAAACATGATCAAATGCCCAACTCAAATAATTTTTTTTAAATATATATATATATTTTAATAGTTTTAAGACCATGAAAACTCAATCTCGTTTATAATGAAAACTCAAAATTGAACTACGTTTTTTTTTTTCCTAATAATGAGATGGGAATAAAAAAAGAAAAAAAAGAAAAAGAATAATACAAATAGCAGAACTCATTTTCAGTTTATACCCTTTGGACTTGGCTACCAATGTTCACCTCTCATCTACTTTAGTTTCGTTTGCAAGCTCTAGAGTCATTATCTATCTCTTGCGCTCATTTGATTGGGTTTTGGTAGACGAACTTGAGCCATGACCAAAAGAATAGAAAAAACACTCAAGAAACTATCGCATTGAAGGCCATACCAATCAATTTGTAAACAGAGAACAATTGAAAATTTATAGAAAAAAAATGAGAGGTGAGGAGGTGAGGAGGTTGCAATCTATCGGTGACTATAAAAATTCTATATAATAGCGGCATCTCAAGAATCTGGGTTAATGGAAAGACACATGATAGATGTGGAGATAAAGTATTAGTGACTATAAGAATTCCATATAATAGCGGCATTTCAAGAGTCTGGGTTAATAGAGAGACACAAGGTAGATATGGAGATAAAGTATTGGCGACTATAAGAATTCCATATAATAGCAACATCTCAAGAGTATGGGTTATGGGTTAATGGAGAGACATGCGATAGATATGGAGATAAAGTAACACCTGAATTTAAAAAGAGACTCAATAAATGGCAATCGATAAAACAAAAAATAAATAATAAAAGAAAATAAAATAAATGATAACATGGCGCTGACGTGGCTTAACTGGAGCGTAGCAACATTAAACGCTACGCTTCAGCTTTTAGTAATATATAGATAGATATAGATAGATGAAGGAAGATTGAAAAAAATATATATTAAAGAAAGAATATTTAAAAATGATAGAGAAATGATAGAGAATTTGTTGGAAAGTGTATTTGAAAAATAGGTAGGCAAAAGGTAAAATGAATTGTTCACTCTTCAAACAGTACAAAAATTTGAAGAGGCTACTAGAGATGCTTTATAATGCATGTATAGATTCAAATTTCTGGCACTTAAAAAAAAAAAAAAAGTACAAACCTCTTCAAGTATCTGACTATTCCCTCAAGTATATACAAACCCTCTGTTCCACACACACACACCATCAAATTGAACACCTATGCTCACATATGACATATCTATGTGAAGCAATGGCAGTGTAGATCAAGTTGGGAGCCTAACCTGTTCTCACACGGCAATGGAAGTGCAGTATATGTCCTTTGCTGGGACTTCATGTGAAGTTAGCTTCATGGAATACATCCCAAATTATTTTGAATGATTGTCATCCCGGACTCGTTCTCTACCACTAGCAGATCTTGTTTGAATGCCTAGGCTGTGGTTGTATCTGTTATAAAGAAATAGTATTGTTCGCATTTGGGAAGCATCCTTTGTGCTTTTAAAGAGATAGAAAATTTTTTTTTTCCTCAAAATAAATGAAGTATTTTGGAAATGCCAATATAACATTACCTAAATAATTCACGATAGGAGACACCTTTGCTTTGTTGAGGAAAAGAAGAAAGATCAGTATTAATTTAGTAGGGATCCTTAATCACATATAACATAGGCAGAAAAATAGATACATCATATAGATCTTAGCACTTCATAGTCCATATGAACTTGGGTTCGAAACAAATTTGGGATGAAGTCTCCCATATATAAAGAAAAAAAAAAAATTCTTTTTAAATTTTCCTAACAATGGAAAAGACCATCACCCCCTAACCTTCACCAGTAGAATTTCAATTCAAGGCCTTATTTAAAGGAAGAGCTACATACCACATGGCTAGTAAGATTTGATATATATTACATTAAAAATGTGTCAAATTATAGGCATTAAACAGGCCAATGAAGCTAAAACAATAGACTTGAACAGAATCGAAGAGGATATACGACCATTATCATTGCGGATGAAGAGTGCTTGGTAGACTGGTATGTTGAGCATGACAAGTAGCAAGTTAAGACTAAGCTGCAGGATCGACTGGTCCAATACCTCGAACTCCAAATCCAAAACAATCTTTTTGATTCCCCCAATTAAACTGAAGAAGTTTAGCATTGCCAATGTTGATATAATAGTAAACGTGATAGTTGAGCTTCCAAACTCTATGATTTCTTGCTCATACCTCTTCGACACATCCTCTGTGACCACCTTTCCTGTTATCGCAAATGTTGTTTCAAAGAGGCCTAATTGCCTAACAACGGTGTTAATGAATGCGAAAAAGTTTGCAGTAGTCCTTGGGAACACCCACATTCGTTGCCAATTCCACCAAGCTTTAAGTGTATCCCCACAGCTTAGAGCCTCAGCTATGCTACAAGCATTTCTGGCTACAATCACATATGCAAAGGGTAGGAACCATAGGCTTTTAGCCTAGAAAGAAGAGGCCATGAAATCAATAAGTAAATGTATTACTGTAAATGGGTCAATATGAATTTTAATACATTAATATGAGAAATGTGGTTCGGCTTTAACAACCTACGTCCATAGAAAAAATCTTTGATGGCTACATATTTACTATAAAGTTCTACGGGTTACAATACTTGCATTACAAGTACAAATAAGATTATAGTTAATTTTCTTACAGTCCAAGTAAGATTATGATTACTTTTCTTACACTTTAAAAGATATAATGAATATGTATTATAATTATATTACAAACTTGGACCTTGACTAGAATTAGACCTTGATATATTATAAGAAAAGAATAGTAAAGAGACAAACCTGAGGGAATATGGAAATGCCATGGAGCAAGCAGAGGGGAGGAACAATCACATAATAAAGTGTTGGGAGGGAAAATGGAGCCCATAAAAGATAAATACAATATCCCATTTGGGCACCCAATTTTATCTTGCCATGACCATATATGAAAGGGCAATACTTGGAGAGAAATATTTGAAACAGGCCTTCAGACCACCTCTTTTGTTGAATAAGAACATCATTTAAGGTAATTGGAGCAACACCCAAGAAGGCCTTTCTATTTGGGTTATAATAATGTGATTTCCAGCCCCTACATTGGATAGCCAAGCCAGTTATAACGTCTTCAGACGAGCACCCATAAATTAGCCCCATCTGCAAATTTATAATTACCATGTTCAAGATTAAAAGTTTCAAACATATACACACACACCCAAAGAGAGAGAGAGAGAGAGAGAGAGACCTTTCCCCCCCATTGAGTCTCCTTCTCAAAGCTATAACTAGCAAGTATTTTTGATGCTGCTTCTAATTCATTAACAGTTTTATTTGTATTATTTTTGTCTTCTATGTTCCATTCTTTTCTATAATCCTCGGAATACACTTTTCCGCAAAGACTTTCTCTTCTATGGAAACATGCAGTTCCACAATACGGAGTTGCACCATATCCATCTATTCCAGCAAGCTCAACCTTCATATTTAACCAAGAATATAGTATGTTACTCCACCAAATAATCCATATAGTTTGATATTTCTGAAAACAAAGCTATAGATCTTGGATTACCCACATTATTAATTACTGAAAGAGTAGATGCATATAAATCATTTTTGGTGATATTGTCATAATTTTGTGGAAATTGCACGAAGGAGATCTCATGGCCTCTCTTTTCATCCAAGAAAAAACATAGTGCTTCTTGTATTGTATCTGCATCATTTGCATACATGTCACAGTCCAAGTTGAGGATGAAAGGGGCATTGCTTATCTCTGATGACACTCTTATCTGCACATTTGAAACTGACAATCAATAACACTACCTAGTGGACAGGGTCACAAATACTTACATCATTACTACACATGCTTACAAACTAAACAAACTTCTTTTCCGTATGCTTATTTTCATTTCACTTTAGAAATATCATGATATTGAAATAAATTTAAAGAACATGTGTTGCAAGTACAGTTCTACTGGGAGAATGTAAAGTAAAGGTATGTACATAAGCTAAAAGTTTACCAGTGCATTCATAGCTCCAGCTTTGAAGTTGTGAGGCCATTGGGGTCGTTTTTCTCGTGCCATGTACACTAGCATTGGCAATCGCCCTCCATATATATCAACCGCGTTTTTGTCCCTTCCATCAATTATAATCTTAAAAAAAAAATGATAATAAATAAAATGTTTTTTTAAAGGGTGTATTATTAAAATTTTGGGGAGAATACAAGAGCTACCTTCACAATTGGCTGGTGATCTTGCTTTGTTACTTTGGAGTTCCATTCTGAAAATCCTTTGTGTTGGTCCTTTATTTCTTTTGTAATCTCTCCCATTTCAACAGTTGAGTTAATCCGATTTTCCATTTCTTTGTATAGTTTCTTTAAGAAACATTAAAAAAAAAAAATGATTAGCAGTTTATCATCATAAAAATTCAATCATTTTAGCTCAAGGGTCATGCAAATATTTAGTTGATGCCACATGGCATGGATTAAGACTAAGTATTTGGTAATTCAAATGACCATGCTTGTGAACTAACCATATAATTCATTAAGCCATCCAAAAAAGTCTCATGAGTAATTAGATTGTAAATTGAATAATTTGTTTTGAAGAATTTTTCTCTAAATTTATTTGAAGGAGAATTTAATCCAACGTAAACTCACTACCATTCAACTTAAGAGTACTATTAGGATAATGAAATTAGAATCATTTAGGGTAAATTACACTTTAATTACCACTCTAGGGTAAAATATACACATGATTACACTTTGTATCATAAACTTTTTGAATGCATATTTTGCTTTCTAAATTATAACTCTTGTTATACTTGGCATTATGATGTTAAATTTGTCATTACCTTGTATGAAAAAAATATGACATTACGTGAAAAAATTTAATTGTCTATCTTCTCAATCCCTTAAAAATAAAAGAGAAATTACATTTCACTACACTAAATTGTACTCTCAATTACACTTTGCACCCTAAACTTTAGATTTTGATCCAAGTTAACAGCAAACTTTATGTTGGGTTTAGAGTATAACAAGGGTCATAGTTTAGAATGCAAAACATGCATTTGAAAATTTTATGGTGCAAAATGTAATTAGAGGTACAGTTTAGGATAATGAAGTGTAATTTTTCATATTATTTAAGTAGATAAACTAGTCTAACTAAATATGCCATGAACTTACCTTGATAGCCAACAATTCTTGGGCATATGTGATGTCTTGTATGTCAATTTGTTGAGCAAAGTAGGCACTCGGGGACCTTGGTTGGATATTGAATTTTTTGCAAAAGGGTATCCAATGCTTAGAAAAGCTAGAGGCCTCTAGAAGAGCATAAAATGTCAACTCCGATCCACCATCATCTGAAAGATAAATACTCAAATTTTCAAGTGGATAATTGTAGGACATGACTGATAAGATAGTGTTGATCACCATAGTTGGTGGCTCCTTCTTGGGGTCTGCCGTGCACACGAAAATGTCAATACTTGGTAATTTGTCTTTGTATCTGTAACATGCAAAGAAAGTATAAATTGAGGGGAGAAAACGGCACAATATTTTCAGATTTTATTCCAAGAATGTCATATAACCACTATGATGGTTCACAATTACCATGAGGAATTGAAGTGAAAAATATAATAAAATAAAAAATTTCTTTTTGAGCTTGTTTTTTAGAAAAAAGATTTTTCACTCTTTGAATTTGAATTTGCTGAATAATTCTCTATTTAATGTTTGGTTGATATGAAAATGTTTTGCATATACAGAGATGTATTTAAAAAAAGGAGTAATCATTTTATTAACTTTTAAAAGTTGAAAGATTTAATTGTAAAATGTGTTAGGTTCTAAAAACTTAGGAATTAATTTATTTAGAACTCTAATATGTAATGTTGGTAAACCATGATCAAAACAGTCATTAGTCTTATTTAGACTTGCTCAAAGTGTGCATTTATAAAAAGTTGGAATTGAGTGGTTGCAGAAGTATTAGTGACTTTTAGCCTGGCTTGATCGATCGAAACTTAGACTTGATCGATCAAATATCGGGTAGAATATTTTTTCTACAAAAATTCCAACTCAACCTTAGCTCATTAAAATGTTTAGGGTTTTATGTTTTGCCCTAGGTATATAAGGCAAACTCTAACCACGTTTTAGAGGTTGCTCATATTATTGTTTGTGTGAATCTCTTGTGAAATCTAAGAGGTGCTTGCCTTCACACAAGTTTAGGATTATCAAGGAGGAGATTTATTTAAGAATTTGATGATCATTCAATTGCTGCCATAAGAGCTTAAAGATACACAAGCGGGAGTGCTTGTACTTGCTGGAATGCTTGTACTTGCTAAAGAATCTAAGAAAGAATGAGTCCGTGGTTATGCCAGTAAGTTTTCTACCAGTGGGTAGCAATAGGATGTTAGTAGTCTAAGTCACTATTGTAAAATTTCGATTCTTTCATAGTGGATTCAAGTTTACCTTGAGGATAGTTAAGTTAAATCTTCTCTAGGTTTTTTATCGGTTTGGTTTTCCTGGGTTATCATAACATTGTGTTATTTATTTTTCCTCTGCTATATATGATATGATTGTTTGATTGTGATAACCTAGATCTGGAATTTTGACTAAATAATAACTTGACTAATTAACTAGATTAATCTAATTGTGTCTTAAGGGGTCTAAAAACAAACAAAATGGAACAAATTTTAAGCACTCAATTGAATCAAACTTTAAGGATTTGATTGCTACTTTTGAAAATTTTGAGATTGAATTAGAAAGTAGGTAAAATTTTATGGACTAAAGTTGATTTTTGCAAGTATTAGTCATTGAACAAAATTTAGCTACCAAATTTGGTTGTAGCATAAGGTTACAACCTTATTTAATATCTTTTTATTAGAGGTGAATTTTGACAAATCTACCATTATATTACATTTTCTTCTTATATCCTTCATATTTGCAAAATTTGTAGAAAATTATAGATAAATAGCTATGTCATCAACATATTATTTAAATTGCAAGTTTTTGTAGTTTAAAATTATGTATAAAATAAAACATTATAGATTATATAATAAAACATTATAGATTATATAATAAATAATATTTGTGTGACACAAAATTTGACATGTGTATTAAGAGTGTAAAGAACATACAATCTAACGGTTAGATTTTTGAAATATGTAATAATGTTGATGATATCAAGTAATGCTGTAACTTTAGACTACAACAAATTTTGTAGCTAAATATTGTGCTTGTTTATTTTAAAATTTCCTAACTTTGGTCTCATTGAGATTTCATACAGAATATTTCATGGTAATTGATATTCACTATTTTATATCAAGATATTTTCTAGGATTTATCTCAATAAAACTATGATCTTACCCAAATTATTTCAATATTTTCATTTATATAATTATGTTAGGTTGATTTTTTGAGTTTTTGGATAAATTTTACATATATTTTTGTTACATCTCAAATTAGTATTGAACTAGTTGAATTTGTGTTGTGTGGATATATATTGAGTTTCATAGAGAGCACATACTGGTAGGATTTGAACTTTAAAAACAACTGTAAGAAACCACAACTGTGACTAGACTACCATTTAGGATTGGCTTGATGCATTTAGGGACTTAAGGCAAAAATTGAATTGAAGCATTTTATATATTTAAATTTGATTTTAAATTTTTTTAATATTTTATTTTCTTGTTATAGATGCAAAATTACTAATTAACTTGAACCACATAAATTTTTATTTATTTATGAAAAATTCTATAGACACAAAAAATTTGTCAAAACCTATTAATGTGACAGAATGATAGTGATAAGTAAAAAAGTGATGCTAGTGGTAGACTTAGATGAAAACTAGTAAAACTAAAAGTTTGCCAACTTAATTATTGTGAAATTTTTTGTGTATTTTTGTTTTTGAGAAATATTATATTTATAATATTTTTACAACAAATCCTAAGTGTTAAGTTGTTACTAGTTTTAATTTGAACCCGCCACTTAAATTACTATTTTAACTACCAATAATAGTTCATAACAACCTACAGTTTAAAATTTGTTATGAAAATATTGTAAAAAATGTTCTAGAGGTAAATTTCCCACACCTTTTTTTTTCCTTGTAGTCTTTATTGGATAAAAATATTTTTTTAATCAATATTTCATAACATGATCTCGATTTTTATTGCAAAAACAGAGGTTTTGCTAATATTAAAATCATTCTTCAGATTTTTTTTTTTTATTCCTTTAAATTCTCCAATCTCATCAAATTTATAGTATCAATTAGTAAACTTATCTGAGGTAGATGCAAAATCAATTTAAGAACTAAATTGAAATTAGGCCTAAAATATAGGAACAAAAATATAATTTTGCTTTTTTATTTCCATATATTTTCTAGAATTCCTACCAAAAAAAAAAAAAAAAAACTCAAGACTGTACTAAGATTAAAATCGTGTTTCAGAGAGATACATATACGTACACAGACTTACTGTATCAGTTGGTCACCTTGATGGGTTGCCGAAGGAAAATTATGGAAAAAAAAAAAAAAGCCTAGAAAATAAATAATTAAATAAAGTAGGAAGTTGCATCAAGATGAAGCTTTCCCTGTATTCAACTCAGATTATTGGCTACAGTTCTCACCAAGTGTATGGGAGAGAGAGAGAGAAATCAGAGAGAGAGAGCTCTAACCTGTATGAGAGTCTTTCCTTAAAAGGGTAATTGTAAACAATCTTAAAACGACAAGACTGAGTGAGTATCCAGTACAAACCGAACCATAGCTCAGCCATGAACATACCAATCCAAGCCCACCTCCCTTGCTCTCCAGCTCTTGGGATGTGAGTCAATCTGTAAACCCATATCAAACATATACCAACAAACACTGTGGAAGCAAACACCTTATATGCACCTCTAAATCTTGCTTCCTTTGTCTCAAACAGTGGAAGTAGTACTTCTTCTCCGCCATCTTCCTTTCCCATCTTCTGTGTGTGTTTCTGTGGTCTCTGTGTAATGTAATCAAGCTACCAAGAATGTTTCTATCTATAGTTGACGACTTGATATTTCTCTACTTAATAGACATAAATGCTTTTTGTCTGGTAGTAATATTTTTTTTGCTGAGATGTCCGGTAGTAATATTATAATTAGAATTAACTACCATTCACATTTACTGTTTCTATTTTCAATTTCATAACTTTAATTTTTAGGAAAATTATTGCTTTATATTTTACTATTAATGTTAATAAGATTTGTATTGTATTATTAATATAAGAATATTTGTATTGTAAATTAAGTAAATGTGTACAATATTGTAAATTTCTTATAAATATAAATCTTAAATTGACAATACAATATAAACTAATAATTATCCTAATTATTAATTTTTAGATATGATATATTTGAAGCCATACCACTTATTTGAGGATAATGAATTTGATAAATGTTATTGATTCT
Organism: Quercus variabilis; assembly: GCA_030445155.1. NCBI lineage: Eukaryota > Viridiplantae > Streptophyta > Magnoliopsida > Fagales > Fagaceae > Quercus > Quercus variabilis. The sequence continues at coordinate 4,546,244 of CP129452.1, read as the reverse complement.
AATACCATAAAGATATGCATTCAAAATGAGAAAATGTGTGGTATCATTACTAACATTTTTTTTAATAAAATTTTAATTTATAGCGTTTACTTTTGATTATTGTATTTTTTATTATCAGACTAAGATACCAATAATTTTTCAGTACTATAGGCGATGATTGAACTTCAAGTTTTTTATTTAATTATCAGAGACTTTAACAATTGAATTAATTAGAATCATCACTATCAATATTATTACACCGATTAAATCTCTCATGCGCAAGGCCCATGAGATACCACCTCTATTGCACCAATAATATACCACCAATCACTCTTATCTCATATTATTTTTTTTTTGTCTTAAATATCTCTCTTATATGGGGCCTACCTACTTATGAGAAGCTAACCTCATACGCCCGGCAAATGAGATACCACCTCTATTGCACTAATAACATACTACCAATCACTCTCGTCTCTAACTTTTTTTTTTTTTTTTTTGTCTTGAGTCTCTCTCTCACTCTCTCTCCTAATCATTCTTTTTTTTTTCCATCACATCACCATTCTCTCTCCCTCTCTCTCTCTTAATCATTGTTTCTTTTCTTTCTTTCCATCACATCACAATTTTCTATGCCAGCCCTCTTTAGCTAGTAAAATAGAAGAAGAAGAAGAATAAAAAAAAAAAAAACTCTATACACTCTCATCCGTATCTTTGACCTCCTCTTCCATTCCAATCCCATCATTTATTATCATAGTGTGAAATATATATAATTTTTAATTCTTTAAAATAATATGATATAAAACAACCTTTTCTATCTAATATATATAATGGGCTTATTGAAAAGTCAAATAGATGGCCCCATTGACCAAAAGTCATGGGTGGAGAGGTGGGATGTATCATTATTGGGATGGGGTTTCGGTGCAATGATTGATAGAAATTATATGGTTACCGTCTTGCCATTTTTATTTTCTTTGATATTAAGAACTAATCACAAATATTTTATCCTAAAGAAAGAACCAAATCATATATGTCACCTATAATGTCAATATCACCCCATCCCTAAAGCACATTCAAGTGTTTGTATTGTTATTCCTAATTAAAAATAGTGTTCATATTATCAAAAAACCACCTCAATGTTGTAAATTTTCTTGACCAAAATGTGTTTATTATAAAGTTAATTGGATATACTAAATAATTATTTTTTAGGTAGATTAATATTAACAAAAAAAAAGGTGAAATTACCATATTCTACAAAATAAAAGGTTTAGATTCGAGTATCGTTGACAACAATCCTCATTGATGGGTGATTTATAAGTCCAATGTAAGTCATCTCTGAGGCTTGGGCTTGTCCTGGCCTTGATATCGGGTAGCCTCCCCTCACCTAAACTTATTTTAACCAATATATATATATATATATATATATATAATAGAAGGGTGGTGTATGATAGAGCCAACATGATCCAAGCATAAATTAGACCATCTCCTCCTAGCCTTCAACAGTACTAGCTAAATCAAAGACCTTATCTTAAAAGGAATACCTATATATCACATGGCTACTAAATTATAGGCATCAAACAAGCTAATGAAACTAAAATGACAAATTTGAAAAAAATTGAGAATGGTACACTGGTATATTGATTATTACAAGTAGCAATCTAAGAATAATATGCAAGATCAATTAGTCTAATATTATGAACTCCAAATCAAGAAAAACCTTATTGATTCCCCCAATTAAGCTGAAGAGGTGTAGTAAAGTCAGTGTTGCTATAATCGTACATCAAATGCATGGCTACTAAACAATAGGTATCAAACAAGCTAGTGAAACTAAAACAACAGATTTGAACAAAACTGAGGATGGTATACGACCCTCATCATTGCGGATGAAGAGTGCTTGGTACATTGGTATATTGATCATGACAAGTAGCAAGCTAAGAATAACTTGCAAGATCAATTGGTCTAATTTTATGAACACCAAATCAAAAAAAATCTTTTTGATTCCCCCAATTAAGCTGAAGATGTGCAGTAATGCCAACACTGCTATAATCATAACCATGATGGTTGAGCTTCCAAACTCTATGACTTCTTCCTCATACCTCTTCAACACATCCTCTACAACTACCTTAGTTGTGATAGCAAATGTTGTTTCTGATAGGCCTAATTGCCTGCTAATGGTGTCAATGAACCCGAAAAAGTATGAAGTAGTTCTTCGGATCAACCAGATTCGCTGCCCGTTCCACCAAGCTTTGAGTGTATTCCCACAACTGAGGGCCTCAGTTATGCTACAAGCATTCTTGGCTACAAAAACATAGGCAAAGGGCCAGAACCATATGCTTTCAACCTGGAAAGATGAGACCATGAAATCAGTGTATATAAGCTTTATATTGTGAAACATGGAACATCATAAGAATGCACTCTTCGCTCTGCTTGACTTGTTGCATAAATTGTTTGCACACCCAACTTAATAAAATGAAAATTTTTGTGTTTAATCCATAATCAGAGGGCTATTGAAGGTGCACAACGCATATATCTTGTTTTTATGATGTCGACTATGCTTTAATTTATACTATTAGAAAAGAAAAAGGTAAAAGAAATAAACCTGGGGGAATAAGGAAATTCCATGAAACAGGCAAAGAGGAGGAACAATCACATAATAGAGTGTTGGGAAGGAAATTGGAGCCCATAAAAGATACATACAATATCCCATTTGGGCACCCAATTTTATCTTGCCATGCCCATATGTGAAAGGGCAATATTTGGAGAAAAATATTTGAAACATGCCTTCAGACCACCTCTTTTGTTGAATAAGAACCACATCTAGGGTAGTTGGAGCAACACCCAAGAAGGCCTTTCTATTCGGATTATAATAAAGTGATTTCCAGCCCCTGCATTGGATAGCCAAGCCAGTCACAACATCTTCGACCGGGCACCCATAAATCACTCCCATCTGCGAATTCATAATTACAATTTTCAAGATAAAAGTTCCAAATGCACATGTGCGCATGCATACACACACAAGGAGAGAGAGAGAGAGAGAGAGAGAGAGACCTTTTTCCCCCACTGAGTGTCTTTCTCATAGCTACAGTTAGCAAGAAATTTTGAAACTTCTTCTAATTCATTAACAGTTTTATCTGCACTTTTTTTAGCTTCTACATTCAATTCTCCACCATAATCCTTAGAATATACTTTACCATAAAGGCTTTCTCTTCTATGGAGACATCCAGTGCCACAATACAGGGCTGCACCATATCCACCTATACCAGCAAGCTCAACCTTCATATTTAACCATGAATATTAATTAGTATATTAGTTCACTAATTGGAACAAAGTCGGTTTCTCTTCTTCAAAACAGGGGTGTAGTCATAGATTACTCACGTTATTAGCTACCGAAATAGAACACGCATAAATATCATTCTTGGTAATATTGTCATAATTTTGTGGAAATTGCACAAAAGAGATCTCATGGCCATTCTTTTCGTCCATGAAAAAACATAGTGTCTCTCGTATTATGTCTGCATCATTTGCATACATGTCACAGTCCAAGTTGAGGATAAAGGGGGCATTGCTTATCTTAGACGACACTCTTATCTACACATTTAAAAGAAAATGTTATCAAAATACTAGGGAAAAAAAAGAAAAGGAAACCATTTATGTTATCACGTGGACATGGTCACAAATGCTTAGGTGATCATAATATAAAATGTTTCAAACTAAACAAACTTTTATTTGTATGCTTTTTTTCATTTCAAATAGCAACATTTATATGTTGCAGGGAAATTAAAGAACATAATTTGAATGTAAAGTTCTTATGAGAGAATGTACAAACCATGTTACAAATATTGAAAGTTTACCAGTGCATTCATAGCTCCAGCTTTGAAGTTGTGAGACCACTGGGGTCTTTTTTCTCGTGCCATGTACACTAGCGTTGGCAATCGCCCTCCATATATATCAACCGCATTTTCGTCCCTTCCATCAATCATAATCTTTAAAAAAAAAAAATGATAATAAATAAAGAGATTTTTTAAAAGGGTATTTCATGAAAATTTTTGGGGAGAATACAAGAGTTACCTTCACAACTGATTGGTGATCTTGCTTTGTTACTTTGGAGTTCCATTCTGAAAATCCTTTGTGTTGGACCCTTATTTCTTTTGGAATCTCTCCCATTTCAAGAGCCGAATCAATCCGATTTTCCATTTGTTTGTATAGTTTCTTTAAGAAACATAAAAAAAGTGATCAACCAATTTGTCATCAAGAAAAGTCAATTATTCTAGGTTAAGGATCATGCAATAAGTTAGTTCACTTCGTACCTCTTGCAATGGTTTACGCCTAGGTACAGTGTACATATCATGGCTCCTGCTAGTAAATTGCAACAGATTTTGAAATCTCCTCCAACTTATTATATAATAATTCAAATCAAACATCCATCGGTATTCATTTTTTTTAACATAAGATTAAATATTAAGTCATCCAAACAAGCTACGCGCGACTATTTAGATGGTTATTTGAATCATGTATAGTGGGTTTGAAATTTTTGTTCTTTGAAATTATTTGAGGAAAAATTGATCAACCGTGAAACTGACTATAATTTGTAGATGACATGTGCCATTCATGATTCAACATAAGGGAACTATTAGGGTAATGACATTCTTTTTACCTTTTAGTTCAATCAACCTAGCCTAACTAAACCTGCCATGAAGTTACCTTGATAGCCAACCATTCTTGGGCATATTTTATGTCATGAACGTCAATTTGTTGGGAGAAGTAGGCACCTGGGGATCTTGGTTCGACATTAAATTTTTTACAAAAGGGTATCCAATACTTAGAGAAATTAGAGGCCTCGATGAGAGCATAGAATGTCAAATCTGACCCGCCATCATCAGAGAGATAAACACTCAACTTCTCAGGTGGATAATTGTATGTCATGACTGATAGGACAGTGTTGATCACCATATTTGGTGGCTCCATCTTAGGATCTGCTGTGCACACGAAAATGTCAACACTTGGTAACTTGTCTTTGTATCTGTAAAATGCAAAGAGAGTATAAATCAAGGGGAAAAAATGAGACTAAATTTTTTTATTTTACCCCCCAAAAAAAATTGTTATAGGAAATTGATGGAGGAATTTGATCTAACAACATATTAGATTATGAGTCCACCATTAACAATGGTCCTTTTTTTTTCTTCCCTCTGCATTAATAAGAATCCAATATGCGATTCCTACTCCATTGGGATAAAAATCATTAATTTGACCATATGTGATTCCTAAATAATACTAATAACAAATGATTCCATATATAGTGCCCTGCGGGTAGTGGTCATACCATGGCGTCCAAAACTTAATAAAAGGACTTTTTTTTTTTTTTTTGGGAGAAATCTTCTCCAATTCATTATATAACGGCTTATAAATTTATATGTATATGTTATTTAAACAAATGATATTACTAATTAAATAGGTCTTGTGACTAAAATACATGTTAAAATTTTTATCAATCACCACGTAATAGGTTGGAGGAATTTTCCTCTAAACCAATTTGAAGGTAAACTTTTTCCTCCTCAAATTCTATTTAGATTTAAGGATTTAAAATTAATAGATTTAATAAATAATTATTATATAATTACTTGATATAAATTTTTACAAAAAAATATAAGATTTGAGGGTTGTACTTCTACAAAAATAATACTTGCGTAATGAATTTGAAATAACATCTTGGATACATGAACATTTCAAATTCACATATTAATTCCATTCATGAATTTCGTGTATAGAAAAAAATTTGTATAGGATTCTCTCGATCTTGCTCCATTTGGGCTATTGGAGTTAATGAGTATTTATGAGACAAACTAAGTAGCATTCATGCTATAATATGGTCTATCGATAATACGAGAAAATATACTATATTTCGGTAATACCAACTCAGCATCGGTTTAAGTATTTCTTATCCAATAAATGAGTAACATCTGTTTTAAAAAACCACATCAGACTACTCTAATAAATGATTAATTTATCTTCTCGATAGTATTGAAGATTGTGATTAATTTATTGGAGTAATTTGATGTGGTTTTTTGAAACAAGTGTCACTCATTTATTGGGTAAAAAATATCAAAACAGATGCTGAATTGATATTACCGAAATATGGTATACTTTCTTTGATAATACAAGTGATAGTTCTTTGAAATGAATTCTATTGGTTATAGTTGAATATTGCATAGCTATTCATTAATTGCTAGAATTAATAGCTTTAATTTTTTTTTTCCACTGGACTTGTAATAACCAATAAGTCCAAGTGGCACCTCCAAAGTGGTACCTCCCTGTGTACCAGATGCATTGGGTTTGGGATGTTGAGCAGTATGTAGAAGTTGCATACCTAAGGTCCGTTTGGATAGAACTTATTTTGTTAAAATTAAAAATTGAAAACACTGTAGTAAAATAATTTTAAAATGTGTGAATAGTATCGTGAAACCCATTTTTAATAAAAAAGTTGCTGAAAAGTGAATTTTGTGGGTCTCATGAATAGTGCACAGAACCCATGAATAGTGCACATGAAAAGTGCTAAAAAGACAGAAATATATGGTTAATGTTCATGAACAGTAGCCATTTGTCCCCCTGAAATAAGTGCTATAGCAGAGGATAAAAAAAAAAAAAAAAGAAGAGAAAACGCAGGAAGACCAAAATGCATTAAACGCAATGTGTATCCAAGCCCCACCCTAGTGTAGTAATTGACTAATTTCTAACAATTTCAAAAAAAAAAAAAATCAAGTATTTATTTTCCCTAAATTTTTACTATTTTGTGTTTTTGTGTGTGTGTGTGTGTTTTTTTTTTCTTTTCATGCAAACCTTTTCAGTAAGGATATGTCCACATATTTTAATAATACATTCACAACAAATCTTAAGAGACATTTTTTACTGCATATAATTTGAATTCATTATTTAAATTACTTTTTTTTTTCCCAATAAGTTGTAACACCCCAAAATTTTGACACCAATTTAATTATTATATGTAAATTATAAAGGAGGCTTACAATTAAATGGATTAAATTGAATTGGACCTAATATATTAAAAAAAATAATAAAATTAATACTATGAAATATGAAGCCCAATTAAAGTGGCATGAGTCAATATATGGGCCTTAAAAACCCTAACATTTCTCTTCTTAAAGCAGACATGTATTTGCTGATGGGATTCCTTTTTGCTGCAGCCGACTACTAAACTCTGCCTTCCGTCACTGTGGTTGTGAGAAAAGACTACAGATATGGTTTCTATGACTATATTAATGGACATAGGACTCCTATGATTGTTATCATACTTAGACTAGGCAAGTACATATAGGCATGTGTCATGGAAAGGAACTAAGAGACGTTGGTCTCATAAATCTCCACCTATCCCTACATTAAGGGAAAAGATGTCCTATATTGTTATTATATGAGTTAAGGAATGGTCAAATATGGCTGCCTGTCAAGAGCTTTGAAATTATATCTAATAGGCCTAGACTTTATCAATTGGTTTGTCAACATGTGAAAGGAAAAGGGTTGCTTGTGGTTTATATATATAATTGTTTATAGTCTCACTCTTTTCACCGCCATTGTCATTATCGAAATAAGTGTCCAGCCGTGTCCTTGTGCTTTATGGCATCAAGAGGATTTGGGTCTTTGGGTTGATGATTACAATATTAAAATAGGAACTCTTTATTTGTACAACCATATTGTCCTCCATAGGCTCTAAGATGGATTTGACATAACTTTAATATGTGGCTTTTACTTTTGATTAATAGCCTTATATATTAGGTTGATCAGATAGGTTTATATATCCTATGGCTTCAAGGGAAAAATGTGAGCAACTGCATTGATAGATTTAGAATACTATCTCGTGATTCCCATGTTAGATTGAAATATATATGCATATATATATATATATTAGAGTCAATAGATATGCAGCGGCATCAAGTGGGAATGCTAAGCAACTAGATTAATAAATTAAGGCTATATGTGGCTTCCAATATTAAATTGGATAGTTAAGTGAATAAATGGAGGATTTTGGATATATCAATATTGTTTAGGATAAATCCGTTTAAGTGTGAAAATAAAATTTTGAAGTGGGAAATTGTGTATTGATGAACCTATTTTTGGTGTTGCTAGGTTCTAATTCTACTGAATTGTTGTGATTCAAGGGAGGTTGATTTCCTTAATTTTTGCAACTAAGAGGTAAGTGGTGTTTACTAATTTTGGGGCTTTTCCCAAAGCAGTGTTGATAATTAAACTATTTTATATCAAAGAAACATGTTGATATTTTATATATGAATTGATATTTTATAAATGTTTGATGTGCACATTGACTATTTGTTTTATGAAAAACTTGTGGGACAATCTGAATTTATTTAAACTTTTATGCGTGAATATATCTTTATATTTTTGAGAATTATGAATAGATTATTTTTGTGAGCATATTGAAATGTGTTTTGGAAACCTATGGCAAGTCATGAATATAAACTCAGTATGGTATCTAGTCCTTAGCAAGGGACAATTTTACTGCAGTTAGTCCTTAGCAAGGGACGGTCCCAGAAAAGGGGACAGTGCACCTTTGATAACTCCTTAGCAAGGGAGTATAGTATTGAGGATCCAAAAAAGAAGCTCTTTAGCAAGGGAGTGCACCTTTAGGTTCCAAAGGAATCATCCTTAAGAAAAGGGATGAAAAGGAGGTTCTAGTCCCAAAAAGGGGAATAGCACAACCCTGTCAACAGGGCATAAACGTTGACCACGAGAAAAGCTTAGGAAATTGTTTATGTGATGATATTAATATATATATTATGATGGCTCACAATATAAAGATATTTGTTTTTATATATATGAAGTATTTGATGATGAATATTGATGGGTTACAAGTTATAAAATTGTTGTAAAAACTATTTATTTGAAAGGTTTGTTCCCCACGCCCCAATGTTAGTGAATTCCACTTATTGAGTTATCTCACCCCCCCTTTATTTCCCATTACAGATACATTAGAGGGATTATTGGAGTAGAGATAGACATCAGTTACGAACTATTTTGTTGAATTGAGGAATTTATCGTTATTTTATGGCATTGAACATTGTATTGGAGAATTATTTTGAGGATGTTTGTATTTGGTGAATTAGATCTCTGACATTTGTGATGACATTTTAGATTGCTGGTTTCTTTCATTTAATATTTTTATGGGTTATTCATATTAAATTGACTTTTAATGCTTATGATTTTGGGGCGTTACATAAGTAATAGCTAGTAAAAATAATCATTTATGATTAGTTGTGGAAGTCTTATAAAAATATTGTAGACATAATGCTTTTCAAAAGTTTTAGTCCATTTGAAAACACAAATGCATCATAAGAAGATAATTTCCAGCCAATATTTTATTTATAGAAAATATTAGTCATTTTACACACACACACACACACAAAAGTAGAAGAAATTTTAGTCATTTCAAAAATCACCTAACATGGGGCTCGTTCCTCCTTGAGATCCCAAGCTGAAATATTTCATGATAACTAAATAATTACTATTTTTTGTTTCCATATATTTTCTAGGATTTCAACCAATTAAAAAAAAAAAAAAAAACTCGAGACTGTACTAAGATTAAAATCATGTTTCAGAGAGATATATATACACAAACTTATTGTATCAGTTGGTCACCATGACGATGGGTTGCCAACTTAAAGAAAATTATGAAAAAAAGGCTTAGAAAAAAACAGGAAAATAAATAAATAAATAAAGTAGGAAGTTGCATCAAGATGAAGCTTTCCCTGTATTCATGGCTACAGTTCTCACCTAAGTGTATGGGAGAGAGAGAGAGAGAGAGAGAGAGCTCTAACCTGTTTGAGAGTCTTTCCTTGAAAGGGTGATTGTAAACAACCTTAAAACGACAAGGCTGAGTGAGTATCCAGTACAAACCGAAGCATAGCTCAGCCATGAACATACCAATCCAAGCCCACCGTCCTTGCTCTCCAGCTCTTGGGATATGAGTCAATCTGTAAACCCATATCAAACATATACCAACAAAGACTGTGAAAGCAAACACCTTATATGCACCTCTAAATCTTGCTTCTTTTGTCTCAAACAATGGAAGCATAACTTCGTCTTCTCCGCCGCCTCCTTTTCCCATAGCGTGTGTGTGTGGGGTTCTGAGTATGTGTTTGTTGTCTCTCGATCGAGAAATTAAGTTAGAAGGAAAACCAGTAGTTGAAATGATATTTCTTCTAGAAAGACAAAAGAGATTTTTGTCATGGAGTAATATTAGAATTAACTTTCAAATTTAAATCATAATCTTCTCCATTACCTTCCTTTCCCATGTGACCATGTTCTTGATGGGACAGACAGACTATTTCTGTAGTTGGTTCAATTAAATATATTTTAATAGAGTTATGGCACACGTTAATAAATCTATTTTTGACAAAGTTTTATTGTGAATTGAAAAAATTGTCAAAATTTTTTTAATTCCCGATAAACTTTTTCCAAAATTGGTTTATTATTATATGCCCTTAGGGTTAGTAAAATCTATAAATAATAGAATTAACTTTCAAATTTACCTCATGTTTAATCATTAGTGTTATGATTTTTTTTTTGGAACTGGAGAAATTCTATTAAAACAGGAACAAAAGAAAGGGATAGGTTTCTAATGATCTTAAGCTCAAATGTTGTTTGTAGACTTGGTTCAAACTCAAGCGAAGCTTGAACGTTTCATATTTGTTGTTGAGCTGAGTTTAAATATTCAATACTTGACAAAACTTGGTTTGTTTACGGCCTGGACACTCCCACATGCAATCACAATAAGCCAAAGAGTTCAAATTTCTTCTTACAACAGAAAATTTCTAATCAACAAAATTAATTATTTCGCATGGAGGAATATCATCTAAGATTGAGGACACTTGCCAAGTAGACTTGCTATTAGGATCCACAAAGGCACCAACGACGATAAGACCAATATTTTAACGTCTCCCTAGATAACTCAAGGGAAGCCCATCTTAATAACTACAGCCACAGCAAAAAGCTTTTCCCTTTTGCGCAAAACGAATTACCTTCCTCTGTGACCTATGTCCAAGCGTGAGAGTCATAGCCATCCTCTCTTTTGCAACATGCACGGTTTTTCAAGTCAATAGCTAGCCTACTCTTTCCAAGCTTTACAGCAACTTTAAAGTTTCCCTCACTAAAACAATTGGGTTAACACACATGTTGTCATGAAGCACCTTGTTTCTACGCTACCAATTTATTTCTTTATTTATTTATTTTTAAGAGTCCTAAGCTTCCAAAGTTGATCACAAACTACCGCAAATAAAAAAAAAAAAAAAATCTCGCACCTCTCTAATACTCAAAGCATTAGCTTATGAGCTCACAACTTTTAGCTTTTTTAAAAACTTTTATCTACAATTTTTTAAAACCTTACTTTTTTCCACATTTTTTTATATTTTTAATTTTTTTCAAGGTACAATTATACTTTAGCATACTTTCAACAAAATTTTTTTAGTAAAATGTTAGATAAATTGTTCCCAAATGAACACGTAACTTAAATGGATTAAGTATCACTAGAACCCACCGTAAGATAGAACTGATATTTAGCATATTTATTTATAAAGACCATCTGAGTTTGACAAAAAAAATTATGTAACAGTGCATTGAGCAAAAACAATAAAACATGCACAGATGTTTCCAAAATTCTCTTGACATAGCAAGTATGACTCTTCTTGCACCTGGAATCTATGTATAGCATTCCCCTTGTTGGCCGGCGGCAGGATGTCTTAGGCTAACTTCTATAGCATTAGCTTTAGTTTTTCATGGATTTTAATGTTCCAAAGCTTGGTCCAGTCCTTTTATAGAGGAGTTTTGATGTAGACCCTTTTTATTTATTTTTTTTTTTACAGAGAAAGAACCATTTGTGCTTGGTGCTTGACAGATCTGATTTTCTTTGTCATGGAGTGGAATGTGGTTTGAGGTTCTAGGTCTTCTAGTAATTATCAGAACGATTCGTTTGCAGCATTAATTATTTCTAACAAGGTACACTTTGTTGGAAACAAAACCTTTTTTCCAAGATTCCCTCAATATTCAATTAGCCCACATGATTGAATGGCAATTTGTCTCTAGATTTATGTAAAAAAAAAAAAAAAAAAAAAAAAGTGACCAAAAGAAGTATGAAAGCATCACCCTTAGCCACTTTTACTTGGGAACCACCCTCTAATTTTTAAGTGCTTTGGTAATAGACTTATGAGTTAATTAAGATTAGACCATTCTTTGCTTCTTTTTGTATGAATTATACAAGTAATACGACTAAAAGAAACATCCAAACATCACTCTTTTAATTTGAATCCCACACCTAATCTTTGGGCAGATAAGATTTGGTCTTGGGCTTATTACATACTATATCATTCTAGGTTCCCCACTTTTTTTTTTCTTTTTTACCAGATGATTTTTCTATCAGTTTGGTCTCTTTTGATTAGGATGTACCATTTGATATGTCGGCACAATATTTGGTAACGTCACACATATTAGGCCATGTACAACAGAATATTATGTTGCAGGCTTAAGGAAGACCATTTTTTGTTTCTTTTTTTCCTTCTTTATGGAGGCTCAAAAGCCCAAGGAATATCTTAAAGAGGTCATAGCTAAGGTTTGAAATTTATTATTATTATTTTTTTTTTTTTTTGGCTTTGCCTCTCGTTTCTATTACATATCTTCATTCATGATGTCCCATTTGTGGTTGGATTTGTTATTCTTAATGAAAAAGATGGCCCTTTGGTTTCAATAATTTTGTTATTGAACACAGGGCTTGATGAAAACAAAGCTGTCAATGTCATGCACAAGCATAAATTCATAATGTCCTCTAGCGCAATATTCAATTTCCCATCTTAATCTTTCCTTAATGTCAGGATCTTGTTCTCAAGTACCTTCTTTTTTATCCTATAAATTATTCAAAGAGAGATAATAGATGTAAGGTGGGAGATTCAGCTCTTGTAACCTACCTAAACTAAAGAACAAAAATTGTAATATTTCTATTCGATCTCAAAATAGAGTCAACTTTTGTGTGCTAGAGATTAGAGCCCTTCCTTGAACTTATCTAACCTTTTTATTTTTAGTACAAAGTTTAGCTACCACTCCTATAAAAAAATTAACATTGATACATATCTTGAAAATTTAACCTTTGATTTAATGTTTTTTATGTTTTTAAAATGCATATCAAATTTCATATTAATCAAATGCTATTTACTATTTGATTCATAAACTTATTTTTTATGCATAATTTTATATTACAAAACTTTGAAATTTAAACATTTGATTATTGACATAACTATTGATTTTTGGTATTTTGGAAATTTTGCAAGAATACTGGACATAAGAAGAAAATATAATTCAATGGTGAATTTGTCAAAATTCAAATCTAATAAAAAGATATTAAGTAGAGTTGTAGCCATACTTTGCCTAATTTTTATTCCACCATATGAGAAAGGAAGCAATTGCAATTGGGTGTTGTTAATTGTTCATTCTTGCTGGAAGTTTTAATCTTTTAGATCTTTATTTTATTTTCATTAAAATGAAATGATCTTGGTAATTTTAAACTAACTTTTTCAATGTTAAATGTTAACAAGTGCTCTATGGTTAAGGATTAATAAATTTTCAATTATGAGTTGTAATGCACATTTTCAAAGAAGCAAGTACACTCATTACCGATTCATCAACTTACAAGCATAAAGTCATCATGATTGTGTGTGCTTTTTTAGAAATACTAAACGCAAACCCACATGTTGTGTGACTATATATAAATATTATGCAATGAGGTGTAATATATAAAAGCAACAAGAAGAGCTACACAATTTATTGTTGAGTTGTGCTTATCTTATTCCAAATTAGAAGGTGATTTCGAGGTGGTGTGCAAGGCTTTGAGGGCTGCAGATTGGGGTCACTCCTCTATTGGTCAGATTGTCAAAGACATTTTGTATATTGTAGGTTTGCTTAGAACCTTTTCTTTCTCTCATACTAGGTAGCATGGCAACTGTGTAGCCCATGCTTTGGCCAGGAAAGCAATAGTTTCTTTTCTTCTACTAGTCTAGATGAAGCATGTTCCACCAGATATTTGTCATCTTGTTAATTCTAATTTTCCAACAATGTAAGAATATTACTCAGTTTTGATTCTCAAAAAAAAAAAAAAAAAAAATTATTTCAAGTATTGTCTTCTTCTTCTTCTTCTTCTTCTTCTTTTTTTTTTTTTTTTTTTTTTAAGATTTCTACAAGTATTTTTTTTAAAATTTTTTTATCTCTACAAATATATCATCCTAATTATTTTTTGTGTGTTTGATTAATATTTTTTTAAGGTGAATCATATTCTTCTAACTTCTCTTGTCATGTGTTATAGTTGCCTAATATACAATTAAACTTTATAAGTTTTAAATTTATTATTCAAATTTCTCATTTCTTAAGGAAAAATGAGATTATCATGATAATCAAAATTCATCACAAAATTACAATATTATCTCAACCAAAATTAAAATGAAACCGAAAGAATAAAAAATAAACTTTATAATAATTTATTACTCAAACAATTGGTAGGCATATTCAAATTCATAACCATGTAGATCGTGTTTTGATATAAACTCAAATTCTTATTTCCAAAAAATACCAAAAAAACCCTAATTATTGACCAAAACTAAACCTCAACCAAAACTATGAAAGGGAAAGAGAAGACTTTGTGATGAGAAATTTAAAAATTAATAATAAAAAAAAAACACCAAAAGCACATTAAAAATTAAAAATTAAAAAAAAAAAATTAAACCTATCAACCTAAATGTGAGAGAGAGAGAGAGAGAGAGCTCACAAGTTTTATGTGAAATAAACATGAATTGAATAAGAGAAATGGTATCAAATTTATACAAAATAAAATTAGAAGAAGATATAAGAAAGAGAAAATTATTAAGGAAGTGTAATAGTAAAGTAAAGAGTAGTGAGAAAATAAATACGCAAAGAGGGAGGGAAAAAATTGGAGAAAGTGTAATAGTAGATGTGGACTAATAGGAAAAAGAAGAGTTTTTTTTTTTTTTTTTTTTTTTTTTTTTGAGAATAGGGAGAAGAAAAGTTTAAATAGATAAAAAAAAAATGTAGAAAATAAGTAGATGATGTGGCTAAATGATAGTGTAGCAAAATTTATTACATATATATAAAGAATGGAAAAAACTTACGACAAAACCACTGATGTGGCTCAACCGAAACATGATAACCATAAATGCTAAACTTAAAAAAAAAAAAAAATGGAAATATATATATATATATATATACAGATGCCCGCAAAGACAAACAAGCAAAGAGCCTCTGAATATGCCTAAGTACTGTAGCTCTCCTTGTCAAAAAAAACAATGGAAGATAATAGATACCCATCACTTCCCATCTCTATCTGTTTGTGTCTCTTTAGTCAGTCCTATGATCATCTACAAATATTGGTAGTGGCCGGCTGTTAAAGTGGTTCAGCTCAAGGAATCTTTAATTATCATCAAGCTGGGTACTTGTTCGGTGGCATATATCTATGGATTCTATGGTCAATGGATAGTGCCGATGTTATTAGTATTTTCAACAAAAACGTCAAACCTCCTCTTCCAACTATTAATTTATCTAAAAACAATACAATTACCTAATTCAAAAAAATAAAATTAAAGGTGGTTTAGATTAATATTCAAATTATTATAACCTTTAAACAAACCTAAATTTAGGTTCTCAAAAAATTAACTAAACACTAAAAAAAAAAAAAAAAAAAAATCCTCTAATGTGCACAAAAAAAAGTGTGAAGAGGCTCGTTATTATATGGTGGCCTTAATGGTGACATATTCAAATCAAGATTAGGAAGACGATTTCATACCGTACAGGCCGATACTGCCGAAATATTTCGTTCTGGCGCTTGAACCGGTATAGAAACAGGGCAAATTTCGAAGCTTTTCGGCGGCATTTTCGTTTCGGACCGGTACAAATATAACTGGATTTTTTTGAAATTTTTTTTAATACTTACGGCAACTAGTGACCATCATTGAAGCATCAGCTTGCTAGATCATTAACAACATCATCTTCTTCTTCGTTTTAGCCACTTAGATCTTCTTTTTAGCCATTGTAATCGCTCCCTTCTTCGTCTGCTCTCTATCTGCTTCGTTTGCTCTGCTTGTTTAAATTCTTTCTCTACTTGTTTTGAGAAGCTTTCTCTACTTGAATGTTTTAAGTTTTACCTTAATGTTGGACTAGTATAAGCTATATTGCTGTACCTATGTTTCTACATTCGACTCAGTTTCTCTTGGATTCTCCGCCAAAAGCATAAAAGCCTCTTATTTTATTTGCTTTTCCCAAATGCACTCGACTCTCCTTGGTTCTTATCTCTTGCTTATTTTGCTCTGTCAATAATTTTTTTTTTCTTATTTATTAGTCAATTGCTTTGATGGGCAAGTGTCAACTTCTAGTGGCATGGAGTTTAATTTACTCTATTTAACTGATTACATGGGTCATAAATAGATTTTTATTTTTTATTTTTTATGAGATCATAAATAGAAATTTAGCTATTCTTAAAATGTGTTAACAAATTCTTTAAGTCCTAAAAGTAAAAGGTATAGGTTCTAAGAGAATTATTATTATTATTATTATTATTATTATTATAAAATCATGGTAATTCCAAAATGGTATACTAGTATGAATCGGTATCGAAATATTCTATTCCCATAATTAAACCGAAACGACCTTCGGTACGGTATTGACTCTCTTTATTGAAATATGTAGATATTGGAGGTAAGAGAACCAACAACAATAACCCAACATCAATCCAAATTTTTTGGATTCAACTATGGATATGATCATTAATACATTAGTTAGGATTGGTCACATATAGTATTTTCTATCTGAAATCATACTTTCTATTACTTTTTCTTCTTCTTCCTTTTATTTATTTATTTATTTATTTATTTTGGTTGAGAAATCAATTACTTCTTTAATTGACGTCTTTTTTTTTTTTTTTAAATAAAAAAATTACTTTTACTAAATGTTATTTGGAAAAAGTTTGATTACAAACTTGGTTCTAATCCATTTAAAACAAACATTTAACATGGTTTAAGCCACATGGCGGCCATATAATAGCTAACAATGCAATTACAATGGAGTTAAAACCGAATTAGGTAACTGTCCTTAAAAAAACAAGGAAAGAATGACAGTGTCCCAGAAGATCGAGTCAAACGTGACACATGGTCTGTAACATCTATTAATAACAGTCAAGTCTCAAAGTGTAAACAACCTTAACAAAGTCTTATATTAAAGGAAAAGCTAACATACCACAAGGCTACTTAGATTGTATGATCTACATAATGGTAAATTGTGTCAAATTATAGGCATCAAACAAGCCAACGAAGCTAAAACAATAGACTTGAACAAAATCGAGGATGGTATGCGGCCTTTATCATTGCGGATGAAGAGTGCTTGGTACACTGGATGTTGATCATCACAAGTAGTAAGTCAAGAATAAGTTGTATGATCAACTGGTCTAAGGCATTGAACTCCAAATCTTGAACAATCTTTTTGATTCCCCTGATTAAGCTGAAGAGGTTTAGTAATGCCAATGTTGCTATTATGGTAAACATGATAGTTGAACTTCCAAAATCCATGACTTCTTGCTCGTATCTCTTCGATACATCCTCTGTAACCACCTTAGCAGTGATGGCAAATTTTGTTTTCGATAGGCCTAATTACCTTCTAATATTCTCAATGAGCCCGAAAAAGTATGTAGTTCTTCGTATCACTGACATTCGTTGCCAATTCCACCAAGCTTTGAGTGTATCACCACAGCTCAAAGCCCCTACTATACCACAAGCTTTATCAGCTACAAAAACATAAGCAAAGGGAAGGAACCATAGGCTTTTAACCTGGAAAGATTAGGTTATGAAATTAGTATATATAAGGTCTTTGAAAAACACTATTCACTCTGCTTGATCTATTGCTATGTTCTTGCTCACATGTTTTAGTCCTAGACTAAACATAAACTTGCATTTACACAAAATTTTGTGTGTTTAATAATCAGTGAGCCATTGAAGGTGCATAACACATATACGTTTCAAATTTTGCGTGTGATACTGTGATATGCATGAATTCTTACTTTTATGAGGTCTACTATGCATTCATCTATTGTATAAGAAAAGAAAGGTAAAAAGATAAACCTGAGGGAATAAGGAAACGCCATGGAGCAAGAAAAGAGGAGGAATAATCACATAATAGAGTACTGGGAATGGCATTGGGAGCCCAAAAAAGTAAAATATAGTATCCCATTTGGGCACCCAACTTTATCTTGCCATGTCCATATATGAAAGGGCAATACTCGGAGAAGAGTATCTGAAACAGGCCTTCAGGCCACCTCTTGTGTTG
This sequence comes from Quercus variabilis, assembly GCA_030445155.1. Taxonomy (NCBI): domain Eukaryota; kingdom Viridiplantae; phylum Streptophyta; class Magnoliopsida; order Fagales; family Fagaceae; genus Quercus; species Quercus variabilis. The sequence goes on along the minus strand of CP129452.1, from coordinate 4,527,887 downwards.
AATAAGAGCTCCATAAAAATGCCTTGCTCTCTGGATTATAATAAAGTGATTTCCAATCCCTACATTGGATAGCCAAGCCAGTTAACAGGTTTTCGACTGGGCATCCATAAATTAGTCCCATCTGCAAATTCACAATCATCATTTTCAAGATTAAAAGTTCCACAAAAATGAGAGAGAGAGAGAGAGAGAGAGAGAGAGAGAGAGAAAGAGAGACCTTCTTCCCCCATTGAGTGTCCCTTTCATAGCTACAATTAGCACTAACTTTTGATGCTTCTTCCAATTCATTGACTGTTTTATCTGTATTATTTTTGGCTTCTATAATCCATTCTCCCCTATAATCCTTGGGGTGCATCTTTCCAGTAAGACTCTCTTCTATGGAAACATCAAGTGCCACAATATGGAGTTGCACCATATCCACCTAGACCAGAAAGATCAATCTTCATATTTAACCAAGATTTATAGCATGTTAGTCCACCAAATGATCTATATACTTTTCCCTTCATGGAAACAAAGGAATGATCATAGATTACCCACGTTGTTTACAACTGAAAAAGAAAATGCATAAATATCATTCTTGGTGATATTGTCATAATTTTGTGAAAACTGCAAAAAAGAGATCTCATGACCTCTCTTTTCATCCATGAAAAAACACAATGCCTCTTGTATTGTGTCTGCATCATTTACATACATGTCACAATCCAAGTTGAGGATGAATGGAGCATTGCTTATATCTGAAGATACTCTTATCTGCACATTAGAAACGACCTTCTTCAAAATACTAAAAAATAATACATCAAAATACTAAAAAATAATACATCAATAACATTATCAAGTGGACATGGTCACAAATACTTACATTGATCATTGCATCACTTGCTTGCAAATTAAACAAACTTTTTCGTTTTATATGCATTTTTTTTTTATTTCACATTAGCAACATATACGTTAAAAGAGAAATTAAGGAACATGTTTTAAAAGTAATTAGTGTTACTCTTTTTTAATGTTACAATACTTAATTTTTTATTAGATTAATATTTTGAAAATATAATTGATGAATTTCATGTTTTCTATGTTTTTGATACACATATCAAATTTTGTGTTAATTAGATAGTATTTACTTTTTCATTTATAAACTTATATTTTACATATACTTTTAATGTTCAAAAAACTTAGAATTTAAAAACTTTATTAAAAAAAAAGAAAAAGTTATTGGTATTTGATCATCTTGATATTTTGCAAGAATGTAAGGTATATAAAGGAAAAAATTAATCTAACTATGAAATTTTAGGAAATAAATTCAATAAAAAGTTAGTGGGTGGTGTATCATTAACAAAAGTTATACCAATCATAGCTTCTACCCAAAAACCCATGTATAGAATTTGATATATTACTAATGCATTCATAGCTCCAGTTTTGAAGTTGTGAGGCCACTGGGGTCTTTTTCCGCGTGCCATGTACACCAATGTCGGCAATCGTTGTCCACCAATATCCACCTTCTTTTTGTCCCTTCCATCAATTATTATCTAAAAAATGGAAAATATTATGTGAAATATAAAAAATATATATATATATATATATATATATATATATAATTTAATAAATACAACTTTTGTAAAAAAGTGAATTTTTGAAATTTTGGTGAAGAATTGTCCATTTGATTGGAATAATTTTGACTTAGATTGAATTTAGGTGTCATGCATTACTAAACATAAATTGAATTTTATTATAAACAAGAATACACGAATTACCTGCACAATCGACTGATGATCTTGCTTTGTCACGTTAGAATTCACTACAAAAATCTGGGTCTATAGCCGCGTTTGCAAAACGCGGCTATAGACCCAAAAAACGCGGCTACAGGCTGGAGCCGCGTTTACTGTAGCCGCGTTTGTCAACCCGGCCAGAGTACCGCGGCTCCAGACCTGTAGCCGCGTTTCCGGAAAACGCGGCTACAGGCTGACCTGTAGCCGCGTTTTCCGGCCTGGAGAGGGGGACCGGCTCCGCAGGCCTATGGCCGCGTTTTGTAGAAAACGCGGCTACAGGACCAGCTGGAGCCGCGTTTCAAAACGCGGCTCCAAACCCAACTGCAGCCGCGTTTCCAAACGCGGCTACAGTACCAGCTGGAGCCGCGTTTCAAAACGCGGCAACAGTACAAGCTGGAGCCGCGTTTCAAAACGCGGCTCCAGAACCAGCTGGAGCCGCGTTCCAAATCGCGGCTCCAAACCCAGCTGGAGCCGCGTTTCAAAACGCGGCTACAGGACAGCTGGAGCCGCGTTTCAAAACGCGGCTCCAACTCGCGCTTGCGCCGCGTTCTGTAGATCGCGGCTACAGCAGCGGACCTATAGCCGCGTTTTAAAAACGCGGCTATAGGCCCCTCTGGCGCTGCGTTTACACTGAAATGCGGCTGCGTTGCTGACGTTTTCAGCAACCTATAGCCGCGTTTTAAAAACGCGGCTATAGGTATTTTTTTTTTTTTTTTCCCCACCCCCCCTCTGAAACATGCTTCCTCCCATACACAAAAATACCTGTTACATATCTGAATATCACAGATTCCCAGCAGCAAATCAAGCAAAATATACAAGTTCCCAACACAAAGGCAACAAGCAATTACAACACTAAGGCATCACAAATCCTCCCATACACATAAAAATACCTGTTACATATCTTAACATCACAGATTCCCAGCAGCAAATCAAGCAAAATATACAAGTTCCCAACACTAAGGCAACAAGCAACAACACTAAGGCATCACAAAATATGTATACAAATGTTTGGACATCACAAAAAATATACAAAGAGCTGAGTGTGACATTCTAAAATGCCCTCCAACAACAACCACACTAAGGCATCACAAAAGATATATACAAATGTACTCATCATCACAAAAAATATACAAAGATGCCTTCTTGCTATAGGTTTGGACATCACAGGTCGTCCATTGCATTTGCTTCCAAAACGGTTGAACGGAAATGTCTTCTTCTCCACTCCATGGTAATACTACACAAAGATTCATAATCAAGTTAAAAATGCCAAATGTTTGCTTCCAACACATAATAATACTCTAAACATGAATTCCAAAACGTAATGCGGCAATGCTTAAATGCACGTTTATCATGAAAATCCTTGACAATGGAGCAATGTGTTATGCTTGAATGATATGAGGGAATGAGACATAGCATTATTTTTTGCCTAATTTTAAGAGTGCTTTGACTTTTCAAATGCCAAACAAGAAGGAAAAACTGAATAATAGTATCTATGATAGGTGCGAGACTACATACGTAAATCGAAAGAAATAGGGAGAGCTCATCACTACTCTAAAACCGTAACATAATACAAAGAGTAACATATATGAAAGGAAGAGTAAACAATTGTTCAACTATTGGAAAAAAACAATCTACTCAAATCAGTCCATAATTTTATCAACTTAAGCAATACAATTGGAAGAGCATTGATAATGAGAGCTATTGTTTTGTTCATGGAACCTAACGTATTTTGCATGTGTCTACTCATGAGGATGTGAATACACCAAGAGTATGTGTTGTTCATGTTCCAAGTGGCAAAGGTTAAGATGCAATATTGTCGATTAGTCACCTTTGCAATGCGTCTTGAATCAACGTATTTTACAATAATACAATGACATCATGATATTTTATAACATATCCAGCAGCAAAAAGTTTTCTTTCCTTCTTATTCATAGTATATCCTTGATAGCATGGTATGTATATATGTTAACTATTATTTTTAGAGACATTTTGTTTTACCTCAGGAATCACAGTTTCATTCCCGCATCAGGCATTGCGATCCTACAATATATTAAAGGCATCGTATTAATATTACATGCATTGCAAAAAGTAGTGTTTCAGTAAATAACATTTGTTCGCTACCTGAGTAGAATATATATTACGAAACTCCTGGCTAAGTTCCACAAAATAGCTTCTCATCGACGTCTTCAGTTCGGCCAGTTCTGCTTGGTGCCTCGCCTCAGATTGAGCTACTTCCTCCCTATGCCTCGCCTCAGATTGAGCTACTTCCTCCCTATGCTTCGCTAGTTCCTCTCTAGATTGAGCTAGTTGAGACTTTAGCTCTTCATGACTCGTCTCCAACTCCGACATCCTTTGGTGAGCTCTGGTTGACGACATAGTCGAGGTAAGCTGTGAAGAATTTGTGCTACTTCTTCCTGATGGGGTGATACCAAAACCCACCCCACGTACACGGCCTGGGCGCTCTGGGCGACCCATCACCTGAGCATACGCGTCGTCCTTGGACCAGAGGATTCCATGATCAATCTCTCCTTCTAGTCGTATGTGCTGGTCATTCAACAGTGCTGCCATCCTATCCTGTTTTCCCACAAGAATCAAACAATATATTACACACCATAATCAATACAAACACAAAATACCCAAAAATTCAGTTCGTTCAAATTGGGCTTACCATGTTATCTTGCACACGGGCACTAACAGGAACCCCTTCTTTGGTGCGGTACACTCGTTGATATACATCCGCGCGTTCGACTGCCGCCCCTTTGGCTTTTGCCTACATGATGAGGAAACATACATACAATCAACACTAGTGCTTACAATGTTCTTATGCCACATTTAACACAAATCCACAAAGATGCCTTAGTCATAACATAGCAAATTTGGTTATATAGATAAAGTTAAGACAGTTGTAAATAAATGAGAGGATTTAGCTAGAAAAGTATAGACTAGAATTTAAATTCAATTCAAACACTATATGTATTAGAATAATGACATGTAGTATTGTGAAGCCTCAAAAATTTATATTCTACACATTAGGGTTCAAACTGCATACCTCCCGTATATTACATAATAAATTATGTAAAATTTCAATTTATTAACATTCTTTTATTCCTCTTGGGTAATTTGGAATGTACGTACACTTGGAAATTAATTAAAATCTCCTTATTACTGTTTTTTTTTTTCGTAAAAACATTAAGATTTGACATATTTCAATGTTGACTAGAAATTAAATTAGGATTTTTGTTCATCCTCCATGTCTCTATGCATGTGTGTTACCACCATGGATAACATTGGTTTTTGTTCATCGTAAGGTGTATGTTAAGAAATTAAAAATCACAAAAAAGAAAATTAGTGATTCTACAAAAACCCGACCAAAAAAAATGGATTTCTTGGCATCAAACTGTAAAGAATGATTTCCTTACGTATGAAAGTTTGTTTTCGTATGAAGATCACTCTTTCAAGGCACCGACAAGAAGGATCGCTGCTAAAAGGGTGAAATATCGAGTCCTAACATTAAAAGGAAAGCTAATACCTTCCAGTACTTTTTTTTTTCTAATCTTTGTTGGCAACTAAGCATGCATGTTACTTTTTTTTTGTTTTGTTTTTTTTGTTTTTTGTTTTTTCATTTCATATAGTTTGTGTAGTTAGAAATGTCATTTACTGACCTAAGAAGCACCAAGACAAGCATCCACAAGTCACTGTTAAAGAAAAGTGTTACAAATGTGCTTTATTTATTTCCATTCTGCTGCATGGAACTTTACTGACAAGCTAAGCAACCACTTTGCTAGCCAACCAAAAAGTAAAGTAAAATAAAAAAACTTATGCTCCTAATATTGTTATCCTATGACTCTTTGACTAAATAATTTTATATTTTCCTTTTTCAGAAAGTTTAGATCTTTGAATAAGTGGACACAGATTTTCCACCATGGGCCAATAAATTTGCCCTACTGTGTAAAATAAAAATGTAAAAAAAATATTGTGGAAAAAAAAAAATCATGGGTCTACTAGAAGTGAAGCAGATAAGTACTTAATTTTTGTTATACTGTGATGGGTCTTTAGCTAAGAGACATAGATATGGTTTGTGCTTACAGTCCAAACATGCCTTAGTGGGGTTTTTTTTTTTTTTTTTGGTGACAATTAACATGCCTTAGTGTTGGTGGTAAGATATAAGGACATCTTGTTTTTCCTTTCTTCTTTTTGGGATTTTATTTTTATTTTTTTTAAATCAATACTAGTAAAAAATGCAAAAGTATTCTATTCAGTACTGCTCAAATAAAGTGATAGCAACATTAAATACTTTTTAAGAAACAAATCCACACAAAAAAGGTGAATTCTTTTTGAGTAACAAACACACAAAAAAAGAGTGTGAATGGTGTTCTAACTTATGCAATTGGAAGTTATATTAATTGAAGGAGGACAAAAATGTTATGGTTTTAGATCAATAATTCTAGCTTTCATGATAACTTCAAACCTACTTGATTTCAAGTGTACCCCACCAAATTTGCATTTGATAAAGAAGCCACAAAAACTCAATGCCATGTAAACTCAACCAAACAAATAAGAAAGAGTGGATAAGCATGAAGATATCCGGTTGCTGTATGCAACTAAACTAATTTTTTACTATACCATTACAATAATATACTATATTATTAATGTGATCATTTTCGACCATTGAGGCAAGAGGGTGATTAGATAAAATGCATTAGATTTGAACGCCTTATTCCTAAAACATATAAAATGAGCTTAACTTGGTAAATAGGAAAACATAATATCAAAAACATCATGTAGGCATTCATGACTAAGGGTTTCATTTCTTACCATTTCATCAGAAATTTGAGCAAGACTTTTGGCCCCAGACCGTGCTATGTCTTTTTGCTTATCTCGACTTGCCTTGTTTTTGATACTTTTTCCCTACAACCACATTACCGTAAAAAATGAAACGAGAAAACAGCAGCTGACTAAATTACCACTAATATGAGATTGACGAAGAAAGTAGTTGTACCTCAGTTTTTTCATCAAACCAATAAGCAACCATCTCCGCCCATTGCGTTGTGATAATCCCAGGTGGTTGCCTAGCCAATACTTGTTGACGAGTCAGGCCATCTCTTTTGTGATCCTTCTTTAGCTTCGTCCTGCGATTTCTCCTCAGTGCCCCTAGTAGCTGCATTGCCCATTCCATTTGATCGGGTGGTGCAACAATATTGGGATTAATTATGTACCGGGTCTGAAATGCGAAAGCGGAGTTAGCAAAATATACTATTATAATTACAACAACGGCTGAATATACATAGGTTATTACGATAGCAACTATGAAGAGAAATAACTACTACTTCATTTTCATATTACCTTAATCTCCACCCAACAGTCCTCTTTAACTTTTTTTGGGACGCTTGGCCAATGAGCAGGCGTAAGTGGGCATAACAAGCCATTCTCGCAAAATGAGCCCACCCACCGAACGAACAAAGACCCATCTTTCCCAATTGGTTGGCGTTCGGCATTTAACAGCAACTCGATTTTGTACTCACCAGTCATTGCCCATATGTCAGCCAACCGTGTTTTCCCACGTCTTCCAGGAATTCTCCCCGATGCTGGATTTCGTACCGGTTCTGGATTTTGTACCGGTTCTGGATTTTGTACCGGTTCTGAATTTTGTACCGGTGCGGAGGTTTGAACAATATCATCTGTATCTACAAAACCACCAACATTACAATCAATTAACAAATGTTACAACTAGTGAAAAGTATCACATCATGCAAATATTTGCCACCACCTACATAAATAATAAAAGTATACGATTTCATTTAAACAAAACATGAGTACATTGAGGCCTTTCGCCCACGCATTCCTGTAACCCACAAGTTTTGCAAGTATAACTTTCAATCATTCTGGAACAGCAACATATTCTCATGACTTTCCATTTATTGAGGTTGCAAATGACCAAGACCTTCCCTACTCGACCAAGTTAATTGTTGACAACATTTTCTGACTTGTAGTATAATTACAATGACTTTTAATTTCTAATTCTGTGACTTCATAGATGTATGAGTAATGAACCTACATGCATAGTGGCAGTAGGAGTAATTGACCAGTCAACTTGTTCACCCATTATATTGGCAATCCACACATTTTGTTACACATACAACCGTTGTAACGTAGCCTACAAATTTGGAAGACCACATACCGAAAACTATGTCTTCGTACTTATTTTGTTTAAAAGGGAAATGAAATTATGATAACTATTCTATCATGCAATGTTGTGAGTTTATTTTGATTTACGTTAATTTTGCATCTTTAAAGAGGCATGCACTTACCTAGCGTTTGAAAAGATGAGCAACCATGCTTCGTTTGGGTTGCCTTTATTTTTCCTTAATAAATTTTGATGTAGAATATATAAGTTCCGCCCAAACTTATCATTGATCAAACTTAAGTGCACTGCTATGGACCGAAGTGGACAGAGTGGACCAAAGAGGATGAAATTGGTCTGAAGTGATGGAATGGACCATAGTGGACCTAAACGACCAAAGTAGACAATGTTGGACCAAAATGGACTGCGTAGAAATGAATGGACTGAGGAGACCAAATTGGACCAAATAGACCAAATTGGTGTTAAGACAGGTTTTCAGGGAGAGATTAGGCGGGTATGTTCATCTTTTAATTGACTACTATATGTCAATCAATAAAGAAAAATGAATGTAATAGAAGGATTTTTATATGTATAAATAGCAACAATGGAAGGAATGTTTTGATTTTATATATGTGAATGTGGTTGATAATTGTTCTTTTTATGTGAGTAGCTGTACATCTTTACTATAGTGGTCCATTTGGGATTTTTTTTTTCTCTCTCTCTCCAAAATAAAAAGGCTAGAAGGGCAAGGGAATCTAAACAACACTGTTTTTTTTTTTTTTTTTTTTTTTTCACTTATAACAAATGAAGTAAGGGACTCAAACCAATATTTTTCTTACAGTGCAAATTAAAAGTACAAGGAATTTATTAATTTGGCTAAAATTTTAAGGGTTTTTATTATATATATATATATATATATATATATATTGCATTTTATCTAATAAAAATAATATTTAAATAGAAATGAGAAAGGATAGAGAATAGAGAATAGAGAATTTGATATTGGCCAATGTATAAACAAATGAATTTTTAAAATTAGAAAAATTTATTTATCTTTCAAAATTTTGCAAAAATATGAGTTTCGAGGTAGATCATTTTTAATAAATTTTTTTCATAACATATTTTATAACCGTGGAAAGTCTAGAATAACAGCAATATTCAACTATATATTTTATAATTCTTAAAGTAACAAATATAAAAAACAAAATTGTATGAGTATAGGTTCATATGAGAATTAATAATAACTTATTAATTCAATGATAATAAAACTAAAGTTTTGTTCTCAAATTTTTTGAGGTCAGCCATTGTTCTTCAATAATTAATAATAACTTAATATTTCAATCAATATAGCCAAGAATCTTATAGCCACCCTGTAGCTCAACTATATTATTTTCATGATATTTTCAACGGAAAAGTCTATGATTCAAATCTCATTCCTTAAATATCAAATTTATTTTTATTTTAAAAAAAATCAACCAATATAAAATATATTGTAAAAATTATTATATATATAATATTACCATTTTTTATGGATAGCTCATAAAAGTAAAAATTATATGAGTTTAGTTAACTCAACTAATAAAGTATGGTGTAGACATAGATTATACAATCAAATCACATTTTTTTATTGTAGACTAAGTCTATAAGAGATCTAAAATTACATTTTAAACCCCACCTACATTAAAAACTAATTAATAGCTGGACATGATGATAAAGAATGTAACAATTATCATAATGGAGCATTACATAGTATCATTTCTAAGACAAAAATAAATAAATTAAAACTGCAAAAAAAAAAAATAATAATTAAAGTTATGGCCAACCTATTACGTGCAAGTAGGTTTCAATAAATACAAAGAAAGAAGATTCAGCAACAAAAAAATAAAAAATAAAATAAAAGACAAAAGGTTAGGTCAATTGGTCTTTGTCAAAGCCAACTTGAGTGGTAGTAGAGGAGATTCTGGATCTGGAATATTGCTGAAGATCGATGCCCTTTCACTACCACATCGTTGAAAAACTTGTGCTACTTTGTCCTTATCGGCTTTATATCCGTGTGGGATATCAACATGCCAATATTCTACTATTTTATTTTTATCAATGTAAATGAGATTTTCTTGGATTTTCTAAAAAGTAATTAGTCTTACTTCATAAAATTTGTACTTTGTGTTCTCTTATTATTGTGTTGTGATCATTATACTCCATCACCATGTATATAATATTCGTAATACTACATTAGTTGATATTGTGTTTTGAAAACAGTATTTACTTGAGATTATGAAATTCTGTTGAAAACACGATTTCACGATTATAAGTAAAATTGTATTTTTAAAATACGATTTTGCAGGTTGTGTTTAACAAAATTGTGTAATGAGGAATAAATAATAAGATTTAACTTTAATTATTGATGATTTGAGGATTTTTTCTTTTTTCCAATTTAAATCTATTACTGTTTAGGTTACTCCAAACTCTTGTGAGTTTGATCACTAACCATCTAGATAGGTTTACCATCTAACTCTTCAAGTTTGTAAAATCATTTTTCATTAAGACAAATATGCTAGGTATACCACACGATGCAAACCATATAATTAAAACCAAATAAAAAACACGTGTCACACATGTAATTAAAATATTAAAATAAATTGGAAAATTTATATGAGAAGGTATCTTAATCCATTTGGATTAATTACTTATACAGATATATTGCTAGTTTATATATATGAATATCACTATCTAACTATTTTTCTTGAATAATACGTGTATATCATACTTATGGGTGAAACTTGCATTCAGTACCTTTTTGCATTTGATACACTATGATCTAGACATGTGTTCAATTTCAAATACATGTCCGCATCGTAGTGTATTCACTACAAAAAAGCACTGGACCTAAGCTGTATTCCATACTTATAATGTCAAGATTAACAATACCAAGTGTGGGCATGATGAAGATGAATTATTTATACAACTTAAGTTCATTACAACTTAAGTTTATACAACTTAAGTTAATTGCAAAAAAAAACATCAACGTATAGGGAAGAATAACTAACTTTACATGATTAGTTGTAGAATATTGACATTGATGTAGGTCTATCTAAACAAATTGTTAGTTAAAAATTAAAATAGAAACAAGTTGATTTTTTTGTGTTAATTTAAAATTTTTGTAAAGATATTAATACAGTATAAGCCAAAATTTCATTGTAAATGCTTTTCTTTTCTTGTATTTTTTTTTTCCCTTTTGTTGATGGAAGTATGAAAGTTTTATATAAAATTAATAATCGTATTTAATAATTATTTTTGAATATTTATATTAGATTTCCGTTTGCACATGCACACCCGAAGGCTAGTAACTAGATAGATGGTGTGTATCAAAAACTAATGTAAATGGTGAAGTTTCTTAGGAAACTTCCATGCATATGTATGAAAGTTAAGTGTGTTTACAAAATCAATCGTGACGTGCTAGAACTCAATAACCCCCCCTCCCCCCAAAAGCGTTCATATTGTCACCTTTGCATTGTCTCCTAATTATCCTAAGATTCCAATAAAGTTATGCAATTTATGCTGCTTTATTAATAAAGTAATACTTTCACCTCATTAACTACGGTCTCTTTATCAAAAATATACTACTACTTCTATGGATCAAAGGATATACTAGTACTAGTACACATCTAGTGTTTGCGTCCTTGACTATATTCCATTTGGTTTCAACTGTAGGTTACTCTCACTTTCATAAACAACTATGTGGTGACCTAATAATAAACATTAAACCTTACATTCAAAGACATGACTTATACCTGGAGCCTGTGTCTCGTCGTCACTGGCCACCGGTCTTGCGTCCTCAGAAATGTGGGCTTGCTGATCATCAGTTGCCTCCACCCGTTGTCGTGTATGCGACGATCCTTCCCCAACGTAAACAAGTCGCAACTGACGTTTCCTCCCCATTCTTACGTCCAACACCTTTTACAATACAAAGAGGAAAATTAGTCAACAAGTAATGACATCATAAAGTAACAATGTTACAAAGAAGTATGTATGTTAAAACTATTACTTGTTAACAACACGAATAAATAACAGTTGTAACATATATATGCAACAACATGAAGAAGTTATAGTTTCACCTGATAATTATATACATGCAAACTTTTATTTCTTAACAGTTTTGTGAAAATAACAATTTGTACATATATATGAAACAATTTACAAATAAGAACTTCTAAGTTCAATATAAATTATAACATAAGTACACAGACAATAGCAGTATCCTATTACACTACTCCTCATCACTGTATTCGACGTCGTTGGCATCTTCATCGTTGGACTCATCATCAATGAACTCGCACTCATCCAAGTTGTCCATTTCATGAAGATCTCTTGGGCCAATGATAGAGGCATCAATTGTCATTCCCTCCACATCATCTCGACCCCAACGACATTCATCCGTCCCAACATCAGTATTAGGGAGAGAGTACGGAATGTTCTCAAGAAACGCATCCGTGTCATCCTCATCACAATGGGGCCCAATACCCGCATCAAACACATCTCTGGCTTTTGTTTTAACAACGACATACCAATCTTTATGCCTTTTATCTTCAACGTAAAAAACTTGTGTAGCTTGAGATGCCAACACATATGGTTCATGCACTATTTCCTCCCCACCATGAACGGAGTGAGTAAAATTCACCATGGGAAACCCAAACTCATCAATCTTATATCCCCTCCTATTTTGATCATCAACCCATTTACACTTGAATAACACGGGTCTGATCTTGCCAGAATAATTTAACTCAATAATATCTGTCAACACACCATAGAATGTATTCCCACCGTCAGTGGCGACACTAACTCCACTATTCTGCGTTTTCCTATTGCCCTCAACATTTGCACTCCTAAATTTTAACCCATTCATTACATAATGTTTCAGCCGATTTACTGAAGTATACGGCCCTTTGGAAAGTGTGATTAGTGTATCAGTAACTCCAGTACTTTCCCTATCAGCATCAGTCATTGACATCACCTAATACAACCAAACAAACTAATTCTAATTAGTACAGTCATTCTACTTATGAGGAAGTTGCAAGGTTAAGCAGTTAAGGATGTGACACGTACGTGACATCTAAACCAGCTACAAAACTTCTCCATGTGGTGCTTATGAATAGTATCATTGGAGATACGACCGCGGCCTCTGCTCAGTTCATCATCCATCAACCTTATGTGCATCCTGCATGAGATGGCAATTGCGTTAGTGTTAATACACGTAGCAAACATTGGATTGTCGTGCAATTATATTCCATTTGTTCTACTTACTCACGAAACTGGTGAATGTTCTCGGAATTGAATAGCACATAGCGATGAGCTTGGGTCAACTCTCTATTGTCTAGTGCCACACTAGACACCGCCCCTGTCGACTCCTCTATCGCTCTCGTGGGTCGTGAGAATATAGTTTCAACTCCTTCCATATACCGTGAACAAAATGTTAAACATTCCTCCACTATGTATCCTTCGGCAATACACCCTTCTGGAGCAGCCTTATTCCGTACGTAGGACTTAAGGCGTGAGAGGTACCTATCATGTGCATGCGAAGGTTAGTAATTGAGACTAGCTATTACAAAGCACACATGAAGCCTCAAACAAAGTTGTATTACGTATAACTTACCTCTCAATAGGGTACATCCAACGGTACTGAACTGGACCACCAATCTTGGCTTCAGTAGCCAAGTGCACAACCAAATGGACCATCACAGTGAAGAAAGATGGTACAAATATCTTTTCCAACTCACACAATGTGACTACAATGTCTGCCTCAGCACTCTCAATATCTGCTACTGTGAGGGTTTTTGAACAAATTTTCCTAAAGAAACAAGCTAACTTTATCAAAGGCCTAGTAACGTGTGATGGCAAAGATCCTCGTAAAGCAATTGGAAGGAGTTGTTGCATTAGTATGTGACTATCATGACTCTTTAAACCAGAAATCTTGCGTTCTTTTAGATTTACACGGCGTGAGATGTTGGAAGCATATCCATCCGGCACTCTGACGTCCCGCAAAACTTGCAAGAACCCATCTTTCTCCAATGCAGTCATATGAAAACATGCGGGCGGTATCAAAAACTTATCACCTTCTTGGCGTAAGTGGAGTTCATTCCTTATTCTCATGTCCGCCAAGTCAAGGCGTGCCTTATAATTGTCCTTTGTCCAGTCCTTCAAGTTCAGCACCGTGCCAAGTATATTGTCCATCACATTCTTCTCTATATGCATGACATCAAGATTGTGTCGCAACTTATGATCCTTCCAATAAGGCAATGTGAAAAAAATACTTCTCTTCTTCCAAACACATTGGTCTACCTCGCCTCTCTTTCTTTTGTTGTATTTTTGTTGACATTTCTTTCCTAGACAACGTCCAACTAAACTTTCAGTGTCCACAATTATGGCTGATGCAATTGGTGGCACAGGAGCCACTCGCATATCAGTAGTTCCATCAAATAATGTATCTTCTTCCCGAAATTCATGGTCACTAGCCAACCATCGCCGATGTCCCATGTAACAGAATTTGTGGCCATTTTTTAAATATCGAGAGTCAGTCTCCGAGGCACAACAAGGACATGCAAACTTGCCCTTCGTACTCCAACCCGACACATCTGCGTATGCAGGGAAATCATGTACGGTCCACATCAATGCTGCACGCAATTGGAATACATTTTTTGAAGATGCATCATACGCTTCTACTCCAACATCCCATAATTCCCTCAGTTCTTCTACTAAGGGTTGCAAGTACACATCTATCGCAATTCCTGGTGATTTAGGACCAGGAATAATTAGTGATAGAATCAGAGATGACCGTTTCATGCATAGCCAAGGTGGGAGATTGTAAGGGACTAGCATGACAGGCCAAGTGCTGTGAGTGGTACTCAGCATTCCGAACGGGTTGAACCCATCCGCAGCTAATCCAAGTCTGACATTACGAGGCTCAGATGAGAATTGTAAATGCGTAGTGTCAAACATTTTCCATGCTTCTGAATCAGCAGGATGCCGCATTACCCCGTCATCTGTACGACCATTAACATGCCATTTCATAGAAGTAGCCAGGTCAGGTGACAAAAACAATCGCTGCAATCTTGGCTTTAAGGGGAACCATCGTAGGATCTTTGCAGCTTTCTTCTTTCCCTTACTGGATGAGGCATTATTACTTGTAACGGATGTCTCATTCGTTTTCCACCTACTTTCTTTGCAACAAGGACATGCATCAAGGTTAACATTCTCCTTCCAAAATAGCATACAATCATTTGGACAAGCATGGATCTTCTCATAACCCAAACCCAAATCTTGGACTACCTTCTTAGCCTCATAATGGTCCTTTGGCAACTTAGCGTCTGAAGGGAGCATATCAGTCAAGACTTGAAGCAACATAGTAAAGGACTTGTTTGTCCAACCACAAAGAGTCTTCAACTGGAACAACACAACGATGGCCGAGAATATGCTAAATTTTGTACACCCAGCATATAATGGCTTGTCCACATCATCTATCATTTTGTAAAACTTTTCTGCACCATCATTCGGACCATGAGCCGATTGTTGCACAGTTTCACCTTCGTCCATTGGTTCGGGTGGCATTTCATGCGTGGGGCACAAATCATGTAACATCCCACGAAAGTCACCGTACTGTTCTAGGGAGTCTTGCACATGACTACTACCACAGTCGGTGGCCGTTGGCGCAACCGCCGATTCCCCATGCCATTTCCAATGTGTGTAACTTGGAAGAATCCCCTGACGAAACAAATGTTCACGTGCCACCGCAGGTGGTACCAAACTCAAATTCACGCATTTGGTACAAGGACAAAATATTTTCCCATCCCTTGCATGTTTTGATGCAAATTCCACAAATTGAACAACACCTTCAATATATTCAATTGAACCCTTCCGCTTCTTCATCCAACTTTTGTCCATTGGTATACAAGATAAACAATATTTCACCTACAACAACATTTGGTAATGCATAGGTAGTAAACCGTCAAATTATTATCATAGAACATATATATAACACTACCTGAAGAGTAACCTAGGCTTTCAAATTTCTAAATAATCATCATCAACAAAGCATAACCTAATGTGGTATGTTTTGGAATATTTTAAACGGAATTGTTGGAATCAGACATTAACAAATCACATATGAATGTAATTGTAATAAGTACAACCTCCACAATACCAAGATAAGTAATTCCAAAAAAGTTGTCTCCTACATGTGATAATATACGCTAAATCAGACAATGCTTTTTATATGTTCCTCAATATGTGTTGAATAACCCTTATGGCTCAAATACTGGTGATTGAACCTAAATTTCGTAATTCTTATAATACTACTTTCACTTGTATCTGTAACTACGACATTTAGATAGATATACGACCTATTATAGTACTACTTTCACTTGGTTTCCTAGTTGATCGATTAGCTATTAATGATATTACTGTTATTACGGAAAGAGAAAGAGAACATAGTATTATGAAAATGATTTTCACATGGTTGAGAAAGACTGCGACTGATTCGACGTGGAATGTAATTTTGTAGCTACAAAAAAGTAGACGCCTAACGATGAACCTTAGATGCTAAGATAGTTGTTTAAACAATTTTGTCCCAACAATTACGCTTACTGTATTTGAAAAAGAGCGTCAGACGTGGTTCATTCTATTCGCGTGAAAGAACCTAATCCATTCATGTAATAATTAGGTGTTAGTATGTTGAGAGTCAATTGTCACATTTTCTTATGAACTTTAAAGTTGAGTTAATTTATGGAAAATGTTAGTCTAGGAGAAAGTTGTATGAAGGGTTCAAATTAATTTAATTTATGAACTTTTATTTCATTTATGAAATTTTATTTCTTTTATGAAATATGTTAGTCAAAAGCGAAGATGTATAACGTGATATTATCTATAATTAGGTACTTCCCAACGAATTTAGTTCAGAGGCGGTTCATGCTGCATATATGCAGATGTTCACACACACGCCCACAGGTGAAGCATCTCTTCATGCAATTTCAAGAGTGATATATTCACTCTTTCAAATATAGTACGACTTCCCTTTCCAATACAGTACTG
The DNA here is from genome assembly GCA_030445155.1 of Quercus variabilis. Classification (NCBI taxonomy): domain Eukaryota; kingdom Viridiplantae; phylum Streptophyta; class Magnoliopsida; order Fagales; family Fagaceae; genus Quercus; species Quercus variabilis. The sequence continues at coordinate 4,510,922 of CP129452.1, read as the reverse complement.
GACGTTGGGTATGTCCCAACTGTGTTTGTTGTACAAATCTCTTCTCAAAATTGGTATGATATGGTTACAATGCATTCAGATCTGCCCATATGATACAAATATGGATGTATATAATTAAAAGGGAAAAAAAAAACGAAGAGTTACAAAGATGCAAGTATGCATCAAATTAATAAAGATAGTAAACACAACTAAGGTAAGGCGTAGGAATGGGCGGGTACCAAGACGAAATGAAAGGAAATGAAGGTGAATAGCTTTTCAGAGGCGTCTGGATTTTCTTGCACAGTTACTGGAAGTTATGGTGAACTTCGTGCCACTACCAACAATTTCAAATCGTTTAGAACATCACCTGTGAAAGATTTGTAAGAACATGTTAATTAATTGATACGAAATCCTTGTAATTCATAGGAAGAATTAATCATCATTGATCTTTTTTGTAAGTAAGAGAAATATATTGAAAATAAATAACTAATAATATGTGGTGCACATTCAATACACAATAGGTGTACGAAACTACCCCCTATATCATTCACCATATATATATATAAATATATATATATATATATATTTGTTTTTCTTTAATTTTGAAATTAAGTCGTGATTGCATTGATAGGTAATGAGGTTGGAGCCCTTTGATGACAGGTAATTATTGACTACATCCGAAATACCATAAATGTATACGTTATCTTTCATATAATTGTGAATCCCACTAATTAAATTTATGGTAGGACTTACAATTCATGTGAGATGAGAGAATATGCATTTATGGTACTCCCAGAGTATTCACTAATTTTCGCTTGATGGACTAATAACTTAACATCGCATCATTTAATTTATGTCCTTTATTGACTATTATCTATACTTTTAATTGTTAGACAGTTTAAGCCTATGACTCGTATCTATACTGAGTTAAAGAGAGGGCTTAATTCTCATGCCACTTTTATTTTCAATATTAACCCTTTCATACACAATTTTTAATATTTCATTTATTTTATTCGTTGGCTTAAATTAATCCATGGAGCATGATTTATTCTCATCATAAAGAAACTCGCCTAGTGGGGAAAATGCTTAAATGCATTGGATATTTGCATTCTAGACTCAATACAAATAATAATTATGGGAAGTGGAAAGCATCCTTTTCCCTATAGTATGTGTAGCAAGAGTAAAACATAGTGTAATTTAATTTGTTATACATGTTACAATAGTCATTAATTTCATCAATTGTAAACAAGCTGGCATCCATATATAATAATTATAAAATCATGTCCTTCATTGACTCTTATGCCTATATTAATTATTCAAATAGGATCGAGACTTAGACTGAAGATAGTTATCAGGAGTCTTGTCTTTCAATTAGTATCCCATAATGTTTCTAACAAGAACGTTTACGATTCAAATCCTCTATTCCTATTGTAGGTATTGAAAAAAAAAAAAAAAAAAAAACATTTTGACAGTTCAATTTTCAAAGTCAATACTCCAATAAGAAGTAGAAGGTGAAAATCTTCTACTAACTTATTTTATATTGAGCTTCTCCTTCATAACCATTGTGTTCGTCATTGTCATATAATGAATTTAGTTACAAGTAATTTTTTCTTTGTTATTGTAATCTATATAATGAGTTTAGTTAACAAGTACAATTTCGAATACATTATATGAAAACCGAGGAAGACAGAAAGGGTGATACATACATAAGACGTCCACCCGAACCGTCTTAAACATTCGTTTTCCTACTTTTATAACCAGTTTCAAGGAAAGCAGCTCATTTTTACTATCTTTGAACACATAATTTCCTTATTTCCCTTATCTTCTTTCAGTTGCAACATCCATGGACACTGCTCAATGGCCACAGGTTGATAGATATATATCAGTTCGTCTTTTGGTTGTCGATTCTGTACAGAAGGCTGTAATTTTCTTGCTTTTTCTTGGGAGCTTGCTTTTCTAGATGTTTATTGGGTATGTTTTTGGTAAAAAAAGATGATGATGTTCATAGCTAGTGTGTCTAAGTCCCCACATATTTGGATTTAGTTCTTATTAGTTCTTCAACATGTATGTCACTTTATCTTTCTATTACTGTATATGATAAAGGAGAAGAAACCTTTTTTTCTTTTTTAAGTTTAAAAGCAGCTAACTTGTTTTGCTTGTTTTGTTTGTTTTTTAGTTTCTGATCTTTCCTTCATCTTGAAGTTCTGGTTTTTTTCTTTATGGCTGTTTGCAATTTTTTTTTTAATTTTTTCCTTTTGTTTCTTACAGTCTTTATATAGGAGATTGTGGTGAAACCAATAAAAGAGATAGTCTCCACCACATGTCCAAAGCCTGCAAGTTTAGAAAGGAAAGCAAGGCCTCAGAAACAACAAGCCCTAAACTGTCCAAGGTGCAATTCAACTAACAACAAGTTCTGCTACTACAACAACTACAGCCTCACACAGCCTAGATGCTTTTGCAAGACTTGTAGAAGGTATTGCACTGAAGGTGGTTCTCTGAGAACCATTCGTGTTGGTGGGGGTTCAAGAAAGAAGAAGAGGTCAGCCTCTTCTTCTTGTAATTCTTCCTCCTCTAAGGCTCTAATACTTCATCAAAAAATAAGCTTCCTGATTTGGTCACACCCCAAAGCCTGTCACAATCTTCCACTGAAAACACTAACATCCATGAAGGTCATGATCTACACTTGGGTTTCCCAACCACACAAGAGTTCAGAACTATCACAGAATTGGTTCAAGTACCTAGCAGTAATAATGATAACAGCAACAAGAACCAAACTTTTGCTACGTCTACTACTACGAATACCACTACTACATCTCATCAACTTTCTGGTTTGGAGCTTCGGGTTCAAGTACCTACCGGAATTAGTTTTTTTTTATTTGTTAATTTCAACAAAATTAAACAAGCAAACAGTTAAGAACAGTGCAAATAAGTAATAACACACGGAGAGAATATAAGAAAAAATTAAATTTATTTTTGTAATTAATGGGTCTAATAATTGGGACTAAAAAATGATACAAATGAAGAGAGAGTGAGAGAATTTACAGTAAGAAGAGGAGGATTAAAGAGGAGCATCAGATCGTAGAAGTGAGCGGAGAGGGCGAGTAAGCAAGTTTGTTGGTTTCTCCATTTCAAAGCTTAGGGATTAAGAAACCATACATGTACTTGCGCTTACATGCCCACCCCACCACTAATTACCCAAATAAGAAATAAATAAATATATAATGGATTTATTCAAAAAAGGAAAAAAAAAAAAAAAAAACCGTTTCCTAAAGCCTAAACTAGGCAACTATTAAAATAAACAAATAAAAAGTAACTATTAAAAGTTTAAAATTATTCATCTATAATCTATAAATATCATATAATTTTTTTGATAACAATAAAATATCATATAATTGAAAGTATAAATATCATATAATTGAATTGATTAATTTTACAAGAAAAGGAACTGATTAATTTTCATTACATTAATGGTCACCTTATATGAATAACAGAGGGATGTTTGTAACCATATTACACTATTAAGAGAAGGTATTAAGAATAATTAAATTAAAGTTTTAGTAACAATGATTAATAATAAGAATAATTATTATTATTATTAATGATTAATGGTCAACTGCTTGGCTTGTATACCCTCCCATTATTATCAGTTACAATTCTCTTCCCCTCAAATCTACTCAATTGTAACTCTACTTGTTATATTCCCAAGTGTAGAACAGTATAAGCATGAAATATCAGTATAGTGTTTCCAACATCAGTAGGCTACACCCCTTGCAAGGCTCCAATTTCCATTAGAAAGGCTACTCCTCTCTTACGTCAATCCAGCAGAGGTTAGAGAGCTACACATCATGATATTTGTTTTGTTTAATGCAGCTCTCTGTCTGATGTTAATCCAAGTGTGTAATTCATTTACTACTTTATCAATGAGCCCATATACTATTTGGAGTTTATCACCAGTATGTCCCAAAACCAACTATGTTCCTCTACTTCTATGGTTTCCAAAGTACACAATTTAAAGAGAGTGGCAGTGCAATAACATGTTATAAAAGCCAACTATTTTGTTTTTCAATCCATTCTACACTTTCATCATTTGCAAAGTATATATTTCAAGTTATGCAGCACAGAAGTTGAAACTGTACACCCCAACTTCACAGTGAACGGTTGAAAATGCAGATAGCAATAGTAAAATAATGAAACCGGCAGGCAGGATTTACCAGTATCGTTGGTAGCTACAGGGAAGTGACCAAGATACAAATCCAGATAATCTAGCTGAAGCTTCTTCAGACTCTCTTTACAGGCCTCAAAAACATAACCATAGAAATGAATTCCAAAGCTGCAATTCATGTGCAAGTAATGAAAGAATTTGTTATTATCTGAAAAACTTGAGTGTTACCACTACAGAAATAAAGGTCATAAATTCGCAGATAAACTAACCTTTGTAGTAATAAAAAGATCCTCTCTCTTCACAAGTCCGGACTGAAATGCTGCCACAACTTCGGTTTCATTCTTGTAATCAGCTGCAAGCAACATTATTTGTCAAATATAAACATTATTTGTCAAATATCAACATTATTTAAAATTTTTTTTTTTTTTTGGGGGGGACAGTGATTTAATGGTCATGAGTTGTGGTAGCTAGTTATGCTTATTATGGATTGTAAGTGATGGTTGTGGGTGGTGCTTTTTGCAAGCCTCATACAAAATAGAGAGACAGAGAGGAATAGAGATAAAGAAACGAAGAATACAGTAAAAATAAAAACTAATAATAAAGAAAAAAATAATTAAATGAAATGCTTCAAAAAAATTGTTGGGTGTGTTGTAAAGTAGCGTGTTAAAATAAATAAAGTGAGTTTTAGAGATGCTAAAAGTGAAAATTTTTAGCTCTACTATTGTGAATGCTTTTATAAATTTCCTCTCAAATTTTCATTTATAGTGGATAAATCTTTAATCTCTCAATAAATACAGAAATATTAACAAACTACTACCATATATATTTTTATGCTTACGAATTGGCAAGAAACTATTTCAGGATCAGCTTTATACTTTTTATGTATTTATTTATTTTTAAATTACATCTAATATGATTTCAAATATATGGTGTACGTTAAGGATAAAGAGTACAGAGTTGAACGATTGAGCTAGTTATCAATGCTTTATATCTTTTAGCCTATTATTTATCTCCGGCAAATGTGAAAAAAAGAAAATAGCATTTTTAATTATGAAGTTAGTTTACAATTTTAGAAGATAAGAGTCATCATAGGCTTTATTTTTCTAAAGACTTTTGTGTTGCTTCACTTTTAAAATAAGCTTATGGGAGTCTTCTCAAAAAATGAAAAATAACAAAAATAAAAATAAAAATAAAAATAAAAAAACTTATGGTATTCTATCTTCTTAAGGATGAAACTCAGATGTAGTATATTGGGTTACTCAATTAAATTGAAACAGAAGATTGCACTAACCAATAATCAGTAAACAATATTATATGTTCCATGGACATATTTATTGTACTTAAGTTTTATCTCAGATCATTATCATTAATTCATTGCAAATTTATGATGCGGAATTATCGTTTTGAAGTTAAGTGTGTAAAAGAAGAGAACTCATTAATTTTAAAAATGCTAACCATGGTCAAGCTTTACAGGGGTGTAAAATCCATCAAAGTAGTAGGTGATAATGTATGAAAGGACTAATGACAGGCTTTGTTCTCGTAAATCCTAGGTAAAAAGTAATTTGGTGATTCAAGACCCATAGAATATGTATGTAAACTTATCAATTAATATATATATATATATATATCCATATTTGGACATTCGTTTTAGTAAGATTTAAAATCATGTTGTCCTGTGAGTGGCACATGTATAGTATTTATCTTTTAGTTAAGGTTGTCTTAGAGTGGAGTTTCTCTATATCGAATGTGTTTATAATTAATATTTACACGTTTTCGTTTCAATGGCCAATTAGAGAGGGGTTATTGTCAACAAAGTTGACCAAAATGACATTTTATACTATTGGATGTTTGCATCACATTTTTCAACACCAAAACAAAAACTTTGAAAGAAAAATTTGAACATTTATTGTACGTGATTCATTCACTGAAGAGCCAATCTATATTCAGCTTGCTTCTAAAGTGCACAAATCTTTTCCCAATTTTCGGTTTCATTGTTAGTTTTCTCAAGTTCATACTGATACACCAAATACGTTTTTTATGTTTACTTAGAAGCGTAACATTCCATAAAATCCTCTTGCCTAATATACTCTTGGCCACAAAAGCAAACAACCCAAAAAAATCTGCAACTACTTCACACTTGGCTTTAGTATTCCACAATTACTAGAAACGGCCATTGAAAAGAAAAAAAACATATGAAGCTATCGTAACTATTGAAGCTAACATAGTGATGTTTGAGGGAACATTTCTATATGTAGAATGCAAATCAAACTAAACCCTCTAGAAAAAAACACTGCTATAACAAATGCATGTCCTCCCATTCCTTCTTGCAAGCCAATGGTAGTTGCAAGAGTTATCAAGAGTGCTCAATGCTATGAGAGCATTCCACCTGATTGTGAGTTGATGTTTTCAAGTAAAAGTCACATTTGCACCAAATCTAAGCAGCCTAACTCACTGGCTTGATGAAAGAAAGTCCAAAACCTCGGCTGAAATTTTTTTTTTATTACAAAGAGACAAGTACTTTTAGCTGAAAAAAGAAAAGAAAAGAAAAGAAAATGCAAGCCAAAAACTCTTCCCAAAGCTATATATTAAAAAAAAAAATGAAAGAAAATGTTCACCAAAGTATCCTTCACAGTAAAATTTATAGTACTGCCCAAAAGAACGACAAACAACCAAGACAAGTAAAAAGTAACAACACACACACACAAAAAGCTTAATGTGAGGATTATGCTCAATTATTTTGTAAAAATTAAGGTGATCACTATTTGGTCAGTTAAGGTACACTGAGCACATAGACTTGTTTATATTTCATATAAGATCATTTAATATTAAAAAAGTCTGACATACCACTTGCAGTTTCATTACAACCTAAAAAAACTTGGATTTGTTTAGTAACACAAAACAAAATGAATTCTAACCTAAATACCTTAATCAAAACCAATCCAACCAAAATATACAAACTTAAATTATATATAAGAATAAAATAAAATAAAAACCTTTATTGGTAGTGGCATTTTTTTTGGATATGGGTTCTCATTTAAACTCTAATTTTTTTTTCTAAGACACTCTTCGTTATCTATATATATCTAATTGTGGTTTCTGGATAAGCAATAAGTAGTTCAAAATTCATAGTTAGCATGCCTTTCATAGGAATAACCCACCAAATTGGTAAAAAAGTTTTTCATAGGCACAAACCATTACAAAAAATTACAAAAGCAGTAAATGATAATCAACCAAAACACAAAACTCAAACAATATGATCCATGCAAACAAAAACCTACAATAATTCTTTACATCAGAATGGTAAAGGTTGAGCATGAGAAAATAAATTCATAGCTATAAATAATTATAGATATAAACACATTCAAAACTTTTTAAAAAAAAATATTTCAAGTGACAGGAACTTACAAAAGGCTACAAATAGAAGAAAAATGGGATGAGGACGATCATTTGACAATCCCAACTCTTTTTTACAAATCAAACAGAAGAAGAAAATTAAAAGGAAGCAAGAACTTACAAAAGGATTTAAGTCTGGCAGCTTTGCAGCAGCAATTGCGTGATGGTGATCTTGCCTACGATATCCACTTTTGGGTGTTTAAAATTTTTTTCTACACCTACAAATCAATCATACTATCAAGGTTAACTTTGGTGCAAATAGCAGATCGCTAATTTTGTTGGTCCATGATTGTAAGAATTTACAAATAAAATAAAAACTGAACTGATAGACTTATAGCTTACTATTGTCATAAGGTAAGGCAGTATTTATAACATTTGAATTAATATCAATATCAATCGAATGTTTTTATTACTAAAACACCATTTGAAAACATTACAAACACTGATGGGGAAAAATGCAAGAGACAACAAACCATATATAAAAACACCATTTGTAATTGAAACTCTCATTTACAAAGACATCACCGATCACAACTGAAATCTCTTAGAATCAAGCAAAACTTAGGTCATATGCAAGGTTTGTTGCAAGAGGATCATAAGCGAAAGTGCTTTTGGCTTTTAGTAAATTTTTGCTCTGCTAAAGCAATTCAGTGCCTTAGTTTTTTTGGCTTCAGAAATTTATAGGTTTTGCCAAGTGGTGCATAGAGTTGAAAGGGCTCTCTACAATCTTCTAGGGAAGACTCTTTCCCATACATTTGATCATTTTGCAACTAACTAATTTGGCCTAAAGTATAATGAACAATATAAAATGAAATTTTAGAATAAAAGCAACATTATAATTTTATCAAACAATTTGTAAGCATGTAACTAAAATGTAGTTACCATTACCATTAGAACAATATTTCTACTGCCAATTGCATCACATTTGGTTCATAATTCATTTTATCCACCATGCTAGTATCTTCTAGACTTCCGCGTTCTAAACTTTTGTTCATATTCATTGTTCGTAAATGAATAAATCATTTATATTTATCACAGTATGGGGTGGAGCAAAATCCAACCCAAACATCATATATTAACTCTAAGAGGGATTTCATCAAACATGTGGACTGCAATAAAAACAAATATGTCGAACAATGCAAATATTTACATGAGCTTACCAATAAAATATAGTGTGGCCCAATTCATTGTCAAAATTTTTAAGTTGGACGGTGGCGAGAGGATGGCCTGACAGGGGCAGTGTTCTTCAGATTTTTCTCTCTCTCTGCTAAGCCCAAAAACTCACTGACCTCTTTCTGTAGAGACTATTCTAGAAGGCATAGTAACCTTTTTTTTCTATGCTAAGCCAAGAATCAATATTCGTTCAATGAAAGATCAAACAAAAATGCATTTTTTTGGAAATTTTGATAGTTGCAAAATGAGTCAGATTGTAAGAGATGCTATTGTTTCTTGATAAAAAGGAGGTTTCTGTCCAGCTTACTAATGTTCGTATCTAATAATGCCTAGTGGGCCTTCTATATATAGAATTGTTTTCATGGTCTAAAACTTTTTGCCTTTTTTCGACCAAAAAAAAAAAAAAAAAAAAAAAAAAAAAACAAAACTTTTTGCCTTTAGGCTTTCTGACACTGTACTATTTGAAATCCGACAAATTAGACTTATTTGAACCATCATATTATTATTGTATCTGTTGGATGAATGTCTCTCAAAGTCCTATTGTATCTATTTTTTCGGTGCTATAAATTTCACATTTTTTTTCTTTAAAAGCTAATGTTATTTTATATGATGAAGCCAAATGTAATATTTGGTTCTGGGAGGACTCATCCTTGGAGTATATAGTAATTAAGTCACACAAATTAGGTTCATCCTAATTACAATGGATTTGAGAGTATTTCAATTGGTTTCAAGAATTAGGATGGAGTAGAACTCATCTCTCAATTTTATAGGCCAAGTACTGTACGTACTCTTAAGTCTTAACCCCATAAGCAGAGGTTTAACCCATCATCACTAAGGCGGGTCTAGAGGATAGGATATGAGAACGGGAAGTGAACACAAAATTCACCGTGTGTTAAACAAAAGGAAAAGTACACATATAAGCTATTCATTGTTTATTTTAACGGATGATTAATGATTTTACAAATAAAACTATATCACACAAGAATTAAGTGTTACATTTAAAATTTTAAGGGTTCTATGTTTTAGAGGAAAACCACAAGATGGTTTTATGTGTACTTTTCCTTATCTTTAAGTTTATTTACTGTATTAATGTGATTCTTAAAATAAACGTCCTATTTTCGTGGTTATCTCACTACATTTATTCATTCCTTCAGAAGGCAAAAGTATAAAACTATTATCCTCTAACCACCAAGCAAAAGTGTGAATTACATTATTGAGTTAACTCTCTTCTTGCCCAATGGCATATAGGGTTTGTTTGTTTGCTTTTTTTTTTTTTTTTTTTTTTGGTTTTTTGTTTTTTGTGTTTTTTGTTTTTAGGGGTCGTCGTCGTCGTCTTTGTCTTTCTTATTTCCTTGTCTTCATAAAGGGCGAGTGAGGGTATTTTGGGCTTATATTTGTAACTTGTTTCAAAATTATTGGCATCGGCGCAAACCTCAATGGAACTTTATATGGCTATAAGCTTGTCTTGTCTTCTAGCCAAGAAAGAAGAATAGCCTGGTTATTGATTTGTACGAGTTAATTTTGCAGTTATGAAAGGCATTTAGGCGCCCATTTTTTATGAACCCAAAATTATAATAGGAGCACAATAAGGTCCTGGTCCACACTCATTAATTGAAATTGTATCACTCATTTATGGGTTGTCTACTTTTCTTGGCCCAATAATGGTCACCTAACTCATGGAAATTCTTGGACTGTAGTCATGGTCATTATACCTTGGAGAGTGGGCCTATAAACTTCCAAATATTTGAAGCCCATTGGCTGAAAGATAATAATGGGCCATCCAACAAAATTTCTTTATATCTAAGTGCTAAATTTTTTGCTAAATGCTGTACGTTTGGGGGCCACATCAAGGACTAATGAGGTAGCATGGTCCCAACGATAGGGTGAGGCAGCTTAATTAATGGCTTTTGCAAGAGAGTTTCGATTTCAATATAATTATTTAGATTTGACCCTAATCAACCACATGTTTATGAATCTTAAGACATCAAATTGAAGTCCTAACCATATAGTAATAGCCACTTAAATTGCAAAAATAGATATGTATGAGGTAGAATATATGTACCAATCAAGGAAGAAAGTGAACATGATATTGTAGAATTGCTTCTTTCCATGATCTATTTGTGGTGGAACGACAACATCACTCTTATTATTATCATTATCATGATAAGGAAATATTTGATTGTTAGGTTTGATGCAAAGGGGCTACTATAAAAGAAAGTCAAGCCCTAGCAAGCACATGTACGTTTTAAGGGTAATATTAAATACATTAAGGTGACTCAAAAAATATTAATTAGAATATGATACAAAATTGTCAAAATTAGAATTCAAAGATGCATGACATGCATGGTTTGTGACTACAATTTAATGATGATGATAAAGTGGTTCTCTATTCTGCTATTCATGACACGAACACACGATTAGTGAGAACACCTTATGACCCATTCTTCAAGAATAATTTACTGAACAACTTATAGTGACTTATGAGCATAAAGACTGAGCTGGTTTAGAAAATATGCCAAAACTATTTCAAAAACAAAAGTGAGAATGAGAGAATTTTTACCTCAACAGAGAGATTAGAACACTCAAAGAGAAAGAGAGAGATTGAGAGTGCTTAGTGTGTATATATATATATGTAGAGAGACAGAGAGAGAGACAGAGAGAGGGAGAGGAAACGCCCCAAAGAGAGAAGGATTTCTTTTTCTATTTGGTTTTGAATTTTACTTAGTTTTTTTTTTAAATCCAATGTTTTTTTTTTAATCCTAATCCTAATGTGTGTCTTTCTAATATTGCAATCTGCCCATATTTCAACTCTCATTTATTGTCCTCCATGGCTCCAGGCAGTCACTATTATTTTAAATTTAATTTTTTTCGTATACTTGTTTTAGTTTATCTTTTCCACGGTTCCACCTATTTCCTCCTTTTTTGGTCTTATCATATTTCATTCTACTTTATCTTTTAATCAAAATTCTGTATTATCCTCTTTCAATGGCTACACGTTTGTGAAAAAGTAGATTTGAATGCTTCACGTCTTTTACTGAGGAGTCTATTTTCAACTTTCACATTAAAAAGTTAGAAAAACAATAAGAGAGAGAGGGAGGGAGAAAGTATAGGAAAATATGCAGAGAAAAACACGCCGATGGATGCCGGTGAAAACGAAGAAGTAATCTGAAAGAAAAGAAAATAACAAAAAGAAGAGAGAGACCGAAAATCTAAAATCATCACAGACACTGTTAGATCAATCTAACCAAAATAACCAAATCTAAATTTTTCTATTCAGAATACCTTTACCAATTCCAGTTGTGGGATGCTGGCCTATGCTTGCTTGACGGTTGTAGTGCCCTCAAATTTCTCACTCTTTTTTATCTGCTTACGCCTTACTTATGTTTTCTTCTCAATGACAATTTTTTGTTTTATAGTTAGTTAGTTACTGAAAATTGAATCAACAAAATGAAAAAGCACAATTGTTCAAGTTAATATCTTGTGAAATGAATTGAACTAAACGGTAAGTTAAAATCCTAAAAGAAACAATTGTTCAGTATTTTTAAATGCAGACGTGTCCCTTCCCAAAAAAAGAAAAAAATGCAGACATGTCAATAATTTATGTAGCCACATGGTGCAATGAGGCACGGTCAACCAAAAGTCAAACGTTTCGGCTATTAGTTATTATATAGATATAGATATACATTCCTACAATATATGATAGTAGTATAGAATAGTTATATAAAGTATAAACACAAGTCTATATTAAGTATTTTATATCTCCCTGTGCACTATAAAGAATATACTTGCTAAAAACTTCAATTAAGATTAACAACAATTCCCTAAAATACAATAAAAATAAAAAAAGAAAAGAAAAAAGATTAACAACAGGATTCAACATGTTTAAATTATCAGTAATCAACTATCAATAAATCAAAAAAGAAAAACTAAAAACAAAAACCAATCAAACCAAATGAAATGAAAAACAGAAAATCTTACCAGTGGCAGGGGTCTATTTTCTCCTCCTTCTCTATATCTGGATTGCAAGCATCACTGTTAAAAAATGTAAAAGGATAACAGTTAACACTAAATACAAATTTCAATTAATTTTTAGGAATCCTACACAGTGCAATTTCATAGACCTTAATTAAGAGTACAATATTAAAAGAAAAATACAAAAAAATTGTTGCATTGCATTGCTGTACGTATTGTACAATAAAACTTTTAAACATCAAGGGTTTACGAGACAGAGCGAGGGAGAGACAGAGAGAGAGAGAGAAGTCACCATTTCTTTCAAAACGATGTTGCCATCTTCAGTAAGCTTGATGTCACCGGGTCCTCCAACAAGCCTGCAACAAAATCAGAGAGATTTCGTTAGCCCTAATTTTTCAATCCAAATCTAGAACGAAATTCATTGGGAATATTGAACATTTAAACCCAAAGTCGAAACCCTAGAGCGAAAATCGAAACCATCACCGTCAAATCGAAACCCTAAACGAAAAAATGGGGACCCTAACACACAAAGCAAATCAAAAAATTTAAAAAAACTTACTCTTACTCGGCCTTGCGACAGTGTCTTCAGTGAGATTGCGAGTTGGAGACCGGAGGGAAGACCGGACGGATGACGGCGATTCGGAGAGGGTGGAAGAGAGGGAAGGAGTTTGATATCGAGTTGAGATCGAGGCAGGGGATTCGGAGGAAGGGGTGTCGAGGTCAGAGGGAGGGGAATCGGAGGAAGGGGGACTGCATTGAAGGAAGCAGAATCGGAGCTAGGAAGGGGGATCGATTGTAGTCTGAGGGGTTCTTTTGAGATCGAAAGAGGGGCTAGGGTATTTTTCTCTTCTGGTGTTGTGTTTTGATATGTTTTTTTTTTTTTTTTTTCTTTTATACTTAAGGTTGGAGCCGCGTTTAGTGGTTAAACGCAGCTCTAACCATAACCTGAGCTGCGTTTGCTAAACGCAGCTCCGGACAGATGTGGGAGAACAAAAAAAAAAAAAAAAAAAAAAACGCAGCCTCACCCTGGAAAAACGCGGCTCCAGGGAGGGCTAAAGCCGGGTTTATTAAACGCGGCTCAAAGGCTTACCTGGAGCCGCGTTTTTCAAAACCGCGGCTCGAAGTTGAGCCTGGAGCCGCGTTTCTGAAAACCACGGCTGAAACTCTATCCTATAGCCGCGTTTTTCAGAAACGCGGCTACAAAACGCGGCTAAAACACGCGTTTTTTGTAGTGATTCCATTCTAAAAACCCTTTGTGTTGGTCCTTTAATTCTTTTGGAATCTTGCCCATTTCAATAGCTGACTCAATCCGGTCTTCCATTTCTTTGTATAGTTTCTTTAAGGAAAAAAAAGAAATTTATCATCAGTCATTTTTTTTCATCAAAGGAGGTCAATGACCATTCATCAAATAGTCGATTAAATGATCTAAGCAAATGCCAACTATTATATGGTCATTTAAATTTTCATGCAGTGTGTTTAAGGAAAATTTCCCTGAATTTATTTAATTACAGGAATTTTTTGTCAAATATGGACCAACAAAAATATGTAAAGGTTTAAGGGTATTATTGGATAAAAAATTAGGCTAAAATACATTTTAATCTCTCTAACATTGATGTTACTTTTAAATTTGGTCCTAGAATTCCACAACCAATGATGGGGCATTTGTTAGTGAACCATATTAGGAAAGTTTTTATGGGAAATAAAAAAAAAAAAAGAACAATTAAATTTTGAGTTTGGCTTACTTCCAGTACCTTTTTATTTATTTATTTATTATTTTTAAGAGTTTCAACCTATGGTGTTCACTCTTGATAATAGTTCTTTGTCATTTGATCAAGGCTTCGATCGGTTTTTGGTATAGGCGGGGATTGAACCCTAAATATCTTATTCAACCATAAAAAACTTTACTAGTTAAGCTAATTGGAACCCAGACCTCCAGTACTTTTTTTAATTGGACATCTCCATTTGTTTTGAATAGCAATGGTAAGTGGTAGTAAGTTTTAATCTCCACCTATATTAAGTTAGTGAATGATGTGGCAATTTCTCATTAAAAAAAAAAAATCCAGTTAAAAAGTACTGGAGGTAAGCCAAACCTTTAAATTTTTTACAACTTTTTTTTCCCAATAAAAGTTCTATTAAAACTTTTCTAAACTTGTTTATTAATAAATGCTCTAAAAGCATCCGTTAACCGGACCCATCAACAATTAATCCCCTAATCAATTTTTTTTTTTTTTTTTTCATTTGAATCCCTTAAATTATTAATATATAAGTTTTATGAGAAAAGTTAGCTCTAAAGACATTGGTTTAGCAACTATTTTTTAAAAAATTTATGAGAAAAGAAAAAATAACTAACTCTTTTAACAATTTTTTATATTTTTCATGAAAGTAGTATTAAAATTTTCATAAAATAGTCTATTAACAAATTCTCTAATGGTACCCATTAACAAGGAGTAATTTTTAGGTACCCAAAGCACGGTAAATAGTATTTCCTCTTTTTATATTCATGGTAAAATTCACTCATTAAATTCATGGTAAGGTCTACCATAAATGTGAGAAATGAAATGCCATTTTATTATATTCTAAAAATACCCAAGTATTTTCCATTAACAGAACTCAAGTCTTAAAACAATACTATGACATTTAAGTGGACAGGGCTCGTTTGGTAGTGGTGTTTAAGTATTGTTGTTTAGTTTTTAGTGTTGTGAAAATACGTATTTGAGTGTTATAAAAATATGTATTAGAAGTGCTATTGTTATTTAAACACTGAAAACTGTTGTTTAAACAATAGTGCCAAACAACCCCTAGACGCTAATAAGTTGACAAAAGGCTCAAATTAACAGCAATTTGAAAGTTCAGACTTCAATGTGATTGATTGCAAATTTCGAAACTTGAGAACCTAAAATGACAATAAAGGGAGTAAAATATATTTTGGCCACAAAATTTGGTACACTTTAACTTTATCGAACTAGCCTAACTATTCTCTCAAAAAGAAAAAAAATAAAAATAAAAATAAAAATTAGCCTAATTAAACGAAAAAATGTAAGACCAAATAAAGTGGTGTAACTTGTGCCACAACTGTCAATCTGGTAGACTGTAAATGGTAAAAAAAAATAGTGGGTTCACATAAAAGTGACAAGAAGCCAATAACAGTCTGACACATAAGATAATTGTGACAAAATTTGTAGTAATTTAAGTGGTACTAGAACTACTCCTAAGTAAACATATTATGAACTTACCTTCAAAGCCAACCATTCTTGGGCATATGCTATGTCTGAACATCAATTTGTTGGGCAAAGAAGGCACCGGGGGACCTTGGCACGACATTAAATTTTTTGCAAAAAGTAATCCAATGCTTAGAGAAACTAGAGGCCTCAAGGAGAGCATAATAGGTCAACTCCGACCCACCGTCATCAGAAAGATAAACACTCAACAACTCAGGTGGATAATTGTTAGACATAGTTGATAAGATGGTGTTGATCACCAATGTTGGTGGCTCTATCTTGTGGTCTGCCGTGCATACAAAAATGTCAACACTCGGTAATTTGCCTTTGTATCTGTGACATGCCACAAAAGTGTATATTGACTCTAGGGACGGAGCCAAAAGTTCAATCAAAGGGGGGCAAAGTAAAAATAAATAAATAAAAAATAAAAATTCTCATAAAAATCTAAATTAACATTTATTTGGTGCTAACAAAATGCCAGCAACAAAAAAGACACAAAATAACTATTTTTAAATACATCGCAATATAATTATTTATTAAAAGAGAACTTGGCATTCTTTTAAATGTCAAAAATCATTACAAAATGTTATAGTAATTTGTCTAAAAATCGTCTTCAATTTTATTATAAATCCTATTTTTAACTATAAAAACTACTTATATTTGCTAAACAAAAGAAAATAGGAAAAAAAAAAAAAATCAACACAAACTTTTTTTTTTTTTTTGAGAAAGAAATAAATGCATTGAATTAACGATCAACCGCGACTCCTGTCGCCTAAAACAAAGCTGATAGCATCAATATGAATGCTATTTAACCAACAGCGAGGATAGAGGGATTCTCTAGCAAGCTTTGCTAACTTATCAGCTACTCTATTACCCAATCGTTTTACATGATTAAAAGCAAAAGCACTGAAGCTTGTTACCAAGATTCTAGAGTCCTCAATGATATGACCAAAAGGTGCCAAGCACTCTTCCTCAGAGTTGAGGGAGTGTATAATTCCTACTGCATCCCCTTCAAAGATTACTTTTGGGAGACCAAGTTCTTTAGCAAAAGAAATCGCCCTTCTACCTGCCATAGCTTCAACGTCCTCAACAGAAGTAGGTAGAACAATTCTTTCAGACAGAGCTCCAACCACGTGACCTTCATGGTCCCGTATAACCACTTCCAAGCCTGCTGCTCCTAGTTCTTGGAAAACAGCCCCATCAAAATTAGCTTTACACCAAGAATTAGGAGGAGGGGACCAACGGATTGGTTCCGTCTCATGGATAGGAGTAGTGGCAATTTCCTGGACCCTTTGGAACCCCTGCAAGCGCTCCATGGCCTCAGTATGGATCATTGAATAGGTTAGAGAGGGAGAACTAGCTCTAACTGCATTTCTTTTATACCAGATACTCCAGGCAATGAATGCAACTCTTTCTGCTAGGTGAGGGTCTTGGGTCTTAAGAATTCCCAAGAATAGATCCTGGAAATTCACAAATCTCTCAAGTAGAAATGGTTTGCATACCTCTTCCTTCCACCAAATTTCTTTTACCCCATAGCAATCCCACAGTGCGTGAATAGCATCTTTAGGTTGGTCACGGCAAAAATCACATGTTACATTGGTGATAATTTTCCTCCGTGCTAGGTTCATTTTTGTTGGTAGGGAGTTCGAGCATGCTCTCCAAAGGAAATGCTTCACCTTGTTTGGAATATTAAGCTTCCAGATGTTAGTCCAGAAGCTCTTGAGCATCGACGGATTGGATGTGCCTGGCTGGTTGCTTATTGTTGTCTTGGACAGTAACCTATAAGCTGACTTTGTAGAGTACACCCCATTTTTTGTTTCCTTCCATATTCTGCGATCAACAGGCCTTCTTGAGCTTAGTGGTATACTAAGGATCTCCTGGGCCTCAAAAGGTAGGAATTCACTTCTAATACGGTCTTCATCCCAGCTGGTACCATTTTCATTCAACAAAGCACAAACCTTCGTATTCATAGGGAATTGATGTTGGGGAGAGAGAACTTTACTGTGGTGTGAACCTGGCAGCCACTTGTCCCCTCTGATCAGCACACTACGACCATCTCCAATCCTCCAATAAGATCCCATATCAACTACTTTGCGAGCCTGAAGTATACTTTGCCATGCATAAGACCCATTGGTCTTGACCCCTTCATCCATTATTGAACAGTTTGGGAAGAACCTAGCCTTAAAGACTTTGTAGAATAGCGAATCCTGATTGTGTAGAAGCCTCCACACTTGCTTTCCAAGGAGGGCAAGGTTGAAGTTTTCAATATCTCGAAATCCCAAACCGCCTTGACATTTAGGTAGACACATTTTATTCCACGCCACCCAATGAGTTTTACGTTGCTCTCCTCTATAACCCCACCAGAATTTTCGGATGAGAGACTCAATATCCTTACATAAGCTTCTTGGTAGTTTAAAGCAGTTCATGGAGTATGTTGGCATGGCTTGCAATATAGATTTGATCAATACTTCCTTCCCTGCTTGTGATAGTAGTTTCTCCTTCCAACCTTGAACTTTTTGCCAAATCCTCTCACGGATGTAGCAAAAACTTTGCTTCTTCCCCCTGTCCACAAAGGACGGTAGTCCTAGATACTTATCAAGTTGGTGGGAGACCGCAACACCCAATTTGCTTTTGATTGAATTTCTGGTCTGTTGGTTTGTGTTGGAGCTGAAAAACAGTTGAGTTTTATCCCGGTTGATCCTTTGGCCCGATGCCCTTTCATATTTCTCTAATAACTCCAGAACCGAATTACATTCTCGGCTGTTTGCTTTGCATAATAGTAAACTATCATCCGCAAAGAGTAAGTGAGTCACCCTAGGACGCTCACGGCATAAGGAAACTCCAGAGATGGTTCCATCGGTTGCTGCTTGCTTGATAAGGGCATGTAATCCTTCTGCGCACAAAAGGAAGAGATAAGGTGACAGCGGGTCCCCTTGTCGGAGACCGCGTTGGGGGTGGATTAAACCATATGGAGCACCATTAATCAGAATTGAAAAAGATACAGTGCTAATACAGGATTTAATCAAATCAATCCATTTTCTAGCAAAACCTAATTTATCCATTAGATTTTCTAGAAAGGTCCATTCTACCCTGTCATATGCCTTGCTCATGTCAAGTTTTAAGGCCATATAACCAGTTTTCCCCTTCCTTTTATTTTTCAGGTGGTGTAAGGTTTCAAATGCTATCAATATGTTGTCAGTGATAAGGCGATTGGATAGGAATGCACTTTGGGACTCAGAGATCAGTTTTGGCAGGCATTTTTTGAGGCGGTTGGCTATGGTTTTGGAGATAAGTTTATAAATGACATTACAAAGGCTTATGGGTCGGAAGTCTTTGGCTGTTTCTGGGGATTTTGTTTTGGGGATGAGGCTAATAAATGTATGGTTTATATTTGGAGGTATGATTCCTGAGTTAAGTACAGAGAGAGTAGTAGAGAGGACATCAGGACCTACAGTGTTCCAATAGTGTTTGAAGAAGATAGGGGGCATACCGTCTGGACCGGGTGCTGAAATGGATTTCATTTGGTTCAATGCAGCCTCAACCTCCTTTGTCGTGAACTCTTTGGTCAACTCTTGGTTCATTTGTGGCGTGACTTTTCTGTCAATCCCTTGAAGGATCGAGTCAAGGTTGGAAGGTGCTGCAGTTGTGAACAAGTCACTAAAATAATCTGCCATCAACTCTCCAATCTTCTGTTCATCCTCAACCACCTGACCTTCTTCACCAATCAACTTGGAGATGAAGTTCCTCCGGTTACGTTTGGTTGCACAGCTATGGAAATAGCTAGTGTTGAGATCACCAGCCTTAAGCCATTCCACCCTCGATCTTTGGTGCCACATAGTATCCTCATTTACCATTAAATCGTATACTTCCTCTTTTAGAATCCGCAATTGATCATGATTCCTTCATGTCATCGATAAGGCTTCAGCCTGAGCCAGTGATTTCCTTTTCTTCTCTAATGTGCTTCGGATATGACCAAAAGACGTTCTATTCCAGGTTTTCAATTTTGTGCAGCATGCCTCAACCTTTGTAACCAACCTGTTTATAG
Organism: Quercus variabilis; assembly: GCA_030445155.1. Classification (NCBI taxonomy): domain Eukaryota; kingdom Viridiplantae; phylum Streptophyta; class Magnoliopsida; order Fagales; family Fagaceae; genus Quercus; species Quercus variabilis. The sequence continues at coordinate 4,490,980 of CP129452.1, read as the reverse complement.
GATTGCCCCAATGTTGTTCCTCCCAGGCATCCTTGATTACACCCTCACACTGGTCATTTTTCATCCACATCACTTCAAAACGGAAAGGTCTGTCTCTTTTGTAAAAGCGCACATTCTCATCATCAGAACAAATCCACAATGGACAGTGATCCGATAGGGAACCCAAAATGTGATGAACCCGTACGGTGGGAAATTTTTGAAACCAAGCTGCATTAGCCACTTCCCTGTCTAGTCTGATCCATATTACCTCCCCCTCAAACTGATTGTTGCACCATGTAAATGGTGATCCCACAAATCCCAAATCCTTGAAACCACAAAAATCCAAAGCCCCTCTGAATTCCACCATCTGCCTCTCACGCCGCAGTGCCCCACCCATTTTTTCCCCTACCTTGATTATCTCATTGAAATCACCTACACACAACCAAGGTAAATCCATTTGGAGACAGAGGTGCTTGAGTAGCGCCCAAAAGTGTTCCCGGTTGGCTGTTACCGGGTCTCCGTAGAAACCGGTAATTCGCCAGGCGTCATCCACTCCTGGGTCTACTACAGCATCAATATATGATGGAGAGGAGCCCTGTACTTTCAGATTAAGGCCTTCCTTCCAGTACAACGCTAAACCTCCACCAGTATTATTACGAGGAACAATAAAAAGATTTTTCAAATCTAACTTACGACAAAGGTTTTTTAGAAACTTATCTTTTGCTCTAGTCTCCATTAAGAAGACAAACTGTGGGGAGTGTTTCTTCACCAAATCGGTGAGCTCCAAGACTGCACGTGGACTCCCCAAGCCACGGCAGTTCCAGCTTAGGCCGTTCATGATGTCCGGCGTGGCTGCTCATCAGCCACCGCCGCTGGGATTGGAACGAGCACATCATCTTGTGAGGCATTCTGGCGTTTGTGAGGGCGTGGGTCTGTGCTGTGCAGCGCCTCTCTTCGCACTTCAGATGGGTACGCTTCTGGAACTTTACCATCAGCTTTTGTTATTCGTGTATATCTGACCCACGTGCCTTGCTCTTTGGGTTTGATACCACTTTGCTTTTCTTTCTTTGGGCTATCCGTAGGTGCAGCTAATGAAGTGGGCTTAATAAGATGGGCCTTCCCATCAGTTCTCCCCTGTTGGGCCACATCCGAAAGTGGAGTTGACTCCCACTCTGTCTGAGATTCAAAAGATTCGCGCCCTTTGACAGATTTGGAAATCGTAGCATCCATAACGGAAGTAACGCCTATTTCCTCATCAATTTTCTGCAGGGTTTCCTCAAATTCCGGCCTTAATTCATTGTCATTAATGCTTTCCTTATTCGAGACCTTCCCAACCGGTACTAGTTGTTCTGGCGCCGTCACCACCGGAGTTAGTTCCGTCGATTTAGAACTCTTTTTCCTTCCGTCGTTGGCGTCCCTCTCCTGGCGGGGCTTTTGATTTGGCCTAGTGTAGTTCTGTCTACTCCTAGAGACCGAAATAGAAGTCCTTCTCGCCAAGAAATCGTTTTCTGCACGCATCCAATCTCCGTACTGTTTATCTTCTTTACGCAGAGTACCCTTGCTGCCCAGCCATTTTTCACAATCACGATCGTCATGAGATACTAGGCCACACCAATAGCAAAAGTTTGGTAGACGTTCATATTTTAATGCTGCCCATCCGATCACCCTGTTCTCTGATCATATTTTTCTTACTCTGCTAAGAGGCTTGGTAATATCCACTCGGACTCTAACTCGGAGATAGCTGCCTCTGTTGCCTTCTTCCTCCGTTTCAGTCGTTTGAAGGAGAGATCCGATTGAACTTCCTATAGATTCACGTACTTCATTCGTCATACAATGCACCGGGAGATTATGTATTTGGATCCAGAAGGACACAAAGCGAAAGGGAATGGCTAATATCGGGACGTTGTCAACCACTCTCTCCATAATCACCAAGTGCTTGTCATAAGTCCATGGTTCATGCTCCAGAACCCTTTCCAGATCATACTCATTGTCAAACTCAAAGAAAAGCTTATTCTCTCCCATATCTTGGATCCTGAATTCCTGTTGTGTTCTCCACAGCGGCTTGAATGTGCGAGCTACTGATTCAATATTCATCGTCCTTCTGGTTAGGAATTTCGCCGCCAGAAGAATGCGCGGTGTGAGCGAGTCTTTTGAACATGCCACCCCGACTCCTCTCCTTCATCTAAGGTCAGGTTCTTCCAGAGTCCTTCTAAAAGATCCATTACTGTTGCTTGTGTAGAATGGCGAAGAAAGCCCTACTAAGTGTACAACCACTAGAGGGGACGAGCAACCTGTACGAAGACAAGGACAGAAAAGCTCTACTGTTCTAAGTTTTCACTGAGGGAAACCTAGAGAGACAGAGAGCGACCGTGATCACCATGAGCTAAACAAGATATTAAATAGTCTCGTAGTGTTCAATGCAGACCGAAATCAGAAACTGACAAAGAAAAAATAGATCTCAAGCTAATAAATTAGGAAAAGTAAGTGTTACACAATTTTTTTTGCCACAATTATGATGTAGCAATGTATGAGTAGTGAAGAAAATTATTAGTCTATGTGTAAGGGATAAACAACCACTCACAATTTGCTATATCAAAGTTGTAACACTTTTTTTTTTATATATAGAAATTGTGATAAAAAATTGTGAAATAATTTATGGTTCTAAACCCACTTATTAATTAAAACCAAGACAATAAGACCAAAAAAAGAAAAAGAAGAGAGGTCTGCGGTCCACCACTTCACTATTTTTATTTTTGGGTGAAAGACAATCACTCTTTTGGTCTAACCATCACTTTTATTTATTAATTTTCTATTACTAATCAAGTCAGTTGTTGCAAAGCCACTCAAACACTGCCAAAAACTCAAGTCAGTTGTGGCAAAGACACTCGTTGATACCACTAGTACTAAGGGAAATCTCATGAGGCTAGGGGGGGCTAGAGCCCCCCTTGGTCAATACATAACTCCGTCCCTGATTGACTCATTGAGGAACAAAATGACCAAAAAAAAATCTTTTGAGTGTATCCGAGAAAATTAAAATTTGTTCTAAGAAACAGAGTAAGGACTTATTTGATCTATTAAAATAAGAATTGAGATTGTTAACCCCCAATAGGGCCAACACAACATTTGTACCTTTCTTTTTTTTCTTGTCCTTATTCGACAATAAGAATAAAACTTCGGTTTTTTCCCGAAAAAAAAAAAATAGGAGAAAAGAAAAAGAATACAGCTATGGTTATGCTCTTTTCAAATATTTTTCTCAGCTCTTATAATCCCAAAACGTAATTTCTTCAAGATTTAAATTCATGTTTCCAACCTTTTTGTAACCTCAAAAGTTTTGAAACCTCATTAATTTATATGACTTTTTTTTTTTTAAAAAGATGATAAATTGATGGTTACAATAGAAAATAATATATTTGAATCATAGATGTCTATTTTTGAAATACTAAAATACTAACTGATTGAGGTAGAAGATTCTTACCTTACATGATCAATTGATCACCTTGATGGGTTGCCAACTTAATAAGGAATGGGTTATTTTTTTGGGAAAAAAAAAATCCTACTAAAAACAAGAAACAAAGCTAAACAAACAGTGAAAGAAAGTAGCTATGAAATTGCAATAGTTTCTTGCACTAACTAGATCCATAAACTAATACCATATACAGCCAAACTCTGCTACTATATATATTCACGTAAGTGTAAGAAAGTGAGAGAGCTCTAACCTGTTTGAGAGTCTTTCTTTCAAAGGATAATTGTAAACAACCTTAAAACGACAAGAATGAGTGAATATCCAGTACAAACTGAACAATATCTCCGCCATGAACATACCAATCCAAGCCCATCTTCCTTGCTCTCCAGCTCTTGGGATGTGTGTCAATCTGTAAACCCATATCAAACATATACCAACACTGTGGAAGCAAACACCTTATATGCACCTCTAAATATTGCATCCTTTGTCTCACACAATGGTCTAAATCTTGCATCCTTTGTCTCACACAATGGAAGTAGTGCTTCTTCTCCACCACCTTCCTTTCCCATCTCTCTGTGTGTATGAGACTATGACTGCGTGTGTTTTTGGCCTGTGTATATAATAAAAAATAGAGTTTGCAAGAATATTTTTATTGTTGATGCAAGTACAACAATATTTCTATATGGACAAGACCAAAAAACCAAATCTTTTTGTATATTAGTATAATTATTTTGTGTGGGTTAAAATTAACTCAATTTGTATTTTTTTTTTTTTTTGTAAATAAAAAATGAGCTTAATTCTCACGATAAAAATTATCTATATTCTAACTAAGCGTTTTATTTTATAATCCACAAATCTAATCTGTCATACACTCTTTATATATATATATATATATATATATGTGCACACATGATATATTGTAATTACTTGTCTGTGGATTATAAAATAGATCACACTAAGAGCGATTTTTTTTTTTTTTTTTTTAAATCAAATCTCATCTATAACAAATAAAAAAAAATTTATTGGGTAGAGAGTAATTTTCAGGTCATATTCAAATCCTGTTAATTTTTCTTTTAAAGTGAAATTTTATTAATGTTATTCTTGAATACAGTCTTTTATATGAATAAAGTTTTGTTATAAACTTGATTGGATCCTTAATAGTTGATTGTATACAATCACTTAATTATGGTTTAGTAAGTCATGTGTTGGACATGACCAAGACATATGTCATTTTTCTATTGTTGGTTCTAGTATAAGGTTCCAACTAAGTTCACTGTCAAACTTTGTTCTTTTTATATTCAATTGATTGCTAATTTGGCTCCTTACACCGTGTGTATATATACAGGGCCGGCTGAAGCTATAGGCGAGCTAGGCCACCGCCTAAGGCCCCCACTTATAAGAGGGCCCCCAAATAGTAATAATATAGTATATAATATTATTTTTTTATCTGAGAAAAAAAAAATTTACAAACGGCCATCACCATGAAGGCTTGTTTCTCACAGAGGCCCGTTTCTCACCAAAAAAAAAAATTTAATTAATTAATTAATTAATTTCAAACGGCCATCACCAAATCTCATCAGGCTACCTGTTTCTCATAGAGGCCCGTTTATCATATAGAAAAAAGCTGAAGTGACAAATTGACAATGTAACTAATCCCATCAGATCAGACCATCACCAAATCTTTAGCTTGCATAAGAAAAGATTACAAACAACAAAAATTATTAGGTTGCAGAAGAAAATATTACAAAAGCAGAAAGAAGAGGCAAATAAGAAAAGAAAGAAAAAATAAAGAAGGAAAAAAAAAAAAACTCATTCTCTGACTCTCTCAATCTTGATTCTAAAAAAAACACTCATTAGTTGGCTTACTCATCAACTGTGTTGGCAAGACTCGTGTGTTCACTGAAAGTTCGCTTTTTGTTTTCTCTTCCTTTGTCTCTTTTGTCTTCTTCATGTTTACTGTTGGGTATCTCAATTTTTTTTTCATGGGTGTCTGGGTTTTTTTTTTTTTTTTTTTTTTTTTTTTTTTTTGAAGATGAGTTTGCTCATGGGTCTGGGTTTTTTTCTTTTTCTTTTGAAGGGGCGTGAGCAGTGTCTGGGTTTTTTTTTTTTTTTTTTTGTCTGAACTTTGGTTTGGTTCCTTTAGATTTCTCTAGAAGCCTTTTGATTCTTTGAATGGTTTGAATGGTTAATAAACTCATAAAGAGAAAAGAGTTAAAAGTCTTACACGTTTAGGCTAAATAGTCTTACACCTTTTGAATGGTCTGAATAGTCTAGTCTTACACTTTTTTTTTTTTTTTTTTTAAGAAATCAGATAAGTGGTATGGGAGTTAACTGTTAAGGTATTGATCTAGTTCTTTTTTTTTTTTTTTTCTTTTTTTTTTCTTTTTTTTAAGAAATCAGATTTAGAGGGATAGTGGCCAGATTTTAGTCTTAGTAGATCAAGTTGAGTCCTACACATTATGCTAAAAAAAAAGGTTTACTGCTACACAAAAAAAAAGAGTATTAATAACAAAATTATAAATTTAGAATAATTTACTTTGTACTAATATTAATTTTAATTTTTTTGTGCAGGTTTAAAGTGTAAAGTGATCATATTAAGTAAAGCTGCAATTGTGCATTTGATAAAACAGGTTCTATTGTTTTATACATTAAATTTATATTATTCTAGTTAAATTGTAATTTTTTTTTATTATAGATTGTGTTTCATTTATTCCTAAAAATTTAATTAGTAATTTTGCCTCTCAAAAAGCAAGAAAAATAAATTTTAATTGAAAAAATATATGAATTTATACTTAAATATAATAAAAGGCCCCGTTTAAAGCTTTCGCCTAGGGCCCCTATATTCATTAAGCCGGCCCTGTGTATATATATATATATATATATAACGATCAACGAGAACAAAAAGGGTGATTTGGAACTCTAGAAGAGGTATAATATAGAGGACCATTTTGATTGTAGAGTAGCTTTATTTATAACTTGTAAAAGTAAAATGATTTGTACAACAAAAAGTCTTTTAGCTCAAGACACTCATTAATATTTCCAACAGAAATGTTTAGAGTTTAATAGCCTGTTTGGTTTAGGCCTGTTTTGAGTGATATCACTGGAAACTCATAACTCAGTGATTAAAAAACATGGGACCCACACAGATTTTGTTTTTTGGCTTAATTTTCACATTGTATTTCCATCACTCAAAACTCAACAATTTTGAGTTACAATGATGGAAACAGAAAACAAGAAATCAGTGTTTTCAAAAACTGAGATAGGAAACTCAGTGGCATTGCTATAAATATTCGGACTCTGTGGGACCTAGAGCTTCTATGTTGTCCTGTCAATTTAGATATTACTATTGCAAACAACCACAGCACCACCACAACAAACCCAGCGCCGCCACAGCACCACCACAACAAACCCAAGCTGATCCACACCACCAAAACACCAAACCTATTCAAGCCAGCCCCAACTGCTTCAAGCCACACCATGACCCAACCCCAAAACCCAATCTCAAACCCGATCTCCATTGTGAAACCCAGCCAACACCCAAATGACTACCACCGAAACCCACCATCACCAATCTGAACCTAGCAACCACTGAAACAACCCACCATCACCAATTCAAACCAACCAAAAATAGTTGAGAAAGAAACAGAGAAGAGAGAAAAAAAAAATCAAATACAGATTGAAGAGGGGAGAGACAAAGAAAGCTGAGAAAGAAATAGAGGAGTGGAAAAAAAATCAAATATAGAGTGAAGATGGGAGAGACAGAGAAAGATAGATAGACAAAAAAATTTGATAGAAAAGAGGGAGAGTCAGAGAAGTGAAAGGTGAGAGGATGTGTAGGAGAAGTAAAGGGGAAGATTTTTTTGTTAGTGAGACACGGGTAGCAACAGTAGTAACAATGGGTAGTGTTAGTGGGTGGGGTCCACTGTTTTGGAAAAAAGTTGTAGGGATATGTAACTTAGTTATGAGTCCAAACAGGTGTTTTGCAATTTTTGAGTGAATGTGAGGTTTGAGTAGTGAGTTATGAGTTATGAGTTCTGAAAATTGAGTTTTGAAAACTGAGACACCTCTAAACCAAACGGACCTTAAATCTCTCTTTGCCAAAGAGAATTATGGGGAACCATGCTAAAGGAAAAGACTCTAAAAAAATTGGAAAAAGTTTACCTTCAAATCAATTTGGAGGAAAATTCCTCTAACCTATTGCATGGTAATGTACTCACTTTTTACATTTATACCAATACGTTAAATTCACGATGGAATCTCAACATAAATTTAAGGCTAAAATGCAAAACTCACTCTTTAAGTTTCACTATTTTTCATTTCAGTCCTCTAAGTTTGTATTTTGTCATTTCAGTTCTCTAAGTTTCAATACTTCTCAATTCAGTCTTTTGTTAATATTCCATCTATGTCTACCATTAACTTGTCCAAAAACGATGTCGTTTTGCCCATTATTTAATATTTCATTTTTATTTAATTATTTATTTCTTAATTAAAAAAACGTTAATTAAAATTAAAAAAAAAAAAAAACCCAATCCATCCCCCATCTGAAGAACACAAACCATCTGAAAAACACGAAATAGAAACCCCACTACCCATTCCTGCCTAATTGCCTAACCTATCAATAATTGAGATCGAGAGGGAGAAAGCGAGATCAAGAGGGAGAAAAAGAGATCGGGAGACCGAGAGATAGAGAGGGAGAGAAGGTATTCTGGCGGCTCCGCTCTTGGTGTACTTGGCATCTCGACTTAGGCCAATCCTCGGCAGCTCCACTCTAGATGTACTTGACTCCAGCCTAAATACCTCCTCTCCCTATCATCTCTCAAAGTGGCACCTATGTTCTCGGCCACTAGAGTCACAGACCATGAGGCTAGAGAACCTTAGTTGCTTAAGCATAACTGAGTTGAGTACCTGGGTTTAGTCTGGGTCTATGGGGTTCTTTAACCCGATTTCATAGTGGATTACTTGGTTTATTTCAGGTTGGAGGAAAAGCCTTTCTGTTGGGGTTAGATGCACATCAATTGCTTACTTTCTTCCTCAGGATCTACTGGTATTAGAGCCTTACTGGGTTCCTTTAATTTGCTTTTTGCGAAATACCTTCTCTCCTTCTTGATTTCTCGATCTCCTGATCTCTTTTTCTTCCTCTTGATCTCGCTTTCTCCCTCTTGATCTCAATTATTGATGGGTTAGGCAGTTAGGTAGGAGTGGGTTTCATGTTCTTCAGATGGTTCGTGTTCTTTAGATGGGGGATGGACTGGGCTTTTTTTTTTTTTTTTTTTTTAATTAACGTTTTTAATTAAGAAATAAATAATTAAATAAAAATTAAATATTAAATAATGGGTAAAACGACATCGTTTTTGGACAAGTTAACAATAGGCATGGATGGAATATTAACGTAAGACTGAATTGAGGAGGATTGAAACTTAGAGAACCGAAATGACAAAATGCAAACTTAGACGACTAAAATGAAAAAAAATGTGAAACTTAGAGGGTGAGTTTTGCATTTTAGCCTAAATTTAAAGGGAAAGATCATTGCATTACCTTTTTCCAAGACATCCAATTAGAGAAGTTAGCAGTAGCAATGTAGCATTATTGTAGCATTGAATTGGTTCATAATTTTAGATGGAAAATTATTGCGTACTCTCATAGTATCATAAATGCATACTTCCTCATCTCACATGAATGGTGAGTTCCACTAATTAAATTTATAATAAGACTCACTATTTATGTTAGAAAGAGAAATACGCATTTATAATATATATATATCTAATAATTTTCCGTTTCAGATGATGAGTCAATGACAGTGTCAGTTGGTCCATTCATCTAACCATCTCTTTGACCTGCCAACCAACTAGAAAAGTACAACCTTCTCTTTTTTGAGTGCCAGAAAGGTACAACCTTAATTTAATAATGGAATTAAAATCAAGTGAAATATTGCAACTGATGCCATTGGTAAATAATTTTAAATCTCAACCATTAAATATAAAAAAAAATAAAAGAAAGTAAAAAATTAAAAGTAAAAAGGTAAAAAAAAAAAGTATTAAAAAAAAAGTTGTGAGGGATTTGGGTGAATGCAATTGCACCAGATCTCAATCTATGTTAAAGACATAAAATTTTTTTCACAAACAGTTAAATTCAGTAAGTATTTTTTTTCCAAAAAAGAAATGGTAAGTTTTTAATTTTTATTGGCTCACCACATACATCATTGTTTTAATTAACCAAAACAATTGCCATATTAATCAGACATGAAATTTTTGTGTTTATATGTTTTCTCTAATTTAATTCCTTTGGGGTTTCACAGTAAGGAAAAACTGCTATTTACAGTATTTACACACTTTATTTTAAAAATATATAGCTATACAGCCATTTTTTCAAAGCATTTAGCAAAATACACATGTTTTTGGAATTTGATATTGTGATATCGAGTTCCAAATTGAGTTCTACTTAGCAATGTCAAGTTCGAGACAAAATTTGACATCAACAATATAAAGTTTTAAAATATGAGTATTTTGCTACATACTCAAAAAATAAAGGGTGTTTAGTCATTTTCCCCTCCACAACCCTACCTCATTCATGAATATTTAGGATAGAGTCAGTAGACCCTCGTATTTATTAATCCTAATGTGTCACTTGCTCTGGGGATTCTCTTTTTATATATATATATATATATAGTCTTTTATTATCATTATTATTATTTTTATGAAGTATTTTTATTCTCTTTACCTAACAAATTTGTAGAATTCCACTCAGCGAAAAGAAGACAAATTTGTATAATTTCTAGCCAAAAAAACTGATTCTTACAACCTTAATTGAAAAGAACATATAGACATTAAGATAGAGAGAGCAAAGGAAATAAGGACTATCAGTTTATACCAACTGATTAACGTATAAAAGTTTAAGCCCAAGTTTAATCAAGCCCACACGCCTTTCTTTTTTCTTTTCTTTTTTTAAGGAAAAACACTTATTTATTTTAATACTTAAAAATTTTACAAAGTTTTTTTATTTTTTATTTTGTCTTTAAAATTATAAAGTTACGATCAAATTCCTGACCAATTTAAAAACTCATAGTTGTGAATACGATCAAATACACAAGGGATTGTAAATAGGAAGAAATAATTATAAAGGAATAATAATTGTGCAAAATATGAAGTTAGAGAATAGAGAATTTCTAGAAACACAACAAAATCTCACAGAGTATCACAACAATCTTGTTTTGAGTTGTAATGGGTATAGACGTGAAGCCATGTAGGTGAAATATATATATATATATATATATTTGATTTATGTTGACCTAAGCTTGCAAAGAAAATACTGTGAGATTTTGTTGTAGTAATAAAAAAAACTGTACATCTGTAAAAATAATGCTTCCATCAAAAAATTAATCAAACACATTCCTTTCCTATCTTCATAACCAACCATGTGTAATAGCAAAGTGTGTAAATCAAAGGACCACAACAATAAAACAAAACAAAACTCCAATTGGTATAGTCAAATCAAGCCAAATTTTATATCCGAGATGCGTTGGGGTCACCAACATGAATGGTTAGGAACGTGAGTGATACACATGACAATTATCAAGAGGTTGATAGAAACCTCTGATCTTTAGAGAAAATCCATTAATAAGCTAGAAGATGACACATCAGTGAAATAAATGGTGTTGCAAACCGAGGTAGAGGATGAACTTATACTTAATGGTATCATATAATTGAGAAAAAGTTTCATTTTCGTCCACCTTCCCCAAATGTCAAATTCTCATGCCACTAAAAGTAAAGAAGTGTTATCTAAACTTATAATGAACTTGGCTTGGGTCTAGTGTCCAGTAGCATTGGACCCATCATCTTAACAGGTTTAGTGCTACTAGACGCCGAACCCAAACCTTATCCATGTATAACTGTATAATAGTACCAATTTCTATGGAAACACTGAAGCAATAATTTCACGGGGAGCCACCCATAGCATGTGCCCATGTGGTACAAGATTCTAAGAACAGATGATTATATGCTTCAAGGAAAGCGTGAGATAAAGTAGCAAAGAATCCTATGGACACAACTTAACACCATGTCTAAATAATAGAAGGCTGTATGATAGAACCAACATAATGCAAAGCATAAAGTAGAACAAAGAAGGAAGTCTCAGGCCATGCTTGATCTTGCATAGGCATGCAGTATATGTCCTTTGCGGGACTTCATGTGATGTTAGCCTCATGAAATACATCTCAAATCATTCTGAATAGTTCACCCTGGGCAGCTGGGCTCGTTCTTGCCACTAGCAAATCTTGTTTGTATGCATAGGCTATGGTTGCAGCTGAAATGGAGCACTAGTATTGCTTATTGAGCATTTGGGATGCACCCTTTTTGCTTATAAGAGCTAGACTGAAGTCATTTGTGCTATGAAAACAAATCATTACTAAAGTACTTTGAAAATGCCAATTAGTCATTACCTAAATTGTGAGGGAAAACACCTTTGCCTTGTTGAGGACAAGAAGAAAGGTAAATAATTTATTAGTGATCCTCGATCGCATATAACTTGGAAAGAAAAATAGGTATGTCACAAAGATCATAGCTTCACATAGTCCATATGAACTTCGGTCTGATATATCACAAACAATGGAAATTACCATAGCTCAACAGTACAAGTAATGTTCAGGGCCTTATTTTAAAGGAAAAGCTACATACCACATGACTACTAAAATTGGTACAATCTACATTATGGTATACTATGTCAAATTATAGGTATCAAACAAGCCAGTGAAGGTAAAACAATAGACTTGAACAGAACGGAGGATGGTATACGACCCTCATCATTGCGGATGAAGAGTCCTTGGTACACTGGTATGTTGATCAAGACAAGTAGCAATTCAAGAATAACCTGCATGATCAACTGGTCTAACACCTTGAACTCAAAATCCAGAACAATCTTTCTGATTTCCCCAATTAAACTGAAGAGGTTTAGTAATGCCAATGCTGCTATAATGGTAAGCATGATAGTTGGGCTTCCAAACTCTATGACTTCTTGCCTGTACCTCTTCAACACATCCTCTGTACCTACCTTAGTTGTTAGCACAAATGTTGTTTCAGAGAGGCCTAATTGTCTGCTAATGGTGTCAATGAACCCAAAAAAGAATGAGGTAGTTCTTTGGATCACCCACATTCGTTGCCAATTCCACCAAGCTTTGAGAGTAACCCCACAACTCAAGGCCTCTGCTATGCTGCCAACGTTCCTTGCTACAAAAACATAAGCAAAGGGCAAGAACCATATGCTTTTAACCTGGAAAATGAGGCCATGAAATCAGTATATATAAGCTCTACAATAGGAACGTCATAAGTAAGCAATTTTTACTTGACTTGTTGCTACTTAATTGCTCACAAATTTCATTTCTAGACTAAACATAAAGATGTGAATATGGAATTTTTTGTGTTTAATAAATAATCTAAGGGCCATTGAAGTATTGAAGGAGCACAAAACATATATCATTAAAATTATGTGCGTGATAATCATGAATTCTTTCTTTTATGACATCTATTATATGCATTAAATTATATAAAATAAGAAAATAAAGATAAAAGATAAACCTGAGGGAATAAGGAAATGCCATGGAGCAAGCAAAGAGAAGGAACAATCACATAATAGAGTGTTGGGAAGGAAATTGGAGCCCATAAAAGATAAATACAATATCCCATCTGAGCACCAAATTTTATCTTTCCCTGCCCATATATGAAAGGGCAATACTTGGAGAAAAATATTTGAAACATGCCCTCAGACCACCTCTTGTGTTGAATAAGAACTGTATCTAAAGTAGTTGGACCAACACCCAAAAATGCCTTTCTATCTGGATTATAATAAAGTGATTTCCAGCCCCTACATTGGATAGTCAAGCCAGTTACAATGTCTTCAACTGGACACCCATAAATCAGCCCCATCTGCAAATATAATTACCATTTTCATTAAAATTTCAACACACAAATGTGAGTGTGTGTGCGCGTGTGCGTGTGTGTGTGTGTGAGAGAGAGAGAGAGAGAGAGAGAGAGACGTTTTTCCCCCATTGAGTGTCCTTCTCAGCACTACAATTAGCAAGAACTTTTGATAATTCTTCCAGTTCATTAACAGTTTTATCATTATTCTTCTTGGCTTCTAGATTCAATTCTCCTCTATAATCCTTGGAATACACCTTTCCACAAAGACTCTCTCTTCGATGGAAACATCCGGTGCCACAATACAAGGCTGCACCATATCCACCTATACCAGCAAGCTCAACCTTCATATTTAACCATGAATAATGGTATATTAGTTCATCAAAAGGATCAACATTGGTTTCTCTTCTTGAAAACCAAGGCATAGTCAAAGATTACTCACATTGTTAGTAACTGAAAAAGAACCTGCATAAATATCATTCTTGGTGATATTGTTATATTGTTGTGGAAATTGCACGAAAGAGATCTCATGACCTCTCTTTTCGTCCATGAAAAAACACAATATCTCTCGTATTGTGTCCACATCATTTGCATACATGTCACAGTCTAAGTTCAGGATAATTGGGGCATTGCTTATCTTTGAAGACACTCTTATCTGCACATATGAAATAACCTTCATCAAAATATTTTGAAAAATAAAATTAGAAACATAATCAAGTGGCCATGGTCATAAATTTTACATAATTATTGCATATACTTATAAATTAACAAACTTTTTATTTTGTTTGTATGCTTATTTACATTCCACTTTAGCAACATTTATGTTGAACAGACATTAAAGAACATGTATTAAAAGTAATTGGTGTAATACTCACTTAATGTTATACCACTTAATCATTTTTCATTAGAATATTGTTATGAAAGCCCCATGGGTGGATTACATATTCTCTCTATTCTGTACACACACGTCAAATTTCATGTACATGAAATATTATCATACAATTTAATTCATAAACTCATGTTTGCTATATAATTTTAGAGTTCAAAACCCTAAAATTTAATCACTTTAAAGATAAGATAGTTATTTTCTATAAAAAAGAAAGGAAAAAAGAAAGAAGAAAAGAAAGATAAGATAGTTATTGATATTTAATAATCTTAACATCTTGCATACTCGTAATTTAATCCAACCATGAAATTGTAGAAAAACACCCAATAGAAAGTCATGGAGTGGTGTAACATAAACAAAAGTTATACTAAGTTTAACATGAACTTTACCCATGTATGGAAGTTTAAAGCTTACTAGTGCATTCATAGCTCCAGCTTTGAAGTTGTGAGGGCACTGCGGCCTTTTTTCTCGTGCCATGTATACCAGTGTTGGCAGCTGTTGTCCATCAATATCCATTGCATTTTTGTCCATTCCATTAATTATAATCTAAAAAAAGGCAAACATTGCACCAATTTTTTTATTTAAAAATTACATGTAATAAATAAATACATAAAATTGTAAAAGAGTATTCTAAAATATTGGTGGAGATGGGTCATTTGACGAAATAGGATTCGATTATTGCATTAAATAAGAGTACTTAATTGAAAGCATGATAATTGATAAAGCATTTTTTTTTTTTTGAGAAGGTGTAATAATACTAACTCAACAAGAAATTAAGTTTTATTATATAAAAAAAAAAAAATTGTAAGAATTACCTGCACAATCGATTGGTGATCTTGCTTCGTTACTTTGGAGTTCCATTCTGAAAATCCTTTGTGTTGATCCCTTGTTTCTTTTGGAATTGTGCCCATTTTAACAGCTGAGTTAATTCGGTTTTCCATTTCTTCATATAAATTCTTTAATAAACATAAAAAAAAGATCAATCAAATTTGTCATCAAGAGAAGTTTTGTTATTCTAACTTTGGGGTCATGCAATATGTTAGTTCCATATGCCTCATGCCATGGTTTGATGCCTCACGCCTCATGCTCATGCCATTAAACATCAATGCATTAGGAATTTCCTCTGACATTTTTTTTTTTAAATGAGTTCTAAAAAATTAAGGTGAAAATACACTTTCCTAACTTTTTAAGCGAACTTCTTTTTTGGTCCCTAACTTTTAGACACACCTACCTTAGTTTTGTAAATCGAAAACTGTTGCTATTTTAATCTCTACCATTATTTTGGTAACAGAAAAAACATACGCGACAAACGGAATACACCATTAATATGTTAAATGGTAACGTGATTAATAAAATAATAAAAAGAATACCATGTCAGCATCAGATTTAAAAATAATAATTTAATAACTTTAAAAAAATTAAAAACACAAAAATACATAAATTCAGATCATATTCATCTTTAACAGTAACACAAACCATATCCACTACAAAGCACAGTAAGTCTCATTCGCACCTTACAATTCTCACCCACAACCCCCAAAGATTCCAACTTTGAACGCACAACTTCATGGTAAAAAACAAAAAACTTCACCAAATTATGAACCTCAACATTGCAGCTCCAAGTCCCAACTCACAAAAAAGCTTTTGGCTTTCTGCTTTGCTTGCAGCTCCACAGTTGGCTAGTTCCAAGACCTGAATTTTTAGCCTCCAACTCACTAAACCAAGAAAACCCAGAAACCAAAAACACTTAAATATGCCACCAAGAGACCAGATTTCAGCTTCAATGCACCAAAGGGCTTCACTACAAGCACAGATCCCAATTCAAAACCAACATAGAAGAGAGCTAAACACAATGGGTTCTTTTTCTCTTAATCTCAAACTTTCTCTCACCCCAAACCCGATTCTCTCTCTCTTGATGGTTTGATCGGGTGGTGGTGGTGGTGGGTTTTATTGTTTGATTGGAAGTGGTGGTGGTGCAGTGGCGGCTCTAGGATTATTTTCTAAGGAGTTCAATAAGAAATATAAATTATACAAAATTTTAAACAAAAGATAAATTAAATATATCAACATCACCAAAAAAAAAAAAAAATCTTTAAAGTTTTACGATTATCTTCTACGATTTTTCGTATTTTGAAATTATTGCACGATATCTTCATTATCAATCCTACTAGCTACATATGTTTTAATGTACATAGTCAAGCAATCATTCATCCACTAATTTCTCATTTGTTTGAATTATTTAAAATTTCTTGAGATTTACATGAGCTTTTTCTAAGGTTTAAGATTAGCAAATTCTACTTTTGTTGTTGGGCTAATTAAAATTTTTTTTCCATCAAATTGATTTGTTATTGAGATTTTTCTTTGTGTTTAAAAAGGTCAAGATATTGTTAAGATGTTTATATTTAAGTTTATTTCAGTTGGGTCTAAGGTTAGTGTGTTCAAATTTTTATTTTAAGTTTTAAAACAAGAAAAATAAAATAAAAAATATTATAATCACTTTTTTTTGGGTTCAATTCAGGGGGTTCAAATAAACCCCGTGGGCTCCAAGTGGAGCTGCCCCTGTGGTGGTGGCTGGGTATTTTTGGGTTTGAGTGTTTGAGATTTTTTGTTTGGGTTGGATGTATGTTTGGATTGATGCTAGGGTTTGAAAAAATGGAGGCTTTGAGATTTTTGATTTTTTTAAGCTGAATTTTCTGGGTTTTTTGTGTTTGTTTCCCAACAAAATTTCGGAGTCTATGGGTTGTTGGAATTTGGTTTGTTTGCTGGGGAAGAACATGAAGTTCATGTTCTAGGGAAAGAAGAACGTGATGTTCTAACGAAAAAGATAATGACAAGTAACCCAATATATATATATATATATATATATATATATATATATATATATATTTAATTTGATTAGATTTTAGGCTTAATTTTTAATTTTTTTAATTTTGATCTGGCTTTTTATAAAATAATTTTTAATGTCCACATCAATATAAAAAAAATGCTAACAAAGCGCTTCATTTGCCATATAGGATATTTTCGTTAATAAGATGATAGCAAGGACCAAAATGGAAATAGATTTCTATTTCTGAGGACTAAGGTAGGTGCTTCTAAAAGTTATGGATTAAAATAATAATCGGTCCAAAATATAAAGACGAAAATGCATTTTTCTACAAAAATAAAACTACATCATTAAAGTAATTAATAGTCAATCATTAACAAACTTGATAAGAGGGTCAAATTAACAACAATTTAAAAGTTGAGCGATGAATTGCAAGTTTTGATAATTAAATAACTAAAATGTCAAAAAGACAACAATACTAAGATTGGAGGAAATAAAAGGTAGTTTATCCATAAACTTTTAAGAGTCTTACTAATGTATATCCTTAGAGCAATTGTCAATAAATCATTTTAAGAAAATTTTGACACAAGTATAAGTGTTTATGAAGGGCAAGAGTTAAGATTTAAGTTTTTAGAAAGGAGCTTCACACATATATACACTTAGATTAAATTAAAGTAGAATTTTTATCTTGAATATGTAAAAAAAAAAGATGACATCAATTTTATAAGAAATATAAAAAATTACCAATGTCCTTAGCACGTCTATTAACTTTTCTCAAATTTTAAACCCTTTAATTTGACCAAGCTAACCTAACTAAACATACAATGAACTGACCTTCATAGCCAACCATTCTTGGGCATATGTGATGTTTTGAACATCAATTTGTTGGGCAAAGTAAGCACCCGGAGACCTTGGTTTAATATTAAATTTCTTGCAAAAGGGTATCCAGTGCTTAGAGAAATTAGAAGCCTCTATAAGAGCATAGAATGTCAACTCTGACCCACCATCATCAGAAAGATAAACACTCAACTTCTCAGGTGGATAATTGTATGATATTACTGATAAAATGGTATTGATCACCAAAGTTGGTGGCTCCATCTTAGGGTCTGCCGTGCACACAAAAATGTCGACATTGGGTAACTTCTTTTCGTATCTGTAACATGCAAAAAAAGTGTATATTGAGCAACAAAATAACAAAAATTAAAATAGAATTTTACATAAGAAAATAAACTTTTTAAGATAAATTATCGATTATTTCAAAAGTTTAAATGGTTAAAAAATGAGAAACCTAACCACTAAACCATTATTCTAACATTTTTGGAATTAGAGTAGTAATAAATTTCATCTAACAATAATTGAGAATAATGACAATGCTTTTCCAAAAAAAAAAAAAGAATAATGACAATGCGGACGCAAATTTTTATTTTTATTTTTAATTTCCTTTTCCTTTCACCATTTAATATTAATACGTGATTGGATAATAATTGAGAAATTCAGTCACCTACTCTTTTCCATTTAATATTAATACATGATTCTTGCTGTCTAGTGTCTACATCAAAGGATACAAATTTGGTAATAATACATGATTCTTGTTGTATTATTATGATGAAAAGATTATTTTAAAATTAATGTAAAGTCCATAATATTTTTACAATAAATTTTAGGTGACAAACTGTTATTTATGAATAAAAAAAGTGATGTCAGTGGTGATCCCATATTATAATAATTAATAATAGCTTACCACCTAAAAATTATTGTGAAAGTATTATGGACAAATAATTACTTTTATTAAATATATATTTTTTAATTGAAATTATATCCTATAGAGATTCTTTATAAAGCTTATATGTATTGAGAAATGTTACATTTTACAATATTTTCACAACTCTTTCACAGTAGAGAAGTAATAAATTGTTATTAGCTCTAATTCACAATAATAGTCAGTAACAATGTATCACTTAAGTCTCATTATAAAAAAATAAAATAAAAAAACATAGTACTTAAAATTTGTTATGAAAATTTTATGGACATAACATTTATTATATTTATATCTTCCAATTTTATTTTATTTTAATATTTCCACATCATTTCTTTTTAAGTGGTAGAATAAATGGTTCCGTTTATGAACACAATAATGATATATTTTTATTAATAACTACTATAATTATCAAATTTGATATTTATAAAAAATAAAATTGAGGGAAAAGATTATATTTTGTGGAACCTTCCCATGCATTATACAAAACCAAAGACATTTAACTTTTAGTTTAAATCATAATATTTTGCTAGATAAACTTTTAAGACTACATAATTTTACACGTCATCATTTTATTTTATTTTTTTAATTGATTTTTAAAAAAAAATTCTATATTTCAATCATCCATTAAAATCTTACCAAATCATATTTTCTAATCATATTTTCTTTAAGAGATGTGTCATGTCTATAACATTTTCACAACAAATTGTAAATGGTAAATTGTTATTAGTTCTAATTTGAATCTAACAACTAAAATTATTTTTTTGTTCACCCATAACAACTTACCACTTGAAATTTGTTGTGAAAATGTTGTAGACATATCATTTATCTCTCTTTAGACAATATGATATATATATATATATATATATATAAACACAATTACAATAAATGATTATTAAAAATTATTTGATACTTAGACAAGAAAATAAAAATAAAAATAATAGAAAATAGATAGAAATCATGTATACTTTGTTAAACTTCCAATACACGGATTTCAATTTAAATTTAAATCTTTCTCATCAAATACTTCTACCGAACAGGCAACAGAACCTTTATATTATATCCAAAAGAATCTTTCCCGTTAAATACTTTCATATAATTTCACTATCTATCATGATGATCGAGAACCCAAGGACTTTAATTTATATCTCAACCTTTAGAAATATTGAGTTGAGTTTGAGAAGCCTAAAAGAGAAAGAGTAGTCTTTTGATTTGGCTTATATTTTCAATCAAAGCGCACTCATATATTTAATGTAGAACCAACAAATAATCAGGGAAACAATAGCCTGTGTTTCTTTTATTCTGTTTAAACTCACTTTTTCAATTATAAAAACACACTGTGAGTTGTGTGAATTGAAAGAGTTTTTCTCTGAGAATGGAAAGTTGTAAACCAGTCAGTTTATATAGCTGTGTGCCCTTAACTAGATCAACTACTATGTATGTGAGAGAGAGAGAGAGAGCTGTAACCTGTATGAGAGTCTTTCCTTGAAAGGGTGATTGTAAACAACCTTAAAACGACAAGACTGAGTTAGCATCCAGTACAAACCGAAGCTTAGCTCAGCCATGAACATACCAATCCAAGCCCATCTTCCTTGCTCTCCAACTCTTGGAATGTGTGTCAATCTGTAAACCCATATCAAACATATACCAACAAACACTGTCGAAGCAAACACCTTATATGCACCTCTAAATCTTGCTTCTTTTGTCTCAAACAATGGAAGTGCATCCTCTTCACCACCTTCCTTTCCCATATTATCTCTCTGTCAGTATGTATGTGTGTCTGTGTGTGTAAATGAAAAAATCGAATTAAAATAAGCACGAATATTTTATAGTTGATGACTCGATGCAACAATATTTCTAATGAAAAAAAAAGCTATTAGTAGTTTTAGAATAGAACGTAGAGAGAGTCAGAGACACCCACACAACTTTCATACCACAATTTTGTAATCTGTGGAAACGCTTTTGTACCACAATTTTGTTATCTGTGAAATTGGGTCTAGAAGAAATCTTTTAGAATTTATCCAAATATGTTAAATTTAATGCAATTATATATAGCAGATAAGTTTTTTATTCCATTGGGTGCCTAAGACCAAGGATGACGCTTCTTTTTCCATTGGCGAATTATTATCTTTTTTAATTTAATATTAAAAAAAAACTACTTTTTTTTTTTTTTTTTTTATGGGGATGCCTTTTTTTTTTTTTAAATACTTTTTTCTTCTTCTTTTGGGTAACAATTGATGAGGGACTTCGTGACCAATAATGAGGAACATCACTTACCTCTAGTGTTTGAATACACTGAAACCAATCTGATATAAACACGTGTTCAATTTTTATCGCGTATAGCTTACCCATGAATTGACCATCCATAGTAGTGCAACAGATGGGTTTCACAACGTGGTAATTGTCCTGACTTATATGATCAGCTATTTTAAAATTCCAGATAATCTTTGTGTTGAATTGGCCATTTTGATAAGAAAATTTCTAGAGGAAGATGGCCTAACTTAGTTGGGATAAGATGTATATTTCAAAAGCTTGTGAGGGGTTGGGTTGTAAACAATTAAAGGATTTTTAATTGAGCTTTGTTAGCAAAAGAAGGGTGGCGCTTACAAACTAATCCAAATTCTTTGGTTTCTAAGATTTTTAAGGCTTGCTATCTGTTGGGAAAAAATCTTAATCCTCTATTTGTCAAATATAAATTAAAATATATAACTACCAAGTAATATATTTGAATTAAAATATATAACTACCAAGTAATAGCAATATTATAAAAACAAAAAAAAAAAATTTCAACAAACACCACATGAAGACAACCACACAAGATCTTACGTAGAAAACCCTTTAAAAAAATCACGGGCAATTCCAAAAAATATCTACTATGAAATAGAGATTACAACTATCAAGTTTATGCTAAACTTAAATTCATAATAAATTAAATATACAATAAATAAATTTCAATAAGTAAATACAATCTTACCATAAAACCAATAACAAAATCTTCTTCTGAACACTCCAACTCTCCATGAGTATAACACTCAAAAACTCTACAAAAACTTCACCAATTTATTTTTTTTACGTGTAACTTGAGCAAAGAAAAAAAAAATACATATATATATATACATATATTTTTTTTTTTTTCACTCTCTCACACTCTCACTGTGTTTCACTCTATCTTTTCACACAGACTACACCGGACTACACCTCTCAAGCTGAAGCTCTCTCTTTCTCTGTGTCTTGCTCTCTCTGGAACGCACACTAAAAAATGGCCCGAATGACCCTTGCCTTTTGCTTCTTTCATTTCTTTCTTCCTTCAGCGTGTTAGACACGCCTTGCATCAGCTTTGCATTAAACCAAAAACTGGTTTTGTGGGGCTTGAGAAGACAAGGTCATAAATGAGCTTTGAAAATAGTGGCAAGCAAGTGGGCTGAACCCACTAGGTGCCAAGCACGCACCCAACACTATCTTCCTGAATGTGATTTTATAAATGCT
Organism: Quercus variabilis; assembly: GCA_030445155.1. NCBI lineage: Eukaryota > Viridiplantae > Streptophyta > Magnoliopsida > Fagales > Fagaceae > Quercus > Quercus variabilis. The sequence continues at coordinate 4,468,681 of CP129452.1, read as the reverse complement.
TCTATGGAGAGTAATCCTTCTTATGTTTGGCGTAGTATTATGGCAGCTCAGCACATGGTGCAACACGGGTTGCGATGGCAGATTGGTAGGGACAAAAAAAAAAAAAAAAAAATTAAAGTGTGGCATGATTAATGGCTTCTAACTCTTACCACCCACAAGGCCACAACGTGGTTGTCAAAGGATGTCTTTGGCAAGAATGGTAGGTAGGTATGTCGGTATATGGCCATTTATTTTATTTTTTTTATACTAAAGTGTACATGGCTATTGTTGATGTAGGAATTGCATTCTATCTGTTTTTTCATCCTCTATTGTTTACGGACTTTACGTATTTATGTAGAAACCAAACCTTTTATTTGAACCATGAAAGTATGAATTGTTACAATTTTTAATTAAGAATGATCCAGATTTTTTTTTTGACAAAAATGATCCAGTATTATCTAATATATATCATTACAGGTTCAGTCATGTTCTATTCATCTACCAACTCTTTAGGCATACCAACCTATATATAATTTTAAAATGACGTTCTAGAAACTAGAAACTGAACTGTTCATTTAACTGTGAATTGTTACAATTTTTAGGGATGATCCAATTTTCTGATATGTCATAGTACAGGTTCAGTGGTGTTCTATTCATCTATCATCTCTTTCGTCATTTGTGACATATATATCAGTAGATCCTTTAATTTAATACTGATATAGTGATATGTCACAATCCAGAACTGAAAAAATCAGAAAGAAAAAATAATCCTGATGTGCCAACACTTCAAGTTTACCCAACAAATTTGTAGAATTTCCGGCCAACAAATTTGTAGAATTTCCGGCCAAATAGAACTTATTCTTTTAGACCATTATTGAATAGAATAGACAAAACATTTGAGAGAGGGAGCAAAGAAGATGAGGCCTATCAATTGATTTCATTTAATTATTATTATTCTACAAGAGAACGAAGAAACGAGAAAGATCAATTAAGGCCCGTCCCTTCTGTTTTTTTGAAGGTGGAAGACTTATTTAATTTGACATTTTTTTTTTTTAAAGTTTCAACTTATAACTTTCGCTCTTTATCAAAATTAGTTCTTGATGATAAGTTTTTATTATCAGACTAAAAAAACAATTAATTTTTTATGTAAGTGGAGATTATATCTCAGAACTCTTATTCAACCATTAGAGATTTTACTCGTTGAACTAACTGAAACTCATATTTAATCTAACACTTAAAAAATAGATAAATTATTAATTTTGTTTTTCTAATTATAAAGTTAAAATCAAATACTTGAATAATTTAAAAATTAATAGTTAAAATTTTCCATTAGCCTGACTAATATATATATATATATATATATATATGATGGGTTCAAGTTACACCTGGTGTAACTTCACAAGAGTTACACATTTTATGGATCATTGATTACTATTAGATCTAAAGGTTAAAAAACATTCATAGTAATGTTATTATTACTCCTTAGAAATTAGTGATTTAGGCATTAACTCTTCTTATTAAAAAAAAAAAAAAAAAAAAAACTAAAAATGGCAATTCATGTATATATACATATGTTTTTATTTAATAACTAGGGAACTCTCTTGGTAAAAGGACACATGCTTAAATTTAGAGTCATACGTTCTCTCTTGGAACTAAATATTATGGAACCCCTAACAAAAAAATATATTATTTTAATCTTCATTAATGGGAATAGAAACAAAATCTCTTTTATAATATCCCAGGAATCAAAGTTCAATATCAGCTTATAGCACAATAGAGTTTCTCTATGTACTTTTGATTCTTCAGCAATTTAAACACTTCATAGTAAGATTCTCAACAGCAGGAATCAAAAGAAAATTAAATCATTACTAACAACTAGATGGGGAATCAAATTTTCCCCATTGACTGCTGGTTGGCTATTGACAATGAGGAATCCCTTTGTAATAATCTTCCCCAGCTACTCATTTATGATTCGTGTCTCTGGCTGAAGCCCATCTAACTCTGACCATGGACTGCTTCTCAATTTTCCAAGGCAGTATTTCTTAAATTTCGATATAGGCTCCATTTGTTTCGCGTAAAATAATTTCTGGAAAATAGCCTATTTTTCGGAAATGCTATTTTCAGGAAAAGAAAACATTTTCAAGTGTTTGGTTGCATTATGAAAATTGTGTGTAGAAAATATTTTCATGTGTTTGGTTGTATTCTTGCAAATACTAGAAAACACATTTTCTCACATTTTCCCACGTTCCAAACAAATATTAACACTATTTCCCAGTTCACAGACAACAAAAGAAACAAAACACAAAGAAAACAAAATCATCCAATCCGGTCAAAATCATCCAATCCGGTCAAAATCTCGGAGGACGGCGGACGGCGGACGGCGGCTTTCTCAATGCGATCGGTGCGATCTCAGTGCGATCCTGGGGTGCGATCGCACCGAGATTGCCTGGGTTTTCTGTTTTGTTCTTCAGGTGTTCTTCGACTTGCGTTTTTCGTTTCATTCTTCCAGTGTTCTTCGACTTGGGTTTTCCGTTTCGTTCTTCAGGTGTTCTTCGGCTTGCGTTTTCCGTTTCGTTCTTCAGGTGTTCTTCGGCTTGTGTTTTCCGTTTCGTTCTTCCGGTGTTCTTCAGCTTGGGTTTTCCGTTTCGTTCTTCAGGTGTTCTTCGGCTTGTGTTTTCCATTTCGTTCTTCCGGTGTTCTTCGGCTTGGGTTTTCCGTTTTGTTCTTCAGGTGTTCTTCGGCTTGCGTTTTCTGTTTCGTTCTTCCGGTGTTCTTCGGCTTGGGTTTTCATTCTGTTCTTTGGGTGTGTATTTTCCGGAAATGCTTTGAAGGTAAAATAGGAACGGAAATCGTTTTACGTTGTGAGGGGTGTTATTTTCCGGTCAATTTCCGTTTGACCGAATTTTCTGGAGCTACCAAACACACAATTTTCCATAAAACCATTTCCTGAAAACGTTTTCATCTGAAACAAACGGACCATAGATAAAATTCAATGTAAAATTATGGAAAATTCACTGGCAATGGGGAAAGACTATTACGCCCAAAATGGAGACCGTACCTCCTGAATATCATCAACATTTGTCAAGGGTGTATCCCATTCTTCAAGAAGTTTCTTGTCACGTGCTCGTGGCGGCATGAACTGTTCAATAAATTTTGACTTAGGTTATAGATGGCCATGACTAAAGAAAATACATATAAGAGTACATGTAGCTTAACCAAATTATGGTTACTTCCATTTATTAAAACTAAATTATTCAACGAATATTTTACGGAGGAGGAAGATGATGATATGGAAGGAAAAAAAAAATTAATGCAATGAATTTTTCTTTTTCCTTAAATAATAAAAGTTAATGTCTAAATCACTAATTTTTAGGTAGTAATAATGACATTATTATGAGTGTTTTTTTATCCTTAGATCTAATAGTAATCAATGGTCCATAAAATGTGTAACTCTTGTGAACTTACACTAGGTGTAACTTGAATCCATCTATATATATATATATATATATATAGGTAAAACTAAGAAAAAATCTAATTAAATTCTAAATTAGTGTCTAATTTTGTTTCATGTGTCTCATCTAATTTTTAAAATTGTGTGTCAAGTGAATTATTAAATGTAAAAATCAAAGAGTCTAAATTCAATTAGATTCTAAATTGAAATTCAATTTTGCACCATGTGTTCAACATAATTTTTAATTTTTTTTGGCAAGTGAATTATTGAGTGCAAAAACTAAAGAGTCTAGATTTAGATCTAATTAGATTCTAAATCATATATATAAGATTGGGTTCAAGTTACACCTAATATAACTTCATAATAGTTACACATTTTTTAAACCATTGATTTCAAAGAGATCTAACAGTTAAAAATGCATCATTAAATCTCTCTCTCTCTCTCTCTCCAAATTCCTCCTCATTAAACGGGCATGCCACCACTTCTTCTTTTTTTATTCCTTTCTTTTTTAAAAATAAATGACAGTTAATTTTATTGCCAAAAAAAAAAAAAACTAAGGAATTGTATAATTTTCTATAAACAATCTTGAGGAACTTTGTTGTCGTTACCTTTATGTTTCTTTAATCCACTCCATTGAAATTATACTGTAGCAATTCAATTTCCTTTCCCATAAAATGATGTCGTATTTGCGTTTGAAAACAATGACTCCTCATTCATGAACGCTAGTGGATTCATTATTAAATAATAAAAAAAAAAAAAAAAAAAAAAAACTGATTCCAATTTGTATTCATAAATGCTAGTGGATTCATAAACTCAAAATCTCCTAGCAAAAGTAATTATTAATATTCAATTGCAAACGCCAGAGAGGCATTAAGTTTTAGTGGATCCATATCCCGTGCAATACCTAGGGTATTGCACGGTGTGCAATTCCTCTATTCTCAGCCATAGATTTAATCTAATGGCTTAAATCATTGACACCTCACCCATCCACGCTGGCAATCCGTGTGCTTCCTTTTCTTTTCATTTTCAGTAAAACGCTCTCTTCTCTCTGTTTCTCTCCCACTTCAACCGGTGTCTCTCTCGCCTCCACGCTTCCCTCAACCTCATCGTCACCGCTGCCAGCATACCCAACTCAGACCCATCACCCAAAACGAAGCCAAAACATCAACTCACCATTTGAAGCCAAACCCCCCCCGCCTCGTAGAGCGCTTTTGCGACCCAGATCAGAGAGCAAGGTTGGGGTTTGGAGAGAATTGGGTGTAGAGAAGTTGATGAAGCTCTCTCTTCATGGCACAGCCACTAGCCCAGATCTTTGGTTCCGACAATACTAGCCTTTTTCTCATCGGAAATCCCTAAAATCACCGCTTCCTACATCGGACTTCGCAAGGAGGTGAGTCTCAATAACCCAGTTTTGGTTTGTTCTTGTTACTTGTTTTTAGCTTTTGTGGCTTTTTCTTGGGGGGCTTTAAGGCTTTAGGGTTTTAATAGTTGAAGGGTTTTTGTTCATTTTATATTATAATGATCAACTATTGTTTTTGATTGTGCAGCTTAATCTGGGTTGGAGGTGGCTACAGGGGTTGGATGTTGAAATTTTAATTGAAGAAGTTGAAGTGGCTGTTGAATTCCTTTTATCGATAGGCTCTGCTGTTTTAGTGGTTCCTACTCTAAGGTAAGGATTTTTTTTTTTTATTTTTTTTTTTAAATTTCATGTGTCTATCAGTTTGTCTCTAATACCAATCAATATGTTCTATGTTGTGAAAAGGTTAACCAATAATCTGAAAAGGCATAGTGTTTAATTGTTTGTTAGAGGATTATTTGTGTTGTGTGATTGATTTGTGTCTCCAATTTTCTTAGTAGGGGTATAGACTCTTGAGTGAATATGATAATTTTGTGATGTTATTCAGTTGAATTATTCAACATCTGCAGGTTCTTAGTGAGATTATTGATCATTCTTTGTTGTATAATCACTTGTATAGAATGGATAATTGGGGGGCTTTGAAGGTGATGATGGCACATCGAGTTAGTTTGAGTGGTTCAACTGTTCAAGTTATCTTCTCGCTTCTTTAGTGAGTTTGATGGGGGACTTTTAGCACAGAATTGGACTGATATTTGCTGGGTTGCTGAAATTGAGTATAAGAGATTTTGACATTTTTACACTATTAGGCCACATATTTTAGGAAGAACTGATGATCGGAATTGAACCAACTGCATGTTTTCTGACTTGCAGCGTATATAACTAACTTTTGGTGACCCTCTGATTTCGTCCTCTGTCTCCCCCCCTCTAAAAAAAAGAAAAACAAAAAAGAACCATCATAAACATAGCAAAATAGACTAATAGAGACCAAAATAAAAAGGAAAAGAAAAAAAAAAGTCCCTATCTTGATAACTTTCAATGCTTCATTTGTTTGGAATGATAGTTGTTGATTAAATATAGTAATTTCTTCATTTAATCTTCTTCTTGCGGCCTCATGCAAATGATTTTCAAAGTTGCAACTTGCAACTACTTTTGTTTGCTTTTGTACCATATAACTGCCTCTAAAACACGCAAGATTAATATTGAGGTTTTTGTTATTTATAGTTTTGTTATGTTGCTTGTAGGAGGGCGTTCCTCATCTAGCTCTGGCAAAGGAAGAAGCCATGAAGGGTTAATCAAGTTTGGTTTCAGCCTATTAAAAGGGAAAGCCAATCATCCCATGGAGGATTACCATGTTGCTAAATTTATGCAGATTGAGGGACATGAATTAGGACTATTTGCTATATATGATGTCCATTTGGGAGATACTGTTCCTTCCTACCTACAGAAACATTTGTTTTCCAAATTTCTTGTACTTTGCAAAATGGGTAATTTTTTCCAGCTTCAGATTTTTGGGGATTTCTATTGGTTGTATGATTTAATTTATAGCACTAACGATAATTTATAGCAACAGTGATGGCAAAGAGAGAGGCTTGGCCTTGTGGGAATTATGTATCATGAATTTATGATGATGGGAAGAGTTGTTTCTTGTTAACATAGTGTATATTTCAACAAAACTACTGTCATATGGCCTTGTGGTCAAAGTGTACATTCTAATAAAACTTTGTTCATTTTTAGATCAAATTCGTTTCTTGTCTACTCTCTTGAATTAAATTTTGATTGTAAAATAGGTCAAGCATCCTTGGAAGACTCATGATATGTATTCCTTGTTTCAAAAGAATGAGTCGTGTAAACCTTATATAAAAAAAAAAAAAAAAAAAAAAAAAAAAAAAAAGGAAAAAAAAAAGAATGAGAGTCATGTAAACACTTTGATATAATTTGTGTTTTTGAGTCATCGTCAATATGAGTACTTGCTTCAAGCAAATTCATGCATAAAAATCAACTCCATTTAGTCTAGATAAAAATTCAAAATGCATTAAGAAAGCTTATAACAGAAACAAAATTGTATACATTACATATATTCGTCAACACAAAATCAGCTACAACTTGAATGCAACAACTTGCTCAGCTATTCAACTCTGTAGCAACAACAGAAGGCTAAAACACAACACCATGTGTTTTGTTTCCATGGAACAAGTCCATTTCATACTTTTTTTTTTTTTCCCTCTACACAAGATTTATGGTGATAAATACAAGATGTCCTCATTATTGTTGATAAAGCCGCCAGTTGATTCTTGGATTCCCCATAGCCAAAATTGGGAATGGAATTGGCCAATTGAAATTGATAGTCTTCTTGGTACAGGAAGTGAAAAGAATCAACCTTTTAACTCTGTTCTTCACCTTAGCTAGAGCCTAGATCCTTCTCTTGTCGGCAGGAAGTGAAAAGAATCAACCTATTAGGGGAGCATCCCGGTGCATTCCACAATCTGATGACCTCCCTCAAGACTGCACAACATGCATATAAAATAGCTTAGCTTAACTTCAAAGTTTCAAATAGATTTTTTGACAAACATTTTCCATGCATTTCCAAATCAACTTTAAAATAAAATAAACACAATAGTAACAAAACAAAGACAATGACAGAAAATCATATTCAAAGTCCAAATTTAAATATATCATTCTGTCAGACCATTATGCAGCTAAGAAAATCTTATGCAACAACTGTATTAACTGTATTGGTTTTAGTTGGTCCAGCACCAGCCCCTGCATGAGTATTTTTTGAACTTTATTGATATTACAAATTTTGGCTCACTTACTGGACGGGAAACACAACAAATTTAAATAGGCAGACCATTTTAATGAAGTGGTGGCAGCATACGTATTATATACATAACATATATATAGGCAGCCTTGGCCTTAAAAAAATAAGAATATAGCACAAAGGGACACCTATTTAATATATATATATATATATATATAACACATTCCTGGAGTGTGTTCCTGCAATGTAACTAAAGCAGTACGTTTCTGTTGCACAAGGAGTGTTGTTATGATTGTCAAAGGGGGTCATACTAAAAGACACAATTGGTGATCTAATATAGAACGAAATTCCAAATGCTAGAGCAAGCTACAGCTAGTTGACCTAACTATCAAAAAAAAATGAGACTAGTTGATTTAAACTAAAGCCAAGGATACAATGAAAGTTAGTACAATCATCAGATCCAGCGTGCAACAGCAACACCAAGGGTAACCAAATGCTCATACAGCAGAAATATCAAAAGTTCCATTGCTACTAAATCATGTATAGCACTTCGAATAAAATGAGTACATATCTCTCTTGCTTTGTCTATATTCCTCTTGGATGTTTAATTCTAACTGTGGAGTGTTTATTTTCATATATATATAAAAGAGAAACGAAAATAAAGCCTTTCACCTAGGAGAAAGAATATCTATATAAACAAGGTTCATTTGAAACTGTCCCCATATTTGCTTCTTCAGTTTGAAACAATGGAGATCCTCTGGTCCTGAAGCATATTCAAGTTTGGAGCCAACAACCGGGTGGACCGGTCCAAATATAGAAGCTGCTTCATGAGAAGTGTAAATTCACGAGGAAGTCTCAATCCATAAGATTTACTAACAGAAACCAGTGGAGCAGTAGAAAACATTTGAAACAGTAATAAACGAGAATTTCAGTAGTTGTGCATCTCTGTATCATGTTCTAGTTCTGTTCTAGACTATAGAGTTGTAGATTAAAATTCAACTTTGAATACGATTTGCTTGGAGTTCTAGTATCAATGTGAAATTGGAATTTCTAAACTTACACATGGGAATTTCAATAATAATTCAAAGTCTCAGTCATAGATAAAAAATAAAAATAAAAAGCATACATACAGCAACAAATATATTTCTCAATAGTAACAAATTCCAATTTCAGAAATTATTATTAAGCTAAGAAGCATAGTAATGTTTCAATGAAAGAAACTAAGAAAGTCATAATCTTTAGTGCCTATAAATGAAAGAAAATGATGATCTTTGGTAAAAAAAATCAAGGGAAGAAAAATAAAATTCATAAATCTAATATCAAAATGTTTAAATGGTAACGCCAAGAGCCGTACATACAGCAACCTACAAGCATGCAGTACATTCTGCCATACCCAAAAAAACCCAACCCAAGCAAAATCACCAAAATTTACAGAAAAAAATTTTGATATTAGATTTGAGTTTATGAAAAGTTAGGGCTGAAACTGAAACAGTGGGCGGGGGAAATTTTTTAAGGGCAAAATTGTCTTTTTGTTATTTGGTGAGGTGTCAAAGGCTTAAGCCATTAGATTAAATCTATGGCTGAGAATAGAGGAATTGCACACCGTGCAATACCCTAGGTATTGCACGGGATATGGATCCGATCCTAAGTTTTAAATACTAGCTTTCAAAAGAAAAAAGAAGTTGGAAAGAAAGTTTTATTCTTTTAAACTTGGAAGTTTGAAACAATAAGTTTTCATGTTTGTGTTGTTGCCTCAGACACAAGCTTTAGCCTCAACATGGGACTTCAAACCTTAATTTTCTTACACCAAACAAACATTATGTATTTTATGTTCTCTTATTATGAATCACGTCCTTACTATATTATTATGGACCACAGTTTCAACTCACTGATTTGCAACTTAAGAACATTAAGAATAAGACCATGAGAAAGCAAATCTGCAAATTAATACGGTAAGAAGAGGTACTTGTGCAAGGTTAGGGAGGAATTATTTAGGAGAGAGAAACAAAGTAAAAAAAAAAATTGAAATAATATAATATCCTCTCAAATTAATTTAGTTGGCTAATGTGGTTTTTTAACCATTAGATCTTTTTGAAATCTATGGTCTAAAAAAGGTATAATTTTTGTAGAGTTACATCAAGTGTAACTTGAACCCATCTAATATATATATATGTATGTATATATGTATGTATGTATGTATGTTTGTGATACCAAGAAATTATATGATTAAATCTCTTTCTTTCTTTTTTAGCCAAGGATACAAATTTGGTTTAAAGATTAAACACAACTTTCTACATCAACATTTTTTTTTCTTAAAAAAAAAAAAAAAAATGGAAGACCAGTCTTAGGCAAGTGACTATCTCTTAAAAGTTATCCGCAACTCTAATAGCATGTTTGGATTGAGGGGGGAGGGAAGGAGAGAAAGGAAGAGTAGAGTAGAGTAGAGTTGATAAAAAATTAGGCTAATTTCCATTCTACTCCCCTCTATTCCCCCTCCCTTCCCTCAATCCATGCCAAACGGACCATAATGTAGCAAGGCTTCCCTTCCATCACCACTCCCATTCAACTTTGAAGCCTCTCTTCCTTCACTCTCTTCCCCACGATATGAAATAAAGCACTTACTTCTCTTTGGTCCTATTTGGTCCACTATGTACACTTTGGTTCTATTTGGTCCTATTCGATCCATTCTATCTACTTTGGTCCTATTTCTGTCTAATTCGATCCCATTTGGTCCACATTGGTCCTATTTGGTCCATCCTATCCACTTTGGTTCTATTTGGTCCACTTCAATTATTTTTAGTCCACGTTGGTCCTATTTAGTCCATTAAATCAACTTTGGTCCTCTTTGGTCCTATTCCATTTTTTTTAAGAGAAGAAGTAGCATAGTTGTTTATCTGCTTAGTCTCAAATATCTTTATTCCAAATTCTACAATTAGCCATATTCATTTTAAAATTTCCAAAACAGCAAAAAAGAATATTACTCTTGCCCTACCCTTCAACATTACTAGTCAAATCCAATGCCATATTTTAAAGTAAGAGATACATACCACTTTTTTGTTTTTTAATGAAGGAAATACGTACCACATGGATACTAATATTGGTACAATCTACATTACAGTAAACAGTGTTAAATTATAGGCATCAAACAAGCCAGTGAAGCTAATACAAAAGACTTAAACAAAATTGAGGATGGTAAGCGACCATTATCACAGCGGATGAAGAGTGCTTGGTAAACTGGTATGTTGATCATGACAAGTAGCAAGTTAAGAATAACTTGTAGGATCAATTGTTCTAACAACTTGAACTCCAATTCAAGAACAATCTTTGTGATTCCCCCAATTAAGCTAAAGAGGTGTAGTAGTGCCAATGATGCTATAATGGTAAACACGATAGTTGAGCTTCCAAACTCTATTACTTCTTGCTCATACCTCTTCAGCACATCCTCTGTATTCACCTTAGTGGTGATGGTAAATGTTGTTTTAGATAGGCCTAATTGCCATCTAACGACGTCAATGAACCCAAAAAGGTATGAAGTAGTTCTTCGAAACACCCACATTCGTTGTGAGTTCCACCAAGCTATGAGAGTATCACCACAGCTCAAGGCCTCAGCTATGCCACAAGCATTTCGGGCTACAAAAACATAGGCAATGGGCAAGAACCATAGGCTTTTAACCTAGAAAGATGCGGCCATGAAATTAGTATAAATAAGCTCTATATTGTCAAATAGGGAATGTCGAAAAAAGTACTCTTCGTTCTGCATGATCTATTGCTATGTAGTTGCTCACAAGTTTTAGTTTTAGACTAACCGAAAATTTATCAATACGAAAAATTTTGTATTTAATAAACAATCTTAGGGCCATTGAAGGTGCATAGCACATATATATCATTAAATTAAGCGCATGATACGCAAGAATTTTTTTTGTTTATGAAGTCTACTCTGCATTAATCTACTAATAAGAAAAGAAAGATAAAAATACAAACCTGAGGGAATAAGGAAATGCCATGGAGCAAGCAAAGAGGAGGAACAATCACATAATAGAGTGTTGGGATGGAAGTTGGAGCAAACAAAAGGTAAATTGAATATGCCATCTGGGCACCCAATTTTATCTTGCCAAGCCCATATATAAAAGGGCAATACTTGGAGAAAAATATCTGAAACATGCCTTCAGACCACCTCTTGTGTTGAACAAGAGCAGCATCTAAGGTAGTTGGAGCAACACCCAAGAAGGCTTTTCTATTTGGATTATGATGAATTGATTTCCAACCCCTACATTGGATAGCTAAACCAGTTACAACATCTTCGGACGTGCACCCATAAATTAGACCCATCTGCACTTTGTAATTACCATTTTTAAGGTTAAGTCCACACACAAGAGAGAGAGAGAGAGAGAGAGAGAGAGAGAGAGAGAGAGACCTTGTTCCCCCATTGATTGTCCTTCTCATAGATACAATTAGTCAGAACTTTTGATTCCTTTTCCAATTCATCAATAGTTTTATCTGCATTCTTTTTGGATTTTATGTTCCATTCTCCTTTGTAATCCTTTGAATGCGCCTTTCCACAAAGACTCTCTCTTCGATGGAAACATCCGGTGCCACAATAGGGGGCTGCACCATATCCATCTAGACCAGCAAACTCAAGCTTCATATATAACCAAGAATTATAGCATGTTAGTCCGCCAAATAATTTATATAGATTTCTCTTCTTGAAAACAAAGGCATAGTCATAGATTACCCACATTACTAAGAACCGAAAAAGAACACCCATAAATGTCATTCGTCATGATGTTGTCATAATTTTGTGGATATTGCACAAAAGAGATCTCATGGCCTCTCTTGTCATCCATGAAAAAGCATAGTGCCTCACATATTGTGTCTGCATCATTTGCATACATGTCACAGTCCAAGTTAAGGATGAAGGGGGCATTGCTGATCGCTGAAGACACTCTTATCTACACATTTGAAATATTGTCTTCTAAATACTAGTGAACAAAAAATTAGTAGAGTATTATCAAGCAAAGATGGTTACAAAATACTTACATCACATACTTGCAAACTAATCAAGCTTCTCTTCTGTATGTTTTATTTTCATTTCACTTCAAAAACATATATATGTTGAAGAGAATATATATATATATATATATATATTTTTTTTTTGCATATGCATGTACAAAAGTTGAAATCTTACCAGTGCATTCATAGCCCCAGCTTTGAAGTTGTGAGGCCATTGGGGTCTTTTTTCTCGTGCCATGTATACCAGTGTTGGCAATCTTCCTCCATCAATATCCATCACACTTTTATCTCTTCCATCAATTATAATCTATAAATTAAAGTACAAATATTGAATAAAAAAAAAGACAAATATTGAATAAAAATAAAAGAAAAATATAATAAGTAAAATTATTTTGTAAAATAGTGTATTATAAGATTTTGGTGGAGAATTTGTTCGGTTAATGGAATGATTTTGACTCAAAGTAGCTTGTTTGATTTTTTTTTTTTTTAATAAGATAGTAACAAAATGCTATTAACCTCGTAGCTCGAACCTTTTCCCACCCTTAGACATGAGTCATGACTTCCTCAAGGGATTTTTTTCCCCCTTTTTTACCTTGTTTCATGTATCAATTAATAGAAATTAAAATTTTATCATAAGCAAGAATACAAGAATTACCTGCACAATTGACTGGTGATCCTGCTTTGTTACTTTGGAGTTCCATTCTAACAATCCTTTGTGTTGATCCCTTGTTTCTTTCGGAATCTTGCCCATTTCAACAACTGAGTCAATGCGATCTTCCATCTCTTTGTATAGTTTCTTTAAAAGCACATAAAAATATCATCAGTCCATTTTGTCATCACAAAAAATCAGTTATTCTAGCTTAGGGATCATGAAATTTATTAATGCATAAGGATTTACCCCAATCTATTTTGTAGTAATTTAAATTACAATTTGTGTTTTACACGACCAATTTTTTTTTATGCAGTGGGTTTGAGGAATTTTTCTCAAAGGAAAATTCTATCAAACATGGACCAACTGAAATAGGTAAATGGCTTAAGGGTATTATTGAGTTAATAAAATTTGATTAAAATACATTTTAGTTTCTCTAACTTTGGTGTTCTTTTAGCTTTGGTCCCCAAAGTTTTAAAATTTATAATTAATCTATTGAACTTTTAAATTTCTATCACTTTGGTTCCTAGTGTTTATTTTCTTTATATAAGTTTTTTTAGGATAGTTAATGGTCAATAGTTAACATAACTTGAAAAAGGGAAAATTAGGAGCAATTTGAAAGTTTAGAGAAGTTAATTGCAACTTCAAAGGACCAAAAAAAATAATGACAACTCTAAAGTTAGAGGAATTAAAATGTATTTCAGTCATACATGGATTGATGGGTTGGGCTAGGTTCTGAATTTTTCTTTTTTGAAGCTCCGATTGGGTCAAGTTATATACGGTTTAAAGAATATATGTAATTTAAATTTTTTTTAGTTTGCTTTATTTTGAATTCTGAGATCAAGTTTAAAATTTCTTAGTTTGATAACTTTGGTATTTTGAGACTTAATTTTGATGAAGTTGGAATTTTAGGCCTAATTATTGTGTCAATTGCAACCATTTACTAAATGATGAGTTTAAATAGTTTATATATATATATATATATATATATATATATATATATATATGTAGGGACTGGATCTGAGCACTTCTTCTGCTAGACGAGTAGACTCAGACCCAACTAGCCTAATACAATAAATTTGTAAAGAATGGGTTTAAGAACGAGGCCTTAGTGCATGGACAACAGTCAATATGATGGTCATAACATTCAAATAGAGATGAACTGAGATTATCTAAGAAAGTTTGTCCTCGGTGCAATCCGAGGAGCTTTGTTGTAATAACTATTGAATGAGCATGGTTACATGAATTCTCCAAATTGTTCCCCCCCCCCCCCCCTCGACGCCCCCCTCTTTCTATGATCTGATTTATCCATTATATAGTCCTCATTAAATGATCTTTACCTTCCACTTGTTGATCATACAAGCCAATGCTTGACTACCCATCCCATCAACCACCTTACTCAACCTCCTGTGAATTGCAGCAATCAAGGCAGCATTGTTCAAGGTCAATTCCTCATTAATGCGGCTAGAACATTAGTTATGCACATTTAATGTGGAGGTGACAGCTTCTCCTTGAATTGCTCCTCCACCATGCTTCCATGGATGACCCATTGTACTTGTCTCTTTCTCGGGGTGCTAAAGGATGCCGCCTTTGGTGGCGTGCTGCTCTTCCTTTCTATAATCTCGGCTAGCTGAGGACAAGATCGTCCCCGGTGATGTTTCCTGGCCACTTGGACTTTCTTTGATCATCCTCGAACGTTTCTCCATCCTCGGCATGGGTCTTGGGCTTAATATAAAGTGGGTTGGGGTCGCCAGATTCAAAGGCCCCACAATAGCCCTTCAAAATCCTACTGTCCGACTCCTTGGACGGGGAGGAGGATTTTGATGTCCTCGAACCTTTGTTATGGCTTGTCCAGTCTAGTCCTATGTCAGCGCTAGAATCTTTTCACCTGTCCAATGCACGTTTCTGGTGCTTCGGTATACGGCGCACACCCTTATTAAATTCTGACGACTTCATACTCCCCACTTTCAACGATGTGTTGGTAATCTAACAGTGAGGAGTTTTCGCCTTTATGAGCGGGAAACCTAGCATAGTTGTTTTTAATTGAGGGTATAAATACCCATTTGAACCGATTTATCTCTTTACTTTTACATTCAAGAGTTCTTGCACACACACCCTGAATCCGGTCAAGTCTCCAACCCAACTCGCGTCTCTTTGCAGCATAAAAAGCCTATCCTGGGAGCTTTTCCTCATTTTTGTAAGTTTTCTTCTTACTCTGTCTCGTGTTTTTCCCTTTTCTGATTTTCTTTTCCCCTTATTCCTCTCTTTCTTTCGCTCTTCCCTGAGTCTTTCAGTTGTTCTTTAGGATGGGTAGGTTTAAGAAGTTGGTTGAGTCTGAGGAGGTGATGAAGAAATTCATCATCGATTATAGGATACCCAGTAATGTGGGTTTGAGGTATTGTGAAGAAGGGGATTGGTACATCAGGAGGGAGGTGGGCGAAGTAGTGATTCCCATAATCGTCTTCCTTGAAGGCGGTATGAGAATCCCTATGGGGCCGGTGATGAGGGACTACCTATGTACTTCCGATTAGCCCCTACCCAGTGTGCCACTAACGTGTTTAGGATCCTGAGTTGCGTGGATGCTTTAAATGAGAAGATGGGGTTGAGGTTAACCCTTCATGATGTAAATTGGTGCTACAACCTCCAACACTTAAAGGGTAAATCCTACTACATGAAGATAAGTGACGATAATATTCGGCTTATTTAGTGCCTCCCCGAGTCCAACAAGGGGTTAAATAAGGACTTTTTCATAGTGTCTAGGGAGTGGCATGATTGCCTTCATTGTCCAACAGAGGAGGGGACGCCAGGTGGGGTGCTTAAAGTAGGAGAGGACTTGATCTTTTGTGTTATTGTAGTTTGTATTGTTTGATTGCTAATATGAACGTGCTTTCTTTTTTGCAAATCCACACACCTTTGGACGACACTTCCATTTGGTCAACAAGGAAGACTTGGAAACCGTACTAAGGGTAGAGATCTTTGTGAACGAAGTTGACAACCAAGTTAGGGCTATTCACAAGATCCTCGGATCTTGGCTCCAAAGTACGTGATTAGAGCCCAAGATCCTCGGCTTCACAAAATCATCGTAGTGGAGAATGAGTTTTTACTCCTTGAAGGGTCTCCTATCCTAGAGGGCGTCCCATTGTTAGGCGTTTCTTCATCCCATTAGGTTGCAAAGGATGAGGGAGAAAGTGCAGTGAGGGAAAAAGAAGTTGCTAATTTGGGTTTGTCCGAGGACAAATTTGGCACTTTCGACCAAGTAAATCCGTCTGAGGACCTCTTTGGTGACCTAGGTGACCCCAACTTGACCGAAGCGGATATCTTGTTAGAAGGGATTTCTTCTCAAGCCGAGATGGATTTCAAGAGGAAGCCTTAAACCAGCCTGTTCGATCTGATCAAAGGCTAGCCGGGGAAGGACGCCCAAGGGAAGCAACAATCCAAGCTTCCTCCTCTTCTGCCCAAGCCTCAGCCTATGCAGACTAGGTTGTCCTCCGTTCAGCCAACCCTGACTCCTCAGTTTGAGTCCGCCGATCCAAAGAGGAAGAGGTCGTCCAAGGGCAAAGATCCAATGGACGGGGGGAGATCTTGCTCTTCCAAGGAGGAGGATGAAGCCCGACAACCCTTCAGGTAATTGAGAATTGGGCACTAGGGCCAAGAAAATGAGGTTGCCCGACAGTCTGAGCCCCAAGCTTCGCTGCCTACCCCTATGCTTCATGGGGAGCCTTTGATGGATAACGCCTCTCTTAAGGACTTCTGAAGGGGCGAAGGCATTTATGTGGCCGATGTCCTAGGGAGGTCCCTACTACTCCCTACCAACATGGTCGAGCTGGGGGGCTTGAGGAGGCAGGAGGTCGTCCTTAGTCTCAAGAGATACTTGGGTATGGTAAGACCTCTGACAATTATGCCTTCGTTGAATTTTGTTCTTTAGTTCCCAACTTACTGTGTGCTTATTTCAATTGGCAGGCTTCCAGGCCACTTTTAGGCTAGAGGAGGAGGTCAATAACCAAAGCAGGGCCCTGGATCAGGAGCGCGACAAGCACTTGGATGCCGCGAGGACCCTTAAGAACTTCGAGGCTAATTTCAAGAAGGCAAGGGAGGAAATGAAGGAGATGATGAGGGCTAGAGACAACGCGGTATCTAACTTAGTTAGTGCTCAAAAACAGGCCGAAGACTAGACAAGGCGACTGCTGGAAGTTAAGGGTCAGCTGCAAATTGCCAAGGAGGAGATTGCCGACCTGAAGAAGAAGCTGGTTAAGACAGAAGAGGCTAGAAATTTCGTCAAGTGGACCAGGGACAAGGCCTTGAGGGCTAAAGCAGAGGCTGAGTTCGTAAGGATAGAGGCTAAAAGCTTTAAGGAGCAAGTTGAGAGGGAGGCTTTTGATACGGGAGTGGCTGAAACCGAGGCCAATCTTAAGGTTCAAGTACCTGAGGTATGCAGACGCTACTGCTCCCAGACTTGGAATGAAGCCCTCAACCAAGCTGAGGTTGAGGCTTCGTTCGAGCTTAGAAGGGTCGAGAGAGTGTACTACCCCCCTCCCCCCATTCGTGAGGCTGCCTCCGCCAACTCTAAAGCTAACATCGCCTCTAAAGCAATAGACAAAGGCCAGGCCAGTGTCGCCAAGGGTCCAATTTCAACTGATAAGGCTGTCGAGGGGTTTAAGCACCAAGGGGCGTTGGAGAAAGAAAAAACCAGTAACCAAGAAGCGTCCCAGGATGTTGTGAAGCCTCTTGCTGACTCCCAAGCCACACTTCTTGACTCTCAGGCTCCCCTTGCCAAGAAAGAGCTCTCCGAAGTTGCCCCTTCGAGCTAGGATCCCAAGGCATCAGACACAACTTCTCGGCAGACCCCCAAGGACAAGCTATCTATCAAGTTGAAGGAATACGCCATTTTGGACTGGCTATCTTGTCTTATTGACTTGTGCCGTCCTAGTCTTCTTTTCTCTTCACTTTATTTTATTATTATTATTATTTATTTATTTATTTATTTTTATTTATTTATTTAATTTTTTTTTTTTGCGATATTGTAATGAAACTACCTTTTGTAATGTATCCAGGCGTTTATGTTTATTTCTTCGAATGACGTTTCCCTTCATTTATCATGCTTTAGCACTTTGCTCAATACTCGGTTAATCCTAGCGATGTGCCAGCAATACTTGGATAATTGAAAACGATGGACCCATGATGAAAATTTTTCTTCAGGCTTTAACTGAAAACTGGCAATGCAACTTGTTTCCTCTTTAGGTGAATCACAAGGGAATTCTGGTTTACAACGCATACTTTATACAAACATACAACTTTCATAAACTTGTCTTACGTGACACTCATGGGCTTGTTTTTGTTTCACATTTTTATCAAAGTAGGTTAGGGCAAGTGATCCGAGGCACCAAACTCCCCTCTAGTTGCGCTTGTAACTTTTAGGTGAATGCTTGTAACTTTTGTTGAAAGTAGCTGATTTCCCCACAGTTTTGAGTCCGAGGACTATGTAAGACCTTGGTTCTGTCTGGTACTTAGTCTTTCGTAGTAACTAATTTCTCCATAGGTTTGAGTCCAAGGACCATGCAAGACCCTGGTTCTGTCTAGTACTTAGTTTTTTGCAGTAACTTGTTTCCCTATAGATTTGAGTCTGAGGACCATGCAAGACCTTAGTTCTGTCTAGTACTTAGTTTTTTCTTGAAGTAGCTAGTTTCTCCATAGGTTTGAGTCAAGGACCATGCAAGGCTTTAGTTCTGTCTAGTACTTAGTTTTTTTCTTAAAGTAGCTAGTTTCCTCATAGGTTTGAGTTCGAAGACCATGCAAGACCTTGGTTCTGTCTAGTACTTAGTTTCTTCTTGAAGTAACTAGTTTCCCCATAAGTTTGAGTCCGAATACCATGCAAGACCTTGGTTTTGTCTAGTACTTAGTTTTTTCTTGAAGCAGCTAGTTTTCCCATAGGTTTGAGTCCGAGAACCATGCAAGACCTTGGTTCTGTCTAGTACTTAGTTTTTTTCTTGAAGTAACTAGTTTTCCTATAGGTTTGAGTCCGAGGACCATGCAAGACCTTGGTTCTGTCTAGTACTTAGTTTCTTCTTGAAGTAACTAGTTTTCCCATAGGTTTAAGTCTGAAGACCATGCAAGACCTTGGTTCTGTCTAGTACTTAGTTTTTTCTTGAAATAGCTAGTTTCCCCATAGGTTTGAGTCTGAGCACCATGCCAGATCTTGGTTCTGTCTAGTACTTAGTTTTTTCTTGAAGTAGCTAGTTTCTCCATAGGTTTAAGTCCGAAGACCATGCAAGACCTTGGCTCTGTTTAGTACTTAGTTTCTTCTTAAAGTAACTAGTTTCCCCATAGGTTTGAGTCCAAAGACCATGTAAGACCTTGGTTCTGTCTAGCACTTAGTTTTTTCTTGAAGTAGCTAGTTTCCCCATAGGTTTGAGTCCAAGGACCATGTAAGACCTTGGTTCTGTCTAACACTTAGTTTTTTCTTAAAGTAGCGAATTTCCTTATAGGTTTGAGTCCGAGGACCATGCAAGACCTTGGTTCTGTCTAGTACTTAGTTTCTTCTGCTTAGAGTGAAGGAGCTTGTCCTTAGTGTTGGAAAGTCTGCTTCTAAGATGATAATGGTCTTGGCCTTGCTTTGCCGAGGAGGGGTTCTTCCTCAAACTGGGCCCTTGGCCTAGCACTGACCTGGACATAGGCGGCTTGGCCTTCCACCCGCACGTGTGACAATAGCCCTATCGTGCCAATTTTTCTCCACTTCTAATTACGAGGCGTCTTTTGGCTATTCGAGTCGTGTACTTGTCATTTCAGTACGCGAGGTGCGCCCTCATTAATATCTCTATGGATTGACGCAGATCTAACGATTGGTGATTTCCTTGGAAATTGGTCATGGTTAATATCGCTTGTAATTCTTCCTTTGAATTCCGTACGAATTAACTTCCACCAGCCTTCGCCTTCTTTATAAGGTGCTCTAGGGGAATCAATCTCTCACATTTTACAAATCCCTAGAGTTTAACAAGAACTTTGAGTTCTCAACCCTCTAGGAATTTCCAAGGACCTTGCCAAGATTGTAATCAAGGCCAAGGGAAATGGAATGGCCTTGGATAAGGGCAAAGGCCAGGAGACCAAGCCCTTTTCAGGAACTAAGGATGCTGCCCAGATCTTGGATGACACAGTTGAGGCAAAAGAAGTGAAGGCCAAAGATGTTCTTACCTTTCAACCGAGCAAGAAAGAAGGCCCTCCTTTTTCAATCGAGAGCTGAAGCGGGCGTAGATCGCATCAGACCTTCAGTGCGACAAAGTCTGAGTCTCACCTTAATGGTAGGACATCTTGCAGTTAGGAGAAAGGTTCATGAGAAATATAACATTTTTCTCTAGTATGCATCTTTACCTGTCCTCCAAGTTGGTAGTGACTCGCGTCCAATTTACTTACCGATGGAGGTTTGTAAGATTGCGGAACGGTTGATGCTCAGGTGTTGCCACCTCCAATGCTTAATTATCATGAAATTGGGAGAGAATCAAGGGAACATTTCGGGATGGGTCCATCAGGCGCTTTCGCTTCCTCTCCTCTCTCATCATCAGTACCACCCATATTGGTTCGATTGCTGTTGGTAGCCTTAAAACAAGCCTGTCCCAGCCTCTCTTTTCATAGTTAGCTTTAGAACAAGCCTGTCTAAGCCTCTGTTTTTATAGTTAGCTTTAGAATAAGTCTGCCTAAGCCATTTGGTGTATGATGAACTTTTCCTTTATTTAATAAAAGGGCTGCACTTTTTACTTGCTTTACTTTCTGAAATTTTCATTTCTCTACAATAATTATTTCGTGAGTGAGTGTGTTGCTGTTTTTCCCTCTGATGGGACTTGGAATTGGTGTCGTTGACAGTACCGAAAAATTGTCACCCCGACTTTAACGGAATCGACGGTAACACTCAGCCGCTAACTTTAAATAAGCTAACAACGTAGGAACAATCAGGATTGTAACCATGTGCTCTATACCACTGGCTGCACAATCATCAAAGAATGTTGCTGGTGTGCATTGATTTTCTCGAAGTAGGAGGTCCGAGGACTCGGCCTGACTAAGGTTCCGTTTAACCGTATCAAAAGATTCCAAAACATCAATATATTCCTTCCGGGCTTCCAGGCGCGAGAGAATTAGCCCTTCGTTAGAGGCACGGGGTGTATACTTGGTGTCAGAAGCCCCCAGGACTGCGTCCTATTTAGCAATCCTCTCCACGTGGTCAGTACCTTGAAGCGTATACTTGAAGGGACTGCTAAAGTGACCCTCTTCAAGGACTCTTGCAAATGGGAGCTCGATTCTACTATGATTGACCATTGCACTCACTAATGTACAAGTTCCTCCCATATACGACACCAATTGTAGGGACTGGATTTGAGCAATTCTTCTGCTGGACGAGTAGACTCAAACCCAACTAGCCCAATACAATGAATTTGTAGAGAATGGGTTTAAGAACTAGGTCTTAATGCATGGACAATGGTCAATATGATGGTCATAACATTCAAATAGAGATGAACTGAGATTATCTAAGAAAGTTTGTCCTCGGCGCAATCTAAGGAGCTTTGTTGTAATAATTATTGAATGAGCATGGTTACATGAATTCTCCAGATTGTCCCTCCCCCCTCCCCCCCCCCCCCTCTTTCTATGATCTAATCTATCCATTATATAGTTCTCATTAAACGATCTTTACCTTCCACTTGTTGATCATCCAAGCCTATGCTTGACTACCCGTCCCATCAGCCACCTTACCCAACCTCCTGTGAGTTGCAGCAATCAAGGTAGCATTGTTCAGAGGTCAATTTCTCATTAATGCGGCCAGAACGTTAGTTGTGCGCATTTAATGTGGAGATGATAGTTTCTCCTGGAATTGTTTCTTCACCATGCTTCCATGAATGACCCATCATACTTGTCTCTTTCTTGGGGTGCTGAGGGATGCCGCCTTTGATGGCATGCTGCTCTTCCTTTCTATGATCTCGGCAAGCCGAGGACAAGATCGTCCCCGATGATGTTTCTTGGCCACTTGGACTTTCTTCGATCATCCTTAGACGTTTCTCCATCCTCGGCATGGGCCTTGGGCTTAATATAAAGTGGGCTAGAGTCTCCAGATTCTCAGGCCCCACAATATTTATATACAAGATAGAATTTCTACTTTAGCCTAATTTAAGTGTATATATGTGTAAAACTCCTTGCTGGAAACTTGAACCCCAGCTCTTACCCCCTACACCCCACAAACACTTATACTTGTAGAGTAACCATCACACCAAGGGTGTACAGTGTTGATGAGTTTAAATAGTTGAATGAAGGACAAATTATTTTTATTAGGCCTAACAAATTGACCACAACTTAATCCGTACAATTTGTGTTAGGTTGTTTTATATAGCTACCATAAATTAATGGATTGAATTGGAGATTTCTCAATTTAATGATTGGGTTCGGTTGAAAAATATTTTAAACCCAACCCATACACACTCTACTCTAATATGATTAAACTAGCAAAACTAAACATATCATAAACTTGCCTTCATAGCCAACCATTCTTGGCCATATGTGATGTCTTGAACATCAATTTGCTGAGCAAAGTAGGCACTCGGGGACCTTGGTTGGATATTGAATTTTTTGCAAAAGGGTATCCAGTGCTTAGAGAAACTAGAGGCCTCTAGGAGAGCATAATATGTCAGCTCCGACGCACCATCATCAGAAAGATAAATGCTCAGCTTCTCAGGTGGATAATTGTATGACATGACTGAAAAAATGGTGTTGATCACCAACGTTGGTGGCTCCATCTTAGGGTCTGCTGTACAGATGAAAATGTCGACACTCGGTAACTGGTCTTTGTATCTGTAGCATGCAAAGAAAATGTATTTTGAGGGGGAAAAAAAAAACCAAAAAAACCAAAATAGAAAAGAAAAGAAAAGAGATCTTTTACCCAAGAAAGTTAAAAATTTGTTAAAAGAAATATGGTAAGGATTTTGACTTTTTTTTTTTTTTTTTTTTTTTTTTGAGAAAAGGATTTTGATTTAATAACAAGAATATCTCTTCCAATAACACATGATTCCTGCTGTGTCATTTATTTGACAAAAAATAACATATTGTAAATAATTGTCAGCGTTAATAAGACCTGCAGTGAAAGACATTATATTTGACTAACCCACAACTTTATGAAAGACACTTACCACCGCATCAACTCTAACCACTAATATCTTAATTCTTACCGTCTAAGCATTTTCAATATACATATTAATAAGGTTTAAATTATTCATTCATGATTTTTTTTTTTCAATAGAAGAAAATGTATAATTTTTTCACTCTTTATGTAATAATCTATTGATCAAAACCAAATTTTGAAATCACAAAATTTCTCGGCAAATACTTCTATCCAAAAGAACCTTTATATTCAAGATGTATTTAGTGAAATGTATGATTGGTCTCTACAAATATTTACCACCATATCCTATAATGATATCAACTAATAGAGTGCCTCTCTCATATTTTGATGAACTCTATACACTGTTTGCATCCACATGATGCTTCATAAAATAATTTTTTCGTCATTGTTATATCTAAAATTTTACGGCCAAACCCTCGTACTATATTCAAGAGAGAGAGAGAGGTCTAACCTGTATGAGAGTCTTTCCTTGAAAGGGTAATGGTAAACAACCTTAAAACGACAAGACTGAGTGAGTATCCAGTACAAACCGAAGCATAGCTCAGCCATGAACATACCAATCCAAGCCCATCTCCCTTGTTCTCCAGCTCTTGGCATGTGTGTCAATCTGTAAACCCATATCAAACATATTCCCACAAAGACTGTGAAAGCTAACACCTTATATGCACCTACAAATCTTGCTTCTTTTGTCTGAAACAATGGAAGTGCATCTTCTTCACCACCTTCCTTTCCCATATTATCTCCGTCTGTGTGCTTACACTAAAAAATCTTGCAGACTCGATGCAACAATATCAAATATTCATGTGGTTACTGGTATTTACAGCAATTCCCATAGCAATTATTGCAGACAGTTGCTTCTTCCATTGACTTGTGACTCGGGACAAGGCAACAAGGCATATAAGACTTTTTCTGTACATAGATATACTATCATTTGAGTAAGGACAAATTACTCTGCACCATAGGACAGGCATATTTATATATAGTAGTACTATTTGAGAGGACGAATTTTTCTATATCATGTGAGGAAAATCACGTGATACTGTCCACCAATATATAAACAATTCTAAATTTCGGTAATTATATGAACTCTTTTACACGTTAATAATTTGATAAGAAATAGCTTTTCTCTTTTACTAGTCATGGTCCAACGCTATGTGCGAATAATGATTTAAGTTGTTATATGAAAAAATTATATAGAATATCCAAAATATTTTAAAGTAATAACACGAAGTAATGTTGGGATAACATGAAGAGATTTTTGTTAAATTAATGATATAATATAAAATTAAGGGGATGGAGAATTTAAACTATAGAGAAAAAGTTACACAAATTAGAAATTAGTTATTATGCAGTGTAATATCTTCTTAAAAAAATGTGGTGTAATAAGTTGATTGTTTGTCTAATCCTTTTTTTTTTTTTTTTTTTGCTGAAATTTTTAATCATAATTTTTGTTTCTACATTGGCTTGGAGTTAGCATAAAAAATTTGTAATTACATGTAACTGCTTAGTTGACTTATGAAAATATCATCTAAAATTTATGATGTCATGTTTATATTATTGAAGTATAATAGTGGTCAGTTAAACACTAAGTGAAAATAGTGATATCTTATTAATAGAATTTTATTATAATCCAAAATATGAAAAGAAGTTGAGGTGTAAAGTAAAATAAAAAATTACTCTGACAAAGCACCACATGACATAATTGCCTAGTCTCTCACATGAGAAAATACACCCTGTAATGGGTGTATGTTTCTCTCCTCTTACAGTTGGTGGGACCCACAGCTCATGAGAGAGAGGAAGCGTACATCCATAACAGGGTATACTTCCTCCTCTTACGTAATGTTTTTTCTTTATTATATAATTTTTTTAAAAGAAAAACCACATAAAATTCTCTCTTTTATATATATATATATATATATAAGATAGAATTCTAATCTAGCCTAATGTAAGTGAATATGTGTGTGAAGTTCACTCATGTAGACTTGAACCCCAGCTCTTACCTCTCACACTCCACAAGCACTTATACTTGTGTAGTGACCATTGCTCTTTGTGCGATGATATAAAATTTATATATATATATATATATATATATATATAATTAGTGCATACATATAGATAATTAATGTGTATTGATTTCATTGACACATTCAATGAACTAATAGTTATACATAAATGTAAACTTTGATGAGATGGAAGTTTAAATGAGAGAGGTTCAACGAACGTGCCATTTGGCAGAATTTCATGTTCTCCCACATGAGATCCCTACTTATATATATATATATATATATATTAGTGGGTCCCACCAGCTTGTGAGAGGAAGAAAGCATACACTCATAACAGGATATACTTCCTCCTCTTACGTGATGTTTTTTCTTTCTTATATACTTTTTTTAAAGAAAAACCATACAAAATTCTTATATATATATATATATATATATATATATATAATTTGTGTATACTTATAGATAATTAATGTGTATTCACTTCATTGACACATTTAATGAACTAAAAGTTTTACATAAATATAAATTTTGATGAGATGAAAACTTAAATGAGAGAGGCTTAACAAATGTGACACTTGGCAGAACCTCATGCTCTCCCACATAAGGTCTCTGCTTTTACTGGTGGGCCCCACCAACTATGAAAGGAGAGAAACATACAACCATAACAGGATATACTTCCTCCTCTTACATGATGTTTATTCTTTCTTATATAATTTTTTTTAAAGAAAAACCATATAAAATTCTTATATATATATATATATATATATAAAATTAGTGCATACTTATAGATAATTAATGTGTATTCACTTCATTAACACATTCAAAGAACTAAAATTTTTACATAAATGTAAATTTTGATCAGATGGAAGCTTAAATGAGAGAGACTTAACAAATGTGCCACTTGGCAGAACCTCATATTCTCCCATATGAGGTTTCTACTTTTATATATATAAATATATATATATTAGTGGGTCCTACCAGCTTGTGAGAGGGAGGAAGCATACTTCCCCCTCTTACGTGATGTTTTTTCCTTCTTATGTAATTTTTTTTAAAAGAAAAATCTCATAAAATTCTTATATATACACTAATTATATATATATATAATTAGTACATACTTATAGATAATTAATGTGTATTCACTTCATTGACACATTCAATGAACTAAAAGTTTTACATAAATGTAAACTTTGATGAGATGGAAACTCAAATGAGAAAGGCTCAACGAATATGCCACTTGGCAGAACCTCATGCTCTCCCACATGAGCTCTCTGCTTTTATATATATATATATATATATATTAGTGGGTCCTACCAACTTGTGAGAGGGAGGAAGCATACTTCCTCCTCTTACGTGATTTTTTTTCCTTCTTATATAATTTTTTTTTAAAGAAAAACCACATAAAGTTCTTATATATATATATATATATATATATATAATTAGTACATACTTATAGATAACTAATGTGTATTCATTTTACTGACACACTCAATGAACTAAAAGTTTTACATAAATGTAAACTCTAATGAGATGGAAACTCAAATGAGAGAGCCTCAACGAATGTGCCACTTGGCATAACCTCATACTCTCCTACATGAGGTTTCTGCTTTTACTAGTGGGTCTCACCAACTATGAGAGGAGAGAAACATACGCCAATAACAAGGTATACTTCATCGTCTTATGTGATGCTTTTTTTTTTCTTATATAAAATTTTTTTAAACCATATAAAATTCTTATTTTATATATATATATATATATATATATGTAAATAATTAGTGTATACTTATAGATAATTAATGTGTATTCACTTCATTGACACATTCAATGAACTAAATTTTTTACGTAAATGTAAACTTTGATGAGATGAAAGCTTAGAGGCTTAACAAACGTGTCACTTGGCAGAACCTCATGCTCTCCTATATGAGGTCTTTACTTTTATATATATATATATATATATATATATATATTAGTGGGTCCTACCAACTTGTGAGAGGGAGGAAGCATACTTCCTCCTCTTACGTGATGTTTTTTTCTTTCTCATATAATTTTTTTTAAAGAAAAACCATATAAAATTCTTATATATTAGTGCATACTTATAGATAATTAATGTTTATTCACTTCATTGACACGTTCAATGAAGTAAAAGTTTTACATAAATGTAAAATTTGATGAGATAGAAGCTTAAATGAGAGAGGCTCAATAAATATGCCACTTGGCAGAACCTCATGCTTTCTCATGCTGGTGGGTTCCACCAACTTGTGAGAGGGAGGAAGCATACACCCATAACAGTGTATACTTCCTCCTCTTACGTGATGTTTTTTTCTTTCTTATATAATTTTTTTTTAAAGAAAAACCATATAAAATTCTTATATATATATATATATATATATATAGTGTATACTTATAGATAATTAATGTATATTCACTTCATTGACACATTCAATGAACTAAAAGTTTTACATAAATGTAAACTTTGATGAGATGGAAACTAAAATGAGAGAGACTTAACGAATGTGCCACTTGACAGGATCTTATACTTTCCTACATGAGGTCTCTACTTATATATATATATATATATATTGATTGATTAGTGGGAATTACATGTTATCCTCCCATTGTATCAATATAATTACATGGTTCTAATACCACAACTATTTTTTGTTACAACTTTAATGTGGTAGACTATAAGTGAATTACTTATTATTTTCATGTGAATCCACAAAATTTTTTTTTTCACTACTCATATTTTATCATATTAAAGTTGTGACATAATTGTGGCCAAAAAAAGTTAAAGATTTATATTTTCTCTCATAAGAATTGTTTTATAACTTTGTTACAAAAACTTATTATTATCTGTATTATGATATTGGTCAATCTCATTGCACAAAAGGTGCACCATATATGAGGTTCAATAAAAAGTAGTTTTTTTTTTTTTTTTTTTTTTGGTCAGAGAGTCCAGAAAAAGTAGTTCGAATAAAAAAGTAGTCAATACTAATTAGATATTATTTTGGTTTTATTAGAGGAATGAAGTATTTCAATACCAGGTATCAATAGTAATATATCATTTTAAGAATATCACTATATATAAACTTTTATATATATATATATATATATGTGTGTGTGTGTTTATAAATTAGAATATTTAATCATGACCCAAAAAAAACTACCCTTTATAAAAATAAATAAAATACAAACCCATATGCCAACCGTGTTTAGGCCCATGTCTAGCCTACTTAGCCAATAATAAAAATAAGGGTCCGACTTGTGTCCAGTGAAAGTTTTTATAGGACACGTTGGATCTTAGACACGTGTCCAAATCCTGCCGTGTCTGGTGAAAATTTTCACTGGACACAAGACTTGCCCTAAAAATAAGGGTCTGGCTTATGTCCAGTGAAAGTTTTCACTGGACACGTTAAATCTTGGAAACGTGTCCAAATCCTACCGTGTCCAGTGAAAATTTTCACTGGACACAAGCCTTACCCCAAAAATAAGGGTCCAGCTTGTGTCCTATGAAAGTTTTCACTAGACACGTTGGATCTTGGACACGTGTCCAAATCATGCCATCTCCAATGAAAATTTTCACTGGATACAAGCCTTGTCCTAAAAATAAGAGTTCGACTTGTGTCCAATGAAATCTTGGACACGTGTCCAAATCCTACCGTATCTAGTGAAAATTTTCATTAGACATAATAAGCCTTGCCCTAAAAATAAGGGTCCAGCTTTTGTCCAATGAAAATTTTCACTGGACACATTTGTGATTTAAAAAAAAAAAAAAAAGAAAAAAAAAAAGAAAAGGTAGTGTGAGTGGTTGACAGGCTGCTCAACCCTCAAACTTTTAAAACGTTTATAAAAAAAAATAAAAAAGTAGTAGTGGACAAAACGTTTGGTTTGCCCGACATTCAAAGATTTAAAATAATGAAGCCAGCAAAAAACAAAAATGAGAGAGAATTATAGAGAAAAACAAAAACTCAAATGAGAGAAAAATTCCAAAAGAGAGAAACTGTGAGAATATAAGTCCAATGGGCATGAGGTCGAATGTACTATTTGTAATACACTTATACACTATTATTACTGGTATAACACATATTTTGTCTATATAAAAAAATTTATATAAAAAAAAAAGGGTAATTCTTTGTACATTTAAACCACAATTGTCGTTTTTTTTTTTTTTTTTTTTTGATGGGGACAATTGTTGTTTTAATTAAAACCCAATATGCACTTACCAACCAAAATATAAAATTTATCTCTATATATGGTCAAAACAATATGATACACCCTACATTTTAGAGCACTATCTTTCAACCTTGTTATGCACCAATGTTAATATGATTAGGAAAATATTAACGAGTACCGTGAGGAGTTTGTTAAGGTTAGTAATGTGGGTTCTACTTAATATAAAAAAATTGAATAAATAAAACAAAAAGACATAAAACTAGCCCTAGAGTTTATTATAATATTTTTTTTCCTTCTATAAAACTGGCCCCACAGCTTATAAATGACATAAAGCTGTAAAAAAACAAAGCTGCCAACAAAAAGAAAAAAAACCTATTGTTAATGAGCTTCTTACAGTACCCATTAACACATGTTATATGATAAATGTTCACTAACTATATCAGCCAGTATAAAATTGACTCTTTTTTGTTCCAAAATGTGGTTGACGAGGATAATATAGCTCTCTTTGACAATAACACTATATTACACTTAATTTTATGTATTATATAAGTGTATGGCCATTGTTGATGTAGCGTTCTACTTGTTTCTTCTCTCTCTCTCGTTAAATAACGTTGTTGAAGTAAATTAAAGGAATCAGGTACACCGACACAAGGAAAAGATCACATCGATCTCCCTCGCCCAAGCGCACAAAGGTCCAAGGAGATGGCTATCCTTCCCTCAAAAGGGCCATTGGAGGCCCACCTACCCAAGTGTATGTATGGCCATTATTGGTGTAGCACTCTCTCTCTCAATAACATTATTAAAAAAAATTAAAAAAAAATAGATACACCCACACAATGAAGATGGGACCCGAACTCGTGCAATTATATGAAATGAGAGCACCAAGGAGATAGCGATCCTTCCCTCAAAAGGGCCATAGGAAGCCCACCTAGCCAAGTTATGGGCCGAAGTATTAAAATCCTTTACAACATGATTGATATCCCAAAAACTAAGAGCCACACAAATGTTATCTAGGATAGAAACAATGGACCAATGAGTTATCGCCCAAGAGCAGCTGATTGGATAACAACCTTCATGCAATCTTAGCTTGGTGTTGTATGAGAAATTGAAAAGTTGATTTTTATTTTTATTTTTTTTTATTTTTGGCAAGCATCCTTGGATCTAATGGGTGAGATCCTCTGATAATTAAGCTTCTTACATGCCATCCAAATCAACTCACAGCATATAGTAGAAAGTTTTGTGATTCCTCTTGCTTGATAAAAAGCTTCATACATACAGTCAACAAAGTATATATTGTTTTAAGTAAAAGATTACATTGTTTTAAGCTTAGTTAGCACTTAACAGACAACTCATTAACAATTATAGATAGAAGTGTCTTTTTCAAATCAATAGGTAATGTTAGGGGTGCAAATCAAATTTGAAACTTTAGAGAGTAAAATCAAAATTACTCCAACCATTTTGCAATTTTGTCTATTAATAAAGATGTTGCAAACCAAATCTGTTTATGTTGTTGATTCTTTTCATTTTATGGCACATTAGATTATGACATTTAAACTCTCAATTTTGTCTATTTATAAAGATGTTGCAAATTTGTTTATGTTGTTGATTCTTTTCATTTTATGGCATGGTAGATTAGGACGTTTAAAATTTTAAGTATTTGAAATATATGTCAAAGCATGGTTTGATATCTTATAAGCATGATGATAATAACAATTATGAACAGACCAGATGAGAGAACTTTGGATTTGAGCAGCTTATAAGGCTTCCATGGCAATAACAAAGAGGCAGGGAGACAATGGGTCCCCCTGTCTCAATCCTTCCCTCCACTGAAATAATCCAACAAAGTTCCATTAATTGTTATCAAGAATCTAGGGGTAGTGATGCACTCCTTAATTCAAGATAGATCGGTGCAACTCCTTCCTTTCCTCTTACAAACTTTTTTTACTTTTCACTTTTTACTTTTCTTAACTTTTTTCTTAACTTTTTTTCATCAATAGTTGAGATTCAAAGTTGTTTTTTTCAACTCTTAGTCTCAACCATTGAGAAGAATTGCATTAGATGCAATACCCTAGATCTCAATTTGGGTCAATTTGGGGTTGAAAATTTAGAAATCAATCAATATATATATATATAAAAGCAGAGACCTCATGCGGGAATGCATGAGGTCCTGCCGTGTGGCACTCTAAGCTTCCACTTAGTCTTTTTAACCTTTTTTTCATTAAATCTTTTCATTGTAACCCAATAACTTATAATAACTTATTTTTACTATTACATATATGGGATGAAGTAGACAATAACCAAACAAATGTAATCTTCTAAAAAAAAATAAATGGGTTCTCAAAATAGACAACAAAGCCCAAGACCATAAATATTGACCCAATTTTGAATTCCCCACCAACGTGTAGCTCAAAGGCTACAAGGTCTGACCCATCCCACAGTTCAGTAGATCAAAGTATAAAAGATCTTGTGTAGATGAAAGCCTAAATTTTTACACACAAACCCTCTTTCTTCCTTCCCATGTGTAGATGAAACCCAGCCAAGAATTTCAGTCATTTTCAACCTCTGTTTCTCTATACAAAAACTCTTTTACTTCTAAGAAAACAACAGTTTCCACTCCAACTCAGTGATTATCTGTACAAACACTCTTCAACTTCTAAGAAAACAACAGTTTTCACTCCGACTTGGTGATTATTTGAAGGCATAAATGCAGGAGCTCAAAAGACTTCAACGTTTGGTATTTTGGGCTTCAATGCAGCCACTTCCAACCAATATACAATGCAATTAACACCACGTATGTGCCACCTTCTCTGGTAGAATCGGAACCATTTAATTGTTGAGTTCAATGCTCTATTCCATTTGTATACGGACTTCTCTGGCAGAATTAGAACCATTTAGTTGTTGAGTTCAACACTTTATTCCCATACTTTATCTCAAGAGTACTTGAACCACAATGTGAGTCGAGTCTTGAGAGCAAATATCATGTTGCATGCTTCTTTAAAAAAAATTAATTTGATAATGCAAAACATAGTCAATTCTGCATTTTACCAAAATAAATTATTTCATTGATGATTATTATAATTTTACTTATATATATATTTTTTATGACAACTTCTCTATTGTCAACTCTGGAAATAGCTGCAGAACTACTAATTAACTCAAAATGACAGAGTGTTGGACTCCTTGAGCAAGATTTCAATGAATAGAGACAACTAGACAATCAAGGTCAGAGTACTTCGTATGTGAGATGCGATCAACACAAAGAACAATGAGTTCATAAGCCTTGATATGATTTTTATTGATGAAGAGGTAAGTATAGAACTAAATTTATATTGTGCAGATTCAATTTATTATGCAGATTCAATTCTCTTAAAAATTATTATTTCACCAACTTATCATATAAGCTTCTACAATCAAGGACAGACCCACTAAGGGGCTGATTTGAGTTTGCTGACTATGACCAAATACAGAACCAATGTTACGGCTACACATATTTAATAGGTAAATATAAAATCTGCAACTATTTCACAACTCCTTTAATATAGTTGTATCCTCAATTAATGATTCAAAATAACCTAACTAGATTATTGCATATAAATAGATGTTGTTGAAAAGTTGGTAGCAGTTGGAAATGTTGAAGAGCCTCAAAGTTAATGGCGCACCAAGAAAATTACGTAACCTACAATTGCTTTTGAAAGAGTAAGACACAATTTTTAATGTGATATTAATGTCATTATATGTTTATATAGAAAAATAAATTATAAATTAAAAAAAATTATTACTAACAAAAAAATCCTTAATGATTTAAACTATACCAAGGAAAAAGAAATTAGGCTTTCGCCATTGGGAACAAGTGTCTGGCAAATTGATGAAGATGTATATAAGAACAATCCAGAACTTTTTGTCTTAATTGCAACTTCGACTATTGTCAAATCATTTGGAGGTAAGTATAACTAAATATTGTTTCCAACTATCAATTTTAATGTAGTAAGTACTGCTATTGAGTTAATAAGTATATTGGTTACTAATCTTAGGCCATAATTTTTACATTGAGAAATGTAATCACTATTTATAAGTTTTTTATACTCAAACTTATTCATTTTCAAATCAATATAATGATACTTTTAGAGAATCTCATTCTCATTAAAACATGTCTTTCTTTTTCTCAATTTCAATTGAATACGATTTTGTTTATTATAATGTATTCTGCAATTTTTGCAAGCAAATTCTCTTTGTCATCGACCAGTGCAACAAAAGTATATCTAAATCTTGAGATTCCCGAGATTGCTAAAATAATTGGCAGGTGCATATTTTTAAAATTATTAATAACAAAAAAAAAAACTAATAAATGGCATTTATTATCTCACAAAATACCATTTACATTCTTTTTTCCTTTTTAAACTTCATTGATAGGAATGGTAAAAAACATGATCATATACAAAAAATACCAAAAATATATGCAAAGCAGTTTTTAGAGGAGGATTTATCTTCAAACAATATGAAGACAATAATAGAGCTCAAATATATTGAATGAGATCTTACGAAGCAAGTTTGCTAATCATTTCAAAGTAGACTCATCATTTACATGAAAATATAACAATACATCATTCACATAAAAAAAATTAAAAAAAAAAAAAAAAAACAAAACAAAACAAACAAACAAACGTATTAACTTTAAAGTTCATTGCAAGATGTTAACTGCTATTGTGTTGCAACAATAAGTAACATTGATACAACGATGAGTTGGTATTATATTTTATGTGTACTTTGTGGAAAGAAAGTCAAACCACAATCAAAATCGTTTTGGTGCGCAAAATGTGAAACAAAAACAAATCTGCCTATCCCAATATTAGAGGCACACACATTAGCTACAAAGTTTCCAATTTTTATTTAAACATATTCATCTTACTATGATTACAATACAATTGCAAAATACTTCAAATACAGGATTCAAATTGAAGTTTTTGATTCAACTGACAAAACAACTTTTGTCATATTTGATTGAGATGCTAAGAAAATCCTAAATAAATCTACAAGAGATCTTACTGAAAAACAAACTGAGGTACATCTTATTTAAATTATTAAATTTATTGTAAAACTATTGATTATAATATAAATTAAAATTCCTAATACGCAGATTGATATTGGAGAAGGAATCCCACGTGATCTGAAGAAAATTTTAGGAAGAAAATACACTTTTTTTTACTTTGCTTGAATAATTCAATCCGAAGGATGGTTTTGAAAATTACATAGTTGCTAAGATTTTTTATGCACCTTCAAATGAAAAAAAGTTGTGGAAGAAAAAAAAAATACACAAGCCAATATCCTATATTATTTCGTTTGCTACACTATATTGATGTAAATAACATGCTGAAATTTAATATATATATATATATATATATATATATGCAAATACCTGTGCAAAGTCTTAGCGACAACAAATCCGCCAATACAAACTTTGTAAGATCCAGCCAAGAATCTGCCAGTGCCAATTCATCAGTGATCAACACAAATAATGCAACAAAAGGAGAAAATGATAAAAGCTCACAAATTGAACAAATAAAGATGGACCAAACTTCAAGCGTTGAAGATAAAAAAATAGATGATGATAACATACCCCTCAACATGCTTTACAAGCGTTTACATACTTCAAAAAACAAAGCATTGAAGAAACAAAAATACAAAATTTCGCAATAAAACTATTTATTACATCACAAAATAAATATCAATAATATGGAATGAAATAACATGCTTTTATCAACTTTTATTATATAATATTACTCCAAAGTTGATTTTTTTTTCCTAATTACTTCAACAAAATAATTATAATAAATATGTGTTTGCAATTTATAATTGTTACTTCTTATGATAAACTCATTACTAATAAAGTTTTATAACAAATATGCTATAATATACAAACAATATTCTCCATAAAAAATTACATAAACCATCACAACATTATCCGTGCATCGCATAGGAAACTAACTAGTTAGTATAATAATTGTAGTCTATTTATTTAGGCATCATTACTTTTAGCAACTCGAGTTTCGATGTTGGGCAATATTTATCACACATTATTCTATTATATGCAATTCAACTTTTAAATTGTAAATTGTAGTAATGTTTTGAAGTCATGATTTCAATTCGAAACTTTTTTAACTAAAATCATGACTTCAAGACTTCAAGACACAACTTTAATGTTTGTGATGCAAATATTGTTCAACCAATTGCTAGAAACATTTGGGGATCACTACAAGGTTGTAATTAAGTAACATACCCAAACCAAGTTGAAATTTGTTGTACTACAGGATTTTTTTTTTTTCTATATATATATATATATATATATAGTAAAATTTAGAGCATGGCTAGATCTACAAGCAAATATTATCTTCAGGTTTAATTGACAGGAAATTTCAGCCATTCTTAAAGGAAAATTTTCTTTCTTTATTTATTTGCTTTCATGAAAATTGCAAAACTCAAATTCAAACCCTACCACACCCTCATACCCTAGCCATTTGTCACACAAGTAGCTAAGTAGCTCACTGCTAGGCTACACAATTACACATTATCAAAAGAAAAGGCTGAGTAGAGCACATTTTCCTGTGCACTCATTTGAAGTGGTCCGCTTGTTGGTCCACCACAGGACATTTATTAGCCATATCACCCAACTCATCATCGACAATGATATGGAAGAATAATCATAGCAGGTGTCATGGGCTTAACCCGTCAACACGAGCTTCGGCTAACGGGCCAATCACGGGTAACGGACAGAGTCATGTTGACGGGACCAAGATAAACTGGGGCTGAAGGCTCCGGTTCTAACCGACGGTTATTCAAAACTCCTTGGTTACTCGTATAGCAAGAAGGTGACGCCAACTTGGCTGAAGGGGAGAAAGAAGGCTGACGATTTCAAGGCCGACGGCTCTGTTGAAGCTAAGACTTGGCCACCACGCATGGGAAGTTGCTTGTGTTCCACGCCCAGTATCAGAGTCCTATAAGGAAAGGATCCCGCAATCTACGCTTATGAGGATTCCTATAAGGAAAAGACTTCTGCTCCAAGGAAAAAGGTCAATCCTCGACTACTATAAAAACCCCAATACCCTCACAAATCAAGGTACGCATAATTACACCCTCTCTAGCACTCTAGAGTTGAAAGAAGTTCTAACTTGACCTTCGGAGGGTATTTGGCCGGCACCACACTGGTGCTCTCTGTTAGGTCATCTCCTTTTTGTTGTGCAGGTGTTGTTTCGAGCGTACAAGCATCGTGCAACTCACTGGTGAGATTTTCGGCATCATCAGTTGGCGACGTCTATGGGAAACGTGAAGCAATTAAGCCGCACTATCGTTTCCCGGACTAAAGGGTTGCATGGTACTCACTCGTTCAATGGCAACTACTAATGACGTACAAGGAGAGGAACCACCCACGACTGCCTTCGAGAGACAAGTTCGGACTCTCGGCGCCGCCGTGGAGCGTCTTACCAAACGGAACCTCGACTTAGAAGAACAGCTACGCCAGAAGGATGCAGCACAAAATGGCCAACCCGAAGACCAGGAAGAAAATAGTGCTCCAAGGGGGAACCAGGAAAGACCTGAGGGCAACCGCGCCCCAAGCAAGCCGAAAAGGCAGCTCGTGAGCACGCCATCCCTCATGGATGCAACTCCACCACATATTGTCGTCGAGATGCAGGCAATGAAGGAGTAGATGGAGGTCATGATGAACGCTCTCAAGGGGAGAGTTTCTAGTGATCTTGACGATCTAGTCAACCGTACCGACTCACCCTTCACTATGGCCGTGAACTCCTTCCCCTTACCCCACAAGTTTCGCATGCCAAATATAGATAGCTATGACAGAGTGAAGGATCCTCTGGACCACCTGGAAACTTTCAAGACCCTGATGCATCTTCAGGGGGTAGCAGATGAGATTATGTGCAGGGCCTTCCCCACAACACTCAAAGGCCCCGCGAGGGTATGGTTCAGCCGGCTGACGCCTAACTCTATCAGCACCTTCAAAGAGCTAAGCGCCCAATTCACTACACACTTCATTGGAGGACACAGGTATAAGAAGTCCACGGCGTGCCTGATGAGCATCAAGCAAAGAGAGGACGAAACGTTGCGATCCAACATAACGCGCTTTAATAAGGAAGTGCTATCAGTCGACGAGGCTGACGATAAAATACTTGTAGCAGTATTCACAAACGGGTTACGAAAGGGCAAATTTTTGTTCTCCCTATACAAAAACGACCCGAAGACCATGTCAGAAGTACTCTACAGGGCTACCAAGTATATGAATGCTGAGGATGCATTGCAGGCCCGAGAAGAGAAGCCAAGAAAAAGGGAGAGGCAGGAAGACGCCCGATCAGACCAAGGGAGAAAAAGACCTAGAACGGGGGATCGAAGAGGCGAAAGACGATCCAAGCCTCCGGGAGGGAGATTCACGAGCTTCACCCCGCTGACCACCCCAATGGATCAAGTCCTAATGCAAATTAAGGACGAAGGGGACCTGACCTTCCTTGGAAAACTGAAGGGGGATCCTAATAAGCGTTCCAGAGACAAGTACTGCCACTTTCACCGAGATTACGGTCATGACACAGCCGACTGCTACGACTTGAAGCAACAAATCGAGGCTCTGATAAGGCAAAGGAAGTTACAGAAATTTGTAAGCAAGGAAAGAGCAAACCCAGCACCTCAGGAGCACCCTCCCCGGCGAGACCATGATCGTCCCAGGCCTCCCATTGGTGATATACGAATGATCGTAGGAGGGATGGCTACTAGACCGTCAAAAAGGGCTCGAAAGACGTACCTCCGAATGGTCCAAAACGTCCAAGTGGCGGATCCAGCGCAAAACGTAACCCAGAGGGAAAGCCTCGTGATCGAGTTCTCGGAAGAAGACGCGCGACGTATCCACCATCCACACGACGACGCGCTTGTTGTCAGCCTACGGGTTGGGGACTACAACTTGCATTGGGTATTGGTCGACAATGGCAGCTCGGCAGACATCTTATACTACCCAGCATATCAGCAGATGAAAATCAGCAAGGAACAACTGGTCCCAACGAACGCCCTACTTGTCGGTTTTGGGGGTGCAAAGGTGTTTCCGTTAGACGTAGTCACGTTGGCTGTGACAGCAGGCGACTACCCCCAACAAATCACGAAGGATGTAACGTTCCTCGTGGTTGACCATTCGTCCGCCTATAGTGCCATCCTAGGGCGGCCCACCCTCAACACATGGAAGGCGGCCACTTCAACTTATCATTTAATGATTAAATTCCCAACAGAAAACGGAGTCGGAGAGCTACGTGGAAACCAGATTACCGCACGAGAGTGCTATGTGGCCATGATGGAAATGGACGATCACCTCCAAACCATGAACATAGAAGAGCACCGGAGCGCAACGGAGCCGGCCGAGAGGCTTGAGGAGATACCTCTGAACGACTCCGTACCTGACCAGACAACAAGGATTGGGACCCTCGCGAGTCCCGCCACTCGGCGAATGCTTGCAGCATTCCTTAAGGAGAATCGGGACGTATTCGCCTGGAGTCACGAGGATACGCCCGAAATAGATCCTTCCGTCATGGTACATAGGCTGAATGTATCACCATCCTTTCCGCCCATCCGACAGAAGAAGCGGGTCTTCGCCCCGGAACGAGATCAAGCCATAACCGAAGAAGTCCGCAAGCTACGAGAGGCAAATTTCATCAGAGAAGTATATTACCCCGACTGGCTAGCAAACATAGTAATGGTCAAGAAAGCTTCCGGGAAATGGAGGATGTGTGTAGACCTCACCGATCTAAACAAAGCGTGTCCTAAAGACAGCTACCCCCTCCCGAGAGTCGATACTCTGGTAGACTCTACGGCTCAGCACCAGCTATTAAGCTTCATGGACGCTTTCTCCGGCTACAACCAAATCAAGATGCACGATGATGATCAGGAAAAA
Organism: Quercus variabilis; assembly: GCA_030445155.1. Taxonomy (NCBI): domain Eukaryota; kingdom Viridiplantae; phylum Streptophyta; class Magnoliopsida; order Fagales; family Fagaceae; genus Quercus; species Quercus variabilis. The sequence continues at coordinate 4,429,223 of CP129452.1, read as the reverse complement.
ACGTCCTTTGTTACCAGCCAAGGTCTATTATGCTACAAGGTAATGCCGTTTGGTTTAAAAAACGCAGGTGCAACTTACCAAAGGCTTATGAACAAGATGTTCGCACAGCAGATCGGGAGAAACGTCCAGGTATATGTCGATGACATGTTGGTCAAAAGTCGAAGGGAAGAAGATCATTTAGAAGACCTCAGGGAAACATTCGACACCCTTCGCTCTTACAACATGAAGCTTAATCCGAGAAAATGTGCCTTTGGGGTGACGGCAGGAAAATTCTTAGGATTCATGATGTCTCAGAGAGGCATTGAGGCCAATCCGGACAAGATCCAGGCTATAATGGAGATGGCACCACCAAAAAATGTGAAGGAAGTACAAAGCCTCAATGGCAAGATAGCAGCGCTAAACAGGTTCGTCTCCAGAGCAACAGACAAGTGCTTACCATTCTTCCGCACGTTAAAAAGGTCTTTCGAGTGGACCGATGAATGCCAGCGAGCGTTTGAAGAATTGAAAGCTTACCTCTCTTCCCCACCACTGCTGAGTCCCTCACAACCAGGAGAAGAACTCTTTCTCTATCTTGCTGTCTCTTTGGCCGCAGTCAGCGCCGCCTTAATCAGAGAAGAAGGGAAAATACAGAAACCCGTGTATTACACCAGCCGGGCGTTACACGGGGCTGAAGAAAGATATCCACCCATGGAGAAACTTGCTTTCGCGCTAGTTACAACAGCACAAAAACTAAAGCCGTACTTTCAAGCTCACACAATTATTGTCTTAACCGACAAGCCTTTGCGACGGGCAATGAGCAACCCAGATGCTGCCGGGCGCTTGACACTTTGGGCCATAGAATTAAGCGAGTATGACATCCAATATCGCCCGCGCATTGCTATCAAGGGACAGGCCGTGGTAGATTTCATAGCAGAATTCGCGAATGGCGAGGATAAGGGGGCAGAGGAATCCCCGCAGTGGAGCATACATGTGGATGGATCCTCCAACAGACAGGCCGGCGAAGCCGGCATCGTACTACAGTCACCCGAAGGAGACACGGTAGAGTGTATGGTCTGCCTCGCATTCCCCACTACCAACAACGAGGCGGAGTACGAAGCTCTGATAGCAGGGCTCGACCTCGTGAAAGCAGCAGGAGCCGAGAAAGTGATCGTTTACTGTGACTCCCAAATCATAGTTAACCAGATAAGCGGGGAGTATGAATGCAAAGGCGAAAGAATGAAGAAGTATCTGGAACAAGCAAGGAGGAGAATGAACGAGCTGAAGGTCAAAATTATGCAAATCCCCCAAGGCGAAAACGAGCAAGCCGACCGCTTGGCCAAAGCCGCCTCCGCCGAACACATGGTCGCCATTAGTAGTACACTCTCCTTCACGCAGCTCTCTCCACTCATCAGTACGGTCGACATACAGGAGCTTGATCCCCAGCATGATTGGACCACGCCGTTAACCTCCTTTCTGAAAAACGGCATACTACCAAATGATAAGGAGGCAGCGAGGAAACTAAAGGTTCAAGCGGCAAGATTCGTCCTGATTAGAGATGTTTTATACAAAAGAGGTTTCTCCCGCCCTTACCTACGATGCTTAGGTCCTGAAGAAGTAGATTACGTCATGAGAGAAGTGCACGAAGGAATCTGTGGAAACCACTCAGGATCAAGGTCGCTAGTACACAAGTTAGTACGAACTGGGTACTTTTGGCCAACAATGCAGAAGGATGACGAGGTTTATGTAAAGGCTTGCGACAAATGCCAAAGGTTTAGCAACATCATCAGGCAACCACCCGAAGAACTAACCCCAATGACGGCACCTTGGCTGTTCGCTCAGTGGGGGTTGGACATTATGGGACCGTTCCCCACGGCAATACGACAACTGAAGTTTCTAGTTGTCGGTATTGACTACTTCACGAAGTGGGTAGAAGCTGAACCATTGGCCACCATCACAGAAAAAAAATGTACGGAGCTTTGTCTGGCGATGCATCATATGTAGGTTTGGCATTCCAAGAATCTTGGTCTCGGACAACGAAAAGCAATTCGACAACGACTCCTTCAGAGACTTTTACTCGCAGTTAGGGATACGGAACCACTACTCCTCCCCCGCCCACCCCCAAGCCAATGGACAGGTCGAAGTTACAAACCGGTCCTTGCTCAAAATCATCAAGACCCGGCTCGAGGGGGCAAAGGGCATATGGGCTGAAGAATTGCCGAGCATACTATGGGCCTACAGGACAACAGTAAGGACACCAACAGGAGAGATACCATTTCGATTAACGTACGGGAACGAAGCGGTCATCCCAGCCGAAGTCGGCCTCACAAGCTACAGGGTGCACAACCATGACGAAAAGAGGAATGACGAAGCCATACGTCTGCAGCTTGATCTGGTGGACGAAGTCAGAATGGCAGCAAAATAAAGGCTCGCGCGATACCAGGATCGCATGGCCAAGAATTACAACTCCCAGGTCAGACACAGAAACTTCCAGGAGGGAGACCTCGTTCTAAGAAAGGTTATGGGTGCAGCAAGAGACCCCACCCAAGGAAAGCTCGGCCCGAACTGGGAAGGACCCTACCGAGTTACGGCATGGCAAAGGAAGGACACCTACCATCTAGAGACATTGGACGGACGAAAGCTACCACATCCATGGAATGCGGAACACTTACGAAAGTACTACCAATAGGAGCAGCAACATCTTTCTTTCTGGAATAAGACTTCAATTACCTTTTTAAGCATTTGTTACAATAAGCCCAAAGGACAGTTCTTTCCTACTTATGTTTTTGCTACAATAAGCCCAAAGGGCAGTTCTTTCCTACTTATGTTTTTGCTACAATAAGCCCAAAATGGGCAGATTTTGTTTCTAGACTACCTTTTATATTAATGCATAACGATGAGAGTTTACTCAAGACAACAGAAGTCTACTTACAAATATGAGATCAAAAATAACGAAGTCCAAAGTTGGACAAGTCAAAAAAAGCTGACGGTCCAAAAATGGATGAGCAAAACAGCCGACGGTCTAAAAATGGCCAAGTCCGAAAATGGACGAGAGGCTGACGGTCTAAAATGACCAAATCTACAAACTGGATTAAGCTAAAACAGCCGACAGTCTAAAAATGGCCAAGTCCGAAAACGGACGAGAGGCTGACGGTCTAAAATGACCAAATCTACAAACTGGATTAAGCTAAAATAGCCGACGGTCTAAAAATGACCAAGTCCAAAGTTGGACAAAGCTAAAAAGCTGACAGTCCAAAAATGGATAAGCTAAAAAAAAAAAACTGGCAAGCTGAAAATGGCCAAGTCCAAAAAACGGGCGAGAGGCTGACGGTCTAAATGACCAAAAAATTAAACCAACTAAGCCGGCGGCATAAAAATGACCGGATCCGCGAAATGGACAAGGCAACCGTTATTAACGGACTAAACACTAATGGAATACAAGGACCAATAAATAGGCTAACGGTCTAAAAAAGGCCGAATCCGTCAGTCCGCAAACAGACGACCATAGGCAGATAACCTCGTCACGAGATGATGGGATTTTGCCAAAACTTTCTACAATCATTAAAGCAAAATGATCGAAAACTGACGGGTTCATTAAAATTGACCGACGGTTTAATGAAGCCAACGGTACGACTAAAATAAGAAGGCCCACAATCTTGGTTTCAAAACATACAAGAAAACCAAGCAAAATAAGCTACACGCAGGTAATAGAAAATTGACAGCGTTATAAACAAATCCAAGCCTAAAAAATGGCATTTAAAAAGCTGTCAAAATATTACACAACGGTACCCAAAGGGGCACTTAATAAGATTGTCTTCTACATAGATTAAAAAAAATATATAATATAAAAATGATGATAAACAAAAATAAAAAAACGTCACTTCAAAAATTCTTTCTATTTGGCGGCAAGCTCCTCTCCGTCAAGCAGCACCGTAGGGGGAGTCGCGACAGTCGTCGGAAGGTTCGCAGCAGGTTGGGCCAAGACAACCCCACTCTCTCCAAGAGGGGGGGAATCAACCGAGTCGTCAACACCAGGAGTGACGGCATCTGTCGCAGGCGTCATGGGCTGAGCGTCATCTATGGTAATACCAGATAGGTCCAACTCGGGAAAAGCTGACGCCACCTGTTTAAGACAGTCGTCGAATCCCGAGCCATAATAGCTGCCACAAGAATCGATAAAGGCATCTGACACCTTGAATTTCTTAACAGCGTCAGCCCCTACCATCTCCAACTGATCATAAAGAGCCGTCAGCTTTCCTTCTATTTCGACCCGCTAACGCTTCGCCTCTTCCAGCTCCTCCTTCACCTCTTTCACCTCCTGGTTAAGTGTACGTACCACCTACTTGTACTGAGCCTGCTGGTCTCGCATGTTGGCGTTGTGCTTGCTAACACGCGAGACGACCCCTTCCTTGGCTACACACCGTTCCTGCAGCGCCTTCACATGGACCAAAGCCTAGAAAAAGATATAACCATCAGCTATCAAGAAGAAAAATGTTAGGTACGTCAGTCAAAAAGAAAAAGGTAAAACTGACGGCTTACCCGCGAGAGGTCAAACAGAGCCGACGACCCTAGCTCTTCCGTCCCCTCCACAAAAAAGAACCTACTCTTCCAAGCTCTATTGGAATCTGGCATTTCAGACACCAGCCTCAACTCCTTTTCCTTAACGGCAAAATGATACATCCCTTTTGATGAAGAAAGGTGCCGAGGTCTATAGCAGTAGAAAAATTCATCCAAGGAAAGCTGACGGTGGCCTCCGCTTAGACGACCCCACAATACCTCAGCACTAATGAAAATTCTCTATGAGTTTGGAGCAATCTGACTAATCGATATGCTAAGGAAATCAGCCAGCTGACGGTGTAAAGCCGTTAGGGGCAGTCTCAACCCGGCAGCAAACATGGCGTCATACATGCCAACGTCTGCAGTCCTTCCCGTATAACACTTTTCACCCTCCATAGGTAAACGGATGGGAATGTGGTCAGGGATTTGGAAATGGGTACGTAATTCATTGAAAATTTTAAGCGTCATCTTTGGAAGGAATTTATTCACAGCCCAGTCCTTGGGAAGGATGAAAGGACGACTACCTTCAAGACCTTCAGAATCCCCTTCACTAGACTCCTCATCGCCTTCATCCCCATCACTGTTCCCCCCTCCTAATTCAACTTCACTCCCCTCGCCTACTTCTTCCTCCTAGCCGCCGTTTCCCTGACTTCCTATTTCTTCGACGGGAACATGGGCTGACGTCTCCCTCTCTGACGACCAGGAGGAACTCTCAGACTCACTACTTGAGCCTGAACCAAACACCTCGTCATAGCCCGCTCCTTCGCGGACCGACGACTGATCACTCGACGCGTCACTCGACATCTACCTACAAGTGACGGGTGTAAACTAAGCACCTAGGATGACGACCTCACTTTAAAAAAGAAATTGAAAGCATGCGAGAAAAGAAGGGAAACTTACAAGTTCTTTTAGAGTGACGGTTGAAAAAGCAATGGCAGGAACGTTGGTAGAACTGACAGAATGTGGGCGACGGATGTGCTCTCCAAGAATCAAGTGAATGAAATAGTGAAAATGGGAAGAGGGGGGCCACACATATATATAAGTTAAACGCACAGAAAACGAAGCGACGCCCACGTTCAGACACGGAGCCAATCCAAGCACACCACCTGTCCTAGCATTTAATACTAAAAGTGTCAGCAGTAATTATTTTTCTCTCTCTTGATCAAAGTGGCAAGTAGTGACGAATGCAAACTCCATAACCTGTCAGGTATAGCCGACGGAGATATGGAGTAGGGGGCAACTGATATGGAAGAATAATCATAGCAGGTGTCATGGGCTTAACTCGTCAGCACGAGCTTCGGCTGACGGGCCAATCACGGGTAACGGACAGAGTCATGCTGACGGGACCAAGATAAACTGGGGCTGAAGGCTCCGGTTCTAACCGACGGTTATTCAAAACTCCTTGGTTACTCGTATAGCAAGAAGGTGACGCCAACTTGGCTGAAGGGGAGAAAGAAGGTTGACGGTTTCAAGGCCGACAGCTCTGTTGAAGCTAAGACTTGGCCACCACGCATGGGAAGTTGCTTATGTTCCATGCCCAGTATCAGAGTCCTATAAGGAAAGGATCCCGCAATCTACGCTTATGAGGATTCCTATAAGGAAAAGACTTCTGCTCCAAGGAAAAAGGTCAATCCTCGACTACTATAAAAACCCCAATACCCTCACAAATCAAGGTACGCATAATTACACCCTCTCTAGCACTCTAGAGTTGAAAGAAGTTCTAACTTGACCTTCGGAGGGTATTTGGCCGGCACCACACCGGTGCTCTCTGTTAGGTCATCTCCTTTTTGTTGTGCAAGTGTTGTTTCGAGCGTACAAGCATCGTGCAACTCACTGGTGAGATTTTCGGCATCATCAGACAACATCTTTCACAATGTGATCTCTTTGGGCATCTGCTTGTGCCAAAGCACGATGAACATGTTGATGCTGTGATTGTAACATCCTAGTGATGATTTCACTAGGTTGCTTCTCACTTATAAGCCCTTCTTCTTCTTGGGTGCTATTATTCTTAGCTTCTTGTGGATGACTTGCCTCTTTGTTGCTTGCCATGCTTGTTTGATTAGGATGTGAAAGCTGTGCTACAATGGTTAATTGGGGAAACTAGTATTGTACTGGTGTGCTTTGGCTTGTATTTGTGACATTACATATGTAGCTTTGCAAAGATCATTCTAAGTTGACATGGTGTAGTGTATCAGCTCTTGAATTTGAAAGCTGGCTATTCAGAACTGGAACAAAGGACACGAGGCACAGTAATAGTTACCGTGTCAATATTATAGACTAGCACAGTCAGTCTGTATTCAATAAGTCTAGAGTGACACCAATCTTCACAATGAGCTGTAATAGTTACACAATGTCTTAAAATCGTGTTTGAAAACACGATTTCAGTTAAAATAGAATAGGAAAATTTAGCATTTCACAAAATAGTTCACTTACTGATGGTAAGATATAAATGATAAATGGCCAGATGATTAGTTGATAATGAATAAAAACCAGCTCAACTGATGTAAAAATGTGAAAATTTATTGTCGGTGACATTACTCGGCTGTGTGTTTTGCCAATTGAGATTTGAGACACGACTTGGTCCAGTGCTATGCACCATGCTTTGCCCTAGTGGCTAGTGACACACCACCAAGATTGCTATCACTTTTCTGTGACAAGAACAAGATACAAAGCTTTTTATTTTTGTCTTTTTGGTTGCGTTTAAAAGGAAGCTTATTTATACAATGAGTGAAGTAAAAAGCATGCCAGGCATGGCTAAAAAAAAGCCTATAAGATTCACGAAGATATGAACCTTACTGCCATCAGCTATGATATCACTTTATGGAAATTCTAGGCCTTAGCATAAGTATATCACTTCATACCTACATCTTTAATTACTATTAAAGTTTGTGTAAAAATGAAATCATTGAAAAGTATTTATAGTGAAAAAACAAATGAGGGTTACAAACTAAAAATACTTGAATTACAAGTAAAATTATAATTGCTCTACTTACAACCCAAGTATTATCAAAATTGCTTTACTTCACTCCAAGTAGAATTAGATGCAATCAATATGGACTACAGTAGATTTCCACCTTGATTAGGTTTGAGCTTGAGTTTGATATCTCTAAAGCGTATCTTAAACAATAAAAGAAGTGGTAAGAACACTTAAATAGTAACAGATAAACCATATATGCATAAGTTTAAAGAATAATATTTCACATTCCCTAATCCAATGTTAGTGAGGATAATAATTATCTTATACATTTGGTATGCATATAGTGTGACTCAGTCACTTGTTCATGAGATAAATTGTGGATATATAAATGAATACACAAATATTTTATCTAGTGAAAAGTACTTTCTGTAAGGCCCTGGTGTAGCAATGAAACTACAAGCCCACCTTTCTTAAGGCCTATAGGCCCATAATCCGGAGGCTTCCTCTTACTAAGCTTATTTCTTCTTATAACACCTCACAGCTAAAGGGGACATTAAAAGAATAAATGTCCAGCCAACTAATAGCAGCATGGTACCCGATGCCAACTGCATGCAAATGCTGGAGTGAATTAAACTTGAATCATTATAGTTTCTCAGCAATTGATGATCATTGAAAGTAAATGCATAAACAAAAGTTGTGTGTAACTTTAAGGGGTTAGCAGCTTTTACTTGTGTTCAAGTGTTAGGTGATAAATGAGATGTTGGGTTTAAGTCTCGTATCCTCACCTTTACCTTCAAGAGATTTTTCGTTGTAATTATTCAGTGTTTATGGGATGAAGGAAAAACACTTACCAAAGTGTTAATAGAGTGTTTCAACTTTCGAGAGCTTACATGTTGATTCTTCTGAAAACATGATGTATTATGTTTTTTTATTTCTTATTTTTCATAAGACCTACTAGTGAAAAACTTGTTTGATTTTTTTTTTTATTCCTCATTTTCATTTTCAATACCCAAAAATTGTGAGAATGAAAGCAAATTACAAAAACAATTTTTTAGCATTTTCATCTTTAGCAAAATGAGTTCAATGGTATTTTCGTAACAAAACTTAAGATTGTGGGAAAAGATTGTGAGCATAACAATGAGAAAAGTAACTTTTCTATGTTTTTTGTTATCAGATTCAGAAAATATATACAAAATATTAAAATAAAAACAAAATATGAGTTCTTGGAAGAACCAATCAAGGTACACTCACCTTATATAATAAAAAAAATTAAAGAAATATATATATATATATATATATGTGTGTGTGTGTGTGTGTATGTATGTATTCATGAAACTTGTAATATGCAAATAATCCACAAACACAATAAAGACACGAGTAACTTTTTGATACCATTGTTAGAACTTGTTTGTTATTTTGTACAATATAATTATAATGAACAACTTGACTTTTGTCTTATAAGTAAAAAACACAAAATAAAATCTACTTGCAATATGCAAATAATCCACAAACACAATAAAGACACGAGTAACTTCTTGATACCATTGTTAGAACTTGTTTGTTATTATGTACAATATAATTATAATGAACAACTTGATTTTTGTCTTATAAGTAAAAACACAAAATAAAATCTGTAGATCCTAAGTGGATGACACCAAAGACACACTGTACTTATGAGACACCTAATCCCTGTTATTTAGCAGAAGATAAGACAATTAAAGAAAAATACAACAGTTTATCAAAAAGAATAGTGTAAGGAGAAAAAAAAAAGTTTAATTATAACTTGATAAAGAACAAAGAATCATTTCACTGCTACAAGATTATGAAAATCTTAATAAGTGTGTGTTTGGATTTTTTTTTTTTTCCGTAATTTCTTAACTAATTTATTTATGTACAGTATTTTAAAAATTCATTAATTTTTAAGTATAATTATACTTTTATCAACTTTTTAACAAGTAAACATTTCAATCAAAAAAAAAAAAAAAAAAAACAATTCAAGGGCACACTTTATATATATAGAATTTCAACCTATGAAAATTTTTTATAAGAGAACAAGAGACTTTATGCACACTAATTTATAAACAACATCTTTAAGTAATAAAAGAAAACATTGTTGTGATATTTTATTTCATTTTTTGAGAACATTGTTATGGCAGTTGAGTGCTAAGTGCTTGTACCTCTAGACAGGTTGTGCACTTGTGCGTTTATATATTGCTAAATGTTTGCCACCACTCTCCTTGTTGGCATCCATAGTAGTAATATATACCTTTTTTTAGGGCCTACAGTAGTAGTATATATGATTAATACATAGATTGTAATATATCATGAATGGTATGCGTTCATAAAAATTTAAAAAAAAAATATATATATATATATATATATATATCATGAATGGTATGCTTTCCATTGCTGCGCATTTCATCAACATCTCATTATCATCAACACCAAAATACTCTTCCCAAAAAACATACCTTTTGGCATTTGTCTTTGGAGAAAAGTTTTGCTACATACTTGTATACAACAATTGGTACATACAAGATTATGTAACAGCAAAAAGAAAATGATAAGTATTTAAGGGTTCACCTAATCATATGCATTACACATAATCTCTACACATATGTTGCTTTCTTTTTATTGCCACGTTATCTATTAAGCAGTAATTGTTGCATATAAGTATGAAACAAAACATTTCCCTCATTTTTACAAGAATTAAACTTCCTTGTTATAAGTTCATTAGATTAAGCATATCTAACATTTAATGTGGTATAATTTGTTATTCAATCAAAGATTAATATCAATCGGTGTTCTATTTGTGAGATTTATTATATAAGATATAGCACAATTTTATTTATTTATTAAAGATTTACAAATTGTTATATTGATCAATTCTTTTAGACGATAGAAATAGAATTATCAATTATGTCCAAATTTGGTTTATTCAGGAGAATCTTATAATTTTCTTTAATTCAAAGATACCCCTTACAGTTTTTGTAATCTTAGTTCAAATTTTTTATAGGGAACGTTATACTGTTAGATAAAATAAAGTGCTACAGCTAGTGAGATACCCACGTGATAGCCTTTCACAAGTTTGTGTAAAAAATATATTAAAAGGATCTCATTAGAATATTCTTGTTCTTTTGACATTAAAGGCACTTTTGAAAGTAGATTCTGAATATTTTTAAGGGTCTCTACTCGGTTGTTGAGAATTTAATTTTTAAAATCTCAAGAATTATAAACTATTAAGAGCATCCGCATCAGATGTGGCAAAAATTATGCCATTTTACCACACTAAAACCCTACTTTATTATTTTACCACATTATTTTACAACATTCTATTTATCAGATGTTCTATACTACAATTCTATATATTAAAATAATATTTCTTACCCATTAAAATAATATAAACAACCCAATAAAATAATATATCTAACCCAATAAATAACAACCACAACAACCACACACTGCTGCCACTGCCGCCGCCGCCGCCGCTGCCGTGGCAGTCACAATCCATCAGAACAAATCAAAACAACAACAACAACAAACTAGAAACCCATCGGAACTCCCTGATCAACCAAATAACAAACAACTGCATCGGAACTCCCTGATCAACAACAACAAATCGGAACAAACAACAAATCGGAAATCAACAAACAAACTCAGCCCACCAAAACCTTGACCCACAATCGGAAATCAACAACCTCGACCCACAATGCCGCCAACCCAAAACCTTGACCCACAACCCATAGCCCACCAAAACCAAATCGGAAGCCCCACCACCACCACCACCACCACCTCAACCACAAACCCCGACAAACCCACCGCCTCCACACCCTCACCCACACCCACTTCCAAACCCAAAACCTTCATAATCCAAGTCAACCCAAACTCCAAACCCACCATCTTCATCGCCGTCATCGTCATTTCCTAGCCCATCCAAACCCACCCACCTCCGTTGGAACCGAACCCATCAAAACACAGCCAAAAAAAAAAAAAAAAAAAAAACAGAAAAACCATTGCTAGAGAGAAATCGGCGTCGGCGTCGGCGTCGGTGTGGAAGTGATCGTCGGCGTTGGCGTGGGCGTGGAAGAGCAGTGATGAGGATTGGGGTGAGAGAGAGCGGAGAGGATTGAGGTGAGAAAGGTGAGAATGACGGAGAGAGAAGAGAGAATGACGAAGAGAGAAGAGAGAGAGGAATAAAAAAAGAAAAAAAAATTTGCCACACGCGTCCGTACCGTGGCAAATTTATCACGGTACTGTTCAATGTTGCAAAAAATATGGGATATGGCACATCTGATAAATGAGGTTAAATGATGCTTGGTGTGCTAAATGTGCCAAATATTTAACATTTGGCACATATAGCACACCTGATAAAGATGCTATAAGAGTTTAAACTTACAATAATCTTTTTTTTTTTTGGTAGAAAAGAATTTTATTAAAGAAAAGAACTAAGGGGAACAAGGCAGATCAGAAGAGTATCTGTTATGGTACATATCAGCTCTATCAGAGCTTAACAAGTCCAACATATTTACAGGAGAGTCATGAAATAAAACAAAAGATCTATCCTGGAGAGATCCTAACCAAGCCAAAAAATCAGCACAAGTATTAGCCTCACAAAAACTATGTCTAATTTGGACTTGGCCAATCTAGGATATCAACATTGTGCGGTAGGGTGGAGTTCAAGTTTTCAAAATGAAGTTTCATATATACATATTCTTAGATTAAGTTATAGTAAAATTTCTATCTTATAAATAAAAAAATAAAAAATAAAAAACTTACAATAAATCATAATTCCCGAGAGCTGATATTTATGTTGCTCAAATGTGTTAAAATTTAAATTTATACCATATTTTTAATTGAATTATATTTAAAAAATTAATTATTAAAATATTCTTATGCATATACCTTTAGTGACTAAAGAAATTTATTTTAAAAATTAATAATTTGACCATAACGAATGTAAGGCCCAAAAAAATCATCATGGATGCATTTTTAAATTGCAACAATACCCATGAACATTGATAAGCATCTTATTTGGATGAAATATATATATATATATATATATATTACAAAATTAACTTCGTGTAGTTATTTTGAAGGGTAAAAATGAAAATTTGAATTTAAGGACACATCACTGGTCAGTAATTACTAATTATCTCAAATGCAATAAATATGAGAATTAATATTTTCTACCTAAAAGTTGGGAGTTGGCTAGAATTCTCGCATTTCCTAAAATTATGATGCATGTTCATAAATTGTAAAATTATCTCACATAAAAAAAATTAAAATGTAAATTTATCAAATAAATAACCAAAATTTCACAATTTTTTAGGAATTATTCATTTTTAATCCAAATTCATATTTAAATAACATACCCATAGAAATTTGGATTCAATATCCATGAGCCATAAGCAACCAAGCCTAATAATATTGGAAAGAAGGGAATTTCAAAAATTCTTAAAATTTTCAACAAGCCAAACACTAAATAAATATTATATCAACTTATAGATCTTATAAATTTACTCAAATACTAAAATATTCAAAGCAAGTTAGTCAATATCGTACCATTATTTACCTTACTTGCAATGCTGGTCATTAAACTGGTATGGTACTCATCTGAAATGTATTTGATAAAATTCCAAGATGTACTAACATATGTTGATTATATCAAAGATTTTTAGTGCGGCATTGATATTTTGACCAATACAATAAAAAATAATTAAAAAAGAAGAAGTTATAAAACATGTTATTTAAGCTAATACATTAAGTAAATGTACTTAGGCTAATGTTTGGAGTTATAAAATATGCGAATAATTCATACACACGCATATATATATATATATATGTATGTATGTATGTATGTATGTATGTAATCTCAAGATTAGGAGATTGACTTGTGGGAGTAAATGGTTAACCTTAAAATTAGGATTTAATTTTCTAAGAGTCTTATAATTCAAATAGCAATTTTTTGTCTTTCCAATGGAGATGATTAATATTCAAATCCCCTCACTTAACTATCAAATTATCAAAAAAAAAAAAAAAAAAAAAAAAAAAAAAAAAAAAAACTTACCAATAAGGTGGAGGACATCACAAGCGCCCCCCACCCCCACGTTTTTTTTTTTTTTAATTTTTTAAAGAATAATCATTCTTGAACGTATCATTCATTTTGAAAAATAGATTACTTGAATTCTAGGTCATGTTTGCAGGGTGTACTTCTTTGACATGGTGGAAGGCAATAATTCTCAAGTAGAACTAGTCTCATGCCATCATCTTTGAATGGACGAATTCAAGACCTACCTCATACGAAGCCCTTAACCCTAGACGATGAGTCTGAGTGATAAATCTCGTATCTCCATTTAATCCATAAGGAAAATGCTTCATATGATACCTAATAAAGTGAACATATCCTCACCATCATTTGGGTAAAAAATCCTTTCCTTACCATCATTCTCTTGGTGAAAAATCCCAAATATATCATTACATATGGTAGCACATTTATTTACTCTCTTTTTTTCTGAGTAAAAAAGGATATGGATCAAGGTTGGTAGCACATCCATTTGGATGATTAAACTTGGATATATATGCAATATGCATGTCCATTTGGACCACTTCCAAGTCAAAGGTTCAAGCCAGAGAAAGTGATGCTTGTTTGTGTTTATTAACTTTGTTTGGTGTGTGAACTGTGAACTGTGACCTGTGAGAGAGAGAAAGACACACACATGAGTCTTCACACATAAAAAAGATGAAACTTGAAAACAACTAAAAGGCAAAACACTATTCCCTATCTCCAATGATACCATAAACTACTACTTTTTTTTTAGCTGAGACCCATAAAAACCCAAAGGTCCAAAACCCCTTCTCTACTTTCTCATCATCTCCCTTTTTTAGGTCATGCCCTCACCCATATGTGTCGTCTTGGACGGTGCCACCCGCTGACGTGTCACCTCCCCACCTTTCAATAAGCCAAAATTCTACATTGTAAAGTCCCTTGCAATTCATACCCCTCCAGCTTTCTTTGCTAGCTCGCTTTGCTGCATTGTACATCCGAGAGACACGTCAACATGAAGCCCAAAACTTGTCCAAAATGTACAACAACCAAAGCGCACACTATAATGACTTCACTAAATAAACACTGCACTAGATTCCCACCCAACTCTCTCTCTCACACACTGAGTTCTCTGATTGAAATTTTGTCTCAAACAGCTTTCTGAATATTTCAAACTCTCTCTCTCTCTCTCTCTGACCGTTTCTATTTTCTCAGACTCCATTTCAAATTCAAAACCCTAAAATCTGATTTCAGTATCTTCTTATAAGTTTGGTCCTTACTTTGTCAGAGAAAAGATTCCATTTTTTTTCTCTTCTGGGTACTAAATTTTTTTCTCTGAATTTATTGTAAAAGCTGAGAAATTTTCACTATTTGGGTGTTGAATTTCAGAAGGGTATGTTTGTTTTTGTTATTTTTTTTTTTTTTTTTGAGTTTTTATTAGAAGATTGAAGAAGATGATTCGGAGAAGATGACGATCAAAGAAGACTGTCTCTGATTTTCAGTTTGGTTGTACTGAAAGTGGGTGTTTTGGCTTTGACTTTGCCGTGATTTTTTTAGGGCTTGATTAGGGTTTCTGGGTAAGCAAGTTTTTGTTAAACCCTCTTGTTCTAATTCTGCTTTTCAAGTTCAAATTTTTATTTTTTTTTTGGGTTTAATGTTGTTTGGTGGTTAATCATTGTTTAGTTCTAGGTTTTTTTTTTTTTTTTTTTTTTTTTTTTTTTGAACTTCATTTTCAACTCTGGAAGCTTAAAATTTCTAACTTGGTGGATTGTCAAGTTAGGTTTTGGACTTGAACAGCTTGAGAATTGGAGAGTTGTATCACCGAGAGAATAAGTGATTACTAAGGTATAGTTGTTACTTGTTATATAATTTAGTTCTTTTGCTTTGCTCTATGTGAATATGTGGAATAGTCTTGGAAACTTGTGGGAAAAGTATTGAATAATTGAAATGCCTTCTAAATTGTGTGTATACATTTTTTTTTTTGGTGTTGTATGAAGTTTTTAGAGGTTGGGGTATGGGGCAAACTTTAGATAAAAAATAAAGTTTTACTTTTAACTTTTAGTTAATGGGTAGCGGTAGAGTTTCTATGTGGGTGTGAACTGTGATAATTTCAAATGAGATTTTGGGCCATTTCTGGGATAATTAGATGAGTGCCAAGTGATGGAAAATTTACCTTGTTGCCTAATGTGGTGCCCACCAGGTTCCTTTCAAGTTTTTTACTTTTTATATAAGGGTATTAGATATTTACATTTTATTTTTCATTATTATTCTGTTCCTTATGTTCTCAGTTGAATGCTTAGAAAATATAGGTTAATCTATTTTTAAAAGTTTCTTGGTTGGCAACCCATTATCCTTTATCACTTATCCTTTGTAGTTGGCATGGATATCTCTAGAGCAATATATGCCCTGCTACGTATTTTTAGATTTTTTTTTTTTTTGGTTTTACATGTGTTTCATGGCTGATACTTATCTAAAGGGCTTTGGGTTGGGGAGCCAAACTGAATGCACTCTGTGCTATTGTTTGGAGGTCGATTTAGGTAGCAATATGCTATGTCCATTTACTTCCTTGTTCTTGTATTGGGCCATTGGCATCATTTTTCTGTGGCATCAAGAGTTTATCAAAGCCTCAAATTGATGAAGCATTTAACGATTGAAGATAAATTGATGAGATTGTAGAAGAATTACCCAACTTAGTTATGGTATCATATATTAATTATGAAAAATTTTAGTTGTTAATTCTATGGAAGGAATTGAGGTCATCCTTGAAGTCTATGGGCATTGCTGGTGCTGGTCTTGGGGACTTTGTTTTGTATATTTTTTATTTTTATAATTGGTACCTTAAAGCTAGGGATCCTACAAAAATGATATTGTGAAGGATACATAAGAAGAGTTGACATGGTTGTTGGTTTATTGGAGTTGTGAGTACTGTCTAGGCCATTTTATGCCAAATTGTAAGGATCTTGTATCTCTTATGGCTTCAATATCCCTTGATCATATTTTATTCCCTATCTGTTGAGAAACTCTTGCCCTGAGTTTCAGAAATTGATAGATGCCTCTGTCTGTTGTAGATATGGCATCTGTGATCAGTTGGACCACAGGGTAAGAGAGAGGGGGGGGGGGGGGGGGGTTCAGAATGATTCATAATAGTAGTTCCAGTTGGATGTACTGATCCAGTATGTTTGTTGTCATGTTAAAAGGATGTTAACAGGAAATGGGACGAAGTTAAGATAAAATTTAAGGTTGATATGTTGTGATTTTTTTTCTCCTCCTCCAGTAGTGGTTCATCATTTTCTCATAGCTCTTGTTGAGATTCAAGAATGACTTCACATTTGTTTGAATAGGAGAAGGATGGTTCAAACCCACTCTCTTCATGAATTTGTAAAACTGTCAAGTCATCTCTGATCTACTTCTCCCTTCTTTAAAATCAAGTTGCTTTAATAATTTCTAGATCCAATTTTATTAGGATTTTTCAATCTATGTGTATATATCATTCCAACCCCCCCCCCCCCCCCCCTTCCTCTACTTAAATGCGGTAGTAACTAGTAAATTTTTTTTTTTTTTTTTATAGATATAGAGGATAATAAAATTTGGTTGAAGTCCTGCTGTCCAATGAGATTGAGATATGTTTGATGTATTGTCAACTTGTGGTGATCACCCTCTCCCTTCTTCCTTCTCAACATGTGTTCAATACTTAACCTTTTTTTTTTTCAATTGCTATCAGCAGGTGGGCCTCATAGAAATTGAAAAGAAAAAAAAATAATATTGAAGTAGTATGGGTACAAAAGACCGTCAAAATGCCACTGAGTCTCCTAATACTAAAGCAGAGGTGGGAGAGATAGACACCAGCGCACCTTTTCAATCTGTTAAAGATGCTGTCAACCTATTTGGTGAAGGTGCTTTCTCGGGGGAAAAACCTGCTATCAAGAAGGCGAAACCTCATTCTGCAGAGGTACTTGTGAATCTTCCATTTTCCTTGCGTTGTAAAGTACTTATAAATCTGTACCAGTTTTTGTTTGAATTAGTAAAATAAATACTAGTTGTCACCTGCAAATTTTGGAAAAATATTGCATCTAGTGGTGCCATGCCTTGCGTTTACAGTTGAAAATGGAATGTGACTTCTCTCTCTCCCTCCAGATTATCATGACTAAAAGTACTCTTGCTGGCAAAAGTTGTTCTTTGTCATTGTCTGATTATTCTAGATATATTAATTATGCAGTCCAGGCATATACTTGGATGCTAATAAATGTGTGGACCTTGCTATATCTTCTGTAGTTGTTGCCCAGTAATTTAAACTTTTATCTACTCTTCCCTAATTTCTTTTAGATGATGTTCTCATGTGGCTGAAGGCATAGTTTAGGGTTTTTTTTTTTTTTTTTTTTTTTTTTTTTTTTTTTGGGAAAAGAATATCTCTAGTTGTTGTCTTGCAGAGGTTGTAGCTTTCTGGGAAAAGAAGGAAAACCAAGTATCAATTGCTAACATAACACAACTTGAGAATGAAGAATGAGAGGCTTCTATGGCCAATCTGAAACTGTTACTTGAAGTTCTTATGTATTTCTCCATATTTTTTATGCTTGTTTCAAAAATAGTGTTTTTAGTGTACTGTAAACGATGAAAACATACATGATTGCTTCACAAATTGTTGAGCCTAGGAGCTTCATTATTTCAGTTTCTATAGCAATGGATAGTGACCGTGTACTCACTACTAAATTAAGAAAGAACCATGTTTCTAAAGGGACTTGGGGGAGAAGTTATGATAGGTTTTCATTTCATAAAGAACTTAGGGCAAGTTTTCTTTTTACCACTAGACACTTTTATTATCCAGGCATTTGTGAGATGGTTAATCACCACAGATTTTTGTCCATTGAGACACCTCTAACGTTTAATGATTCCTGTAATGCCAAGTTATACAATTGTTCTTTTTAAAGTTTCAAATATGTTGTTTATGATTTTAGTTATTTCACTGCAGAGAGTATTGGCCAAGGAGACCCATCTTCACTTGGCTCAGAAAGAGCTGAACAAGTTAAAGGAACAACTAAAGAATGCTGAAACCACTAAGGCCCAAGCCTTTGTAGAGCTTGAAAAGGCTAAAATAACAGTTGAGGGTTTGACTCAGAAGTTGACTTCACTTAGTGAATCCAGGGAATCAGCAGTCAAGGTAACAGAAGCTGCAAAGAATCAGGCAAAGGAGCTTGAAGAATCAAACTCTGGCCAACCTATTGGAACTAATGGTGCTTGGAAGCAAGACTTAGAAACTGCAAGAGAACATTACATGATAGTGATTACTGAACTTGATGCTGCAAAGCAAGAATTAAGGAAAATCCGTCAGGGCTGTGATGAGTCCTTGGAAGCAAAAGTTGCTGCCTTAAAGCAAGCAGCAGAAGCGGAACTTGCAGTGAAAGCAAACATGGAGAAAACTGGCGAGCTGTCCAAGGAAATTTTTACTATACAGGAATCAATTGAACAAGTGAATCTTGCAACTTCACAAGCCCAAGAAGAACAAGCAAATATTTTTGCTGAAAAGGATGTTCAAAGACAGTCATATAAAGCTAGTCTGGCAGAGTCATCAAAGAACTTGCTTGCTTTGAAGAAAGAGTTGGATCCTGAACTCACCAAAAATATGGAAGCACAATTGACCAATACAATGAATGAAATTGAGGCTCTGCAAAAGCAAATGGAAAATGCAAAGGCTTCGGATTTGGATTGTGTGAGAACTGTCACTTCAGAGCTGGATGATGCTAAGGGGTCACTACAGAAGGTCGCAGAAGAGGAAAGTACCCTTCGAAGCTTGGTGGAAGCTCTCAAGGTGGAGCTGGAGAATGTGAAAAAAGAGCATTCTGAACTGAATGCAAAGGAAGCAGAAACAGAGTCCATTGCTGGAAATCTGCACGTCAAACTTCAGAAAGTTAAGTCTGAGCTTGAAGCATGCCTTGTGGAAGAATCAAAAGCAAGAGGTGCTTCTGAGGAGATGATCTCAGCACTTAACCAGCTTTCGTCTGAAACTGAAAATGCACACCGAGAAGCAGAAGAGATGAATACCAAAGCAGAGGAGTTGAAGAAAGAAGCTGACACTACCAAAATTGCATTAGAAGAAGCAGAAAAGAAGCTGAGAGTTGCTTTGGAAGAAGCTGAAGAAGCAAAAGCAGCAGAGGCAAGTGCCCTTGATCGGATTAGGGCCTTGTCTGAGAGAACTACTGCTGCACGTGCCTCAACTTCTGAGTCCGGTGCCAATATCACAATATCAAGGGAAGAATATGAGTCCTTGAGCCGTAAAGTTGAGGAGTCTGACACATTAGCAGAAATGAAAGTGGCTGCTGCTGTGGCTCAGGTAGAAGCTGTGAAGGCTAGTGAAAATGAGGCCCTCAAGAAGTTAGAAGCAAGTGAGAAGGAGATTCAAGATATGAAAGCTGCAACTGAGGAGGCTCTTAAGAGGGCAGAGATGGCTGAAGCAGCCAAGAGGGCAGTGGAGGGAGAGCTGCGGAGGTGGCGCGAGAAAGAACAAAAGAAGGCAGCTGAGGCTGCATCTCGGATTTTGGCAGAAACAGAGATGTCATCAGAGTCATCCCCACTCCACTATAAGGTTCAAAAGCAAATCCAACCAGCGAAGCAAAACCAACCAACAAAAATTATTGAGGCCCGGAAGTTGGAGAAGAAGACTACTTCTGTTTCAAAGAAAGTACTCTTACCTAATATCAGTAGCATCTTTCACAGGAAAAAGAATCAGATTGAGGGTGCATCTCCTTCGTATCTGCCTGGTGAGAAGCCTGTGTGATTTTTTTGTGTCGCAGAACTTTGTGCAATCATAAATGGTTAAGAGAGGAACTTGTTTGGTTGTGTGTATATTTGAGACAAATGGACTTAAATTCCCTGTTCTTCTGCTTGGAGAGGAAAAATGAACAATTAGAAGATGAGTTCCATAGCAACCTCAGGGAAGTGTGATTTTGTAAATGGGAGAAGTTAGATTATTATTTTGAAAATTGGCATTGGAAATCTGAGTTTTCATTTTGTCACCATCATCATTCCTTAAAAGCTATCAGGATAAATAAACCAATCTAGTCTTTAAGCTGAGCTTAAGCAATAATGCATAAGCAGTTTGGTGCTTTTTTTTTTTTTTTTTTGGCGCTGCTCACAACATATTATATCAATTATGGAAAAAATTGTGTCCATATAAAGCATACGGAATTTAATTGTTCAACTTCCAAAACATGTAATGTAATGTAATGTGGCATTGCTCAATTCTCCAATAAAAGACAATTTGGATATCATTTTTTTCCTTTCCTCACTCGAATTCACCCTCGTTTTACTTCTGCTGATTGGTCTTTTCCCCTTAATACAAAATGCAATCGTTTCCCCTTCAATTAAATCCTCAACCTTAGAACAAATATATATATTTCTGGATGAATTTGCAAGATTTTATTCAACTTTGGTAATCCTACATAAACAAGCAAAAGTACAACAAGCAAGGGTGAAAAAAAAAAAAAAAAAGCTGCAATACCAAGACAATAAGAAATAAGCCTCACTTGCTACTATACTACAACAAAAACAATAACCAAACTCCAATCCCAAAAAAAAAAACAATAACCAAACAATCTAAAACAATAACGGGATCTCCCACAAACAACATAACAACTTTTTCTGAACAATGTTCTTAAAAGACTTCATGCATAACTTGTAGGAAACTTGAAATTTATATCATTTGTCTTCTTTGTTGACTGCAATAATTGAAGGTTTTGCTGGGATTACTTAAATATGAGATTCCCACTGCTACAAAGAAGCCAACCACATGTCCAATCCCTACTCCTTCCCATGAGAACCGTGTTTTCTTACTCTTAAGCTTTGGTAGTTTTGTTGGTGATAGGTGTTTTGAGCATGGCACTTGAATTTGCATTCTGCACAACCCTCTGTTGTTGGGATCTCCCACAAACAACATAACAACTTTTTCTGAACAATGTTCTTAAAAGACTTCATGCATAACTTGTAGGAAACTTGAAATTTATATCATTTGTCTTCTTTGTTGACTGCAATAATTGAAGGTTTTGCTGGGATTACTTAAATATGAGATTCCCACTGCTACAAAGAAGCCAACCACATGTCCAATCCCTACTCCTTCCCATGAGAACCGTGTTTTCTTACTCTTAAGCTTTGGTAGTTTTGTTGGTGATAGGTGTTTTGAGCATGGCACTTGAATTTGCATTCTGCACAACCCTCTGTTGTTGGCATAACAATTTGGATCATTTATTTAATTTTATTATTTTATTTCCTATTTGAGACTGGTCAATGGGCATATAGATAACATTCATTATTTCATTTCCAACCAATGCATGACGTAGAGCATTCATTAAAGTTGAATTTTATAATGCAATCGATTTAGCTTTTTATAAGGAATCAAGCATTTTGAGTTTAAATGATATTTGCTCATTAGCTTTTACTACTTCCAATGCAATTGTGATTTGTGTAAAACTTTAGAGCATTAGAATCAAATGTTCTAAAAATATATATATTATTTTTACACATCAAAAATTTACTTATTTTATTTTATGATAGTATTTAGCATTACACCATATATCTTATCACTTACTTTAACAGATTACCCATTAAAATAACCTAAAATAACACCCGTCATTTATTAAAAAAAAGAAGAAATCACCCACAAGAGAGAGAGGCAAGATAAAAAGGGAGAGAGGTAGTAGAGAAGAGAGAGAAATTATTTTTAAAAATTATATAGCAATTCGATAGTTCTATTAGCATATTCTAAAAATAACATCTAATTGAGTGTTGATAGGGTGTTTTTGGTCATTTAGCGCATATGACAACACTAGGGCACGCTAGTGCTTTTTAACGAGTATAGCTGGTTAACAAAACAAGCAACGTTACTATCCACTTTTTAGCCTAATGGGCTACTCTCTCGAACTAGAGTGGGTTTAGTTTCTATCTTTAACTAGTCTTCGTTGTTAGTTAGTTCAGGCTTTAGATAGAGATTGCCATAACCCCTTCCTTAATTGCATGTCTTTCTGTTTCTTCTTCCAAATAAAGTGTTTATTCAAACAAAAAAACATATCTTTTTCTACGATTTGACCATAATTGGAGAATCCTCAATTCTCTGTACATCTATCAATTTTTTTATCCATCACTTCCCAGACTTCAGACGAAGGGAAAGAGAAAAACCAGAAAGAAAGAGACAAAAAAAACAAAAAGGCTTTCTGTCTCAAAAGTGAAAACACAAACACACACATAGTCAATCACTCTCTCTCTGTGACAGTGATAATATCTATCTATGGCTCGCAGAGACAGAGAAGAAGCTCTGACATTCACAAACCCATCATCATCCTCTTCTCCAATCACAGTGTCAGACCCACTTGATGCTGAGTTCGGTTTCTCTCGCCCGGACTTCAGGACGAGTCAACTCGCTGGGTCAGTCGAGTTCTACCAGCGCCATGTCTTCCTTTGCTACAAGAACCCCCAGGTTTGGCCCTCCAAGATCGAGGCCTCCGAATTCGATCAGGTTCCCAGGTTGCTCTTCGCTGCTGTCATGGCTAGGAAGGCTGATATGAACAAAGAGGTGTGTGTCTGTCTCTGTGATTTTTGGTTTTATTCTGGTGAAAGTTGGGTTTGGTATTTTGTTAATTGAAATTGGTTTTTTGTTTGATTTTGTAGACTTTTATGTTAAGTGTTGATATGGGTTCATTGTAAATTTAGTGAATTGAAATGGGAATGATTTTGGTGTCTTTTGTTCGAAGTGTTGATATGGGTTCATTGTAAATTTAGTGAATTGAAATGGGATTTTTGTGTGATTTTGGTGGCTTTTGTTCAAAATATTGATATGGGTTCATTGTAAATTTAGTGAATGGGATTTATGTGGCTTTTGTTCTAGGAGTTGGTGCGGGTTCATTGAAAATTTAGTGAATTTGAATTGGGTTGTTATGTGATTTTGGAGGCCTTTGTTCTAAATGTTGATATGGGTTCATTGCAACTTTAGTGAATTGAAATGTGTTTTACATAGCAATTGTGATATCTTGTTTACAGTTTCAGCTGGACTACTATTGCTGTTTCAAACTATTATGTAGGAGAACAGTTCTTGGCCTTCTGGGTGTCTGTCACAGCTTTCATGAGTGTGGGGATAATGTATTATAGGTGTGCAATTTTTTTGTTATCAGCTGCTAGTTGACCGTTTATTACCTAGATCCAATATTAAATGTGGCCAGCAAACTATTAAATTTGATTATTATGGTAATTAGTATTTTATATTTGTTTCATAATGAGATTATCCACCAGCATATGAGTTTAGGCAAGTGAATGAAGTATTATTGTGATAGTGAATAATGCTGTTTATTGATCCTTGATCTTACCAGTTACATCAATTGTATAATTCTTTCCTACCTAAATTTTTGTGTCGACATGTTGCTTGCTGTTCCATAATCTCCCTCCCTTCAGGCATTTAGTAATAATTGATGTTAACCCTCATTCCTTGTTTCTTTCCTCTTGTTTCTCTTTAGACCCGCTTGACAATATGTGAGGGACATGATGGAACTGAGACATCAAATGGGGATGTATTAATCTTTCCAGACATGATAAGATACAGGTCAATGACATGCTCATTTGGTATTTAGTTAGATGCTTTTTCATTCCTCCACCCCCCCCCCCCCCCAAAAAAAAAAAAAAAAAGGTTAATACTGATCAAGTTTGGTGAAAAATGCAGGAGATTGACCCACTTTGATGTCGATTCATTTGTTGAGGAAGTGCTTGTGAAGAATGGTGAATGGCTTCCTGGAACTCCTGAAAGATTAAAGGGTTCCTATGTTTTTGTATGTTGTCATGGGTCACGGGATCGACGTTGTGGAGTTTGTGGACCTGCCTTGATTAGTAGATTCAAAGAAGAGATAGAATTACATGGTGTTCAAAGTACAGTTTCTGTTAGCCCATGCTCACACCTTGGGGGGCATAAGTATGCAGGAAATGTTATCATATTTGGATCAAAAATCAATGAAGTCACTGGGCACTGGTAAGTGGATGTCAGTTGATTGATTTACTTTTACCACCTAATGCGTTCAAGTTTTTCATACTATGTTATTTAGCAGGTAAAGTTTTTCATTCTTCTGAATAATACATTGATCAGTTTATTGATAATGGAGCCCTCTTTTTTTCTTTTTTAAATCTATAGGTATGGATATGTCACTCCAGAGGATGTACCCGTATTGCTTGAGCAACATATTTTGAAAGGAGAAATTGTAGATTGGCTGTGGAGGTAATATTCTCATTTCTTCGTCTTTTGTGTGTGCACGTGTAAACTGTGAACTGTAAACTGTAAGATCTCTTTCTAGGTAGTTTGCATCTACATTGGAGCTGTATCCACTTTTGATATCAGTTTTAGCTGTATGATAGGAGCATACATGAATTTTTTTTTTTTTTTTTTTTTTTTTAGTCATGAAGCTGGGAGGTGAGAAAGAAAATTGTGTAATGGAAAATTGTGCTTCAACTGACCCAGGATCTAGAGTAGATATAAATGAGTTTATCCACCCTCATTTTTTGTTGCTGCATTGTACTGTCAAACACTTGCTGGTCCATATTTTGTCTCCAAGCATGATTGAATTCAAATTGTTTACTTGGCTTTACTGAAACATTTGATGGTGTGTTCAGAGGTGAGATGGGATTCTCGGAAGAGGAACAGAAGAAATCCCAAGAAAAAAGGATCAAGTTAAATGGCAAGACAGATGTTGGGAAAAATGCTGAAGAACTGTCGCAAACGCATAAGAGTGAGAAGGACACTGCTGCTTGTCGATCTCGACTTGAGGTAAAGGGATGTTGCCAGGGAAATGGAAACTTATACTGCTGCCAAAACCCTGTGTTTCCTGAAAAGCTAGAGAATCTAGATGCCAATGTGGGTGCAACAAAGGTGATTTCTGATAAAAATAGCAGCAAGGAACTAAATTCCGGGATCAAAAGCCTACTTTAGCACGCCCCAACATATGAACCCTGATTTTAGCCCCGTGAAGCTATGCTATTCTTGATTGAATACATTCTTTCCTTTGGTAATAGATTGACTTTGTAACTATTTGTTCTTAAGTTGATTGATCGCTTGTAAAGATGTAAGCAAAAACATAAAGTTTCACGTTACATTTGGAAGACTGGAACTCATAAGGAATCCTACTCCAATAATTTGAAGTATGTATATAAGGAAGAGGTTCCAGTCTTTGGTTGGACTATTTTACTTCTTATCCATGAGACACTCTAGAAACTCTATAGATTGATTGTGTGATGGATTAAACATGAGACTTTTGGGTTTATGTCATGCTCCAAATTAATGATTTCATTACCTAAATAACCTTGAGTGGTGTTGATAGCCCTTGACTTCATATAATTCTAGTAATATTGAAAATATGAATAACAACACAAAACATTGACTTCATATAATTCTAGTAATATTGAAAATATGACCAACACAAAACATTGATTGCTGTTGTTTTATTTATTTATTTATTTATTCTAGATAAATGATAAAGTCATTAATGTATAACAAAATGCACAATGCTCTTTCCTCAAAGAGTGCTATGTCCTTGGAGGGAAAGTCTAAACACGAAGGAAGTGGTATCCCAGTCTTTGGTTGGACTATTTTACTTCTTATTCATGAGACACTCTAGAAACTCTATAGATTGATTGTGTGATGGATTAAACATGAGACTTTTGGGTTTATGTCGTGCTCCAAATCAATGATTCATTTACCTAAATAACCTTGAGTGGTGTTGATAGCCCTTCACTTCATATAATTCTAGTAATATTGAAAATATGACCAACAACACAAAACAATGATTACTGGTGTTTTATTTATTTATTCTAGATAAATGATAAAGCCATTAACGTATAACAAAATGCACAATGCTCTTTCCTCAAAGAGTGCTATATCCTTGGAGGAAAAGTCCAAACACGAATAGTATTCACAAGACTTTAATGCTCATCTAAAGCTTGCATCCCTCAAATATCAGGTTTCTCATCCCCATATATCCTCTACCACTTCAAGACTACATTTGGGAATTCTCATAACTCCTTCCTAATAGTGAAAAATGATTACAATGTGCAATCTCAACATGGGTTCTTTCTATTGTTATATCATAGTTCACCTTATAGAAGCCTTAAGAAGGAAAGTACCGATGAGCATGACATTTTTACTTAACATTGTATGCTCTCTCTTGTGTCGATAATCTGATTTTGAGCACATTGCATTGACTCTCTCTCCCTCCATCTCATTTTGTTCATAAATTGTTCCATTTTGAGGTATTGTCCACTTTGAAAAATTAATAAATGAAATACAATTCTCACAGCTTTCTTTTTTTACCCTTTAATATATTTGAAATGTCATTTTTCCCCCCCATTTAAAACAACACTCTAAACTCATTATAGATGTGGCAAAAAGTACAAGACATGTCAATTAGAATTTAAAGCATGTAGTCTACTCTTCAGGAAATGTTTGGAATAGAGAACTTACATTAATACAACATGCCGAATTCTTAAGATTGAAAAACAAGAAGAGATCAATTAAGAGAAAGATTTATTCAATAGACAATCTTAACAGTTACATCCAATTACAAATTGACAATGTTAACCATTACATCCAATCACATACTACAAGAAAGTTACCCATTTTTTCATAGGAACTTACCTATTACAAAGGTACACATAGCAATATTATACCAAATATTATTCATTATCAGTTTTGTTTATAAGTTATTACAATAAATCCTAAACCCGTTATACACAATGTGGCAAAAAAGACAAGACATGCCTTGCTTGCATTTAAAACTTATCATCTACTTTCACATAATATTTGGAACAGGGAAGTTACAATAATATGTTGCCACATTCTCTGAAGTTTGAGGAACAAGAAGAAATCTTTTAAGAGAGGGATTTATCTAAGAGATAATCTTAACCATTACATTTAATCACAAACTGCACAAAAGTTATTCCTTTCTTATAGGGACTTACCTATCACAAAGATGCATATAGCAATATGATACCAATCATATTCATTATCAAGTTAGTTCATAAATTATTGTGACAAATCTTAAAAGACAAGACATGACTTAACTAAACTGCATTAAGATTCAAAATTTGTTGTCTACTTTCAGGAAATGTTTGGAATAGAGAATTTACAACAATACAGCACCACATTCTCTAAAAATCAAGGAACAAGAAGTGATTTGTTAAAAGAAATATTTATTCGAGAGACAACATTAACAGTTACATCCAATCACAAACTGACAATCTTTTGTTACATCCAATCACAAACTATGTGAAAGTTATTCCTTTTTCATGGGGACTTACCTGTCACTGAGATGCTCATAGCAAAATATCATACCAATCGCATTCATTATCTGGTTAGTTTGTAAGTTGTAATAAATACTAATCGTGTTATATATGATTTGGTGAAAAAGATAAGACATATCTTGCTTGCATTAGGATTTAAAACTTGTCATCTACTTTTCCGAAATGTTTGGAAGAGAAAACATATTATAATACAACGCCGTGTTCTCCAAAAAATAAGGAACAAAGAGAGATCTATTAGGAGAAAGATTTATGTAAGATACGATCTTAACAATTACATCTAATCACAAATTGAGAATCTTAACTGTTACATCCAATTATAAGCTAGAGAAAATTGGCCTTTGCCCCTTTCGCGCAAAAAATCCAGCATTTTGCCCCTTTCCCAAACTAATTAGGAAAATGCCCTTGTTTTGAAACTCGATTTTCTCAAAATTGAGTTTCAATGTCACTATAGGCTTCTTAAAACACCACTATAGGTATAGGGTGATAAAAAATAAAAATAAAAATAAAAATAAAACAACAACAACTTGCATGGAACTCAAGTTCATGGAGCTCGAGTTCCAAAACGCTATTTGTGGGGCCCGAGGGCCCAGAACCCCCGGCCCACCTTTAGGCAGGCCCAGGGCCCAAGCCGAGGAAGGCGACCTCCCCGGACGGTCGGCCCAAAGACTTTAGTCCTTCCAAGGCCCGAGCCGAGGATGCACCCATCCTCGGCACACCTAGTCTAATCTAGGTAGGGGGCAGACCTACTGCAGGTGGTCACATCCACACTTAACGATTCTGCCTAGCCCTCCAGGTTCCATTAATGCTGACAAGACCCTTCACTGAAAAACCTTGGAGGTAGCAACCCCCAGCATGGGAAAGAACCTGTCTGATGGGACAAGTCCTGAACCATTAGCCCGGATGACCAACAGCTGTAAGGCCAGGATCGAGCTAAAGAGGGTATATAAGGTAAAGAACCCCCCTAGTGAAGGGGGGCCTCCTCGGACCCCAGCCGAGGAGCAACCCCGGACGTGGAGCAAACAGCGAGAAGTGCGGACAAAACCGGCGAAGGGCCGGCCGGAGCCAAACCCTTTGCCCCACTCTCTACAAATTCATTGTCGGGGGCCCACCTCCGAAAAAGGAGCCCCTACAATTGGCGCCGTCTGTGGGAAGGGTTAGTGTGCCGGCCGGCGCAACCGGCGATCGTTCTAAGGCAGTTATTACTCAGAAGTTGGCGGTGCAAAAAAAGAGAGAAAGCAAAAGAAAAGAAGAAGAGAAGAATGGCAGTGCAAAAAGAAAACTCAACAACAAGTAAAAGAAAAGTCCTTTATTAATTCACAAGAGATTACAAGAGATTACAAGTACTACAATTCTCATTATTTCATAAAAGAAAAAAAAAAAAACTACAAATACAATCAGAGGCTCAGACAGGCATGTTTTACAAGAATTCCTACCAACTAATCCTACAATCGGAGGCTCAGGCGGACCGGTGTTGGAACTGGCCGGGCAAGAGGCTCGCAAAGAATTGATGTCAGGAATGAAGGAAGTGTCAAGCCGTGCATTTACCAGCGCCCAGAGAATGGGAGAACTGGACAGTAAAAGCACGGGAAGGGGGGCTAGGGGCTGGCTCACCTTCAAACCAAAGCTTGAACAAAGTGAGGAGCCCCTAGACCCCGGGACACCCTCCCTCATGATGCTTCCTCGACCCCCTCCGAACTACACGGGCATTGACCGTCGGAGACGGCAATACTCGAGCACCGGCCATGCCGAGAGTTCGCGTGCTCCCTCCGTCGGAGGTGCGCTCTGGGGGAAGACGTTAGGTATTTCAACGACGTCCCCCCTGGCCGCCATGAGAGACTCGGCCAGTGTTACGCCTAAACTCTGCCGCGCCGGCAGCCCAGTGGGGACTGCGGCCACGGCGGCACTTGGCTCCAGGTCTCCTAACTGCGGTCACAACCCTGGTGGCGGTATCAAAGGGACTCAAAAGGGCGAAAGTGTATACGTCTGTTTGTGGGGGAGAATTCATTGAATGAGGAGAAACGCTCCCCCCAGAACGCCTTTTATGGAGGGCGAAAACCAGCGGGAGCTGAACCGCGCGGAATTCGAAGGGAATTGTCAAGGGAAATTAATTCCCACCCAGTTCCAAGGGGATTGCCAGCTGCCTGCTGCGTGTTGATTCACGAGGGCATTAATGGAGGCGCATTACGGACACCGAAGCGTCAAACAGGAAGCGCGGAAGGCCAAGCGACGCCTCGTAAACCAAAAAGATGAGGAGCGCGAACCAGAGGCAGGACCAGCCCCACGTGCGAAGCCACAAGCCGACCTGAGGAAAAACAGCTCACGGAAAGGACCCGAGGACGACCCCCTACCAAAAACGAAGCCCTCGGATCCGAGGATGAAATCCTATTGAAGGCAACCGTGCAATCGTGGTACGATGACTCTTGCTCTAGCATCCTACAAGGGGCTAGGGGGATGGACCCCTACCCGACGTGAGACTGAGTTGCCCAAAGAGGTGAACACTGTGTCCTCACACTCGGGGCCCACATGGAAACGATGGCAGCAATTGTACCTAGGTCTTGCTTGGTCCTCGGACTCAAGCCTACGAGGAGCTGGCCACTCGTACTTAAGGCAGCAACTGTACCTAGGTCTTGCATGGTCTACGGACTCAAGCCTATGGGGAGCTAGCCACTGGAAACGATGGTAGCAATTGTACCTAGGTCTTGCATGGTCCTCGGACTCAAGCCTACGGGGAGCTGGCCACTCGTACTTAAGGCAGCAACTGTACCTAGGTCTTGCATGATCTACGGACTCAAGCCTATGGGGAGCTAGCCACTGGAAACGATGGCAGCAATTGTACCTAGGTCTTGCATGGTCCTCGGACTCAAGCCTACGGGGAGCTGGCCACTCGTACTTAAGGCAGCAACTGTACCTAGGTCTTGCATGGTCTACGGACTCAAGCCTATGGGGAGCTAGCCACATGGAAACGATGGCAGCAATTGTACCTAGGTCTTGCATGGTCCTCGGACTCAAGCCTACGGGGAGCTGACCACTCGTACTTAAGGCAGCAATTGTACCTAGGTCTTGCATGGTCTACGGACTCAAGCCTATGGGGAGCTAGCCACTGGAAACGATGGCAGCAATTGTACCTAGATCTTGCATGGTCCTCGGACTCAAGCCTACGGGGAGCTGGCCACTCGTACTTAAGGCAGCAATTGTACCTAGGTCTTGCATGGTCTACGGACTCAAGCCTATGGGGAGCTAGCCACATGGAAACGATGGCAGCAATTGTACCTAGGTCTTGCATGGTCCTCGGACTCAAGCCTTCGGGGAGCTGGCCACTCGTACTTAAGGCAGCAATTGTACCTAGGTCTTGCATGGTCTACGGACTCAAGCCTATGGGGAGCTAGCCACTGGAAACGATGGCAGCAATTGTACCTAGGTCTTGCATGGTCCTCGGACTCAAGCCTACGGGGAGCTGGCCACTCGTACTTAAGGCAGTAACTGTATACGGGGAGCTATCCATTTACGACAAAGCCAAAGTACTGCTCGGTCCGAAGGCCTATTCCCGTGAAGAAGTTAACTACCTAATGAAGAGCCTAAGGGTCGATCCGACCACTCAAGGAAGGACCAGCCAAACCGACGGCCTCCCGGACAATAGGGGCCGAGGTTTGCAAAACCCTCATCCCCGTCCGAGGATACGTGCAGCAGGGTTTTGAGGGGCTATTGTGGGGTCCGAGGGCCCAGAACCCCCGGCCCACCTTTAGGCAGGCCCAGGGCCCAAGCCGAGGAAGGCGACCTCCCCGGACGGTCGGCCCAAAGACTTTAGTCCTTCCAAGGCCCAAGCCGAGGATGCACCCATCCTCGGCACACCTAGTCTAATCTAGGTAGGGGGCAGACCTACTGCAGGTGGTCACATCCACACTTAACGATTCTGCCTAGCCCTCCAGGTTCCATTAATGCTGACAAGACCCTTCACTGAAAAACCTTGGAGGCAGCAACCCCCAGCATGGGAAAGAACCTGTCTGATGGGACAAGTCCTGAACCATTAGCCCGGATGACCAACAGCTGTAAGGCCAAGATCGAGCTAAAGAGGGTATATAAGGTAAAGAACCCTCCTAGTGAAGGGGGGCCTCCTCGGACCCCAGCCGAGGAGCAACCCCGGACGTGGAGCAAACAGCGAGAAGTGCGGAGAAGACCGGCGAAGGGCCGGCCGGAGCCAAACCCTTTGCCCCACTCTCTACAAATTCATTGTCGGGGGCCCACCTCCGAAAAAGGAGCCCCTACACTATTATAGAGTCCTTAAAACGCCACTATATAGTCCTTAAAACACCACTATTATGTTCCTTAAAACGCTACTATAGGACTCCAGAAATTTTTTTTTTTTTTTTTTTATTTTCAGTTTGCTATAACTCGATTGTCCAAAAATTGAGTTTCAAAACAAAGTATTTCCCTAATTAGTTTGGGAAATGGGCAAAATATTGGATTTAAAAAAAAAAAAAAAAAAAAAAAAAAAAAAAAAAAAAAAAAAAAAAAAGGGCGAAAGCCCATTTTCTCCATTATAAGCTACATGAAAGTTGTCATTTTTTTTTATGGAAACTTACCTGTCATAGAGAACTTACAATAATACAACACCACATTCTCCAAAGGCTAAGGAACCATAAGAGATTTGTTGAAAGAAAGACTTATCTAAAAAACAATGTTAACAGTTACATCCAATCACAAAATGAGAAACTTAAAAGACAAGACATGACTTAACTTAACTGCATTAAGATTCAAAATTTGTTGTCTACTTTCAGGAAATGTTTGGAATAGAGAATTTACAATAATACGGCATCACACTCTCTAAAAATTAAGGAACAAGAAGTGATCTATTAGGAGAAATATTTATTCAAGACACAACATTAACAGTTTTATTTAATCACAAACTAACAATCTTTTGTTACATCTAATCACAAACTACGAGAAAGTTATTCCTTTTTCATGGAGACTTACCTGTCACAAAGATGCACATAGCAAAATATCATACCAATCACATTCATTATCTTGTTCGTTTGTAAGTCGTAAGAAATACTAATCATGTTATAGATGATGTGGTGAAAAAAAACAAGACATATCTTGCTTGCATTAGGATTTAAAACTTGTCATCCACTTTTTTGAAATGTTTGGAATCGAGAACATATAATAATACAATGCCGCGTTCTCCAATAAATGGGGAACAAAAAGAGATCTATTAGGAGAGAGATTTATCTAAGATACGATGTTAACAATTACATCCAATCATAAATTGAGATCTTAACTATTACATCCAATTATAAGCTATTTGAAAGTTGTCCCTTTTTTTTTATGGAAACTTACCTGTCATAGAGAACTAACAATAATACAACACCACTATCTCCAAAGGTTAAAGAACCATAAGAGATCTGTTAAAAGAAAGACTTATCTATAAAACAATCTTAACAGTTACATCCAATTACAAAATGAGAATCTTAACTACTACATCAAGTCATAAACTACCCAAAAGTTACCTCTTTTCATGGGGACATACCTATTAGAGATCTCACATAACAATATGACACCAATCATATTCATTATTAGCTTAAATTTTAAGTTATTATGTTGTAAATATGATACTAATCTCATTCATTGATACCTTTATTTGTAAACCTTTTATATAATAATTGATAATTTAATACTACTAGCTTTAACATTTTCTTTTTGAGATAGTTAAAGTAAATATTATGAATGTCACCACAAACACAATACAAGCACACAAAGTTTTAGCCTAGCTAGTATAAACATCAATATATATATATATAAAAGCAGAGACCTCATGTGAGAGTGCATAAAGTCTTGCCATGTGGCACTCTAATGTTGCATTTAACTATTTTTATCTATTTTCATTAAGTTTTTTTTTTTTTTTTTTTTTACTGTTATCCAATAGATCATAGTAACTTATTTTTATTATTATATAAATTTAACCATTTTTACCTCTTTTTATTAAGTATTTTTTACTGTTACTCAATAGATCATAGTAACTTTTTTTTTTTTTTTTTTACTATTATATCAAATATGAGTTGTTCTTGATAATTAGACCAATTAAACCAAAAGTTATTCACTACAAAATGGACTGCCTTTTAAAAGTAGATCAAACCTTATGAAAAACTTAAGCCCAATTATTACCTTACATATTATGAACAAAGTTTGACCATTCCCACGTGTAAATCAAAGCAAAAACTCTTACCCTCTTACAAACTCTCTTCTTCCTCCCTCACGTATAGATGATACTTCTAGAAAATCTCATTCTCATGAAATCATGCTGCAATTTTTCCCCAATTTTAGTTCAATATGCCTTTTTCTATTAATAATGTTCTATGCAATTTATGCAGAAAATTTTTTTATCAACGATCAGTGCAACAAAAATATATATAAATCTTAAGATCCCTAAGGTTGTTGAAATAATTGACAAGTGCATATTTCTAAAATTTATAATAACAAAAAGTCTAATAAATGGCATATACTATCTCACAAAATGCCATTAACTTAATATTTTCTTAAAAAAAATTCAATGATAGGAATGGTAAAAAACATGATCCTATACAAGAAATACCAAAAATACATGCAAACAATTTTCATAGGAGGATTTATCTTTAAATAATATGAAGACAATAGTAAAGATAAAATGCATTTAATGAGATCTTACGAAACATGTTTGTTAATCATTTCAAATTATATTCATCATTTACACACAAATATATATATATATATATATATATATATATATATATATCATATTATTTACATTAAAAAAATAATACATATTAATTTCGAAGTTCATTGCAAGATGTGAACTGCTAGGGTATTGTAACAATAAGTAACATTGATATAACAATGAATTGGTATTACATTTTTTGCATACTTTGAGAAAGGAATATCAAACCACAAGTAGGATCATTTTGGTGTGCAAAATGTGAAACAAAAACAAATCTTTCTATCCCAAAGTTAGAGGCACTCACATTAACTACATACTCTCTAAATATTTATAATATATTTATCTCACTATAACTACTACTACACACACACACACACACACACACAGTGACTAAGCAGTTTTATGGCCACTAAGCGAACGTTCCGGTAGGTGCTAGATGGGACAGAAAGGAGCACCCCAGATAAGAACTACACGTGTACGATGGAAATGGAGGGGAGGGTGGTGTATATAACATAGAAACGAATGAGATGGAAAGGGACTTTTTGCAGAACCAGAAAAAGAAAGAGAATGAGAGACACATTGAAAACCAGGCCGAGAAGAGTTTTTTCTCCTTGAATCAACCTAAAGTACCCTTTATTACTTGATAAATATAACATTTCCTGTCTAACAGTACCAGTTCTAATACCCATTCTCTACAAATCTATTGTTTGGGCTTGTTGGGCTGAAAACCCATTCATATTCTGGGTTCAATCCAAATTGATTCCTACAAATATATGTATAATATTTTCCAAAAACAAATTTACATAAAACATTACAATATTATCCGTATATCGCACGGGCAACTTACTGGTTATATTAAATCCAAAAACTATAGAGTAGACTAGAAAAAGAGATCCAGAGTCAAAAGATGAGAGACAGACACTCCAACTCCAATGGTCAAGAAACTCCCCTTGCCTCTATTTTAATTATGTACTAATTCCAATAGGTCACATTTGGCAGTTGTTGAATTTTTTTTCACTAAATCAGTAACAGTTCACCAAAAAGAAACTAAAGGGTCACATCTCTAGCAGTCCCAGCTTTCGTAACGATTGGCTAAATGGACCTCCAGTAACACTCTTAAATTCCCTGTTCTTCTGCTTGGAAAGGAAAAATGAGCCATCAAAAGATGAGTTCCATAGCAACTTCAAGGAAGTGTGATTTTGTAAATGACAGAAGTTAGATTACTGTTTTGAAAATTGGCATTGGAAATCTGAGTTTTCATTTTGTTACCGTCACCATTCCTTAAAAGCTATCAGGATAAATAAACTAATCTTGTGGTGATCAAAAGAACTGCCCATCACATGGTTCCTCTGAAAATAACGCTACTGTTAACTAGTCTTTAAGCTGAGCTGAAGCAATAATGCATAAGCAGTTTGGTGCTATTTAATTGTTCAACTTCCACAACATGTAATGTAATGTGGCATTGCTCAATTCTCCAATAAAAGACAATTTGGATATCATATTTTTCCTTTCCTCGCTCGAATTCACCCTCGTTTTGCTTCTGCTGGTGGACCTTTTATTGTTTCCCCTTCAATAAAAGGCAATTGTTTCCCCAGCAATTGTTTCCCTTCAATATTCTCCAATAAAAGATATATATATATATATATATATATATATATATATATTTCTAGATGAATAAGAAAGATTTTATTCAACCTTAGTATTCCTACATAAAAAAGCAACACTACAACGTGCAGAAAGGGTGCAAACAAACAAACAAAACTTAAACACAACCAAAAAAAAAAAAAAGCAGAAACACTAAGACAATAAGAAATAGGTCTCACTGGCTACTATACTACAACAAAAACAATAACCAAACAATCTAAAACAATAACGGGATCTCCCACAAACAACATAACACCTTTTTTTGAACAATGTTCATAGAAGGCTACATGCATAACTTGTAGGAAACCTGAAATTTATACACTTCGCCTTCTTTGTTTTTTGAGAAACCGTCTTCTTTGTTGATTGCAATAATTGAAGGTTTTGCAAGAATTACTTAGATATGAGATTTCCACTGCCACAAAGAAGCCAACCACATATCCAATCCCCACTCCTGCCCATGAGAACCATGTTTCATTACTCTTAAGCTTTGATGGTTTTGTTGGCGATTGATGTTCTGAGCATGGCACTTGAATTTGCATTCCACACAACCCACTGTTGTTGGCATAACTATTTGGATCATTCATTGTATCCATTTGGCTACCTGGGGGAATCTTACCTTTGAGTTTGTTGTTACTCACATCAAAAATAGTCAACTGTAGCAGCTTTGCTATTGATTGTGGAATTGAGCCTGATAGATTGTTGTGTGACAAGTCCAAACTCTCTAAATTCTCTAAATCACCAAGATTTGCTGGTATCCTCCCAAAAAGGTTGTTATGTGAGATGTTGAAAATTTTTAGAGCCTTCAGACTTCCTAATGAAGCAGGAATTTCACTAGAAAGTTGGTTCATTGACAAGTCTAACAAGGAATAGCCCTTGAGGTTGTCAAATGACAAACCTTGTATTGACTTCTTCCAATTCACAATCAGATCATTAGTCTTGAATGACATAACACGTTTTGGCTTGTTCCAATTTCCAAGCATAATAAGAACTCGGGTTTCCAAACTTCCAAAATTGGCGGTTACCATATTTCCAAACCTAGAAAAGATTTCTGCAGGCGTTTCAATCATACCAGTAAGATTTCCAAGATTTGTAGGGATTTTTCCAACAAGATGGTTGGTCGACAGATCAAGAATTTGGAGGCTAGGAAGATTGAAAATACAATCAGGGATTGAGCCTTGAAGGGAATTGTTTCGTAAAATTAGGATTTGAAGGGTGGATATTTGACAGATAGAATTTGACAATTCACCTGTGATTTTGTTGTCATGGATGCCTAGGTATTGAAGGTTGTTCATATTAGTAAGATTTCTAGGGAAGCTACTAAACTTATTTTTTCCCAATGAGAGAAATGAAGTTGTTTGGGAAAAGTTTGTTAAAATTTCACCTGAGAATTCATTTGAAGATAAATCAATGATTCGGAGATTTACATTGGAGCTAAAATCTGGAAGAGTGTTGCTAGAAAATTTGTTGTTCGACAAGTCCAGTAAACAAAGATTAATGTTGGAGATGAATTTAGGAAGCTTCCCTGAAAAATTGTTGCCATCCAACATAAGAGCCATGAGTCCAATGGCATTACTAATGTTGCCTGGCAGTTTTCCATAAAAGTTGTTCCGAGACAAGGAAAGAACTTGTAGATTAGAGCCAAAAAGTTGAGGTGGGAGAGAACCTGTAAGTCGATTGTCTGACAGATTTATATATTCAACTTTCATTTCAGCAAGCCATTGTGGGAACATTCCTTCTAGCTGATTCTCACTCAAGTCCAAACGTACAAGAGTCTTCTGTGTAGAAATCCAATCAGGAATTTTTCCTGCAAGACCACTGGACTTCAGAGACAACTCGGATAGCGTAAACTTTGGCACTGTCTTTGCACTGTTATTCCAAATGAGATTATTGCCACCGATAAGAAGTCTCGTCAAGTTCTTCATATCAAACAACCAGGATGGGAATTCTCCACTGAGCGAGTTGTCTATAAATTTAAGTGTATCCAATTTTTTCAAATTCTGTATGGATGATGGGATTGTACCTGTGAGATTGTTGCAGCTGAAGACCAAATAGTCTATGTTAGATAGATTGCCAAAATCAGTAGGAATTTCCAATGACAATGAATTGGAGCCTAAGTCCAATGCTCTCAATTCCTTCAAACTCACGATCGAGGTTGGAATTGCACCAAAGAAATTGTTGTCGCTAAAATTCAAGGAGCTCAACTTTGTCATATTCCCTATCTCCGGGGGGATATTTCCATGGAATGAGTTGTGAGCCATATCAAGAAATTGAAGAGACCTCAATTGAAAAAGTTGAGAAGGAAGGGAGCCAGTGAAGTTATTGCCACTCAAATCAAGATGAACTAATTTGCTTAGATTGGCAAAGCCGTCGCGTGGCAATTCTCCTTGTATTCCATTGAAGGACAAGTCAAGGACTGTCAAGGTTCGAATGTGAAATAGCGGTGTCAAGATGGTGGAAGTCCACACTCGCCATGGTGTCCGCAAAGGGTTGAGGTACCCCAGAAATATTTCAATCACATTGCTTGAGCTACACTTGACAAAGGGGAACGAACAACCATCTGAGCTGGAATTGTATAGTTTTAACTGATCATCAGTAAGATTGGCGAGAGAGGCTGTAAACTGAAGAAGGGCTTGTTTTTGACATTCAGGAGGACAAGAGAGAGTAGGGGTGAAGAAGAAGAAGAAGATGAAAAGTATAAACATTATTAGTAGGCTGAGGAGTTTTGCCATTCTTGTCTTGTGTTCCTTTCTTCTTTGTTTGCGGACTCAGATGGGAGGAGGAGGAGGAGTGGCGTTGGAATAAAATTTGTACTGATCAGGGCGTGATGATCCCTCTATAAATACCGTAAAAAATTATTAAAATAAGCAATAGTTCAAGTTGGATTTAAACGCCAAGTCAGTAAATTTTGAATAAAATTAATACAGCATAGTCAAGTTTTCTCTTTTCTTTTTCTTTTTCTTTTACTTTTTTTTTTTTTTTTTTAATTTAAAAGATTCAACTTAGTCAAACCAAGTCAAGTAGATTAGTTAAAAAATAATAAATAAATAAAACTAAAAGTTAAAGTGAAACCGTAGGCGGACCGTGGGTGGGTGTGCCCAAAGAAAGGGGCAGGAAGGAAGAGTGGCAAACAAAAAATTTAAAGCAATCCGCGGGACCATAAAAAGAAGGCACTGCTTTTTATCGTCAACTTGACGAGAAATATTGACCCGGTCGGTTAGTTACTCAAAGTTTTTTTTTTTTTTTTTTCAGCCGGATTTATTCACTTTTGTGAGAAAAAAATACTGTGCATATACTGTGTGTATACTGTTCACACACTGTTCATGTACTGTTTACACATTAAAAATATTAAAAGTAGGTCCCACGGTATTATTCATATATTTAAAAAATTATTTTGCTACAGTGTTTTCAGTAACAATCAGTTTTTTGCAACTTTCAGTAACAATAAGTGCTATCAAAACAAATCCATTATAAAAACTAGTAAGATTATCACGTTAAATGCATGACTTGTCAAAGGTTAATAATTTAAATTTAAATTATTAAACAAATAGTAATAATTAGCGTCTAAGTATGTGCTTACGAGTGTGCTTAGATGCTTTTTTTTTTTGTTCTTTTTCTTTCTAAAGGTAAATAATTTTTATTCATTATAAATCAGGATTGTTACATTTTTTAATTACAAAAATATCTAGAGATGTGATAAGATTTATGCGTTTATGGGTGAAAAAAATTTTAAGTATATAATCTCATCACATACCTAGATTATTTTGTGATTGAAAAATGCAACAACCTCGAATTATAATGAATGAAAATTATTAACTTTAAAAAGAATAAAAAATAGAAAAGCTTTTTAAGCATGCGCTTCGTGCTTAGAGACTAGAATATAGTAATAGATGTCTAAATATTATAGAAATAATTTCTAATACAAATATAACTACACAGATGGTTTCCATTCTGATGATGCCGAAAATATTACTAGTGAGCTGCACAATGCTCGTACTCTCAAAGCAACATCTGCACAACACAAAGGAGAAGACCTTACAAAGGGCACCGGTGTGATGCCAGCCAAATACCCTCTGAAGGTCAAGTTAGAACTTGTTACAACTCTAGAATGCTAGAGAGGAGTCAATTATGCGTACCTCGATTTGTGTGGGTATTGGGGGCTTTTATAATAGTCGAGAGTTGACCTCTTCGCCTTAAAGTAGAAGTCCTTTCCTTATAGGAATCCTTTTGAGCGTAGATTACGAGATCCTTTCCTTATAGGACTCTTATATTGAACGTGGTTTACAAGTCATCATTTTATAGCTTATGCGTGGTGGCCAAGTCAAATTTCTTACCAGGACTGTCAGCTTTGAGATCGTCAGTTTGTCTCAACCCCTTCAATCAGGAGGGGTCGTCAGCCTCATAAGGGAGTCAGCCTTTAAGGGTTATCCGTGACCCTTTAGCCTATCACGGTTCATCAATTTTAGGGCCTTCAGCCTTCTTTGTAACTTATCCTATCAGCATGAGTTGAAAGATCCAAGCCGACGAGTTGAGCATGGGATGCCTTGTGGTATACTTTTGCCTTATCAATTGCCCCCTACTCCATATCTCCGTTAGTTTGAGCTGACGGGTTATGGAGTTACATTGTTTGTTAATTTCCACCTAGGCCAGGAGAGGAAATAATTACTAGGTAACTCCTCGAGCCGCTAACCATTAAATGCTCAGACACGTGGCGTACCCTAGCTGGCTCTGCATTTGGACGAGGGCGTCGCTTCATCTTCCGCGCCTTTTCTTCCTTATATATATAACCCACTTCCTCTCCATTACTGCCATTATACCTTTAATGTTTCTTGGAGAGAAGATCCGTCACCTCTATCCCATCAACCTCTCAGCACCATTACTTGAGCTGCTTTCGTCGCTTTTTGAAAAGCCGTCATTCATCTCAAAAAACTTGTAAGTCCTTTTTCTTTCTTTGCACGTCCTATTTCAATTAAAAAAGATTTTTCATAGTGAGGCCGTCATTCTAGGTACTTAGAACCAATCCGTCACTTGTAGGTAGTCAAATGTCAAGTGGAACGTTGAGTGATCAATCGTCGGTCCGCGACAGAGTGGGCTACGACGAAGTGTTTGGTTCAGGGGATGAGTTTGGGGGCTCTTCCCAGTCGTCAAAGAGAGAGTCGTCTGCCCAATCTCCCGTCGAGGAGGTAGGGAGTCATGGTAACGAAGGTCAGGAAGGAGTAAAAGGTGGGGAGAATAATGTTGAGAAAGAGGATGAGAGTGGTAGTGACGGGGATGAAGGTGACGAAGAGTCCTATGAGGGAACTCCAGGAAGTCCTGGAAGCAACCATCCCTTCATCCTTCCTGAGGAATGGTTCGTTAACAAATTTTTACCATCAATGAGTGAAAAGGATTTTAAGGAGTTACGCGTCCATTACCAAATCCCAGACCACATCCCAATCCATCTCCCTAGGGAGAATGAAAAGTGCTACACGGGGAAAACTGCAGACGTTGGGATGTATGACGCCATGTTTGCCGCGGGGCTCAGGCTACCCCTGACAGCCTTACATCGTCAGCTAGCTGACTTTCTAGGTCTGTCTATTAGCTAGATTGCCCCAAATTCATGGAGAATCTTTATAAGTGTTGAGATCCTATGGGGCCGTCTAAGTAGTGGACATCGTCAACTAACCCTAGATGAATTCTTTTATTGCTATAGACCCCAGCACCTCTCTTCTTCTAAGAGGATGTACCATTTCGCCGTCAAAGATAAGGAATTAAAGTTAGTGTCTGAAATGCCAGACTCCAATAGAGTTTAGAAAAGTATGTTCTTTTTTGTTAAGGGGACGGACTAGGTGTGCCGTTAGGAAGAATGGGAAACAGTTCCTCATGGCTATTTTGATAACACCTAGGCCTTCGTCAGGGACTCAGGTTACAGCTTTTAGCCCCATCGGTTTTTACTTTGTTTTTGCATACGCTTTTTTATTTATTTCAGCATCTTAACATCATCATCTTTATTTTTCTTTTCGGCTCTTGTTCGTCCTCTCATTACTGACCAGCAAAGAGACTTCATTCGTCAAGTTCTCGAGATCCCCCTAGAAAAGCAAAAGTGTCGTCACTTAATCACTCTTGACACTCTTCACGCATATTGTGGGGGTCCGTAACCATCGCCAGAGGCTCTTAAGTTAGAAGAATTTTCCCACCATCATAAGTAGCTCCTTCTGTCGTCCAGTCATTTTCAGTTGTCACCGTCAATTTTCCTCATATGTCTCATTTTTGCAAAAATGGAGGCAGCAAGGCAACGTATAAGAGCTGCAGCTGCTCGTCAGAAGGAAGAGAAGAGAGCGAAGGGGGAGTTGGTGTCTTTGTCAACCCCCAAGGCCGTCATGAAGGGTTCTTCTAAGAGAAAGAATGACCGGAAGGACGTCTGTCC
Source organism: Quercus variabilis (assembly GCA_030445155.1). Lineage (NCBI taxonomy): Eukaryota > Viridiplantae > Streptophyta > Magnoliopsida > Fagales > Fagaceae > Quercus > Quercus variabilis. The sequence continues at coordinate 4,386,682 of CP129452.1, read as the reverse complement.
ACCCAAGAAGGTGGTCGTCACTCCTAGGGACGAGGCCCCAAAGAAGTCACCTCCCAAGTCAACCCATGGGGCTGGGAAAGGGTGATGACTTCTTCTGGTCCCATCTCTATGGGACCTCGCTACCTTCTGACACACAAGGATTATGTCGTCGAGGAGATAGAATCGTTCATAAAGCTGATGGACATTGATCCTTGTGCCCTGCTGGGGACGGAGGACTTGGGGGCGTCAGCCTTGTTTGACCTTACACGGGTAAGCCGTCTCCTTTAACTAACCTCTCCTATTTTTCCTTTGTTTCTTTTTTAACTGACAGTTGTGCACTTCTCAGGTTCTGGTACGTGTAAAAGCACTCCAGGACCGGTGTGTGGCCAAGGAAGGGGTCGTCACCCGTGTTAGTAGGCATAATGCTAACATGCAGAACCAACTGGTGCAATATAAGAAGGCCGTTCATGTTCTGAACGTCAAGTTAAAAGAAGTAAGGCAAAAACTGGGAGAGGCAAACCGTCAGAAGGAGGAATTGGAACAAGAACTGACGGCCCTATGTGACCAGGTGGAGACGGCTAGGGCTGACGCGGTCCAAAAGTTTAAGGCATCAGATTCCTTCATCAATTCCTGCGAGGTATATTACGGTGCTGGATTTGATGACTACCTTAAGCAAGTCGCGTCGGCTTTTCCAGACTTGGATCTATCTGGGATCACGTTGGATAACGCTCAGCCAATAATGCCTGCTAACGACACCGTCTACATTGAAGGTGACGATCCTGAGGACACTTCTCCGACTAAGGATAGTGGCATCGTCCTAGCCCAACCAGCTGCAAACCCTCCAACAACTACCCCCAACCTTTCTGTGGAGCTGCTTGACGAGGAAGGTCCCCCTAAGTGGAATGACGCCCTTTGTTTTTTTTTTTTTTTTGGTTGTGATTGACATCTCTCTCTTTTATCTTTATTTTACAAACAGTTTTATTAAGCACCCCTTGGGCCTTCATTTGTAACTTTTTATGCAACTTTTTAAGTGCCCTTTTGGGTTTTGACTTGTTTGTAATGCCGTCACTTTGATTATTTATGTGCCGCTACTTTTGTCTGTGCACTTCATTTTCTTATTTGTTAAACTGAATTTATTTTCTTAGCAGGCTGACGTTAAACTGAATTTATTTTCTTTGCAGGCTGAGTTCGCCAGCTTTATTGTAATCTATTGTGTTCATGACTTCGTCAACTTAATAAACCCGTTACCTTCCTGCTAGGGGATTTTTGTTCTTTTATCCAATGTTAGGCTTGTCTAGTTGTAGGTTGTGATCTTGAAAGAACGGAATCATGATTATGGACCTGTTTAGTTTAGTGGCTCCGTCAGCTTTATTAAACCATTGGTTTTGCCTTTAGAGCTTTTTAGTCAAACCGTCTGCTTAATAAAGCCGTCAGTATTTGATCATTTTTAATGGTAGACGACCATCCTAGTGAGCCCGTCATTTTACTGACTTCATCTATTTTATGGGTCAGATAGGCTTGTCCAGGTTTTGATTACTTTTTTAGATGAGGTCACCCATATGGGATCATCAATTTTGTAGTTTTTGTCTGTGCTATAGACTTCAACCATTTTTTTTTTATTAGTCCGTTTGTTTAATAGCTCCGTCTATCTTGCAAATTTGGCCAATTCGTCGACCTTTTAACAGACCGTCAGCTTGATAGCTTCGTCCATCTGGTGACCTTTGCCTATTTGTTTCTCTCAATAGACCGTTAGTTTAATAGCTTTGCCCATCTTGTGGGCCTGGCCAATTTGTATTTTATTGGACCATCAGCTTCAGTCTTTTATTAGACCGTCAGCTTTGTAAATTCGTTCACTTTGTGGACCTGGGCAACTTGTCTTTTATTAGACCGCCAGCCTTGTAAATTCGTCCATTTTGTGGACTTGGCCAACTTGTCTTTTATTAGACTGTCAGCCTTGTAAATTCGTCCACTTTGTGAACTTGTAAACAGAAATTTGAATAGTTCTAAATAAACTCCTCTTATTACCATGCGTTCATAAAAAGTAGTCTTAAAAACAAAACCTACCCTTTAGGGCTTATTGTAGCAAAAACCAAAGTAAAGAAAAGCTTGCCCCGTTGGGCTTATTGTAGCGAATACTTAAAGTAAAATAATAAATTTGAGGAGTATAACTGAAATTTGCTGTGGTAACTATGAATGAAAAGGGTGGGGGTGTTGTCCCTCAGGTTGTCATTCCTACTGTTAGTATTTTCGCAAGTGTTCGACCTTCCAAGGATGTGGTAACTTCCGTTCGTCTAATGTCTCCAGATGGTAGGTGCCCTTCTTCTTCCTTGTCGTGACTCGGTAAGGTCCTTCCCAATTTGGGCCGAGTTTTCCTTGGGTTGGGTCTCTTGCTGCGCCCATGACTCTCCTTAGAACGAGGTCTCCAACCTGAAAGTCTCTGTGTCTGAACCGGGAGTTGTAATGCTTGGTCATGCGGTCCTGGTATCGTGCGAGCCTTTGTTCTGCTGCTGCCTAGACTTCATCCACTAGATCGAGCTGTAGTCGTATGGCCTCGTCCTTTTTTCCTTTCGTCATGGCTGTGCACCCTGTAGCTAGTGAGGCCGACTTCAGCTGGGATGACTGCTTCGCTCCCATATGTCAGTCGAAATGGTGTTTCTCCTGTTGGTGTCCTTGCCGTAGTCCTGTAGGCCCAAAGTATGCTCGGCAATTCTTCAACCCATAAACCTCTTGCCCCCTCAAGCCGAGTCTTGATAATCTTCAACAAGGATCAATTCGTGACTTCGACCTGTCCATTGGCTTGAGGGTGGGCGGGGGAGGAGTAGTGGTTTCGTATTCCCAATTGTGAGCAGAAGTCTCGGAAGGAGTCGTTGTCGAATTGTTTCCCATTGTTTGATACTAAGACTCTAGGGATGCCAAATTTGCATATGATACATCGCTAGATGAAGCTCCATACGTTCTTTTCTATACTGGTGGTCAGGGCTTCAGCTTCCACCCACTTCATAAAATATTCGATGCCCACTACTAGAAACTTTAGCTGTCGTATTGCCATAGGGAATGGCCCTATGATGTTCAGTCCCCATTGAGCGAACGGCCATGGCACCGTTATTGGGGTGAGTTCTTCGGGTGGTTTTCTGATGACATTGCTGAACCTTTGGCATTTGTCACAGGCTTTTATGTAGGTTTCGGCATCCTTCTGCATGGTTGGCCAAAAGTACCCCGTTCGCACTAACTTGTGCACTAGTGACCTCGACCCCGAGTGGTTTCTGCAGATTCCCTCGTGCACCTCTCTCATGACGTAGTCTGCTTCTTCAGGACCTAAGCATCGTAGATAGGGGTAGGAGAAACCTCTTTTGTATAAGACGTCTCTTATCAGAACAAACCTCGCTGCTTGGACCTTCAGCTTTCTTGTAGCTACCTTTCCGTCTGGCAATATGCTGTTCTTTAAGTAAGAAACCAACGGCTCAATCCAATCGCTTTGGGGACCAAGCTCCTGTATATCCACTGAATTTATGAGTGGAAAGTGTTGAACGAAGGAGAGTACCTTACCAAGGGTGGTCATATGCTCGGCCGAAGCAGCTTTAGCTAAGCGATCAACTTGTTCGGTTTCTCCTTGGGGGATTTGTATAATTTCAGCCTTCAGTTCGCTTACCCTTCTCTTGGCTTGGTCTAGATACATCCTCATTCTTTGGCCTTTACACTCATATTCCCCATTTACCTGGTTGACCACGACTTGAGAGTCACAATAAATGACCACTCTTTTGGCTCCTGCTGCTTTGGCGAGGTCAAGCCCCGTTATCAGAGCTTCGTATTCTGCCTCGTTGTTGGTGGTAGGGAACTTAAGTCGGACCATACATTCGACCGTGTCTCCTTCGAGTGACTCTAGTACGACACCGGCTCCTCCAACCTGCCTGTTAGAGGATCCATCCACATGCATACTCCATTGGGGAAAGTCTTCTGCCCCCTATCCTCGCCATTTTTAAATTCAGCTATGAAGTCTGCAATGACCTGTCCTTTAATGGAGGTTCACGGGCGGTACTGGATGTCAAACTCACTTAACTCTATAGCCCACAGTGCCAATCGTCCAACAGCTTTAGGGTTACTCATCGTTCGTCGTAGAGGCTTGTCAGTTAAGATGATGATTGTGTGGGCTTGAAAGTACGATTTTAGTTTGCATGCTTCCATAACTAGCGTAAATGCGAGCTTTTCTATGGGCGGATATCTTTCTTCAGCTCTGCGTAGTTCCCGGCTGGTGTAATAAACAAGTTCCTGCACTCCTTCTTCTTCTCTAATCAAGGCAACGTTGACGGCGGCTGGCGAGATAGCAAGATAGAGAAAAAGTTCTTCTCCTGGCTGTGAGGGACTCAGTAGCGATGGGGAAGAGAGATAGGTTTTCAATTCTTTAAACGCTTGTTGGCATTCGGCAGTCCATTCGAAAGATCTTTTTAGTGTGCGAAAGAATGATAAGCACTTGTCCGTTGCCCTTGATATAAACCTATTTAGTGCTGCTATCTTGCCGTTGAGGCTCTGCACTTCCTTCACATTTTTTGGTGGTTCCATTTCTACTATAGCCCAGATTTTATCCGGGTTGGCTTCAATGCCTTTCTGTGACACCATAAATCCTAGGAATTTTCCTGTCGTCACCTCGAAGGCGCACTTTCCCGGATTAAGCTTCATGTTGTAAGACCGAAGAGTGTCGAATGTCTCCTCGAGGTCCTTCAGATGATCTTTCTCCCTTCGACTCTTCACCAGCATGTCATCGACATAGACTTGGACATTCCCCCCAATCTGCCGGGCGAACATCTTGTTCATGAGCCTTTGATATGTCGCACCCGCGTTTTTTAGACCAAACGGCATCACTTTGTAACAAAAGAGGCCTTTGCTAGTTACGAATGATGTCTTCTCTTGATCTGCTTCATGCATCTGGATCTGGTTGTAACCAAAGAAAGCGTACATGAAACTTAAAAGCTGGTATTGGGCTGTAGAGTCTACTAAAGTGTCGACCCTCGGGAGGGGATAGCTGTCTTTTGGGCATGCTTTATTTATGTCGGTGAAGTCTACGCACATCCTCCACTTCCCACTGGCCTTCCTAACCATTACTACGTTTGCTAGCCAATCGAGGTAGTACACTTCCCTAATAAAGTTTGCCTGTTGTAGCTTGCGGACTTCTTCAGCTATGGCCTGATCTCGTTCGGGGGCAAATACCCATTTCTTCTACCGAACGAGTGGAAAGGAGGGTGATACATTTAGTTTATGCACCATGATTGAAGGGTTTATTCCCGGCATGTCCTCGTGACTCTAGGCAAATATGTCCCGATTCTCTTTGAGGAAGGCTGTAAGTGCTTGTCGGATCATGGGACTTGCAAGGGTCCCAATCTTTGTCGTTTGGTCAGGCCTGGAGTCGTCAAGGGGTATTTCTTCAAGCTTCTCGACTAGCTCTGTCATACTCCGATGTTCTTCTATGCTCATGGTCAGGAGGTGATCATCCATTTCCATCATAGCCACGTAGCATTTGCGTGCGGCCATCTGATTTCCACGTATTTCCCCCACTCCGTATTTGGTAGGGAATTTGATCATCAAATGATACGTCGAGGTCGCCGCCTTCCATAAATTGAGGGTTGGTCGCCCTAAGATAGCATTGTAGGCGGACGAACAGTCGACCACGAGGAACGTCACATCCTTCATGATTTGTTAAGGATAGTCGCCTGCCATTACAAATAATATGGTCGCGCCTAGGGGAAACACCCTTGTTCCTCCAAACCCGACGAGTGGGGAATTCATCGGAATCAATCGTTCTCTGTCAATTCTCATCTGCTGACATGCTGGGTAGTACAAGATGTCTGCCAAGTTGCCACTGTCGACCAACACACAGTGTAAGTTGTAGTCTCCTACTTGTAGGCTAACAACAAGCTCGCGGGGGGGGGGGGGGGGGGGGGGGGGGGGGGAGGCGGTGGATCCGTCCTTTCCTTGCTTACAAACTTCTATAATTTCCCTTGTCTTATGAGGGCCTCAATTTGCTAATTTGCATTAGGACCTCCTTATCCTTGATTTGCATTAGGACCTGATCTATTGGGGCAGTTAGCGGGGTGAAGCTTGTGAACCCTCCCCCCGAGGGTTTAGAACACCTCTCATCTTTTTGATCTCCTGTCTTCGGCCTCTTTCGCCCCTGGTCTTGTCACACCTCTTCCTGCCTCTCCCTTTTTCTTGGCTTATCTTCTCGGGCCAGCAGCGCATCTTCCACATTCATGTACTTGGTGGCCCTATAAAGTACTTCTGACACTGTCTTGGGGTCGTTTTTGTATAGTGAAAACAGAAACTTACCCTTTCGCAACCCATTTGTGAAGGCTGCTACGAGTATTTTGTCATCGGCTTCGTCGATCGATAGCGCTTCCTTATTGAAGCGTGTTATGTAGGATCTCAGCGTATCTTCATCTCGTTGCTTGATGCTCATCAAGCATACCGTGGACTTCTTGTACCTGTGTCCTCCAATAAAGTGTGTAGTGAACTGAGCGCTTAACTCCTTGAAAGTGCTGATTGAGTTCGGCGTCAGTCGTCTGAACCATACCCTTGCTGGGCCCTTCAACGTTGTAGGAAAGGCCCTACACATGATTTCGTCCACTACCCCCTGGAGGTGCATCAGAGTCTTAAAGGTTTCCAAGTGATCTAGTGGGTCCATCACTCCATCATAACTGTCTATATGCGGCATTCGGAATTTATGGGAGAGGGGGTAGGTATTGATAACTGCAGTGAATGGTGAGTTGGTGCGATTTACCAAATTGTCAAGGTCGCTGGACACTCGTCCCTTAAGGGCATTCATCATGACCTCCATTTGCTCCTTCATTGCCTATATCTCCGTGGCAATGTGTGGTTGAGTTGCATCCATGAGGGATGGCATGCTCAAATTTAGTCGCTCTGGCCAACTCGGAGCGCTACTGCCTTCCTATCTTTCTCGTTCTCTTCTATCAGCGCTGGTGCCTTCTTGGTCCTGCTCTTGAATGTCGTGACCTGCATTTTTCTGGTGTAACTGTTCCTCCAGATTGCGGTTCTGCTTAGTAAGGCGCTCTACAGTGGCGGCCAAGGTCTGCACCTACCTCTCGAAAACCGCTACTCGAGTTTCGTCTCCCTAAACGTTATTCATTGTTGCCATCAAGCGAGTCAGCACCATGCAACTCTTTTGTCCGAAAAGCGTTTTTTATGGCTAAAATCGAGTAGTTCCCACAGACGGCGCCAACTGATGATGCCGAAAATATTACCAGTAAGCTGCACAATGCTCGTACTCTCGAAGCAACACCTGCACAACACAAAGGAAAAGACCTCACAGAGGGCACCGGTGTGGTGCTGGCCAAATACCCTCCGAAGGTCAAGTTAGAACTTATTACAACTCTAGAATGCTAGAGCGGAGTCAATTATGCGTACCTCGATTTGTGTGGATATTGGGGGCTTTTATAGTAGTAGAGAGTTGACCTCTTCGCCTTGAAGTAGAAGTCCTTTCTTTATAGGAATCCTTTTGAGCGTAGATTACGGGATCCTTTCCTAATAGGACTCTTATATTGAACATGGTCTGCAAGTCATCATTTTATAGCTTATGCGTGGTGGCCAAGTCAAATTTCTTACCAGGACCGTCAGCTCTGAGACCATCAGTTTGTCCCAACCCCTTCAATCAGAAGGGGTCGTCAGCCTCATAAGGGAGTCAGCCTTTAAGGGTTATCCGTGACCCTTCAACCTATCATGGTTCATTAGTTTTAAGGCCTTCAGCCTTCTTTATAACTTATCCCGTCAACATGAGTTGAAGGACCCAAGTCGACGAGTTGAGCATAGGATGCCTTGTGGTATACTTTTGCCTTATAACATTCCATTATGTAAAACTAAAATTCCAAATTTTTTGAAAATATCTTTATACTAAATAGAAATATTTAATATTTTAATAATTAGCCCCCAAAAATGGAACTTGGCCTCCCAAATATTTGAGTTAGTCCAATAATGTTCTTAAAAAAATTGTCCAATTGGTCTTGTAATTAATTTCTCAAAGTAATTTTTTATTATAAAACGTGTTATCGTCTCTCATAAAGTTTTAAATCATTCATGTCTTTGAACACTTCATTAGCTTAATTGAAATGTTTTATTTGCAATGATAGAAAATTTGGTAACTTATATTGAAAATAAAAATTGTAAGGATTTTACTATGGAAAATGGTGAAAGATTCTTTTTTTTTTTTTTTTTTTGAAATTATGGTGAGAGATAATTTAATTCTATGAAATATCTAATTTTAAGGATTTCACCATGAAAGATTCTAACTTTTGTGTATGTATAAATGTATGTGTTTGTGTATATGTGCGAAAATTTGTATAGACTAAAATTAATAACACAAATCGACCCCCAAACAAAAAATTTCTGGTTTTACCCCTACTTGCATTTGCCAGCGCATGAGAAGAGTAGCATTTAATACTAGCACATGAAAAAAGGCTAACGAAACAGCTATGGAATTGTAAAATTAATAAATTATAGATTACTTGCGGCAAAGTGTTATGGAGAAATTATTAAGTACTTTCGAAGTACCATAAGTGCGTATTTCCTCCTCTCACATAAATGATGGGTCCCACCATGAATTAAATTAATAAGACTCACCATTCATGTGAGAAGAAGGAATATACATTTATGGTACTCCGAGAATATACAATAATTTCTCAGTATTATGTGGGTTGAAGAATCACCATTATATATTGCTATATACGTTGAACGTAAATTTTGGTCTAAACTCTAAAGCAATAAAATCTATCGTTTCTCGTAATAATAAAAAAATCTTTACTGACTCAATGTGATTCGCGCCATATATGGCTTATGAACTTCAAAAGGAGAGTTTCTATCCTTTAATAAAATAAATAAATAAATAACTTCAAATAAGGATATTACCCAGCGATGTGAAAAGGGTGGTGATGAAGTCAGAGATTCAAAACCTACATGAGTTTGATTTTCCATAGTTCACTGCTCCCTTGGCCAACTTTTGTGATTAGTTAGGGAAAAAAATCCGGATAAGTAAAAGAAATCAATAACAGTTTTTCTTAGGAAGAAGTTAAAAAGGTTTTTTAGGAGTAAAACGTGAGGAGTGGAATTCAAACGTGTTGGGTATTTGCAGTTGAGTTTAAATTAAATGTCTCTTAAATACACTCAGTTATTTTTTGTTTAGAGTAGTGCTTAATAAATTTTAGGGGTACTTTAGATATTGTAGAGAGAGGGTAACTGACTTTGTAAATCCTCTTAATATATAGAGAAGAGATAAATTATAAAACAAGTAAATAATTTTAATAAAAAAATTTACTTTAAGTTCTAATTGTTTAGAGTTTAGACTTTATCGGTGTTTATCGATTTTTATATTTTAAAATTATTTTTGTACTTTTTGTTAATTTCTTAAAATTAGATGTGGTATGAGTTTAATCATTTTTATTTGGGTTATGTTTAATCTATGCCCTAACTAGCACAAAAAAAATAATAAACAAAATAGTTCATTTATACCGATTTTTTCCTAGTGATAGTCTAATTAAAAAAACCTAACAAGAAGAAGCTACTATGATTATTTATTCACTTTTATAATCTCAAAAAATTTCACAACCAGCGGTCACCCAAAAAATAATTCCAAATCCACAACCAACAATCACCCAAAAACACCACAACTAATCCACAACTCACAGCTGAGAAAATCTAATAAAAGCATATAAAAAAATCACCCTTCTATATTCATAACCATATCATTTTTTTCTCCCTAAACTAAGTCGTTTGACATCTTTTTCAAATCAGCTCTTTTAAGTTTTACCATCAAAACTTCTATGTTGGAATTTTGTCATGACTAATTGAAAGCAATAGATAGTTACTTGTATATGAATTTATATTCTTTTTCCATCACTCACAACCAGTCATATCAATTATGATCAAAATTGTGTCCATGTCAAGTATACGAAATATAATTGTTCGATTTCCATGACATGTAATGTATTGTAATGTGGAATTGCTCAATTCTTCAGTAAAAGACCATTTGGTTCATATTTAATTTTCTTTCCTCTCACTTCACTTCATGTAATTTTCATTTCGATTATCATATTTAATTTTCTTAAAAAAATTATTTTAACACGTCAAAAAGAAAGTTTATTTATTTTAGCATAGTATTTAACATTAAACCCTATACCTCATTTCTTACTTTAACACATCCACTATTAGAATAACATAAAATAACGGCTACCATTTATAAACAAAAAAAAAAAAAAAAAAAAAGTAAAAAAAAAAAAGTAAAACCCACAATAAAAAGAGAGTGGAGAGATGTATGAGAGAGAAAATGGCGAGAGTATGTGTGTGTGTTTTTTTTTTTTTAGAAACATAAAAGGGCAAGAGTTAGTAGAGATGAGAGAGAAATTATTAAAAAAAATTAGCATATAGCTACAAGGCACTTCTACTACAAGCATGTTCTAAAAGTAATTTAGCATTTAAAACATCTAATGAGGCGTTTTTAGTATGCTAAATTTAATATTTAGCACATATGATGCTAATGCTCTTAATGAGTATTGGTGCTCAGCATAGTCACATTTTCTCTTTTCTCTTTTTCTTTTAAAAAGAAATAAATAAATGATTCAACCTAGTCAAGTCAAGTAGATTAGTTTAAAAAATAAAAAATAAATAAAAATAAAAGTTAAAGTGAAACCGTAGATGGGTGTGCGGTGTGCCCAAGGAGAGGGGCAGGATGGAAGAGTGAAAAATAAAAAATTTAAAGCAATCCACGTGACTGTGAAAAGAGGGTCTTGAACCTTGATACCTTCTCATCGTTGTGGACAAGGCACTGCTTTTTTTTTTGGTTAGTGTGGGGGATTGAACTGCCGAGTAATAGGTCACTACAGAATTCGGGTACCAACTCGCCTAGATGGGCGTTGACAAGGCACTGCTTTTTGTCGTGAACTTGATGAGAAATATCATAAAAACTAGTAGGTTTATCACGTTAGACGCATGACTTGACGAAGATTAATAATTGAAATTTAAATTATTAAATAAATAGTAATAACTAGCGTTTAAGCATGTGCTTAGATGCTTTTTTTTGTTCTTTTTTTTTTTCTAAAGGTAAATAGTTTTCATTCATTATAATTTGGGATTATTGCATTTTTTAATCACAGAAATATCTAGAGATGTGATGAGATTTATGCGTTTGTGGGTGAAATTTTTTTTTAAGTATATAATCTCATCACATGTCTAAGTATTTTTGTGATTGAAAAATGCAACACCCCAAACTATGATGAATGAAAATTATTAACTTTTAGAAAGAATTAAATATATATATATATATATATATATATATATAAACTTCTAAACACGCACTTCTTGCTTAGAGGCTAGTATATAGTAATAGATGTCTAAATATCACAGAAATAATTTCTAATACAAATATAACTACATAGATGGTTTCTATTCCATTATGTAAAACTAAAATTCCAAAATTTTTGAAAATATCTTTATACTATATAGAAATATTTAATATTTTAATAATTAGCCCCCAAAAATGGAACTTGGCCCCCCCAAATATTTGAGTTAGTCCAATAATGTTCTTAAAAAAATTGTCCAATTGGGCTTGTAGTTATAGAGAACGTATTGTTTCTCCAAGAAATTTTTTTATTGTAAAACATGTTATCATATTTCATAAAGTTTTAGATCATTCATGTCTTTGAACACTTCATTAATTTAATTGAAAATTTTTTATTTGCAATGATAGAAAATTTGGTAATTTATATTGAAAATGAAAATTGTAAGGATTTCACTATGGGAAATGGTGAAAGATGATTTTTTTTTTTTTTTGAAATTATGGTGAGATATAATTTAATTCTATGAAACATTTAATTTTAAGGATTTCACTATGAAAGATTCTAACTTTTGTGTGTGTATAAATGTATGTGTTTGGGTATATGTGTGAAAATTTGTATAGACTAAAATTAATAACACAAATCGACCCCCCAAACAAAAATTTCGGGTCCTGCCCCTAATTGCACTTGCCAGCGCATTAGAAGAGTAGTATTTAATAGCACATGAAAATGGGCTAACGGAACAGCTGTAGAATTGTAAAATTATAGATTACTTGTGGCAAAGTGTTATGTGGGTTGAAGAATCACCATTATATATTGCTAGTGGTATATGTTGAACGTAAATTTTGGTTTAAACTCTAAAGAAATAAAATCTATCATTTCTCATAATAATAATAAAAGGTTTTCTCTCTATTTTCTTTGGAAAACTGGAGGTGAAAGAAGGGGCTTGTTATAGCACAAAGGCCGCCGTGTGGCAAACGTTCTCTCCGTGCAAGCGGTAGAAACCATTTTTTCCTAGAAGAATACATGGACGAGATCACAAACAGGTGTGCCGGACTCAAATTATCGTTGAAAGAAGAGGCTGAGGTAGAAATCAACGTACCATTGACTGAGGATGGCCCAGTCCTCATTGGGAAATTCTGCACAAAATGACGAGTAAACTTGGAGTCAATAGCTAGAGTGTTGAAATTAGTGAGGAAGACAGAAAACAGCTTTGAGGCCAGTGACTTGGGCGAGAACAAGGTAATGTTTCTTTTCCAAAAGGAAGATGATATGGAAAGGGTACTTCTTCTTAGTCCTTGGTCTTTCGATAAGTACCTACTAATCCTCCATAAAATGGTGCGTGGTGAAGTGGTGAAAGATATTAAGTTTAACAAGGCTCCTTTTTGGATCCAAATCCAAGGACTGCCCATTATGTGTCAAACCAAGGAGGTGGGAATGAGCATCGAAGCTACATTGGGGAAGGTGGAAAAAGTGGATGTGAACAAAAAAGGCTTCTGCTTGGGGAACTCCCTACACGTAAGAGTGATCCTAGACATCTCCACTCCGCTATGCCGTGGTCGGAATGTTCGCCTAGGAAAGCATGGTCTAAGATGGGTGGACCTCAAATATGAGAGGTTACCAATCTTCTGCTATCTATGTGGGAGAGTGGATCATGACAAAAGAGACTGCATGCAGTGGGTTTGGAGCGGTGAAACACTTAGACTATAGAAGAAGCAGTTCGGCCGGTGGCTACAAGCGTCGCCAGACCGACGTCGCCGGACCGAGTCCAAAAACCCCAGTTCATTACAGCGATAAAAGATGGAGCAGCTAGTATGGTGGGAGGCGAACATGAGCCACAGTCGGAACGACGTGACAAGGTGATCATCTCGAGATGCGAGATGACACAATCTAGCAATGCCTTTTCTGGTGTGGCAAGTGGGGTGGGTATCACGAGGGCTGACGCAGTAAAAGATTGGAACTCTTCAAAAAATATCCTGCCCAAAACCTCGGCTCCCCTGCAAACGCCGAATTTTGAGCAACAAATCCGAGAAATTGATGCTGCAATAAACGGTGATGCGCCAACTCTAATCTCTGAACCATGTAAAGATGTGATAGTAACAGAGAAGGAGTACACGCAAGCTCACAAGGACAGCACACTGGTTAAAAAGGAATGGGCCATAGCAAGTGGGCTTGAAAAGGAAAGTCAACATCAAGCCCCATTAACTGGGCCAAAGGACTCTCATCTCATGCATGGGACTACAACTAGTGCAGTTTTAGGCTTACATAATTGCCCGAAGTTTATAATAGGGCCGGCCTCCCCAAAAGAAATAAGGATTAAAACTTTGAAGAAGCCCAAGGGTGGTGACCAAAAGAAAAATAAAGAAAACAGGGGACCTTCAGGGAAGGAGAAAACCACAAGTCAGACAAGAACATGCATGCAGGGGGTTGATAAGAGTGGTGACTCGAACATGGAGGTTGAAGTGGTAGGAATGGGAGAAAAAAGGAAAGCAAGAATCCCACTAATAGAACTAGAAAATATGGAAGGCAATGGGAAGAGAATTAAAATGGAGAGGGAAGTAAAAGAGCTGGGAAAAATCCTAGCAAAGCATTTGGGATCGGCGGAGGCTAGATGCCAGCCTCGCCGGGCGCAATGAGTGCCATCAGCTAGAACTATAGGGGGCTTGGGAACCCCCTAACAGTTAAAGCTCTCCAAAAGGTGGTATTGGAGAAAGATCCCTCACTAGTCTTCCTCATGGAGACTAAGTTTGCTGTTTCGGAGATGGATGATATTAAACGGAAAATAGAGAGGCAGCAAGGATTGGTAATCCCCAGAGTGAGACGGGCTGGGGGTTTAGCGTTGTTATGGAGAAATTATTTGCAGGTTGACATTTTCAATTACTCTCCAAGGCATATTGATGCTATTATAACTGAAGAACAGGGGACGAAAAAATGGCTATTTACGGGCTTCTATGGACACCCAGAGACTGGAAAAAGAGAAGAGTCGTGGAAGCTATTGGAGAACCTCAGCCACAGAAGCAATCTGCCATGGGTTTGCATGGGGGACTATAACAAGATAATGTTTGCAAAAGAGAAGGAAGGTGGGGGTGTAAGACCGGAAGGTCAAATGCGCATATTTAGGGAGGCAATCAACAGAAGTCAACTGAGAGACTTGGGGTATGAGGGCTCAAATTTTACTTGGAGCAGAAGATTAGGAAGTAGAGGGTGGATCCGTGAAAGGCTAGATAGGGCCCTAGTATCAACAAATTGGGCAACTACATTCCCAGCAACGAAGGTTGTTCACGTGTCCACCTCGGTGTCAGATCATTGCATGCTTGTTCTCAAGGAGTCATGCTCCATAAGAAAACAAAGGAAACGCTCCAAGGTGTGGCGGTTTGAATCTATGTGGCTTGAGGATGATAAGTGCAATGGCGTGGTTCTTGAGGCTTGGGAAAGGGGCCAGATCAGGGATGCTCAGTGGCCCCTGGTAGCTTGCATTGAGGAATGCCAAGTCTCACTAAAGGCTTGGAATATATAAAGCTTTGGCCACGTGGGAAAACAAGTTACCGAGCTTCAGGGAAAACTCCAAGTGATGGAGAACATGAAGGGGGCTGCCACGGACCTAAAAGAAACCCAGAACATAAAGAGGGAATTGAACAAATGGCTCGGCATTAAAGAAAGAATATGGCACCAAAGAAGCCAAAACAACTGCTTGAAGGCATTAGACAAAAACACTTCTTTCTTCCATACCAAGACCTCAAATCAACACAAAAGGAATACTATAAACAAGATTATGGATACGAATAACATGTGGCAAGATGACATGGAGCAAGTAGGGCAGATCTTCATGGACTACTTCGATAAGCTCTTTACCACCTCACGACCAATGGTGGTGCGAGAACTGCTAGATGCAGTACAGGCCAAGGTAACCTAGAGAATGAACTCAAATCTCATCCAAGGCTTCCATGCTGGGGAAGTGGAGAAGGCACTCAAGCAAATGCATCCTTTAATTGCCCCAAGCCTTGACGGTATGCCACCCTTGTTCTTTCATCATTTCTAGCCCACTGTTAAGTCCATTGTAATTAACACAGCACTTGACTTCTTAAACCATGGTATTGCCCCCCCTAAATTTCATGACACTCACATTGTGCTCATTCCTAAAACCAAGAATCCTGCGAGAGTAACTGATTATAGACCAATATCATTGTGTAATGTGGCTTACAAAATAACCTCCAAAGTTGTGGCGAACATAATGAAACTAGTTTTGCAAGAAATTATAGGTGAAAACCAAAGTGCGTTTGTGGCAGAACGCCTCATCACCAACAACGTACTAGTGGCGCACGAGATGATGCACCACATTAGCAAGGATAGGCAAATGTGGGGAGATGGCGGTAAAACTGGACATGAGCAAGGTATACGACCGCGTCGAATGGGACTGCCTTCAACTTATTATGCAGAAACTCAATTTCCACGACCGATGGATTGGTATTGTGATGCGGTGTGTGACTTTAGTGAAGTATGTCTTCCGAATCAATGGGCAACCCTGTGGACGCATCCATCCAACCCGCGGTCTGAGGCAAGGCAACCCACTATTGCCTTACCTCTTTCTCATCTGTGCCGAAGGCTTATCCGCCCTTTTGAATCAGGCCACTCAACGAAAAGCCATAAAAGGGGTGGCTGCCTCTGCCAGGAGGCCTCGGGTGTCCCATCTTTTTTTCACTGATGACAGCTTGGTGTTTGGGAGGGCATCAGTGGAAAAAGCCAACGAAATGAAACGAATCCTCAATGTCTATGAACTCTCCTCGGGTCAACAACTAAACAGCAATAAAACATCCTTGTTCTTCAGCCCCAATACAGATAATGAAACAAAAGAGAGAGTGAAAAGCTTGTTCGGTGCCCAGGTTATTAAACCCCATAAAGCTTACCTCGAGCTTCCATCTCTAGTGGGGTGGTCAAAAAATAACACCTTTGCTCACCTCAAACAGAGGGTGGCCAACAAAGTCTCTAGTTGGAAGGAAAAGCTACTAACGCACACTGGAAAGGAAATTCTGATAAAGACGGTTGCCCAGGCCATGCCCTCATATATGATAAGTTGTTTCCTACTACCCAAAAAGCTTTGTGAGGAGCTAATAGGAATGATCATACAGTTCTAGTGGGGTCAGATTAAAAGCGAGAAGAAACTTGCATGGCTGAGCTAGGACAAAATGTGCTTGCCAAAGGACCGTGGAGGAATGGGCTTCTGGGACCTAAGAAGTTTTAATCTGGCTCTCTTGGCCAAATAGGGGTGGCGGCTACAAACCAATTCCACCTCCTTATTTAGCAGAGTTTACAAAGCTAAATACTTCCCACGTAGTAGCTTCAATGAGGCGTCCATTGGTAAGAATCCGTCTTTTGCATGGAGAAGCCTAATGGCAGCCCAGGGTGTTATTAGAAACGGCATGAGGTGGCAGGTGGGAACGGGTAACCAAATTAAAGTGTGGAGTGACAAATGGCTACCTAGGCCGAGTACCTATAAGGTGCTTACTCCAGAAAAGTTTGACTCAAAAGATGCTCTGGTTTGCGAGCTCATAAACAGAGAAACAAAGGAATGGGATAGAGGAAAAATTGACCAATGGTTCCTTCCCGAAGATAGAGATGAAATATTGGGCATTCCCCTCTGCACAACGAGCAACAAGGATAGACTAATCTGGGCTGGGAATCGGAATGGAAAGTTCTTCGTCAAAAGTGCGTATATTTTGGCGTTGGAGGAGCAAAAACAATCAGCTATGGCTAATTGCTCAAACGGGGCTGTGAGGAAAAAGTTATGGAAGACAATTTGGTCCTTAAAAGTCCCCTAGAAAATCAAGTTGTTTGCTTGGAAGGCATGCCGTGACATTCTTGCTTCGAAACAAAATCTGGCAAAAAGAAAAATCACAGAAAATGGGGGTTGCGAATTGTGTGGGAAGGAAGAGGAGTCCATCTGTCATTTACTGTGGCTCTGCGATCATGCCATGGAAGTGTGGCGAAGCAGCAAATTTGTTTTGCCTTTCGAAGTCTCAGTAAACTGGAAGTTCTCAGACGTGATTGAAAAACTACAGGGGTGCGAGCATCTCCGACCTGGGCTGTTGGAACAAGTCACCACGATCTGCTGGGGCATTTGGAAAAATAGAAATGATCTTAGGATGGGTGGTAGGCCCAAGGCTAGTCGAACAATCCTAAGAAATGCCTTGAACCTGGTGGAAGAATTTTGAAGCGCCAATGGGGCAAAAATAGAGCATCTAGGGGAAACTTCAGTCACGGTCTCTTGGCAGCCTCCAAGACACGATCCCTTCAAAGTCAATATTAATGGTGCGGTCTTCTCAAAGAAAAAGCATGCAGGTGCTGAGGTGGTTATCAAAGACAGGGAGGGGGAAGTGGTCGCTGCCCTTAGCAAGAGGTGGGAGTTCCCTTTAGGAGCAATAGAAGCTGAAGCAAAGGCCTGGGAAACGAGTGCCCTTTTCGCTAGAGAGATGGGGATCAGTGAGGCTGAGTTTGAAAGGGACTCGCTGGTAGTATGTAATGCCGTGCAAGGCCTGGCCTCTCTGCCCTCCTCAGTGGTCAATGTAATTGCTGGATTTTTGGATCATGCCTCTCACCTCAGGCAGTGGAAAGTGTCCCACATCAAAAGGCAGGGAAATGTCCCTGCACATCTATTGGCTCAACATGCCCAACATGTTGTGGGCTACGTTGCATGGCTAGGGGAGTGTCCTAGCTTGATAGAACATGCATGTAATGAAGACAAATTGTAGTTTGGTCTATTTCCAATGAAGTTAAGTATTTCCCATCAAAAAAATAAATAAATAAAATAAAATCAAGTCAGTCAATTTTGAATAAAATTAGTAAAGCATGGTTAAGTTTTCTTTTTGTTTTTTCTTTGTGAAGAATGGTGAATGGCTTCCTGGAACTCCTGAAAGGTTAAAGGGTTCCTATGTTTTTGTATGTTGTCATAGGTCACGGGATCGACGTTGTGGAGTTTGTGGACCTGCCTTGATTAGTAGATTCAAAGAAGAGATAGAATTACATGGTCTTCAAAGTACAGTTTCTGTTAGCCCATGCTCACACCTTGGGGGGCATAAGTATGCAGGAAATGTTATCGTATTTGGATCAAAAATCAATGGAGAAGTCACTGGGCACTGGTAAGGGGATGTCAGTTGATTGATTTAATTTTGTGCATCCAAGTTTTTCATACTATGTGATTTAGCAGGTAAAGTTTTTCATCCTTCCCAAAAATACTCTGATCAGTTTATTGATAACGAAGCCCTCTTTTATTATTTTTTAAATCTATAGGTATGGATATGTCACTCCAGAGGATGTACAAGTATTGCTTGAGCAACATATTTTGAAAGGAGAAATTGTAGTTTGGCTGTGGAGGTAATGTTCTCATATCTTCGTCTTTTGTGTGTGCACGTGTAAACTGTGAACTGTAAACTGTAAGATCTCTTTCTAGGTGGTTTGCATCTACATCAGAGCTGTATCCACTTTTGATATCAGTTTTAGCTGTATGATAGGAGCGTACATGAATTTTTTTTTTTTATTAAGTCATGAAGCTGGGAGGTAAGAAAGAAAATTGTGTAATGGAAAATTGTGCTTCAACAGACCTAGGATGTAGAGAAGATATAAATGAGTTTATCCACCCTCATTTTTTGTTGCTGCATTGTAGTGTCAAATATTTGCCGGTCCATATTTTGTCACTCTGGGATCAAAAGCCTACTTTAGCATGCCCCAGCCTATGAACCATGATTTTAGTCCCCTGAAGCTATGCTATTCTTGATTGAATACATTCTTTCCTTTGGTAATAGATTGACTTTGTAACTATTTTTTCTTAAGTTAATTGATTAATCACTTGCAAAGATGTAGGCAAAACCATAAGGTTTCACATCACATCTGGAAGACTGGAACTCATAAAGAGTCCTACTCCGATAATTTGAAGTACATATATAAGGAAGTGGCGTCCGAATCTTTGGGTGGACTATTTTACTCCCTATCCATGAGACACTTTAGAAACTCCATGGATTGATTGTGTGGTGGATTAAACATGAGACATTTGGGTTTACGTCAAGCTCCAAATCAATGATTCCACCACCTGAATACCCCTGAGTAGTGTCGATAGCCCTTGACTTCATATAAATCTAGTCATATTGAAAATATGACCAGCAACACAAAACATTGACTTCATATAATTCTAGTAATATTGAAAATATCACCAACAACACAAAACATTGGTCGCTAGTGTTTTATTCATTTATTAATTTTAGGTAAATGATAAAGTCATTAGCAAAATGCACAATGCTCTTTCCTTAAGGACTGCTATAGCCTTGGAGGAAAAGTCCAAACACGAACAGTACTCACAAGACTTTAATGCTCGTCTAAAGCTTGCATCCCTCAACTATCAAGTTTCTCATCCCCATATATCCTTTGCCACTTCAAGACTACATTTGGGAATTCTCATAACTCCTTCCTAATCGCGAAAATGATTGCAATGTGCAATCTCAACATGGGTTCTTTCTATTGTTATATCATAGTTCACCTTATAGAAGCCTTAAGGAGGAAAGTACCAATGAGCATGACATTTTTGCTTAACATTGTATGCTCTCTCTTGTGTTGATAATCTGATTCTGAGCACATTGAATTGACTCTCTCTCTCTCTCTCTCTCTCTCTCTCTCTCTCTCTCTCTCTCTCTCTCTCTCATTTTGTTTATAAATTGTTTTATTTTGAGGTATTGTTCACTTTGAAAATTTAATAAACGAGATACAATTCTCACAACTTTCTTAATTTACTGTTTAATTTATTTGAAATGTCATTTTTTTTCCATTTAAAACAAAACTCTAAACTCATTATCAGTGATGTGGCAAAAAGGACAATACATGTCAATTAAAATTTTAAGCATGTAGTTTACTTTCAGGAAATATTTGTAATAAAGAAGTTACAATAATACAATATGCCGAATTCTTAAGATTGAAGAACAAGAAGAGATTAATTAAGAGAAAGATTTATCCTATAGAAAATCTTAACAATTACATCCAATCACAAATTGACAATATTAACCATTACAGCCAATCACACAGTACAATAAAGTTATCCCTTTTTACATAGAAACTTACCTATTACAAAGATACACATAGCAATATGATACCAAATATTATTCATTATCAGGTTTGCCTATAAGTTATTACAATAAACCCTACATGAAAGTTACTCCTTTTTCATGGGGACTTACCAATTACAGAGATGGCACATAGCAAAATATCATATCAATCACATTCATTATCTGATTAGTATGTAAGTTGTAATAAATACTAAACCTGTTATACATGATGTGGTGAAAAAAAAAAAAAACAAGACAAATCTTGCTTGCATTAGAATTTAAAAATTGTCATCTGCTTTTTTGGAATGTTAGGAATAGAGAACATATAATAATACAACGCAACGTTCTCCAAAATATGAGGAACAAAAAGAGATCTATTAGAAGAAAGATTTATCTAAGATACAATCTTAACAATTACATCCAATCACAAATTGAGAATCTAAACTATTACATCCAATTATAAGCTACATGAAAGTTGTCCCTTTTTTTATGGGAACTTACCCGTCATAGAAAACTTACAATAATACAATTCCGCGTTCTCCAAAGGTTACGGAACTATAAAAGATCTGTTAAAAGAAAGACTTATCTGAAGAAAAAAAAAATTCTTAACAATTACATCCAATCATAAAATGAGAATCTTATCTATCATATCCAACCATAAACTACACAAAAGTTACCCCATTTTCATGGGGACATACCTATAAGAGATCTCACATAACAATATGATACCAATCATATTCATTATCAGCTTAAATTTTAAGTTATTATGTTGTAAATATGATACTAATCTCATTCATCGATACCTTCATTTGTAAACCTTTTATATAATAATTGATAATTTAATACTACTAGCTTTAACATTTTCTATTTGAGACCGTTAAAGTAAATATTATGAATGTCACCACAAACACAATACAAGCACACAAAGTTTTAGCCTAGCTAGTATGAACATTATACTACATCCAAGAACTATAGAGTAGACTAGAAAAGGAGATCCAGGAGTCAAAAGAGAGACGGACACTCCAACTCCAAGGGTCAAGAAACTCCCCCCTGAATGACACGTGTCATGCTGTCCTTAAGCAATGACCACTCACAGTCTCGAAATCACGGACATTCTAGCCTTTTGCCCCTAATTGGTTTTTTATTTAGCAATTTGCCCCTATTTCGAAACTATATAGGGATATGCCCCTGTTTCAATACTCGATTATCCTAAAATTGAGTTTCAATGAAATACTCGATTTGTAGAAAGCCGAGTTATGCCCGATCAAACTCCAAAAAAAAAAAAAAAAAAAAAAAAAATTTGCATGTAACTCGAGCTTAGAGAAATCGAGTTCCATGCAAAAAAAAATTTTACAAGTGTGATTGCCCAATATTAGGGAGACCTATAGCAGCGTTTTTAAGCCCTATAGTGACGTTTTTAAGCTCTATAGTGGCGTTTTTCTGGAAAAATTTTTTATACCAGATTTCAGTGGCCCTATAGCGGCGTTTTTTAATCCCTATAGTGACATTTTTTTGGAAAATTTTTTTATACCAGTTTTCAGTGGCCCTATAGCGGCGTTTTTTATCCCTATAGTGACGTTTTTAAGCCCTATAGTGACGTTTTGGAACTCGATTTTCATTTACTCGAGTTTCATGATTTTTTTTTTTTTTTTTTTTAAGTTTGATCAGGCATAACTCGATTTTAAACCAATCGAGTACTTTAAGTAACTCGATTTTAGGGTCATCGAGTATCGAAACAGGGGCACGCACCTATATAGTTTCGAAACAGGGGCAAATTGCTAAATAAAAAACCAATTAGGGGTAAAATGCCAGAATGCCCCTCGGAATCACTTGACAGTTACCTCACCGACCCAAACTCTCTCATCAGCAGCGCCTCCAGGAGCTTTCAGAACGAAGGGTTATTATCTGGTGGAGCTGATGCTGCCCTCAGTGACGCCGAGTTCGATTTGTCTCGCCTGGACTTCAGGACGAGTCAACTCGCCGGCTCCGTCGAGTTCTACCAGCGCCACGTCTTCCTTTGCCACAAGAACCCAAAGGTTTGGCCCCCAAGAATCGAAGCCTCTGAATTCGATCGTGTTCCCAGGTTGCTCTCTACTGCTGTAATGGCTAAGAAGGCTGATATGAACAAAGAGGTAGTTCACTGTTGAGTTTTTTGTGGCTTTTTTAGTTTGGATTTCGTGAATTGAAAATGGGATTTTTTGTGTGAGTTTCTAGGATTTTGTTCCAAGTGTTGATGTGGGTTCATTATAAATTTAGTGACTTGAAATGGGTTTGTGTGATTTCTTGTTTGTGAAGGGCTGATATGAGCAAAGAGGTGGATCACTTGTGAACTGAAATGGGGGTATTGTATTTGTGAATATGGGTTCATTATAAATGTTGTGAATTGAAATGGTTTTGTGCGATTTTGTAGCCCTTTACTCAAAGTGTTTATATGGGTTCATTGTAAATTTAGCAAAAAATAAAAAATAAAAAATAGAAGAAATGTAAATTTAGCAAATTGAAATGGGATTTTGTGTGATTTGGGAGGCTTTTCTTCTAAATATCAATTCAGTTACAAGCACCTTGGACCTTGGCACCTTAAGAACAATTAAGGGGCAAAATTTGCCAAATAGTAAGAAAAATTTTAGGAGATTAGCATCTAAACAAAGTTATTTAGTTACATAGCATCGAGTTGCAAGCAGTATGACTCGCGTGGCAACGACAAAAAAAATCCAAGTTAGACACCACACTTGGAACTCAAGTTTGAGTTGGAACACGAGTTTATCAATGTGTTATATAACTAAATAACTTCACTTGGGTGCTATTCTCCTAAAATGTTTCTAAAAATGTGCTATTTGGCAAATTTTGTCACAATTAAGGTGTTGTTTTTATTTTAAAAAACTACTACAACTTTTTTTTTTTTTTGAGGATCAGTACAACGAAATATTATTAGAAAACTATAAATCTGAAACTACAATAGGAATCACATCTGAAGAAACATGCTCCATCCAGACTGACAACGGAAAAGAAAAACTTGCTCTCTTGGTTAAGACATGAGCCACACAGTTACCCTGCCTCCTAATATCAGAGAAAGAGAAAGTTCAAAGTGAACCGGAAATAGACATGATGTCTTTCACATATTGACCGATTGAGGAATGGCCCACATCAACTGATTTCAAAGCCTTGTAAAATACCTCTGAGTCTCCTTCAAACACTGATTATGAAATGCCCAATTCCACAAAGAACCGAACAGCCATTCTTGCAGCTAGGACCTCTACCAAATCCACCAAGCCGGGGTAGGGAATTTTCTCTGTAAGTGCAGCTATCACTTCTCCGTTAGCATTACGCACAACCACACGATCCCTGCCTCACCCGAGTCTTCAAACACTGCCCCATCATAATTGGTTTTGTACAACTCACCTAACGGTGGACTCCATTTCGTCTTAATCGCTGGGAACTTCGACACTTTCATCGGAAACTTCAACTGGAAATCTGAGAGGTATTGCACTGCTGCAACTTGATGCAACCATGACCTCTAAATCCAACTTTTATTGTATAATATATGATATGATATGATGTGCGATAGTAGAAGTTAGAGAAAAGTAATACATTAATCTCTTATTAAATGTGTTAATGAAAAACCTCTCTGCTAGTTCTCGGCGGGGAGCAGTTCTTATACTCTCTCTACTGTAGCAGTGTGTTTCCCTTCACTTTGCAATGGATGTTGAGGTCCCTCTAGTAGTTCAATTACTAGGAGGGTTTGTTTTATTTTCTTTTGTCTCCTAAGCTACTAGCAGGGTTCTGTTCTATTTTTGTCTGGTTAGGTGCTTGGTGCTGCGGAGGTGAACGCCTTAGAATGGAGGACCTGACTTCAAGATGGAAGAGTCTCTCGTTGACAGAGGTAGAGGGTTCAAAGGTGGATCTCACGAGGGATAACAAGAAGGTGGGAATGATTTTGGCCGCAAAATTTTTTACTCAACGAAGTGTAAATGTTGTGGCGGTGGCTAAGACTTTCCGACCAATATGGCGAACTAAAGGGAACTTTGAGATATGTGATGGCAAGGATAACGTTTTATTGATTGCATTTGAGATGGAAGTGGACACGGAGAAAGTCATACAAGGGCAACCATGGGCGTTTAATAAGCGCCTGGTGGCATTGCTGCGCCACAATGGGGCGGTTCCAATCAACGAACTAGTTTTCAAGACAGCCGCATTCTGGGTTCAAATCCACAATCTCCCTTTTCAGCTCTTAATGATTGAAGCGCCAAGTCAGTCGACCAAAGGATGTTGGAGAAATGAAAGGTGGAAACTTCATGTGGGTGAGAGTCGAGGTTGATATCACGAAACCGTTGTGCAGAGGTAAGAGAATTTCTTGGGATCATTCGGGTGAAGGATGGGCAGCGTTTATGTATGAGTGTTTGCCTAACATATGCTACTGGTGTGGCTTAGTTTCGCATGACGACAAGGATTATGATCTATGGCTAAGTAGCAGAGGATCGTTACGGATTGAAAAGCAGTAGTTTGGTTCTTGGATTAGAGCTCCTCAATTCAATCATGTAAGGAAGACAGTCGTGGAGGTACAGGGGTATGATCAACCAGGGAGGATTAAGTCACAGCCATGGTTATTGGCGGTGGTGCAACATGACAAGATGGCGACGGAAGTAACTGGCAGGACCAAGTTACCAATCCGTAACTCTAGAGTAGGAGCGACTGAATCATCGATTGCAGCGCCGATGTAGATGAACGGCGGAGGGGGAGTGACGAAGGGTGACGTATGAACACATTGTTTTGAAAAGCATGATTCACGGGAGCATATCCTGAATTTTGAGGAAATCTTAAAAGACATTGATGATGATATCCTTAATGATCCTACGTTACCGAATTCAAAGGCCGCTGATCCCGAAATTGCAGTAAATCAAGCTGCCAATAGCTGTAATCTTGTGGATATTGTAGTTATGGAGGGTGATCATATCTGGGAAAATCAAACAAAGGAGTTGAATGGAAAGCTGTCAAATACAAAGGCAGGAGGCGTGAATAATAAAGTGGAGTTTAGTATGGGCTGGACTAAAACGGGCTTGGTAAGGGAGAAAGAAAAAAAAGCCCAATAAGAGTAGTAATAAAGGTAAACAAAAACTAAGGACCACTAGCAGGCCAATGTTGACTCAGAATAAAGAAATAAAAAAGGGAGGTATGGACGTAGGAGAGGGGACGTGGAAAATAAGCCAAAGCCCATGCATGAGTGCATGCACTCTTTTGGACGTGTGGAGTTTGGTTAGAAGAGAAAGTTTGAGGGTGTAAACAGAGGTGTAAGGAAGGTGCAACTACATGAAAAAAAAGAAGAGGATGGCTAATGATAACGATGGTGTAGAAGCGGTGGAGGTTGCTAGGCAGCCCCTTAGCAGCCCCGCCGAAACCAATGAGTCTCTTAAGCTGGAACTGCCGTAGGCTTGGGAACCTCCGGACATTAAAGCCTTAGAAAAGGCGGTGAATAAGGAAGAGCCCAATATTGTCTTCTTGATGGAGACAAAATCTAACAGAGAATGGATGGAGCAAGTGAAGGATCATTGCAAGATGAAGCATGGATTAATAGTCCCTAGTGATGGTAGCAAAGGTGGTTTGGCCATGCTATGGAAGGAAGGGATCAAAGTGGAGGTTAAGACGTACTCTCGGGATCATATAGATGCATGGGAAGAATGTGGATGGGATGGGGGCCTACTAGCACCTTATGGGATTCTAAGGTAACCCCAACATGACGAAAAGACTGGAGTCATGCGCCAAACTAAAATATCTCAAGGGTACATCGTCACTACCATGGCTTGTGATTGGTGATTTCAACAAGATCACAGGTTTAACGAAAAAGGAAGGAGGACGTGCCAGACCAAGAAGGCAAATGGAGATTTTTACTGATGCCATATACCATTGTGGGTTTCGAGAGGTGGATTTCATCAGTCCGAAATTCACTTGGTTGTATCAACGGATGGATGGCACCCAAATTCGAGAGCGGCTTGACAGGGCATTGGCCACCAAGGAATGGATGGACTTGTTCCCCACAGCTAAATTATACCACCTTTCATTGTCAGCATCAAACCACTCACTGCTCTCACTCCATTTAGTTCAGAAGAAGAAGCAGAAGAGAATAAAGAAATCTTTCAGATTTGAATCAATGTGGTTAAAGGATAGTAGGAGTGAGGATATTGTCAAAGTTGCATGGGAAGTGGGGTTACAATAAGGCACAACGGGTTAGAGCAGTGTCGTCATAACCTGGAAGCTTGGAACAGGGAGGAATTTGGCCATGTTGGACGGAAAATAGCTAAGCTACAACGCAAGCTTGAATGGCTGGAATTACAACCAACTAGTCCGAACTTGATCGTTGCTATTAGGAATACCAGAGTTGACCTAAACTGTTGGCTAGATAAAGAAGATAAGATGTGGTGGCAGAGGTCAAGACTGAATTGGTTTCAAGAGGGAGATAAGAACACCTATTTCTTTCATGTCAAAGCCTCAGCAAGGTACCAGAAAAACTATATTGAGGGCCTGGTTGATGATCATGGGAGATGGCAAGAGGATGAAATGCAAATAGGAGAGATTCTGGTAGACAATTTTGAGAAGCTTTTCATGTCAAGTAATCCAAATGACTTTACTGAGATTCTAAATGCCATCCAACCAAAAGTGACTACGTCCATGAATGAAGAGCTGACCCAAGCATTTACAACACAAGAAATTGGAACGGCCTTGAAGCAGATGTACCCCCTTAAAGCCCCAGGCCCTGACGGCATGCCCCCCATCTTTTTCCAACATTTCTGGAGTATATGTGGTGAGGTTGTCACAACTACAGTTTTGGATTTCCTCAATCATGGTATGTCTCCCCCAATTTTAATGAAACGCATGTTGTGCTTATTCCAAAAATTAAGGAACCAAAAAAAGTTTCTAATTATAGGCCAATAAGCCTTTGTAATGTTGTTTATAATCTTGCCTCTAAAACAATAGCAAACAGGTTGAAAAAAATTCTTCCATCCATTATTAGTGACACCCAAAGTGCCTTTGTGCATGGAAGGTTAATTACTAATAATATATTGGTAGCTTTTGAAATCATGCACCATATTAGTAAAAAAAAAAAAAAGAGGTAGAGTTGGAGAGATGGCTATCAAACTCGACATGAGTAAGGCTTACGATAAGGTGGAATGGACTTGTTTGGAGCAAATTATGGAAAAATTTTGGCTTTGTGAATAATTGGAGGAAACTAATTATGCAGTGTGTCACTACTGTTACCTATGCCATAAAGATTAATGGTAGTCCTAGGGGTTGTATTATTTCTTCTAAGGGCATCTGACAAGGAGACCCCTTGTCACCCTATCTGTTTCTATTGTGTGCAGAAGGACTATCAGCCTTGATTAAAGACTCGGTGAGCAATGGAAGCATGGATGGGATTGCAATATGCCGTGGAGGTCCAAAGCTGTCCCACTTATTTTTTGCAAACGATAGCCTCATTTTCTACAAAGCATCATTGGCTAAATGTGACTCATTGCAAAGAGTCTTGGAAGTCTATGAACAAGCCTCCGATCAACAACTGAATAGAGGAAAAACCTCCATATTCTTTAGCAGCAACATCCCTAAGGAGATACAGGATGAGATAAAAAGAAGATTCGGAGCCCAACTAATTAAGCAGCATGAAAAATATTTAGGCCTACCATCACTTGTGGGAAGAAACAAGAGAAGCACATTTAATGGTATAAAGGAGAAGCTTGGTAAGAAGCTGTCTGGATAGAGGGAGAAGATGTTGTCCAAAGCTAGAAAGGAAGTGTTGATTAAGGCGGTGGCTCTTGCTATTCCAACCTACACCATGAGTTGTTTCAAGTTACTGGACTCCCTATGTGAAGAACTAACAGCCATGGTAAGGAAGTTCTGGTAGGGGCAAAGAAAAGATGAAAACAAAATCCCTGGGGTGAGTTGGGAGAAGATGTGTGAACCAAAGTCGAAAGGAGGCATGGGTTTTAAGAACCTTAAACTTTTTAATTTGGCTTTGTTGGCAAAACAAGGGTGGAGACTCCAAGTAGGGCATGACTCATTGGTATATAGAGTTTTGAAAGCCAAATACTTTCCAAGGTGTGATTTTGTACATGCTTCTCTAGGCAATAATCCCTCTTACACATGGCGGAGCATAATGGTTGCACAAAAAATTAGTTAAAGATGGGGTGAGGTAGAGTGTCGAAAATGGGGCCAATATTCGCATTTGGGAGGACCAATGGTTACCAAGCCCATCCACATGCAAGATAACTTCTCCAAGAATGTTTCTACATGCAGACACCCGGGTGCAAGACTTGATAAATACTACTACTGCAGAATGGAATGCTTCAGTTATTGAAGCTTTATTTCTACCCCCATGAAGTGGAAGTGATTAAAAGTATACCCATCAGTTCTAGGCTGCCTCCTGATAAACTTATTTGGACTAAGACAAGAAATGGGCTCTTTAAGATGCGTAGTGCTTATAAATTGGCTGTGAACCAGTTACTCTCATCAAATAGGGCCTCTAGCTCAGATGCAAGCAACTTAAGGCGTTTTTGGAGTAGAGTTTGGAGCATGCAAGTATCGCATAAAATCCGACACTTTGTTTGGAGGGCATGCCGTGATGCCTTGCCAACCAAAACAAACTTGATGAGGCGGAAGGTAATTAAAGAGGATTTATGTGACAATTGCAAGGAGGCGCCGGAATTGGGGGGGTCACGTTCTTTGGTGGTGTCCGAAAGCAAAGGAGGCTTAGGAGTGTTCTAAACTGGTGCCACTAAAACTTGATGGGGCAGTCCTGTCTTTCCAAGATGTAATGTGGAAGCTGCTGATGGATGAGGATATAGGGGAGGACCACGTAGCGCAGACAGCCACTGTTGAATGGTCCCTTTGGCATAACCGAAATGAGATAAGATATGGGGGTGCAAGGAAGTCGGGGCAGGTATTGTTCAGATGGGCTTCGAACTACCTCATGGAGTGTAGGGCGGTGGTTGCACAAAATATCCCAGCCCCATCCTTGCCTAGGCATGTTACAACGTGGTGTCCTTCAAGAGTGGCCATTTCAAAATTAATGTGGATGGGGCTATATTTTCGAAGCAGAAGGCAGTGGGTATTGGGGTGGTAATTCGAGATGATGAAGGGAGGCTTAAAGCTACGCTAAGTAAGAAAATCCCAATACAAATGGGTGCACTAGAGGTAGAGGCCAAAGCGTTTGAAACAGGGCTGCTTTTTGCTAAGGACGTTGGAGTGAGTGACGTTATCTTGGAAGGAGACTCTCTGGTAGTCTATAATGCTCTTTGTAATATTTCTACACCCCCTTCCTCAATTGCTGTAGTGGTTCAAGCCATACTAGATATCTGTGGGGACTTTAGGAGTGTAGGTTTCTCTCACGTCAAGGGACAGGGAAACATACCCGCCCATATATTAGCAAAGCATGCATCTAGCATTGCTAATTTTGTTGCTTGGATTGAAGAGGACCCTTGCTATATTTTGCAAGCTCTTATCCATGATGTATCCTTTATTTCAAATATGCAATAAAATATCTTGATGTCTTTCCCATCAAAAAAAAAAAAAGTGTTAATGAGGGTAATACTCACTGAGTCAATAAAAATTTTCAGATTTGGATTAATTTCTTTAGTTTTTGTTACTTATCAAAAAAAATTCTTTAGTCTTTGTTGTGAAACTTACTATTTAGAATATAAACCAACCAATCCTCCACCAATTTCTCGTAAAGAATAAACAACATAAGAACATCAATTGACAAGATGGAGGGCATTAAGGAATGCCATCAAGCAAAAAATGCCAAATATTTAAGGGAAAAGTTAACGGATGCTATAAGAACATTAGTTTAGGAAATATTTTTAAAAACATTTTATGAGAAAATTAAAAAAAAAAAAAAAATAACTGATTTTTTGACAATTTTTTATATTTTGTCATAAATGTGATATCAAAATTTTTCTAAAATAATTCATTAGCAAATACCTCAATTGCACTCATTAATAGACTCCTTTAAGGCAAATATATTATGAAGAAAAGAGATTTGAATCGTTCTTGATTTCATTCCTAAGATTATATCAATAAATTATTTTCCTTGTGACATATGGAATTGACATTTCAAGAGGCGCTTGATTACATTATTGCTCTTCATATATCTCATGCCAAGAAAGCTCCCAATTTCAATGAACAATGCAAGAGACGGCAATTGTTTAATAACTTGCTAAGGTGGCAAGTTGTGAATTGTAATTGGAGAAACTTCACCTTCGCATAATAAGATTCACTCCCTCAATTTCTTCTAATTATTACTATTATTTTATAAGATGTGTGATACTAAAAAAATCAAATAAATGTCACTTGTCACCTATCCACCTAGATATGAGAAAGGGAATTGGTCTATTCAATAAGAGGGGATCCTTTCCCCACTTTCACACGGGCTTATCGTTGACTTTATTTTTATTATGAACTAATTACAAGAGGTCATATTTAGCAATTGTTTAATTTTTTATCACTAAATCAGTAGTAGTTCACCAAAAGGAAACTAAAGGGTCACATCTTTAGCAGTCCCAGCTTCCATAAAGGTTGGTTAAATGGACCTCCAGCAACACTTTACATGGATGTCATAAGTCGTAACCATTCGTTAGTCCTCCAAATTCAATCTCCAACTACATCCATTTTAAGTCTTTAAGCTTAATTAGCTGTCAAGTAGCTAGCTCAGTATTGAGATATTTCATGATTGTAATTTGCATAGTGTTAATGATTTGTATATGTTACCTGTAAGTTTTGTATATAGAAGTAAACTACAATTGCATAGTTGTAGGATAGAATAAATGGTCATGAAACGACTGCCATTTATAGTCTACAGATAGGTCAGTTAGTTACAAAGCTTATTACACATGTACAGCAGTCATTGGATGGTTAGTTAGTTATTTTTCTGTTTCTCCTTTTCTTGCCTCTGTTCTCACTATATAAAGAACAGAGTATGCTAAGCTTAATATACAGAATTCATTTCATACAAGTTCAGTGTTATTCAATTCCTTTCTCTCTCAATCTGTTTACACTCCTCCATTGATGAACCTTCAAAGCTTGTGTAAAATCAACACTCAGAATCCAATTCTCAACTGAAGATGTCAAATTTCAACCGCCCTTCGAAAATGCTATTCTTCCTCCACGTATAATATTTCTTAGTTTTCTTTACTTCTTTTTTTCCGTCTTGGTACGGTAACTGTATCCTGGATTCTATAAAGTATGAAAATATATTGAAATGCATGCAATATTCACGAAGACTCTGAAAGTATATCCAGATTCATGAATGATTTTTAATGAAATAAATGATACTATGTAATTTAGGGGTGGTAATTCATGTTCGCAAGTTGGGTTTGTGTCGTGTCGAGCCATGAGTATTTGGCTATATGAATTGACCCAAACCCAACTTGCTTAGTAATCGTATCAAGAATCTTCAACCCTAACACGACTTGTTTATTAAACAGGTTGACCCAACATGACACGTTTAACATGTTTAATTAACAAGTCA
This sequence comes from Quercus variabilis, assembly GCA_030445155.1. NCBI lineage: Eukaryota > Viridiplantae > Streptophyta > Magnoliopsida > Fagales > Fagaceae > Quercus > Quercus variabilis. Next base: position 4,354,784 of record CP129452.1, on the reverse strand, counting down.
TGTAAAAGTCAATATAAATAACTCGTTTAATAACACGTTTAATTAATAGGTCATACCTGACCTAAATAATCTGTTATCAATTCTCATATATTTAAAATTAAATTACAATTACAAAAAAAAATATAGTAATAAACATATAACTATAACAATAAATTAAGCAATAATAACAAAAGTTAATACATTTATAAGCTAAACGGGTTAAACGAGTCAAACAGGTTCACAAGTTGTGAACACGACTTGTTTATTAAATGGGTTAACTGTGTCGACCCAAATATGATCTGAACTCATTTAGCCTCAACATATGACCTATTTATAAATTGGTTAGTGTGTATTAATGTTGTTTCCTTGTTTCTTCAACAGACGACCATTCCAAATATATATTCTTCATGCTTGAAATATTTCAAGGTGATCAAAGATTAATATTTATGTCATCAATCAATTATTTAAATTCAAATTTCTGTACTTTAAAATAATGCATAAAAGATAAGTTCATAGATCGAATGGTAAATAATATCCAATTGACATGAAAATTGGCATGAGTGTTAAGATCATATAAAACATGTAATTCAACGATGGAATTTTCAAAATATAAATTTTATAACAAGTTATTAAGTGATGTAACATTACTTAAAATTACACTAGATGCAACTCAAAGGAATGTTGGGATTAAGTTACACTTTGTGTAACTTTAAGTAAAGTTACACTACCAAATAACTTGTTATAAGATTCATATTTTAAAAATCTAACCGTTGAATTACATATTCTATATGTTCTTAAAATATATGTCAATTTTCATATCAATTGGATGTTATTTACCATTCGATCCATAAACTCATCTTTTATACATTATTTTAAATTACAAAATTTTGAATTTAAACAATTAATCGATGACATGGATATTAATCTTTGATCACTTTAAAATTTTGTAAGCATGGAGAATATATGAAAATAATGTAATCCAATGGTAGATTTATCAAAATTCACATCTAACTAAAAAATATTGGATGGTATAACATTGCTTAGAATTACACTTAGTGTAACTTGAACCTAACTCTTTCTTGAATTCAAGTTACACTTGGTGTTACTCTAAACAATATTACATCACCCGATATTTTTTAATTAGGTGTAAATTTTGATAAATCCACCACTAGATTACACTATCTTCGTATATTCTCTATGCTTACAAAGTTTAAAGATAATCAAATATCAATAGTCATGTCATCATTCAATTTTTTAAATTCAAGTTTTTGTAGTTTAAAATAATGCATAAAAGATAAGTTTATGGATCGAAAGGTAAATTACATCCGATTAGCATAAAAATTGACATACATTTTAAGAACATATAGAACATATAATTCAACTGTTGGATTATCAAAATATGAATTCAATAACAAGTTATTTGATGATGTAACATTGCTTAGAGTTACACCATGTGTAACTTGAACCCAACCCATATATATATATATATATATATATATATCACCGCAAATGCAAATTTCAGGCTTTAATATAAAGGAGAATTTTATTTTGTTTTAATATCTCGTTTACACCCTGTAATAAAATTACAAGATTGTGTGAGACTTAAATAACGGAAGGGTGGTATATGTGTGTGTGTGTGTGTTATATATAGAATGTGTTGTGTGAGTTTGAAAGTGTGTCCAAAGGAGAATCTGAGTGAGAGAAATGTCACTTGAGAAGCTTGAATCCAATACTGACGTGACTGGTATATCTCTCTCTCTCCCTCTCTCTCTCTCTCTCATACACAAACAGAAAATAGAGTTTCACAGTTCATGATTCATCATCATTTTATGTCATGAATCATTAATGCTACATGTATGTTGGGTATGCATGCATTATGTCACAGAGAAAATATTATTCTATATTATGTCACAGAGAAAATGTCTTGCTACAATTCATGTCAAATTCATTTCTTTTTGGATTTGCCATGTTATTCTATTACATGAAAATCATAGTTACTCTTGTTTCATGATTCATCACCCTTTTTCTTTTTTTTCTATGATTAATGAAAGTTGCATGTATGTCGGGTATGTACGACATCAACTTTAGTACAAAACATGTTTTTCTTTTAATTGTTGAGTATTATTATTATTTATGTATTTTAGTTTTGTTGTGTACTCTTTTCCCCTACATGTTTTGTTAGTTTTTTATGATGTATATACTCATTTGTGTACTATACATAATATATTGAGAAAAGTTACTTTCTTCATCACAATAGCTCATTATTTAATCTGGTACTGGTATATGCAACATTCAATGAGAGATATAGCTCTGAAATATTATTAAAGTTGACACAAAATATTGTTTAAATCCATGATAATAGGGGAACTTATTCAATGTTTATATTATTATTCAATTCTATCCCCTCTTAATAATTTCATAAAGAAATTTTTCATGAAAGATTTTATTTATTTTTCAAATCTATTGCCTTTTACTTTTAATAATGTGGTCATTCTATATAAGCAGGGGATGAAGACAATGATAGCCCAATTGAACAAGTTTGGGTTACAGTTCCTCCAACTGATGACCCAACACTGCCAGCATTGACATTTCGAACGTGGGTTCTTGGATTGATATCATGTGTTTTTCTTGCATTTATGAACCAATTTTTCGCATACCGCCAAAATCAGCTGTCAATTTCATCAGTCTCAGCACAAATCTTTGTACTCCCACTAAGGAAGCTAATGGCTGCATATCTTCCATCAAAGCCAATTCGAATCCCTCTCACAAACTGGTCCTTCTCCTTGAATCCAGGACCATTCAATTTGAAGGAACATGTTTTGATCACTATTTTTGCTAGTTCTGGGGCTGGGGGAGTGTATGCACTTCATATTGTTACTATAGTCAAGGCTTTCTACCACAGGAATAGCTCTGGTGTAGCAGCCTTTATATTATCACTAACTACTCAGGTTTATTTGGATTCTTGTTTTCAATTTTTCGGGGTCTAGGATAGATAATTGACAGACAGCCTTACCCCACATTAGTTTTGGAGAATATTAGCCGCTCTAATGTGAATAAAAAAAGTGCCCTGCCATCAATGTATTACACAAAATGCTTCTTAGTGTTATTCCTACTACATAATCGTTTTTCACATGAACTTTTCAGATGCTTGGATATGGATGGACTGGACTGTTCAGAAAATATCTTGTTGACTCACCGTATATGTGGTGGCCTGCAAACCTGGTCCAAGTCTCTCTATTCAGGTACACCATCCTTTTTTTATACTGAGATTGCTTATTTCAGAAGAAGAATTAGCTCAGTGTTTAATTGACAGGTTGGTCTTCCTTGTAATGAACCAAGTAATATGTGAAAGGCAGGGCATTGCATGAAAAAGAAAAGCGACCTAAAGGAGGACATACAAGGCTACATTTCTTCTTCATGATTTTTGTAGATTGTTCCAAGTTATCTTTTCCCTTCAATTTCAGCTCTCTCCTTTGTTTGTTGGATTTGGAAGGACTCAAGTCACTGCCCAACAGATTGGTGGAGGCATCAGTGGCCTTGGACTAGGCTCATTTGGCCTTGACTGGTTCACTGTAGCTGGCTTTTTGGGCACCCCCTTAGCCACACCTGGGTTTGCCATCAACAATATTTTAGTGGGGTTTATGTTGTTTGTCTATGTCATTATCCCGATTGCTTATTGGAGTAATGCATATAATGCCAAGAAGTTTCCTATCTTTTCTTCCAACACTATTGATCATACTGGACAGCCCTACAACATATCCAGAATTCTGAATGAAAAAGCATTTGATATTAATCTTGCAGCTTATGACAATTACAGCAAACTTTATCTAAGTGTGTTCTTTGCTTTTAGCTATTGTTTGAGCTTCGCTACTCTAACAGCTACTATTACTCATGTTGCCCTCTTTAATGGAAAGTAAGCTGCTTCTTAACATCTTCAATTCCATTCTCTTGCAAAATTGCTTTTAGTTAAAAGCCTTCCATGATTTTCTTTATTTGGTAAAAACATTGAGCAGAACAATCTGGACACTCTGGAAACAGACAGCAAGTTCAGCAAAAGATCATTATTCGGATGTGCATACAAGTTGATGAAGAAGAACTATAAACAAGTCCCTCAGTGGTGGTTTTATACCATCTTAGTTTTAATGGTTGCTCTTGCCATGGTTGCCTGTGAAGGTTTTGACAAACAGCTTCTACTCCCATGGTGGGGACTATTAATGGCTTGTGGCATTGCGCTGCTTTTTACTTTACCCATTGGAATAATTCAAGCCACAACAAATGCGGTATGAATAAGCTTGTAACCTTGCATCCTTGTATTTAATAGTTGAAAAGACACCACACATTCATTTGAAAGAGTTAATTACATTATTCACTAGTTTGCATCAATTTTATACAGACTACTATTCTCAATAGAATGTGTTATTGTTAATTGCAGCAACCAGGGCTAAACGTGATCACAGAATTGGTGATTGAGTATATTTACCCGGGAAAGCCCCTCGCTAATGTGACTTTCAAGACCTATGGCTACATTAGCATGCTACAAGCACTCTTTTTTGTTAATGACTTCAAATTAGGCCACTATATGAAACCCCCCCAAGGTCCATGTTCGTTGTGCAGGCAAGTGAATTAATACCAATAAAACTTATATGAAATTTTGTTTACTATTTTGATATAATGACACGTGTAGTTAATTTACATTCTCAGTTAGTTGGAACAATTGTTGCTTCAAGTACCTACTTTGCCACAGCATGGTGGCTTCTCACAAATATAAAGGACATATGTGATACTTTCATTGTTGCCCGAGGGGAGTCCTTGGACATGCCCCGGGGATGATGTCTTCTACAATGCTTCCATTATTTGGGGAGTCATAGGTCCACTCAGAATGTTCACAAAATATGGTGTCTACAAAGAGATGAACTGATTCTTCCTCTTTGGCTTCTTAGCTCCTATTCCTGGCTGGTTTCTCTCACGCAAGTACCCCAACATCAAGTGGCTTAGACTTATACACATGCCTATTATCATTGAAGCAACAGCTAGCATGCCACCAGCTAGAGCTGTGAACTATTGGGCTTGGGGAGCTGTCGGAGTTTTCTTCAATTTCTATGTTTACAGAAAGTTTAAGGCATGGTGGGTTATACATACCTATGTCTTATCTGCTGCTTTAGACGCTGGGGTTGCCTTTTTGAGTGTCGTAATTTTCTTCACTCTTCAATCCAAGAATATAATTGGTCCAGGGTGGTGGGGTCTGGCCAATGATGACCATTGTCCATTGGCTTCATGCCCCATAGCTCCAGGGGTTAAGATTGAGGGGGGCCCTGCCTTTTAAGATGCTTAAGGTTTATGTCTTAGGCACATGTGACATTCAAGGTCCTCCAATGCCTGATAAAGTTGGGACTTGGGAGATGAAGTTATAGAATTCATTAATTTGATATATGTTTCTTCGTGTTGGGATAAGACATTGTAAAGATGCAATTCTTTTTTGTAAGTAAATAAGGGTTTTTTTTTTTCTCTAAGATTGATTTGCAATTTTGCATAATCTGAATGGGCTTTTATATAAAAGAATAATTATTCATTTTTAAAAGGATTGTAATACTTATATTTTAGTGGATGTAATAATTTCTAAAATTAATAAAAATTTTAAATGTACAAACTTTTCATATGTACATAACAATTATAAAAATAAAAAATAAAAAATCATCAAAAAATAACCCCTCTCTCTCAAATTTATAAAATATTATTTTTTTTTAGGAATTCTAATGGTATAAGTAAGATATTTCCTAAATATAGATCTTAAATTTTATTCTAATATTACAATTTACAACCAAACCTATGAATAGGTTTAGTTATTTCATAACTATCAAAGAAAAAATAAGATTTAGTTATTCCATTACAACATTTTTTTATTTCTAGTAATAAAGATTATTATTCTTGTCATAATCTCCACTCAATGTACCAATAAAGATTTCATTCTTTTTTCCTTCTTGGTATTGTAACTATATTCTGGATTCTGTTAAACATGAACCTATATTGAAATGCATGCAAGATTAATGAATGATTCTTAATGAAATAAATGGTCCTTCTTTAGCGGGCCAGCTTAGTTATGAACTGCTTGTTAATGTAGTTTCCTTGTTTCTCCAAAAGACCGCCTTTCATACATAAAAATTTGTTTGTTTGTTATGTTTTTACACCATAAATGCAAACTTTAGGCTTTAAAATCTCATTATTCACTTAAAATTTTGAAGGAGATTTTTATTTTGTTCAAATATCCTGTTTACAGTGTGTAATAGCATTACACGATTGTGTGAGACTTAAAAGGAGACGAGTGGTATAGATATTAAAGTGCTGTGTGATTTTGAAAGTGTGTCCAAGGAGAAGCTTTGCAAGAGCCATGATAGGTTACGATGAAAATGGAGACCCTAAAGCAATGTCACTAGAGAAGATTCAATCCAATACTAACATGACTGGTAACTCCCTTCCTCTCTCTCTCTCTCTCTCTCTCTCTCTCTCACACACACACACACAAACACACAGAAAACAGAGTTTCATAATTCATGATATGTCATGATTCATGAATGCTACATGTATGGCTGGGTGTGCATGCTTGAAATCAACCTTATTACAGAACATGCATGTTTTGTTACAATTGATGTAAATTACATTTCTTTTGGGTTTGTTGTGTAGTTCTACTACATGGGAATCATAGTTTACCCTTGATTAGTAGAATCAAAGAAGAGAGAGAATTACATGGTCTTCAAAGTACAGTTTCTGTTAGCCCATGCTCACACCTTGGGGGGCATAAGTATGCAGGAAATGTTATCATATTTGGGTCAAAAATCAATGAAGAAGTCACTGGGCACTGGTAAGGGGATATCAGTTGATTGATTTACTTTTACCAACTAATGCATTCAAGTTTTTCATACCATGTGATTTAGCAGGTAAAGATTTTCATCCTTCCCAAAAATACAGTTTAGTTTATTGATAATGGAGCCCTCTTTCTTTCTTTCTTTTTTTCTTTTTTTCTTTTTTTAAATCTATTGGTATGGATATGTTACTCCAGAGGATGTACCCGTATTGCTTGAGCAACATGTTTTGAAAGGAGAAATTGTAGACTGGCTGTGGAGGTAATATTCTCATTTCTTCGTCCTTTGTGTGTGCATCTACATCAGAGCTGTATCCAAATTTGATATCAGTTTTAGCTGTATGATAGGATAGGACTTAGGAGCAAACAGAAAATAGTGTAATGGAAAATTGTGCTTCAACCGACCGAGGATCTAGAGTAGATATAAATGAGTTTATCTACCCTCATTTTTTGTTGCTGCATTGTAGTGTCAAACATTTGCTGGTCCATATTTGTCTTCAAGCATGATTGAATTCAAATTGTTGACTAGGCTTTACTGAAACATTTGATGGTGCATTCAGGGATGTAGCCAAGGAAATGGAAACTCATACTGCTGCCAAAACCCTGGGTTTCCTGAAAAGCTAGAGAATCTAGATGCCAATGTGGGTGCAACAAAGGTGATTTCCGATAAAAATAGCAGCAAGGAACTAAACTCCGGGATCAAATGCCTACTTTAGCACGCCCCAGCCTATGAACCATGATTTTAGACCCCTGAAGCTATGCTTTACTTGATTGAATACATTCTTTCCTTTGGTAATAGATTGACTTTGTAACTATTTTCTCTTAAGTTAATCGATTGATCACTTGCAAAGACGTAGACAAAACCAATAAACCATAAGTTAATTGATTGATCAATTGAAGTATATATATAAAAAAGTGGTGTTTCAATCTTTAGCTAGACTATTTTACTCCCTATCCATGAGATACTCTAGAAACCCCATGAATTAATTGTGTGGTGGATTAAACATGAGACCTTTAAATTTACTTTACACTCCAATTTAATGATTCCACCACCTAATCCCCCTGAGTGGTGTCAATAGCCCTTGACTCCATATAATTATAGTAATATTGAAAATATAACCAACACTACAAAACATTGATTGCTGGTTTTTTTTTTCTTTATTTATTTTGGATAAATGATAAAGTCATTAATGTAAATCAAAATGCACAATGCTCTTTCCTCAAGGAGTGCTATAGCCTTGGAGGAAAAGTCCAAACACGAATAGTACTCACAACAGTAGACTTTAATGCTCATTTAAAGCTTGCACCCCTCAACTATCAGGTTTCTCATCCCCATATATCCTCTGCCACTTCAGGACTACCTTTGGGAATTTTCATAACTCCTTCCTAATCGCGAAAAATGATTGCAATGTGCAATCTCAACGTGGGTTCTTTCTATTTATATCATAGTTCACCTAATAGGAGCCTTGAGGAGTATAGTACCTTTGGGCATGACATTTTTACTTAGCATATACAGACCACTTTGTATGATCTCCCTTGTGTAGATTATCTAATTTTGAGAACATTGCATTGACTCTCTCTCCAACTCATTTTGTTTATAAATTGTTCTATTTTAAGGTATTGTCCACTTTGAAAATTTAATAAATGAGATACGACTCTCACAACATTTTTAATTTACCCATTAATTTATTTGAAATGTTATTATTTTTTCATTTAGAATAGAACTCTAAATTAATCTGGTGAAAAGGACAAGACATGTCTTGCCGGCATTAGAATTTAAACAGGAAATGTTTGGAATAGAGAACTTACAATAATAATAAAAATATGCCGAATTCTCTAAAGATTGAAGAACGAGAAGAGATCTATTAAGAGAAAGATTTATCCAATCGACAATCTTAACAATTACATATAATCATAAATTGACGATGTTAACTATTACATCCAATCACATGCTACACAAAAGTTACCCCTTTTTTCATTGGAGCTTGCCTATAACAAAGATACACATAGCTATATGATACCAAAATATTATTCATTATCAAGTTAATCTGTAAGTTATTATAATAAACCCTAAACCCATTATACGCGATGTAGTAAAAAAGACAAGACATGCCTTGTTTGCATTAAGATTTAAAACTTATTGAACTACTTTCACATAATATTTGGAACAAAGAAATTACAATAATATGCCACTGCATTCTCTAAAGTTTGAGGAACAAGAAGAGATCTATTAAGAGAGGAATTTATCCAAGAGATAATCTTAACTATTATATCCAATCACAAACTACACGAAAGGTTTTCCTTTCTCATGGGGACTTACCTATCACAAAGATGCACATAGAAAAATGTTACTGATCATATTCATTATCAAGTTAGTTTGTAAATTATTGTAATAAATCTTAAACCTGTTATACACGATGCGGTGAAGACAATACATGACTTGACTGGACTACATTAAGATTCAAAAGTTGTTGTCTATTTTTAGGAAATGTTTGGAATAGAGAACTTACAATAATACAACACCACATTTTCCGAAAATTAAGGAACAGGAAGTGATATGTTAAGAGAAATATTTATTTGAGAGACAATTTTAATAGTTACATCCAATCACAAAATAACAATCTTAATTGTTACATTCAATCACAAACTATACAAAAGTGATTCCTTTTTCATGGGGACCTACCTATCATGGAGATGCACATAGTAAAATTATACCGAATATATTCATTATTTGGTTTTTTTTTCCTAACTTATTGTAATAAATACTAAACCCGTTATGCGCAATGTAGCTAAAAAGACAAGACATGTCTTGCTTGCATTAAGATTTAAAACTTGTCATCTACTTTTCTGACATGTTTGGAATAGAAAATACATAATAATACAACACTATGTTCTCCAAAAATTGAGAAGCAGAAAGAGATCTATCAAGAGAAAGATTTATCCAAGAGACAGTCTTAATAATTACATCCAATCACAAACTAAGAATCTAAACCGTTACATCCAATTATAAGCTACATGAAAGTTGTCCCTTTTTTTAATGGAAACTTACCTGTCACATAAAACTTACAATAATACAATACCGTGTTCTCCGAAAGTTAAGGAACCATAAGAGATTTGTAAAAAGTAAGATTTATTTGAAAGATAATCTGAACAGCTACATCCAACCACAAAACGAGAATCTTAACTGTTATATCCAATCACAAACTACACAAAGTTACTCTTCTTTATGGGGACATACCTATTAGAGATTTCACATATTGTAAATACAATACCAATAATATTCATTATATTTTAAGTTATTATGTTGTAAATATGATACTAATCTCATTCTTTGTTACCTTCATTTGTAAACCTTGTATATAATAATTGAAACTGGCTTTAACATTTTCTATTTGTGACAGCGTAAAGTAATATCATGAGTGTCACCACACACCCAATGCAAGCTCACAAACAAAGTATTAGCCTAGCTAGTATGAACATTTGACCACATCCAAGAACTATAGAGTAGACTAGAAAGTTCATGAAAAAAAAAAAAAAAAAAAAAACAATTTAGAGTAGACTAGAAAAAGAGATCCAAGAGTCAAAAGAGAGCCAAACACTCCAAGGGTCAAGAAACTCCCCCTGAATGACACGTGTCATGCTGTCTCTAGGCAATTACCAAAGTCTATTTCCACACCCCTCCTTCCAATACCACTGGAACCCAACCCCTCTCTGTCTCTCTCTCTCTCTCTCTCTCCAAACACAAACACACTCTCTCTTTTTCACACAACAAACACACTCACTCACTCACTCCATCTCTCTCTCTCTCTCTCTGACAGTGATAATATCTATGGCTAGCAACAGAGACAGAGAAGAAGCTCTGACATTCACGAACCCATCATCACCAATCACAGTCTCGGAATCACTTGACAGCTACCTCACCGACCCAAATTCTCTCATCAGCAGCGCCTCCGGAAGCTTCCAGAACGAAGGGTTATTATCTGGCGGAGCCGATACTGCCCTCAGTGACGCCGAGTTCGGTTTCTCTCGCCTGGACTTCAGGACGAGTCGACTCGCCGGCTCCGTCGAGTTCTACCAGCGCCACGTCTTCCTTTGCTACAAGAACCCAAAGGTTTGGCCCCCAAGAATTGAAGCCTCTGAATTCGATCGTGTTCCCAGGTTGCTCTCTGCTGCTGTAATGGCTAAGAAAGCTGATATGAACAAAGAGGTAGGTCACTGTTGAGTTTTTTTTTTTTTTTTGTGGTTTTTAGTTTGGATTTCGTGAATTGAAAAATGGGACTTTTTGTGTTAGTTTTGAGGCTTTTGTTCCAAGTGTTGATGTGGGTTCATTATAAATTTAGTGAATTGAAATGGGTTTGTGTGATTTCTTGTTTGTGAAGAGCTGATATGAACAAAGAGGTGTGTCGCTTGTGAATTGAAATGGATAAATGTTGTGAATTGAAATGGGGTTTTGTGTAATTTTGTAGCCTGTTACTGTAAGTTTTGATATGGGATCATTGTAAATTTAGCAAATTGAAATGGGATTTTGTGTGATTTGGAAGGCTTTTCTTCTAAGTGTTAGTATGGGGGTTTATTGTGAATTTAGTGAATTGAAATGGGTTTTTGTGTGATTTTAAAGGATTTCTTTTCGAAGTGTTGATATGAGCCAACTGTAAATTTAGTGAATTGAAATGGGTTTGTGTGATTTCTTGTTTGTGAAAAGCTGATATGAACAAAGAGGTGTGTCGTTTGTGAATTGAAATGGATAAATGTTGTGAATTGAAATGGGGTTTTGTGTGATTTTGTAGCCTGTTACTGTAAGTTTTGATATGGGATCATTGTAAATTTAGCAAATTGAAATGGGATTTTGTGTGATTTGGAAGGCTTTTCTTCTAAGTGTTAGTATGGGGGTTTATTGTGAATTTAGTGAATTGAAATGGGTTTTTGTGTGATTTTAAAGGATTTCTTTTCGAAGTGTTGATATGAGCCAATTGTAAATTTAGTGAATTGAAATGGGTTTGTGTGATTTTGGAGGCCTTTGTTCTAGGTGTTGATATGGGTTCATTATAAATTTTTAGAGGAAATAGGTTTGTGTGATTTCTTGGTTCTAGTGATGGTTGGTTTTAGATTTATTAAATTGAAAAGGTTGTGTGTGCCTGGTGGAGTGGGTTTGTTGTGATTTTGGAGGCTTTTGCTTTCAGGGTTAATGTGGGTTTATTCTGAATTTAGTGATTTCAAAATGGGTTTGTGTTTTTTGTTGGTTTTTTATTTCACTCCTGATAATGGTTGATTTTGAATTTAGTTATTTGAAATGGGTTGAATAGAGGAAAAGAAAGAATGCGGCAGGTCCCAATTAATTTGTTGAGGATCCATAGCCGACCCTGAAATTTGGGACTAAGGCTTTGTTGTTGCTGCTGCTGTTGTTGAAACAGGTTTGTCTGCTTTGTGGATTAGTTTTGTTTGAGGTGTGTTTTGGAGGGTTTTTTGTATTTTGGGGTGTCATTTGGAGGCTTTTTCTTTCACTTCTGGAGTGAGTTCATTGTGAAATTAGTGAATTGAAAGGGGGGGGTGTGTGTTGAGGGTGTGTTTTGGACGCTTTTGCTTTCAACGTTGACATGGGTGATATGGGTTTGTGTGTTTTGAGAATTGATTGTATTTAAAGGGTTATTTGGAGGCTTATAGGTTCACTTTTGATATGTGTTGATTTTGAAGTTTGTTAATTGAAGTGTTTTTTTTTTTTTTTTTGGCGCATTACTTGTATATTAGGATTAATTTGGAAGTATGAGTTGATCTTTTTTTGATAAATGTTTTGTGGAGGGTTGGTTGGGAATTTGTTGATTTCTGGTGGGTTTAGGGTATCTTATGGATTTGTTTTTGTTCTGGGATTCATTTGAAATTTGTGATTTGGTGTCCATTTGTTTGGATGTGGTGTGAATTTATTTTGTTTTCAGCATATTGAGGTGAGTTTTTTGGGATCTTGTGGATTGTTTGTATTTTTGGAGTGATGTGAGGATGTGAATTGTGGGGGTTCTAGAAGATTGGTAAGTTTGTTGCAGGAGAGGTTGGGGTTTGGGTAATTTTGGGGATGATTGATGTTGTTTTGCAAAAATATATTTTGGTTCTGAATAAGGCATAGATTTGACTCTATTAATATTAGTAATACTGGTTAAAAAAATTTGGTTCTAGTTGTTGGGTTTGGATGTAGGATTTACTGCTTAGTTTGTGGAGAGGCTATTATAAGAAGGGAATGGTATTTAGTTCTAGAAATAAAGAAAAACAATTATGCCCCCGAATTTGTATTCAAGTATTAAAAAGACCTCTCTTACCACCATAATCTGGCTTTCTCAGTCTAAATTTTTTCCATTCTCTCTCATTTTTTATTTTATTTTTGATGTCTTTATTGTTTGGTTGTTAAGTTGAGATACTGCCTTCTATTTCATCAATACACCAAAAAGTAGTAACCATGTTGAGAACTTGATTTTTGGTGTTCCAAGCAGTTTCAGCTGGACTGCTAGTGCTGTTTCAAATATATGTAGGAGATCAGTTTTGTCTTTCACAACATTCATGACTATCAGTATACTGTATTGTAGGTGTGGACTTCTTTTTTTGGATACATCATCTCCTAGTTGACTGTTAAATACCTAGATCCAAGAACTGATGTTAACTGTGGCCTGCAAATTATTGCATTTGATTATTATGGTAATTAGTATTTATATTTGTCTCATAATGAGAGTAGTGAGTATCCACCAGCCTATGTGTTTGGGCAAATGAATGAAATAATGTGATGATGGTGGATAGTGCTGTTTTTTGATTGTTGATGTTACCTGCTTATCCATACATGTTGCTTGCTATTCCATTACCTCCCCTTCCCCCAGTATAATATCAGTTGATGTTAATCTTCTCCCCTTTTCTCTTTCCTCTCATTTCTCTTTAGACCCGCTTGACAATATGTGAGGGACATGATGGAACCGAGACATCAAATGGGGATGTACTAATCTTTCCAGATATGATAAGATACAGGTCAATGGCATGCCCGTTTGAGATTTGGTTAAATGATTTTTTATTTTTTTTCCCCCCCTAAATTTATTACCGATCGACTTTGGTGAAAAATGCAGGAGATTGACACATTTTGATGTTGACACATTTGTTGAGGAAGTGCTTGTGAAGGATGGTGAATGGCTACCTGGAACTCCTGAAAGATTAAAGGGTTCATATGTTTTTGTATGTTCTCATGGGTCCCGGGATCGCCGTTGTGGAGTTTGTGGACCTGCCCTAGTCAGTAAATTCAAAGAAGAGATAGAATCACGCGGTCTTCAAAGTAAAATTTCTGTTAGTCCATGCTCACACATTGGGGGACATCAGTATGCAGGAAATGTTATCATATTTGGATCAAAAATCAATGGAGAAGTCACTGGACACTGGTAAGGGGATGTTATTTGATTGATTTATTTTTACAAGCTAATGCATTCAAGTTTGTCATACATTGTGATTTACCAGGTAAAGTTTTTCATCCTTCCCAAGGCATATATACATTTTTTTAGTTTATTGATGATGGAGCTTTCTTTTTTTAATCTATAGGTATGGTTATGTCACTCCAGAGGATGTACCTGTGTTGCTTGAGCAGCATATTTTGAAAGGAGAAATTGTAAATGGGCTGTGGAGGTAATCTTCTCATATTTTTCCTGTGTATTGTGTTTGTATGTAATCTGTATGATTTCATTCAAGGTGGTATGCTATTTTTTTTTTTTCCTCCACTAGAAGTAGACTAGCGTGCGTTTGGCATTAGCTTAGTTAGCTTTTTGCTAAAAGTGTGTTAAAGTATACTTGTACTTTGAAAAAATGAGAAAAAGTGAGGTTTTAAAAAGATTTACATAAAAGCTAAACAAAAAGGCTGAAAGCAGACGGACACATATCTCAGAGCTGTATTGCTTTTGATATGAATTTTAGCTCTATGATAGGAGCTGACAGGAAGTTTTCTTTTTTCCTTTATATAGGAAGCTGGGAGTTAAGAAAGAAAATAGTGTAACAAAGAATTGTGATCCAACTCACATAGAATCTGGAGTAAATATAAATGAGTTTATCAACTGTTGCTTTTTGTTACTACACTGTAGTGTCATATGTGTTGGTCCATATTTTGTCTCCAAGTATTTTTAAATTGAAATGGTTGACTAGGCTTAACATTTGATGGTGATTTCAGGGGTCAGATGGGATTATCAGAAGAGGAACAGAATAAATCCTATGAACTTAGGAAAAATTTAAATGGCGAGACAAATGTTGGGAATAAAACTGAAGAACTGACACAAACACATAAAAGTGAGATGCACACTGCTGCTTGTCAATCTCAACCTGAGGAAATGGGGTGTTGCCAGGAAAATGGAAACTCGTACTGCTGTCAGTACCCTGCATTTCCAGAAAAGCTAGAGACTCAAGATGTCAATGTGGGTACAGCAAAGGTGATATCCGATAAAAAGAGTAGCAAGAAACTAAATTCCAGGATCAATAGTATTAAAGGGGGTAGTGCACGCAAAGTTTGTGCGATGCCAACATGGTTTGACAGCTGGGAGCGAGAAGATATGTATGCAGCTCTCGCTGTTGTTTGTGCTGCAGCATCGGTTGCCATTGCCTATAGTTGCTACAAACAGTTGTAGATAAACTTCAAAGCCAATCTCTATATTGTGTTCATGATATAACGGGTTAGAGTACTCTTCCCTTTATTGTCTCCAATCTTTATAAGATACCAATATCACTTCATGTTGTAATGCCTCTGCAAAAAGAGCCTTTGACTTAGAAGCACAAGTGTTCGGATAAAATCATCAAAATGATGTATAAAAATGTCGGCTTTGCCTCGGGGCACTTAAATTATATCTTTCTTGTGTTTTTTTTTTTTTTTTTTCGGTATGCTAGATGTGTGTGAAATTTGCACAAAAGCAAATATGTAAATCTCAAATCTCATCATTTTCAAAATTTTGGCACTTCTTCTTTCAAGAGATTATTCAGTTTGTAATATTGATCAAATTTTATATAGAGCACGATTTGTATTTTACTAATTTGTACCAATGGATTGCATTTGATAGAAAGCTCCCTCTCTCTCTTCGAAGGAAACATTTATAAGGCAAGATGGCAATCATCAATTTGGGAGGTGGATAGGTATGTCCACAGTTCTAACTTCTGATAAGCTGATTAGCATTGTATCCCCTATGGAGCTGGAAGGCATGGGCCTTTTAAGAGGTTTTTTGGCTTATCAAATATAATTCGTGCATTTAAATGGAAGTAAACTTTCAACTTTACCCGTGTTAATGGAGATTCAACCTAAAAGGTTATATTTATAATTTATTCCCTTGTTAATGGAATATTTGGAACAGAAGGATATGGAGGGAGAGAGGAAAGTGGTGTAGAGAGAAAGGTGGTTAGAATATACTAATCTATCTCCCTCCATCCAAAGTCCAAACATACAATTAATATCAAGTTATTTGAACACATTGGACGTATAAGGCTTAAATCAAGCCCAGATGGGGGAATCTCTTAATTGTTAAAGATTAATGGACTGTTAATTTGAAAATTTATAATCTTAGGTTTTGGCTTCTGGATATGGTCGGATCTGTGGAAATGAAGAGACACTAATAATACTGATCATAATATAGTGTATGTTTGGAAAAGGGTCACCAGGATTTGCAGGTTTCAGCTGTACAGCTTTGAAATAAAGCCAGATAGGTCAAAAAGAAAGCTGAGTTGGATTACTCAAGCAATTAACATAAATTATAAAAGATTACACTTGTTCTCAAGCTTTCTACATTAATGATCTATCATTATGATCATATTATGATCATCCACCCCAAGGTGGTAATGTCAAACTACACCAGGTTAGCTTTGTACTATAAAAAAAAAAAAAAAAAAAAAAAAAAAAAAAAAGGGAAAACCTGCATCAAGCTGATGCAAGTGAATTTGTTATCTGATAATTGAAGTACAGCCTCTCACTGTAACCATCTGATAATTGGGTCTCAGTGTCATGTAGACTTGGAATTGTCACATTTGTGTTCTTCAATCACCGTTAACTTCAACGCCCTTCAGTGAGTTGGCAAGCCCATTCTTATTTCCTAACTTGTGGAATTCAGTTTGAATGGTCTTCATGATCTCGGTCTCTCCTGGGTTTGGCTCCGGAACATCTACGTGCATTGACCCCTGTTTGATTGGTGAAGTAGACTCTTTAGACAAAGCTTGCTGATTGATATAATTATAGAGTTGTTGATGGAACGCATGGTCTAATGAGAAACAGTTGTCAGTGCCCTCATTTCTATAATGCTTGGACGATCCAGAACCCTCTCTTCTACAAAAATGCGGGAGTGATCCATAATCCATTATCTGAATACAAGTGAACAATGTTCTTGTCAAATAAATGGAACATACAGATGACACTAGTGTGAGCAGGAAAAAAAAAAGTAAAGAATTCCATCTATGCTGGTGAGGCAACATGTGAAAGAGAGATTAAATGTTGAGACCATTACATTGCTCATTAAAAGAAAATCTTGATAGGTGGATAGATTTTTTTTTTTTTTTTTTTGGGGGGGGGGTTGGGTTGGGGGGCGGGGTGAGTGTTACTGATACGCTTTCACTTAACCCCCTACATTGCTCACTAACATTACAACAGTACCAACCAACAATTAATAAGTTGAATGCAGAAACTGGAAAAACTCCAAATTCACCATACAGATTGACTAGAGGACCTAAAAATACCTGCCTTGACCTAGAAAATTTGACACAATTTGATTTGAAGACAGGACACGATATAGAGATTAAATTTACTATCAAAACTTAGACCTACCTAAGAAGCTAAGCCATAGCATGTGTTAATTAGGGGTGAAGCTATATTCTAAGACACATATCACGTATTGCATAAACTATCAAACAAGCCAAATCCTACTGACTTTGGGAAGGCAGTTTCAGCCTAGTTTAATCAGAAGTGCAGCTTGTTATCCTTCTTGGGAGAGTTTTTGTAATTTTCTTTAGCTTGATCAGGCTTTGTCCTTATGTGTATTCAAACCGAGTTAGTACTATTTAGCTTTCTGTTTGTTGTAGTTTTTCAGCTTATTTCAATAAAATTCACCATCTTGATTATCAAAAAAGAGAGGCCAAATCCATGTATAGAACAGCTTACTTAAGAAATAACTTAATGGCAATTAAAATAATGATACTATCTTTCTGCCAGCATCAGCAGTTCTAAAAGAAAATTTCTAAATACAAATGGAAACCATGCTTACCTTCAGTAACTCATCTCTTCCACAACCTTGCAGAACCTGGATTTTCCGCCTTGTTCTTTCTTGCAAAAGAGGCTTTACAACCTGCCAACAATTGAGCATTAAGCATTTTGTTGCAAAGAAGTAAACTTTTTTAAAAGTAAAGTATTGACACAAACCTTCCAACATGCTGAAAATATATAGGGTGCATTTACAATATAATACGTATCTGTCTTCTCAGGATAGTTCAAGTCATCAATTGTAGATATAGCAGTCAAAAGCTGCATTAAGATTGAACAGATAGTGATGAAAAGTGTCAAATATACAGTCCACAGAGTGAGGGTAGGCAAAATATTACATTAATTGATATTGAAATAGAAATCACCTTTTTTCCACAACTAAATAAGTCCTTGAAAAAGCACAAAAGGCAACCCAAGTACAAGGAAAGCATACAAGAGAAACATCACAATTATGAATGGAGATATTGAAATTGAATATACTTATCTACTTATGATGTATAAAGATACTAATACATGCCCTTATCACAGAAACATAGAATAAATTAAACTTGTAGCAACAAAAATGTACACAGGTAACACATGGAAAGACAGCAATCCAAAACTTATGGTTCATTATATGAAAGATATGTAAGCCAATATGACCTCATGCTTTTTGTTACCAGTGCAACAACATAGAGAAAATGGCCTTCTGGGGTTCTACACCAACTCAATTTTCCAAAGAGGAAACCTTGAATCCACTCCACTAATAGGTAACTACTGATCTTTTATTTCTAAACTATAGTATATCAGATATAGTAATGATACCTAATAGCTGATATACTATCCATCAAAAAAGGGATATTAAGTCTAAAATGAATGTGAGATGCAAAACCCTGATGTCCACAATAAACTCTTCTTAAACAAAATGAAGATTACAACATGAAGCTGACCATTACCCTCCAAATCAAAAAAATATGATGCCCATTGATAGATTTTGTAGATTAAGGGCCCTTTTTAGGAAAAGAGTGACAGTTAAAAGAAAAGACAAGTTAGAGGTTAAAGGACTACATATGTATACCTTAATGTTATTCAGCGCTGAAAGCTTTAAACCGGTCATGTCTAAGATTTTCAGACAGGTACCAATATGTCGTCCATGCTTCTTTGTTGCAGAAGGCTGCAACAAAAGTAAAATCAGGCCATAAGACAAGTTACAAGTCATAAAGATTATTGAATAATTCAAGTACGCACCAGAACTACACGATCTCTGTATTCGTTCAACTGGATGTGTGACTGCACATAGTAATTTACCTAAAAACAAAGAAACATGTCAGTACACTGAAAATATCAAGAAAACCCCAACATATGATGCACATAGCAGTATATAATGCTGCCTTGTGCTCATAAGTGAAGCATATATAATGAACATAAGTGCATTCATCTAGAAGCAAGTAATTATTAATATTTATTCAGAACCGTTATCATGTTCCATGTCTCAAAGAAGCATGAAACAGAAGAACCTAGTACGAAGAATACGACCGCAAAGTACCATAATTTATTGGAAAGGAATATTGCAACACTATAAAATTTCAGGGAATTATACATGTACTCCATATCTATACCACTTGCAGTCCTACCAGTCCTAGTGATCCCTTAAAAGAGGTTGTAGAGAAATTAAGTAATGCTTTATGTATATACATTCTTAGAACAGGAAGTTTGGTACCAACAAAACACATAAAACCTGATGCCCTTAAACATTGTTCTTTTCTATGATTCAAGCATATGAAAATTTTCAATCTTCAAATTAGCTTAATGCATAGCTCAAGCAAATCTTGTATACGTAGTCCATTATATACCAAATCCAGGCCTAATAGCCCAATACAATTTTATAACTGTGAAATTTAAGAAAATTGAATATCATGCAAGATCCTTACAGATGCTTTGTCAAATGTGCTGAGCCCAAGACCAATAGCAATGACTGGAAGGCCCTGGCAAAAGTTAGCAGAAATAATGAGAGAGAAAACATAAATAGGAATGCAGGAGTGAAATAATCATCATTAAAGCCTTCATTTCTCATAAATGCAACCATAAATTTCCAAAAGCAACTCCCCACCACCCCAAACCCCCCAAAAAAAGGGGGAATTTTTTTTTTTTTCTTTTTAAATGTGGGCACAATGGTATATCCATTTGTGGCAAAAAAATAATTTTTGAGATGCCAGACCTGCTTAAACAAGTTGGCTGGGAAGCACAACAATGATCAAGATTGAAATCCATGATAACTTTATGTAAATCTGTGAAAGACAGGCATACCTGTTTTGTGTAACCAGAAAATCCTTGAAGGTGAGAATCTCGCACTGCTCTGTACAAGTCAATGGGGATGATAGGTTTCTGTATACAGAAACAAAAGAAAATTTTGTAATGTAATGAATTCTGATCACCATATTAGGTACAGGGTTGCCACCAACATGGTTCCAAAATATAATCAATCACAATAATCAAATATTACAATCCATGAATGCTAAGCAGAAGATAACATAACAGAAAAAAGCAACCATAAATTTTATTTTTAGTCTAGACCCAAATTATACCATACATAAAAATACCATATTTTTCTTTTCTGGCCTGGGTTAATAATCAACCATAAGATTACTGTATGCATATGATTCAAGATTGATCATGAACATATGCTCTTGGCCTAGAACTGAGACACCAGGATTGTCTTCAATGCATAAATAATAATACAATAAAAATCTTAAATATTTACTTTGGGCGGCAGTACATATATCAGATTTCTATACCCTTGCAATTTATATATTGGATGCAAAAATTTTATTACAATTCATTATTCCAATTTGTTTCTGTTTTTCCTAAAACTCAATGCATTTAATTACCACATGGACCAGAAGTGCCAAAACAGGTTACACAAGCTTACCCTAGAAGTTATATATGATTTATGATTCACCATAGATTTATGTACTTTTGATAGTTGTAGGTTGGCCATCTTTTGGTTGCTTCCTGTTCCAACATCCTTGAAAGAAGTAACATCTTCAGCATTCAATAATGTGGAATCGAAGAAATTGTGGCTTTTGATTCTGAGCATAACTTGCTGGTGTATTGAGAATAAAATGAAATTTTTCTTAATATAGCTTCTTAATCCTCACTTCTTAGAGATTATAGTGTCCCATACATGCATATTAAAAGTGATTTTTTTTTCCTTTTTCTTTTTTCTTTTTTTTTTTTTTTTTGGGGGGTGGGGGGGGGGGGGGGGTGATTGCAACGTACTCTATGTTTGGGACATAGCCCAGGACAAGTCTGACAAGTAGTTTCCTATTTCTTTTTGTCAGTTTTGCTCATTTTTAAATCTCTAATTTCACAGTTTATATGATACTCTCTAGCAGAAAAGAAACAAAATATTCACTAAATGCAAGAATTCACAAAATAAATGAGAAGTCAAGCATCAAACAGAGAAATTTCAGGAGTGACTAAGACTTTAGCAACAATATTTTATGTTTAGCTATTAATCCCATAACGATAAAACTCACCGACAGTATATTGTCAATCCCATTCTGTACTCTCCAATGTAAACAATCAACCAACTGGAACAGATTTGTATGGTTAGTATAAGCAGAAGTAGCCAAAGACAAATAACACTTAAAGAAGAAAATAAAATTTTGCAAAGCAATAAGTTAATAGAGAAGCTTAAGTGAAACAAATGGATCTAACCATTTTATGTGCTTTGGCAACATTCCATTCCCTGGCTTTGAGAAACCGAACCAATGCTTCTGTTGGATAACCCTGGTGCATATTCTGGAGATCAAGGTACACACTTTGAATTTAAAAAATTAAGTAATTCTTAAAAGTAAATTTGCCAACTTCAATTCAATAAAGCATCACAAAACAGGCACAATCAAATAGATGAGACAACAAAAAAGCACAGGATTTATTTATAAGTAAATGATTCATTGAAGAGAGCAAAAGGAGCACGACCCAATCACCTGGGAAGGATAATTATTAGAGAAAATTAGAAAGATCAAGCAACTCAAGTGGATACTCCAAACTTAAACTCCACTACAAACTTACTTTCTTCCTCTAACGCGCTTGAAGTGCGAATCACTGTGTCAGACTAAATCCCCTCCCCACTAGCCCTAAGTCGATAGTCTCAAGATAAGTCATTCTTTTCAAAATAGCAATAAAACTTTGTCTACTTTATTTATGTAAACATATTCCATTAGTGAATGGGAAAGAGAAAGGGGGGAAATTTTAAGAAGCAAATTGATGAAAAAACCAGCCTCCTATCTTAGCCAAACTCCCTTCTGCTCTATACAAAATGTAAATCAAACCATGTATGATGAGAAAGGGTTCTGCCAATTTAGAGGGAACCCAACAGAATAAAAAAGCAGAATAATATCTACAACTACAGTCAAAAACCTTATCTACCCCATAGTGAATCAGCTAAACTTCACTACAACCAATCCATCGCTTATAAAATAAATATTAGAAAGAAATGAAATTAAAAATTATTACATAAAAATAAATAATAAATAAAAAGCAAGATCAACCCAGATCACATATAACAAATGTAAAATAATAAATAAAATCAGTACCTGATCCAAAATAAGCTACATGGTTGATTCAATTAGGCTATGTTGAGTAAAGGGTTTTGAGTTCTCAGGTATCAAACACTTAAAAGCTAGACAACAGAAAACAAGTTCGTAGCAAAAATTTGTTCCAAAATTTATACTTTTTTTTTTTTGGCCAGCCTTTTTTTCTCAGCATTCAAACAGAAAACAGATCAGAGAAACTAACAAAAAAGAGAAGAGACCAACCTTGTATGAGTTCTTCAGTGGCTCATCTACTGCAACATTTCACAAACAAACAAACCCAAAAGAAAAAGGTAATAAATATTAGCAATTTAGGATCAACGAAGAAGAATTTGAAGAAATTGCCAACTGGGTTTTTGACAAAAAGCTTACTTTCTTCCATTAAAGACCGGAACTCCTTCACCGCCTCCTCATTTGCAATACCCATCTCCTGTTTTTGCTATCTAAATCTGAATTAGTAGAAAATATACAAACTTCCAGATGAATTTTTTGAAAATCCAACTGGGTTTGGAGCTCCTCAGCCTCACAGCCTGTGTGTCAGTCTCTCTCAGCCTTTGTAGAGCTCCAACTTTAGAGAGAGAGACAGAGAGAGAGAGTTGTGAAATAAATATTTTTTTTTTTTTAAAAAAATCTGTATATGTTTTTTATACATCTACTTCTTCTTTTATGTTCGGTTTTAAAAGTAACTCAGATGTTTTTGGTCTCCAAAAAAATAAATAAATAAATTATTTGTTTGGTTTAAAGGCTTAAAGTTAAAGATGGAAATAATTTTTTTTATAAAAAGATAGAGAATATAAATGGAAAAACATGCGAATTATGGATGTAAATTTGTATTACTAGTTATTAGCTGAGTTTAACTTTCAAAATGTTTTTTTTTCTTTTTAATTTTTAATTTCTTTATATGACAATGATTTTTTTGACTTTAATCTGATCAAACGGTCTAAAATCATTAGATTGAAAAATGGAATGTAAGCCCCTTCACATGAGAATATTCTTGTAAGATAATTACAAGAGGTTATTTGAGGTAAAATAAGATATTAAAGGGTCATATAAAGCTTAATCATGGATTTTAAATGAGGAAAGCTAAAGATACAAACAAAATTTTACATAACAGTAGGTGTGGCAGATTGTTAATAATAAATAAAAATAAAATGTCAGCAATAAGTCCAAATCAAAATTAATAAAAAATTTGCCAACTCAACTATTTAAAAAAATGTTGTGAAATTTTTTTGTGTATATAGCATTCATCATTTTAAATTCTAGAAATGTAAAAGAGATAAAATGTCATGAAGATAAGGTGGATGACAAATGTGTAAAGCTAATTTTAGTGAATTTTTTTTTAGAAAGTTGAACCAAATACCTGGATATGAACATCATTAAGAACTTGATATGCTCCTGTGGGGGTATTTTTTGCTTCAAATGAAACTTATGAGTACTCTTTAGGCAAATTTTTGCTCTTAAACTAGTGGTACTCTAATGCTATTGGTTCATGCCTTATAAGGTGCTAAGAGGAAGGAAACCCTTCTCTTGTGGGACGAGAGCAAAAATTTGCCTAAGGAATACTCATGAGTTTCCTTTAAAGCAAAAAATGCCCCCACAGCTCCAATTTTTCTTTAAAAAATAGTTACAAAAAATGGGAAGAAGATTTAGATATTTAATTAATTAAATATAATTATTAAGAGCCTTGTAGTTTATAGACATGTCCAATCTCTCTCATTTGATGAATCTGGTTTCGTATCATCTTCTTTCATTTGTTGTAAATGAAAAATAATAACAAACATGATTAAAATTAATGAGAGGATAGAACAAGATTTCATAATAAAGGAAAAACATTATGAAATTAATACAAGATGCAGGCTCAACCTAATTAAATATATTTGATTATGTGCATGACTTTTTTTTTTTCCTTGGCTTAAGAGAACTTACAACACTCAACACACCCAAAAGACTTAAATAACCTTTGGGGGTCTCGATATGTACATGCTATTTAATGATAAGATAACATCGTGACTACTAATTTAATGTCTCAATCACATTTTACTGAAAGCTAAATTGAATATATGTCTAATAAAAAATTAAAAACAAAATATTGGAAAAAAAAGAAAGTATTCTTCTAAAAAATAAAGAAAAAGAAAGTATAGAAGAACTTAAATGATTCCTAATCGAGAAATATTTCTCGTCGTTTAAGATGGGTGTTAGAATGTTAGCAATTATTTTGTCAACAAACATAGCATGGCTATATTGATTATTGTATTTGTTTCGACATTAACATTTTTTATAAAATAAATTATTTTTCATAAAATATTTTCTATAAAAATATTTAATTTTCTTATATTTGGTAGTAACCTTAAAATGAATTGGAAAACTATCTTTTATCATTTTTTATTTAGTTTGGTGTGAGACAAAGTTGTTTTCTCAAAGATTTTTGTGAAAAACAACTCTATTTCTTGACAAACTTGATAAGAGAAGTCAAAAGATAATTTTTCTTTTACACCTTTTTTTTTTTTCTTGATACTACCAAATACATATAAACATAAAAAAATATCTTCACATAAAATTTTCCATTGAAACAAACACATTAATTCTAAGTTAATTTCAGGGTTCAAGTAATAGCACATTATTAATGGCATTTTTTGCAGTATCTCATGTTTTGAATCTCACATCCCCTTTATCCTATTTTTTTGTATTTTACCTTATGTCCCACCAATCACAAATTGCTACATATTCTATATATATATATATATATATATTCCTTATAAAATAACCAAAGTTTAAAATGAGGAAAAAATATATTCAAACAAATGGTAAAATTTTGATTGATAAAATATAAAATAGAACACAAAAAATGAAATAGATGATTTTTGTTCAATTTATGGTTAATATATGGTCCTCTATTATATAAATATTATATTTGGTTTATTGTGATACTAACCAGTGGCGGAGCCAGAATTTTGGCTCAGAGGGGGCAAAATTAAAAGATATTATTTAAAGTGAAATTGATCTAAAAAATATTAATCGATAATAATAACAAAATAAATAAACAATTGTAAGAAAATAAATATATTTCATATCATTAAAATAAAATTAAAAAAATAACCAATTCATACTACAAAATTTACAACAAAAAATTTACAAACTGATGTGGTAAAAATGTTATCAATGTTACTTAAACAATATATAATGAATAAATGTTTGAAATTATTTTTTGTGATTGATAACATATCAATTTGTAAAATATAAGTAGTAAAATTTGTAATATCTCTAACATCAATCAATAATAAAATACTATAAAAAGTATCATTAATAGTGAAAATAGTAAAAAAAATAATAGAAAAGGAAAAAGAAAAAAATTGTGAAACAGGTGTCAAAGGACAAGACAAAAATTACCTGCAAGAATAGTAAAATAAGTGGAAAGTTGATAGATTTGATGTTTCAGAAAACTTTTTTTTGCTTTCTTTTTTCTTGGGTCAGACTCACTTTGTTTCAGGGAGTCTTTTTTTTTCCCCCCTCTATGCCAGTAACCACTTACTGCCATACCACATGCTTCTCAATGGTTGCAAGTTCTCGTGTGCTAGAATTAATAAATATATACAGTGATGGAGGCTCATTGGACTGCCAACGACCTGCATTTGTAAGAGATGCCAGAGAGTGGAAAGTTAACCTCAAACACGTGATGTACAAACAATGCAATTAACATGGCCTCATAAAAATATTACATATGATGCATAGGACCTTAAAACAACAAATTGCATACTTTTAGGAGGAGTCAGGGGGGGCAGGTGCCCCCCCCCGCCCCCCCCCCCCCCCCCCTGCCTCCGCCCCTGTTTGGAACACAGTATGAATATATTAATGTAGATAGAATAATATATATGCAAGTGAGTAAACTTTATTTTTATTAAGTATTTGAATTTTAACCTTAACACCTTCCTTAAAAATACAAAGAGATGCAAGTTCAGATACAAAACTCTTAGTAAAAATGGATAAAATATTTCTATTTATTTGCCATTGTGTAAATCTCAAAAACTTACATAAGCAATAGAAAAGTCTTAACTAAATTACAAAGTTATGGATTTTAAAACTATTTAAGTTTTAGAAAATGATATTAATGTTATTAGAACTGATTTTTTTTTTTTTTTTTTTTGGGTTTAAGCATAAATAAGAGGATTCAACCTCATAACTAAAAATAAAGCGATGGACACAATTGATCATAAGAGCGTCTCCAACAATTTAGCCAAATTTTCACACTATTTAAAAAGCAAATAATTTTACTTTCTTACTTTTTCAAATACATTTTTCAACCAACTCTATATTCATTATCTATCAAATTTAAATATTACTTTTTCATTATTCTTTAATCTTTCTTTATTCTTTATTCATAATGTGCACAAAAAACAGAGAGTGGTTGAATATTTTAATTAGTGGAGAGAGGGTACTGAATATTTTAGTCATAAAAATTCATTTGGAGAGCAAAAGTAACTCTCCATGTGTTGAGAGTATTGTAGCTATTCTATTCTATTTTTTACAATTTGGAGAGGTTGTTGGAGCTAATTTTTGTGGGTTTGCTCTCCGAACATGACTTTAAAGAGCCTATTGGAAATTCTTTGAGACCACTAACATCCATTAAAAATTATACTTGGTAATGACAATTAACAAGGGTATTACTATTATCCATTAAAAATTATACTTGGTAATGACAATTAACAAGAGTTTTACCGACTTAATAATCTCTACCAACTTGGGGGAAGGACAAAGGACAATTTCCCCAGACACCAGTTTCTCTAGGGTCCCAAGTGTTGACTAGTTTAAATTTTTCTTCTTCCATAGTTAGAGCCCCTTGATTACACTTTGGAATGGGTGGAGACCTATCCAATTATTAAACCAGAAGTTAATGGATTTTTCATGATTCACCCAGCCACGTTATCACATATAGCATTAGTATTGCACAAACTAGTCCAAACAATGGATTTTCTCCTTATTTTGGTATTTGCGTTTGAGAGGAATCACCCACTTATCCTCCGATCCAATTCGTAGTGCCTAATTGCTCTTTGATGAAGAGCTAGGTTCCATAATGCTTTTCCTAATTCTAATACCCCTTGCTTTTAGGTCTAGTAACAGTGTCCCAATTGACAATGTTTTACCTTTCTTTTCCTTGCTATCGTCCTAAAGGAAACCTCTATTATGCTTGTCCATTAACATGCATACTCTACTTGGTAGTTGGCCAGATTGCATTAAGTGTGTGGGAATAGTTGTCATTACCGAATTTGCAAGGTCGAGTCACCCTGCCATCGAGAGCTTATCCTCTCATCAGTGATGATTGGAACTCCTAAGTATTTTCCAAGACTAATGATTTCAACAACATAAGCAACAACAGTTCAAATTCACATCTAGCAATTATTCTAGAACAATTATTATACTGTAAAGAATATAACATTATTGAAAACTGGATATAATCAATAACCTGTTTTGAGGCTTCATAAAGGAACTAAAAACAAAAATCAGCAGTACAGTTGGATAGTACATGTTTAATTGAAATAGGTGCAGACTCTAAGGTGAAGAAAACAATGTTAGGCACCTGTTAATCGAGCAATAATTTCATTTATATACTCATCTGAACTTCCACCCTCATCCACTGCTTCGTTGGCAAACTCTTTCCACTGCTTAGCATTCTTCTTAATCTCCTCTGCTCTCTCCCCATGCATGACTTCACTGATGCATCTGTCAATTTCTTCCCTAGTAGCAAGATTATTCCCATTTACCTTTGGTTGAACACCCACTGCCCAAACTTTCTCGACAAAATATGCATTAGTCATTTGATCTAAAAACTGTGGCATTCACACCATAGGGACTCCAAAGCTTATTGCCTCAACCAGTGGCGGAGCCAGAATTTTGGCTCAGAGGGGGCAAAATTAAAAGATATTATTTAAAGTGAAATTGATCTAAAAAATATTAATCGATAATAATAACAAAATAAATAAACAATTGTAAGAAAATAAATATATTTCATATCATTAAAATAAAATTAAAAAAATAACCAATTCATACTACAAAATTTACAACAAAAAATTTACAAACTGATGTGGTAAAAATGTTATCAATGTTACTTAAACAATATATAATGAATAAATGTTTGAAATTATTTTTTGTGATTGATAACATATCAATTTGTAAAATATAAGTAGTAAAATTTGTAATATCTCTAACATCAATCAATAATAAAATACTATAAAAAGTATCATTAATAGTGAAAATAGTAAAAAAAATAATAGAAAAGGAAAAAGAAAAAAATTGTGAAACAGGTGTCAAAGGACAAGACAAAAATTACCTGCAAGAATAGTAAAATAAGTGGAAAGTTGATAGATTTGATGTTTCAGAAAACTTTTTTTTGCTTTCTTTTTTCTTGGGTCAGACTCACTTTGTTTCAGGGAGTCTTTTTTTTTCCCCCCTCTAGGCCAGTAACCACTTACTGCCATACCACATGCTTCTCAATGGTTGCAAGTTCTCGTGTGCTAGAATTAATAAATATATACAGTGATGGAGGCTCATTGGACTGCCAACGACCTGCATTTGTAAGAGATGCCAGAGAGTGGAAAGTTAACCTCAAACACGTGATGTACAAACAATGCAATTAACATGGCCTCATAAAAATATTACATATGATGCATAGGACCTTAAAACAACAAATTGCATACTTTTAGGAGGAGTCAGGGGGGGCAGGTGCCCCCCCTCGCCCCCCCCTGCCTCCGCCCCTGATACTAACATTTCAATAACAAAGACAAAGACGTCCTATATAAAGTAAAAAATAAAAATAAAAAAGACAAAGACAAAGAAAAAAGCAAAAGACCTAATTGTCAATAATTTTCTATAATTGACGTAAACCCTAGAATCGAACCACGTTTAAATTCATGTTTTAGCTTTTCTCTCTTTCTTACTTGAAATCTTTAAAAAAGACGTGTACTTTATTTATTTTAAAATATGACCTTATTTTGGGTTTAGAACCAAAACTTATAATTAAATCTCGTTCATAAAAATTTTTCTTTTTATCTATAAAATAAAAATCTCATTCCCTCACATAATTTATTCTCTTGCTTAAAAACAATAAATAAAATTGATACTTACTTGTGAGAGAGATGTTATAATTGATGGTGCCCTGTTGTAGTCTTTTTGAACTTTGTTTTGTTTTTTTCCTTTTTAGGGACCCAGAATCACATGCATATATAAATAGTGAAAACTAAACAAAATTAGAAACTCGAGTGTGAAAAAGGTTCATAAACTTTCTAATTAGTAAACATGGGATCCATCATGGGGCCCATGTGAGGGGCTTGATGTCATCATGATGATATTGATACGGTACCAGACAACAATGTAGACACGGAAAATGCTGTTATTATCGGAAATTACTTAATTTTGTGTTATAACTTTGTTCCATGACGAGTTGTGATTGATGAAAATATAGTCTCACATTTACGGATGCATTTTTATTAATCACAATTTATGATATGGTAAGTTATAATTGATAAAAATATATATTAGTTGTAATTAATAAAGATATACTTACAGACACATTTTTATCAATCACAAAATTTTGTCAGTTTCAACGTTCCTGGCACAACTCATGTAGCCGCATGTGATTGTAAAAACTAAAAAGGGGCAGATCTTATTGGCCGGTAAAATCAAAGTCAAAATTTTCCCAAAAACTAGGTCAGTCTAGGTTGATTTGGCTTTATTATTTTATTTATTTATTACGAATAAATAATAATCAGTACCGTTTACCAAAAAAATAACATAAATAATAATAATAATAATAATCAGTACCATCCAATTAGACAAGAGATTTTCAAAGTGGCAACCCCTATTGGCTGGTAAAAACAAAGTTAAAATTTTCCCATGAGCAAAACAAGGTTGAATTAATAAATAAATAAAAGGAGCAAATTTGGTTGGTGTATGGTATCAATATTTGACTGCAATCTCTGACCATTCCAGTTCTGTAGGCATGACCAGTTAAACTGACCTTAGCTGGTCATCCCCTTCCTTAGCTGACAAAGTTTCAAAAATCATATCCAATTTATGGATTGATACAGGATTTGATTCGTTTGGATACAATTTATTATTGTTAAAAATTGTTAAAAACTGATTATTATTAAAAATATTGTAACAAAATAATTTTTAAATGTATAAATAATATCGTGGGACTTATTTTTAATATCTTTTAATAGGTAAACAGTACATAAACAGTGTATAAACACTGAACGCACTGTCATAAACAGTATTTTTTGTCCCACAAAGTCAGCAAAAGAGGGCAAAAAAAAAAAAAGAAAGAGATAAAACGCGCAGGAGAAAACGCACCGCAACTAACCACGCTATCCAAACCCTCACTATATTTATCACACTTTTCTATCTAGTTTTTTTTTCTTTTTAAATAATTTTTTTACTTTATTTTAATGGTTAAAATTGAAAGTCATTTTTTTCAATTTTCAATCTTAGTCATTAATTACAATTGCATCAAATACAATACTTTAAATATTGCAAATAATATCAATCTCCAATTTACTATAAATTGTACTAGCACGAAATGTCAATGACGCATACTTAGAAGGATTTCATGACTTTCATGTTGTACAAAAAAAAATCTTGAATATTACAGCCAATCTATCATATCTGACAGTCTTTAATTTTCTCATGCTAGAAATTGGGGTTCGCATGCAAAAGTAATTATGTAGCGTAATTACAAATTTACAATACACAATGATAAGGACCAATGTACTTGGTCTTAATGTACTGGAATAATTGTTAAGAAAACTTTATGTGCCTAGACAAACTTCACAAGATCTATGCTTCTTTTGTTGAAATTTGGATAAAGTTAAATTGTTGTTTGAGACCATGATAACATGTCAAATATCTCAGAGAAAGAAAAATGGTTGATTGAAACAATGAATAAATAATTAAATACTCAGAAATTAAGACAAAATCTTTAAACTTTTGCATGCACATGACTTATAGGGGATCACATCTACTAGTAGTAACTAGAAACTATTCTCAACTCAAATTAGTTAGGAAATAGGGTTAAATACTTGTTTAACAATAGATTGACTTCTTTTTCAAGAGTTTTATAACTCAATAACATAGCCTAGTGTTTCTAATGAAACATCCCAAGTTTGAATTCCTCCTCCCCACTTAATAAATGTATTAAGAATTTGTTTTTTTTTTTTTAATTTAAATTCTTTAAAATTAATAAAATATATATATAATTAAAAAATTTTGACTTTTGGTTGACCTCGTAATATTTTGAATTTTTGAGGTCTCGCAATTTTGCATGCCAATATTCTAATATATAAATACTTTTAATTAAGTTTAAATCATATTTTATATTTAAACCCTTACTTAGAATCTTGTTACATCATATTTTCTTTAAGTTTTTTGGAGAGAGTTTCATCTTATGACATTCACTCCAGATGATAACTCTTTATCATTAAACCAAAGCACCAATCGGTTTTTGGTGTAGGCAATGATTGAATAACAGATTTCTTATTCAACCATAAAAAACTTTACTAATTGAGCTAACTAGAATCCACATATTTCTTTAAATAGAATATGTAGTTTTAGATGGACTAAATTACTATTTTGATTCTTAAGCTTTACTAAAAATTTGTTTATCGTCCCTAAGCTTTAAAATTTTATTTTTCATCCTTAAACTGTTGAAAAGTTCGTTTTTCATCCCTAATCTTTGAAAATGTTTCACTTTATGTTCTTAAACTTTAAAAAAAATATTTTTCATCCCTAAACTATTGAAAAAAGTTCTTTTTTTGCCCCTATTTTTGTCTTTTAACTATTGAAAAAATTACAAAGTTTGTCTACAAATTTGGTCGTAACTGATGGCTACTACTCCCACTAACAAAATTAATATGACTGCATATTTTGAAAATCTAATTGTTAAATTGCATATTCTTTATGTTATTAACACACATATTAAATTTTGCATCAATTGGATGTTATTTACTATTTGATCTATAAACTTATTTTTCATGCATAATTTTAAATTACAAAAACTTGAAATTTAAAATTTTAATTGATGATATAGTTACTGATCTTCTGGAAATTTTGCAAGCATTGAAAATATAATCCAATGGTTAATTTATCAAAATTAACATACAATAAAAATATATTATGTGGATTTGTAGTCATCAACTATAAATAAGTTAATGTGTAGCTAAACTTTGTCCTAAAAAAAAAAAAAACTCTTTATAAAGTTTAAAGATGAAAAAAACTTATCAAAAAAAAAAAAGATGAAAAAAAGGACATTATCAAATTTTAGATTAAATTTTATAAGGATGTGGTGTGAAACCAAAGTTTTACCTCTCTAATCTCAACATGTCACGTCATCATATTATATATTAAAAAATAGGCACAACCATACTCAATGAATTTTAATACCCATTTGAAAATCCAACTTTACTATAAGTTTATTGAGATGTTATTATATGTGGTAGAATGTATTGAATTTTTAGTAAAAAACTGATGTGGAAATCTCTTATTGAACAATGTATAACATGGGTTTTACACTTTATTCTTACCAAATTCGAATTCTTTAAAGTAAAAAAAAAAAAAAAAAAAATTTTGAGAAACTTTTAAAGTTTTAGAGATAAATATCAAACTTTTGGTAAAATTTAGGAACTAAAATAGTATTTTACTATTATACTCCATTCGTCCTACTTTTTTTATTCTGTTTGAAAATTCAAACTTTTTCAAAAGAATATCATTTATTATCTTGTCTACCTTTTAAAAATGTATAAGTGTCCAAAATTACCCTTAAAAAAAATTTATCAAAAAATTGAATTTGTAAATTAATAGGGGTATAATAGGAATATTAGTAAATTAATTACTTTTATTTTTAGAAACAGGAAAATATTTTGAGACATCTCAAAATGGAATAGATGACAAAAAAAAGTGGGACGGAGGGAGTAATAAATATCATGGGTTCTAATTAGCTCAATTGATAAAATCTTTAATGGTTGAATAAGAGATCTGTGGTTCAATCCCCACCTATACTAAAAACTGATTGCTGTCTTAGTCTGATGATAAAGAGTTATCATCAAGAATGGACGTTATAGACTGAAACTCTCTCTCTAAAAAAAAACATATTATAATAAATATCTATTAATAACTCCCATTATTATATATTTAATAATTTAATTTAAAAACACAATCATAAAAAATACATATTAATTACTACCATAATTTTCAAATTCATATTTAATATCCAATACACAAAACACAATCAAAATGAATGTGAATTAATAACTATTATAATATTTAAGTGTCCTTAGGACACTCTTTAATAATCTATTTTAAGAAATTTTTGATACTATTTTTATGAGAAATGAAAAAAACTGTTAAAATATTAATTTTTTTTTTTCATAAATTTTTTTTAAATAAATTATTAATTAGTATCCTAATTTGTTAGCATTTTCCTTCATAAAATTATGTAAAAGATGGAAAAGGAAGGTGGGAACAATAAATACGCATTGTGAAATACAATTCAAATTATTAAAGAATCATAAGTTAAATTGTAATAAATAGGGCCATCTGAACATATTTATGAGTTTCTTCAATTTTCAACCTCACCCTTTCAAGTTTCAACACCAATATCCAACCACTCATTTCCCTCAAATGCATTTTCTATTTTCTTTGAATATAAAATATGGACCGAATTTGGATGTGACAACTGACAAGAATGTTCCCATGTGTCCCAGTCTCCTAGTGCCTAGTGGCTCAAAATTAAATACACCACCTCCTCCTACTATTATTTTCTTTTCTTTGTTTAGCGTTCTCATGTGAATCTTTCACATGTTTGAGATTTGGTTTCCATGTTCCCCATCCAATTTTTAGGTCCCTGCCAATTTTCCCTGGGTCCCTTGGTGAAAGATTAGAATTTTCTCTCCCCCCATATGATTCACATTCTATATTTCCTTTTTTTTTTTTTTTTTTTTAATTTTAAAATCAAGTGGTAGAAGGACCTACAAAGTCTATATATGTACCCCCAAATTCTCACCTTACAATGGATCAAGTCCATAATTTATTTGTATATTTTGTGTCAGATCTTGCAAACAATAATGTTAAGATCTCAATGCACCTCTAAATAAAATCATGTAGTGTAACCTCATATTGCGATTCTTACCTAAAACGTACGAATACATAAAAAATTATTGATATATTGGTTTAATGATAAAAAAGTATAATTATAAAAAACAGACATTATAAGTTGAAACTCTATTAAAAAAAAAATACTAATACACTACTGTAATTTGGTTTGACACTCAATAATTTAGACGTTTAACAGTTGACCTTGGTTATTTGAAATCTAATTAAATTACCTATACAATAGCATTCCATTAGACATCTAATTGGTTATGAACCATGAAGTCAAATTCATGGATTCCAAAATGATGAGGACCCCATAGCTTTTGTTCCCCTTTGTGATGAAAATCTTCCCTTTATGAAAATCAGAAAATCCCCCCCCCCCCCCCCCCCCCTCCACACACACACACACATATATATTAAAAAAAATTAATAAAACCGAAAACGAATGAGAATACAAATGTCATGTTTTTCCAAGTTTCTTTCTAGCAGATAGGGCCTAGTTGGCCACTTAAGAATTCAATGAGAACCTAAGTTAGCACCTGCACTATCCTGAATTTTTCAGTAACCATTTTTTTTTCTTTTGTACTCTTTTTATATAAATACTTTGACCTCACTAATCGCGCAATACTTATTATAGGTTCTTTTTTCGTAATTCAGGTTTGACTTTTAAGGCAAAGCTACTAAGATTTATCACATTTAAAAAGTGATGAAAGAGATATAATGCGAAAAAACGCACACTAATATATGCTGCATATCATTTCAAGATCATAGATGCTAAAATAATTCAATATATTGTTTCATTTACCAGATTCTAGGGAGGGAATCAATGCATTCTTGAAAGAAAATGGTAGCTATTCAGCAAAAAGTACAAATAAAAAAACAAAAAGAGAAAGAAGGAAAGAAAATGGTAGCCCTACGTGTTTTGTTCAAATTCTCTTTTATTTGGGCACCTTTTGTTTGAGAACATTGTAATTCTATGTAGTTTAACACGTGAAAGTTTACTATTTTGGCATTTCCTGATGTTTCTAATTGAAATATCGAATGTTTAAATCCTCCTCCTTTTAACTATCGAATTATCTCCCAAAATTCGGGTTTTATTATTATTTAAATTTGTTTAGAAATAATAACAACAAAATCTATCAATGATTTGGAAACTTAAATAAAATTCGCAGTACTTATAGAGTTATATGTAATAAAATATTGCAGCCTGTTCAATAAATTTACAAAAAGAGAACAAGAAAAAGAAGAAAAAAATATAATCATAGAGAAATTAATTGAAGGGCTTAAAAAAAAATGCAAGGACCACTAACACCAAGAATATGACCTTTCATCAACTTCTTTTCTATTAATAGTGATGTGTAGGTATAACATGTGTTAACCATTGTTTTAGAGAAAATTATTAGGAATAATGTAAATTGGAAGCAAACTTTGGTGGCAGCAGTATCATTAACGTTATCAAAGAATTTTATAATTGATGGTTAGAAAAAGGCCTTGACATTTTATTCCCTATCACAAACTAAAAGAAATATTAAAAAAAAAAATAAAGAAAAGGAAAATACATAAAATATTGTTTGATTTTCACCGAATATACTATTCAGTTTAAGAATATTCGCCAAAACACTACATATAATGTAACTGTTCAGTGCGTAACACAAAGGCGGGGATAGCTCAGTTGGGAGAGCGTCAGACTGAAGATCTGAAGGTCGCGTGTTCGATCCACGCTCACCGCATTTTTGTATTTTTTAATCCTTTTATTTTAATATAATAATAACTTTTTTTTAAAAAAAAAAATTTTTGAAACCAATATAATAATAAGAAGTTAATAACAACCAAAACAGGAAAAAGTAATTTCCGGCCAGGCCCACTTCTGAACTTTTATTTTGAAACAAGTTATTTTTAATTGATGGTTATAATAATAACAAGTACTTCCTTATGTTCCGTCTGATAAATGACTTTCGGTTTTGAAATTTGAATTCGAACAAACGGATAAAGAAAGTTTTGAAGCTAGTATATACTTGTGAATGTTCATGGAAAGTCAAATTTTTCTTTGCTTGGCCCATTGTATAATTTCGTATTTTATGTCATTTTCATTACGACAGAAGTTTGAATACTGCTTATTTTGTTGAAATTGAAAACTTATTACTGAAAGTACAATAGATAAATGTAAAAGTTAGTTAAAATAGTATAGTGAAACCCATGAATAATACCAAAAAGCGCAATGGATCTCATGAACAATAGTAAAAATAAATTAAATAGTAAAATAATTTTAATTTTTCATTGGTATCCAAACACACACTTCCTTTTTGACCTTGTAACTTATGAACAAGTGATTCTTTTTTTTTCTTTTTCTTTTTTTATGAGATATTTTATTAAGAGAAACTTGAAACAAAAAATTTGTCTTGGAACAAATAGATCTTGGGTTCAAACCTACCAACGTCATAAATTAATTGGTATTTTTACCTAATGATAGAGATCAGTCATTATAAAGTGGACGATATAAGTTAAAATTCTATCATATTTATCTGTCTATTAAAATAGAAATATCTAACTTTGTTAAAGAATTATAAAAGACCATTAAGTGCTTGTGTGATATGAGAGGCAAGGGCTAGAGTTCAAGTTTTCAGGAGGGAGCTTTACACACATATACACTTAGATTAAGTTAGAGTAAAATTTCTATTTTATATTAAAAAAAATTCTTAGTTTAATTTTCAAACAATAATCTTCAAAGAAAAAAAAAAGCATTCTTAATATTCAACATTGACATCCTCAAAAAAGTCCTATGGATTTCCTTGGTCCACATAATATAACGAGAATTGGATTGCCAAGCAATCTAATTTGGATGACGTACAAACACTCCTCTCCATGAAAACAACAATCTGATTTGGATGACGTACAAACACTCCTCTCCATGAAAACAACAATCTATCACCTTCCTAGGCATTGTAGTTTAGAACTAGAGATATGTCTTGCTGAGAGCCTGGTTTCTTCAATCTAATATTGTGGTGATCCATTCCATAGTCAATATATCTATCAAGAAGCACCATTGCTCTCAAGTCTTAACTGAAAGAAAACCTCTAAAAATGATTGAAAGGGGGAGAAATTCATGAAATTAATTTAGTTTGGGGAGTTGGATGAAGCTTTGGCAATGATTTTGTGAACTCAATTGCATGATTAATTGCAATTTGGTTAATTGTAGCAGATCATTGGGTTTAGTTTGGATATTATGAAATATAAGGTGATTTCTTGTTAACCAAATTGACTGAGGTAGTAAAAGAAAAAATGATAAGTTAATGTGTTGAGATAAGTGGTATAAGGTTTGTATACATCCACGTTAAGATGTCACAATTGTCAGGAATAGGCAAGAAACTTTTTCATTTTCACCAACGCATCATTAATAGGTGTGTGCCAAATTTCCTTAGGACTCATACTAGTAAAAGATTAGAATTTTCTATCTCCCCCTTATGATTCACATTTATTATTTTTCTTTTTTAAAAAAAAAAAATTAAGTAGTAGAAAAACCTAAAGTCTATACCACACAAACTCTCACCCCACAAAATTGGATCAAGTCCATAATTAATTTGTATATTTTGTGTCGGATGTTGCAAACAATGTTAGGATAAATATAGGTTTGGATCTCAATGCACCTCTCTAAATAAATCATGTGGAGTAACTCCACATTGCAACCTTTACCCACTAACAATACTAGTACACCACTGCAATTTAGTTTAACACTCAACAACTAAGATGTTTAAAGGTTAAACTTTGAAATTCATGGATTCCAAATTGATGAGGACCCCATTGCTTTTGTTCCCCTTTGTGATAAAAATCTTCCCCTTATGTAAATTAGAAATTTCCCTTTTGCCTTAAAGTCAAAAAGAAAATTCCATAAATGTAAAATAACGAATGGGAATATAAATGTCATGCTTTTCCAATGAATACAATGAGAAACTATAGTTAGCACCTGCACTATCCTGAATTTTTCAGTAACAACCTATTTTCTTTTGTACTCTTTTATTATAGGTTTTATTTTATTATTTTTTTTTTTTAAGGCAAAGCTGCTAAAATTTATCACTTTGAGAAAGTGATGAACTCATGAAAGAGACATTATGCGAAAAAAAAAAAACCACAATACTGCATGTCTTTTCAAGATCGTAGTCGTAGATGCTCATCAAATAATTCAATATAATGTTTCAGGACTTGACGATCTAGGGAGGGAATCAATGCATTCTTGAAAAAAAATGGTATCTACTTTGCTTCTTATCTGTTAAGATAGAATAAAGTTTAAAAGAAAAATCACAAAGAAAAAACAGGCATTACCTTTTCTATTTCCATTGACATATGTGGACAAGTACATATTCTCTTTTCCCTCTTACAAATTGGTCCCAAAGGGTCCAATTAATTTAGTTAATTAAGCAAATCATGCAAGATGTGATTAAAAAAGTTTGAAGCTTTGTAGCTCAATTGTTGGCACTGACAGAGATATCTAGGATTCAAATTCTCCTTCCTTCAACTATCGAATTATTAAAAAAAAAAAAATTTGACTTTTTATTTTAAAAAATTATTTATAGTGTTATATGCAACAGGAAATTGCAGCATGTTCACTAAATTTACAAAAATAGAAAAAGAAAACAAAAAAAATACATTCCTAGAGAAATTGAAGGATTAAAAAAATGCAAGGAACAAAAACACCAAGAATACAACCTTTCATGAAAAATTTTCTATTAATAGTGATGTGTTAACCAATGTTTTAGAACAATTGTTAGGAACAATTTCAATTGGAAGCAAAGATTAGTGGCAGCAATATCATCAAATGTTGTCAAAGAATTTTTATAAATTGATGGTTAGAAAAGGTCTTGACATTTTATTCCTTATCACAAATTAAAAAAATATATATTTAAAACGAAAAAAAAAAAAGGCAAATGCATAATATATTGTTTGATTTTCACCGAATATACGGAACCATTCACTTAGTGAATATTTGATTATACAGTTTTAGACATGGTTAATTGTTCATTACAGGGCCTGAACAGCGGGGATAGCTCAGTTGGGAGAGCGTCAGACTGAAGATCTGAAGGTCGCGTGTTCGATCCACGCTCACCGCATTTTGTTCTTCTCCAAGCTAGCTTTTTTAATAACAATTTTAGTGTTTTTTGAACACTTTTTTTCTCTTTGCTTTTGTTGTTCTCCAAGCGATTTTTAATAACAACTTTTAGTGTTATTTGACACTTTTTTTTTTTTTTAATAATTCCATAGTAATCACAAAATATTCCATAGTAATAACAAAATAATTCCATTGTAATAATAATAATAGGGAATGAGATTTGAACCATCATTATTATTATTATTTTAGAAATTGACGTGTATATCGAAAATGACCTAACTTTTAGATAAACAGTATAAGCTTTAAACCTCTTGATTATTTTTTATTAATGATAACAATAAGAATGGGGATTTGAACCACGATTATCCCAATTAAAAAAAAATGTAAACTATACCAAAATTATTTGAACATTTTTTTTTCTTTTTTGATAATTCCATAATAATAACAATATGGAGGGGGATTTAAACTATGATTATTCTAATGAAGGAAAGTAGACTATACCAGAGTTACGAGATTCCTTACAACATGAAAATGTTTTTGTGTGTGTGCGTGCGTGTGTGTGTGTGTGTGTGAGTAAATTGGTAGTTACAACAAGAGAGATAAAATTTAAACCTTGGATGTTTATATTGAGAACATCAGGAAGTACTAGTTGAACTGTTCTTGACAACCTGAAAACACTTCTAAGTGCTTGCTAATGAATTAAACTCCTCATTCTATATAATTTGTAAATGTTAGTCTTTAGAAAAGGTTTTTTTTTTTTTTTTTTTTTAACATAAATTTCATAAGAAATATAAAAGGTATTATCAGATGGTTGAATTTCATAGCTCAATAAAAGTTTATATTTGAACTAAATTAAATCATAACTAAAAGAAAAAAATTTCAACCATTGCCAATCTTCTTATTTGCCAAATCCACATTCAATTACATGCTTATTCCTATAGTTATTTGGATATAAGTTTGACTACAAATTTGGTTGTAATCAATTGTTACAACTTCATTCAATATATTTTTATTGTATGTGAATTTTGACAAATCCACAAACAAAATTTCCAAAAGATCAAATATTAATAGCTATATCATCATTCAAAGGTTTAAACTTCAAGTTTTTATAGTTTAAAATTATGCATAGAAAAATAAGTTTGTAGATCGAATAGTAAATAATATCAAATTGACATAAAATTTGACATGCGGATTATTATTAGTATTTTTTTTGAAAGCACATGTGTATTAAGAACATAAATTCAATTGTTAGATTTTTAAAATATGTAGTAATATTAATTATTTGAGTGAAAGTTGCAATCATTAACTACAATTAAATTTGTAGCCAAATTTTGTCATAATGATTTTCCCAAATAGTTAGTGGTCACTTTTAGATACATGTGTGATTAATGATTATACAATTTCTACATAAATTATCAAACAAATATGTATTTTTATATATATGCACATTGTTCAAATCAAATACAGATAACGAGTAAATGTAACCTGCTAAATTGTATTTACATAAAGTGTGAGCCATATCATTGGCATTTCTCTTAATCCATTTAAAATTACAGCTATCAAAAAAACTACATAAGTTAATATCTTCCAATCATACAAATATCATTTAATTTTAGGTATTAGAAATATAATAATGTCTTGCAATCCAACATATAATCTAAATGATACAAAAATAAATCAAGATGTTAGACAACATAAATTTTAAAACTAACATAAAACAAAATTCCAAAATAACACCATTAATGACATTAAATAAATTAGAGGATTTTTTTTTTTTAGAAAGAAAACTTTGAATGTCATTAAGAAACAGGCAAATCTTGCCTGCATATGGAGGCTTGATTATACACAAGTAGGGTTGTTCATGCATGTGCATGAACTAGCCTAGAAACCCTAATTTTGTTTTGTTTGTTTTTGCTTATGCTTTCACATGTATACCTCTGTTTTAGATCATTTTTCATGTATTAATGGTTTTAAGTCTCTATTTCACATGTTTGTTTACTTGTTTGTTTTTCACATGTTAGAATTAGGGTTTATCTTGTGTTTTCTTTGCTTTGATGCCATGAACATGCATTTACATGCTCATGCATAATGCCATAGGTGTTGAGTTGCTGCAAGGTAAGTAAGGTAAGTCATGCATTAGTATTAACATGCATTTTTGTGTTGTTTAATGCTTGATTTCATGCTTAAGAGATTGGAATATATGTTATGACCTATGTTGGATTGCCATGCCCTTTTGCTGCCTTGTTTAATGATGATATGTTATGACATGATTAGAAGAATGCTAGGATGATGTGAAATGCCATGCTAGATGAATGCTCGGGTTTGTGATGTGATGATGCGCCATGACTAGATGAATGTTAGGTTGTTTGATATGCATGATTAGATGTATGTTAGGCTTTATTTGACAAGCATAATAAATGTATGGTTAGGGATGATTGATGCCATGTTGTGTGTTTAGATACATGTTAGTGTGTATGTGTGTGTGTGTGAGTTAGATAACAATATTGAGTGCTAGAATGGAATTTGATCATTTCATTGATAAGGCAATGTTGAAGAGAAGTGAAGACTTTGATATTTTGGTATGGTGGAAAAGTAATGGTCTCAAGTATCCTACTTTATAAATGATTGCAAGAGATATTTTAGCCATTCTCATTACAACTATTGCTTCAGAATCTACCTTTAGCAATAGTGGGGGGCTTTTAAGTCCATACTATAGTAGGCTACATCCCAAGACCATAGAGGCAATGATGTGTGCTCAGACTTAGTTATAGAGTGAAATCAACGGTTAGCAATTGTCTAATTTCTATTTATAAAATCAATATTGTGTTTTTGTATATTTGCTAGTTACAGTTTAATGAAGTTTATTCCATTTTTTTAATTCATTATTATTGTAGGTTCTTCAACTATATCTGGAGATTGTACATTTCAATCAATTCTTGATGATGGGGAGCCAAATAAAGATGATGGGAGTTGTGTCACAATTGTGGAAGATTAAACATTTTGTATTAATTTAGTAGCTTTTTTAATTTCTTAGCCTTGTTGGATTAATTTGTTGGTTTGTAATTATTCTAAACTTGTGGGATTTATTTTGTAACTTTTTAATTTCTTGGACTCGTTGGACTTTTGATATTTATTTCTTGGATTTATTGGATTTATTTTATTTTTATGTTTAGCTGGTGATTTTAGTTATAATTTTCTTTAACAGGTGATTTATTGATTTATGATTAGTAGTTTATGATTTGGATTGATTTGGCATTTGGGCCACGTTATCAAGGCTTGAATTAGAATATGCAAGCTTGAATGTAGGCAAAAATAAAATTTGGGCTTGGCATTTGGGCCACATTATCTAGGCTTGAATTAGAATATGCAGGCTTGAATGTAGGCAAAAATAAATTTGGGCTTCAATTCTTTTTTTTTCTTTTTTCTTTTTTTGGTTGGGCCACGAATTGGGCCC
Organism: Quercus variabilis; assembly: GCA_030445155.1. Classification (NCBI taxonomy): domain Eukaryota; kingdom Viridiplantae; phylum Streptophyta; class Magnoliopsida; order Fagales; family Fagaceae; genus Quercus; species Quercus variabilis. Next base: position 4,311,452 of record CP129452.1, on the reverse strand, counting down.
AATCCCTTAACGGGCCTGGCGGGGGCAGGTCTGGGCGCGGGAAAAAACCCGCTTAGTAGACGGGCCAGGTCCGGGCCACAGGGTCTTGGCCCGCGGGTCGGGTCCGGGTATGGAAATATCCGCCCGAACCCGACCCGTTGCCATTCCTAATTGGAGCAAGGAATCAAAGGAAATTTCCACCAAATCTAAGTCTAATTCGGATTAGGATTCCAGCCCTCACATCAGTTAATATTTTTGGCATAACTTTCGACTCAGACGTCCAATCGAGATGATTCAAGTTGGGCTGGAAAGTTAACTTAAAGGGATAAAACTTTGTGATTAACCAAAAGTCCAAATTCTAATGTTAAATGGGCCAAAATCATCGTTTAAATGAAGCCTAAAAATTTGGGATTTTCTCCAAATGGGAATTCAACTTGTAGTCAGATTCCTTGACCTATTTGAAGGCTTTTTAGGGCAAAATTCAAAGAAGGCTAGTGCTAGGGCTGAGATGCAAAACAGAAAATTGGAGCAAGAGGTAGTGCCACATGTGGCTTCTCTGTAGCTTTTCTCTATGATAGCATTGTGACTATTTTTTTCTCTATTTTATTTGTCTAGTTTAATGTTTAGTATTTTATTCTTGTGTTTTATTTCAATTACCATGAGTAGAAAAATTTATACTTAGGTTTGAGGATGAAACATTATTAAGGATTATCAGTAATATTTATGTGATTTGATTTTTCCTACTATAGTTGTTCTTTAATGATTTAAATTGTTCTTGCTTCATATCAATTAACTAAGATATGATTCTAGATATGAGTTCAATCATGTTTTTCTCATGATTTAGGATTTTTCTTAATTAATTGAATGCTTGGTTTATTATTTCTTGATTTTAAAATTAGATATCTCTTGTGATTTGTTAAGCTACGAATACAATTGATGATTTGATTTTAGACTTAAGAAGCTAAGAGGAGCATGCTTTAGATATTTAAATCGAAGTTTAAATGATAATATTTTCCATAATAGCAAGATTGATTTCTAGATTATCATGCAGTAGTTGGGAAAAATTAATATTCATAAATATATGCTGATATGACTTACAAGACGAATTTCAAAACCTTAATTCCTTTCTTTAAATTGTTTACATCTCTTTACTGCTTTATATTATATCTTTGCTTAGTTTAATTATTTGCTTAGTATATTTAATTGCAAACAATCAATTTTTATTAACCTTGATTAGGATTAATTTGGTTAAGATTTGCTTAATTTTTCTACATTTATTCAAGTCCCTGTGAGTTTGATCTCGTTCTTGTCAAACTCTACTTCAATGCGGTCCATATACTTGCAAGTATTTTAAAATTTCACAAGAAGTTTTTGGCACCATTGCCGGAGACTTAGTTAGGAAAATAAATTAGGTCTTAATTGAATTTTTCCTTCTAATAGTTATAATTAAAATTTATTTATTTTTAATAAAAAAAAACATTAAAAAAAAAAAAAATTTCTTTGTGCATGGTGTATGAGAACTTGGACACATGATAAAGAAAATCGTCTTGTTAGTTTCGATTATCCATCCACCGTGGGAGAAAAGGGAGATGATTCAAAAACTCTTAGAGAGTTGTTTTCACCTATTACCATCGATCCTCCATCTTGCATAGTATTGCCTATAACCACTGCTTCACATTTTGAGTTGAAGCCACAGATAATCCACATTCTTCCTACTTTTTAGGAATTGGATGGAGAAGATTCTTATATGCATGTAAAGGATTTTCTTGAGATTTGTGCTATTTGTAAGTTCCAAAATTTCACTGATGACTCTGTTCATTTGCATTTATTCCTTTTTTTTTTTCCTTAAGGATAAGGCAAAAGCAAGGCAATTCTCTGTCACTTGGATCTACCACTTCATGGGAACTGTTTGTCACAAAATTCCTCTCTAAATTTTTCCCAATGACCAAGACCAATGCTTTGAGGAGAGAAATTGCATATTTTTATTAGGATGAACAAGAGAAATTTTATGAGAGTTGGGAGATATTTAAGGACTTGATCTTAAAGTGTCCTCACCGTGATTTTGAAACATGGAGACTAGTACAATATTTTTATAATGGTTTGACTCAAACAAATCATAACATGATTGAGTCCATGAATGGTGGTGGATTTCTTAGTCTTGTAGATGATGAGGTATACAAATTTCTTGAGAATTTATCAGAAAGCTCACAACAATGGGGTTTTTCCAATTGTAGAGAGAGATCTAGCACTGCAACTAAGAAAGAAGGATTGTATAAAGTCAGTGAAGATTTAGACATAAAAGCTAGGTTAGACAATCTCACTCGTAAGGTTGAAGCGTTAGCTTTAGGCAAAGGGATGAATTTTGTCAATCAAGTTCAAAGTGAAGCATGCTCTATTTGTGCGAGTCCTATGCATACAACACAAATGTGTCCCTCCATAGTTGGTTACCCTAAATACTATACTGAGCAAGCAAATGCACTGAATAATTATGGAAGACCACTAGTTAGTCCATTTTTAGAGACATACAATCCAAATTGGCAAAATCATCCTAATTTCTCTTGGAGGTAGAACCATTCCCCCACAAATATAGGTGGACAAAAAGTGCATTAACAAATTCAATTTCATCCACCTACCCAAGAATATCCTTCCATTCCTCAATCAACTCCTCAGTTTATGACACCACCAAGACAACAATCATCTTTGGAGGAGTCTCTCAAAACTTTAATGCAATCAACTAGCCAAGTCATTCAAGTTCCCCTCATTTAAATACTCAAGCTATTTCAAAGTTGGAAAATCGAGTTGACTAGTTAGAACCCAAGTTGGAGAGAGGGAAAAAGGAAAATTTCTTAATCAACCTATACCCAACCAAAAAGGGTAGTATGCCATCAATGGTTCTTCTAGTTATACTTTTGCACATAAATCTATTTAGTCTATTACTACCCTTTGGTCCAGAAGACAAGTTGATAATCAAGTGAAGATGCCAGAAGTAGAGGATAATGAAAACACTGTGTTAGAGGAAAAATGAGTTCACAATTCACAGGATGATCATAGAGAAAAGAAGGGCAACTCAATCTCAATTCCAATTTAGGATCTTAGTTCTTCCCCTTTTGACAAGAAGTTTGTTCCTAAAGCTCCATTTCCTCAAAGTTTAAATAGTCCTCTGAAAAGTGCACAATTTGGAGATATTTTAGACGTTTTTAGCAAGTGCAAATAAGCATTTCATTTCTTGATGCAATTCAGCAAGTTCCTACTTATGCCAAATTTCTAAAAGATCTTGTGACACTGAAGAGAATGACAAATGTCCCTAAAAAGGCATTTTTGATAGATCAAGTCAGTTCAATCATTCAAAATAAATATCCAGTGAAATGTAAGGACCTTGGATCTCCTACAATTTCATGCAAGATTGGGGATCGTCTCATTGAGCGAGCTTTGCTAGATTTGGGGACAAGTGTGAACTAATTTCCATATTCAGTATACTTACAGCTACGTTTGGGGGAGTTAAAACCCACAATCATGAAACTGTAATTAGCTGACACGTTTGTGAAAATCCCTAGAGGTATTATTGAGGATGTGTTGATTAAGGTGGATGCATTCTATTTTCCTGTTGATTTTGTTGTGTTAGACACTGAGCCTGCTCTAAATGCCAATATACAAATCTATGTCATTTTGGGTTACCCTTTGTTAGCCACATCTAATTCTTTGATCAATTGTCGAAGTGGTGTGATGAAGATTTTTTTTGGGAATATGACTGTTGAGCTTAATATCTTTGACATAAGTAAGCAAGTACTAGACAATGAGGATATAGGCGAAGTTAGCATGATTGAGGGCCTAGTCCATGATATTTTCATACAATCAAGTTGTGAGGATCCCTTAAAGGCTTGCTTAACCCTTTTTTATTGCAATTTGGATATTGAAAAATCAATTGAGAAGGTCAATACATTGTTGGATTCTATTCCTCTCTTAAGTACTAATAGTTGGCAATCAAAAGTAGTCCCTCTTCCATTTTCTTCATCCCCACTCCCGTCTACTATAAAACCTGACGTTTGTGAACATCAATTGGTAAGGATACTTCAAGAGCATAAGGAAGCTATATGTTGGACAATTGTTGATATTAAGGGTATTAGTCCCTTTGTGTTTATGCATAGAATTCACTTGGAAGAGATTGCTAAAGCCTCCCAACATGTTTTTGACCCAAGTAAGTTACAATCTCATTGGACTAGTTCATTCATAATATGCATTATTTATCTCCATGGTGTTGTTGAGGTTTGGATGTTCCTGTTTATCAGGATTGATCTCCAATTGTGTTAAATCTTTTTGCAAAAAAAAGAAAAAGAAAAAAAAGAAAAACAAAAAACAAAAAACAAAAACTTTTTTTCTTGTTTATTTTCCACTTATAGATTAATCTTTGTGTTTATTTTCTTGTTCATTTTTGTTTTAGCTGATATTTGACAAAACTTAAAATTTATAACAATCAGCTTGATCAAGGTACATCTCCTCCTTCTCCTTACCTTACTTGTTTCTACTTGATTCTCATGTTGTATATATACTTGTGGACAGGTGATAAACAAACAGGAAGCTAGCTTTGTCCAAGAAAAAAAAAATGACTATAGTGGTGTTTTACAAACGCCACTATAGCCAATTAAAAGTAAATAAATTTGACCTATAGTAGCGTTTACTATAGCCAATTAAAAAAAAAAAATTTGACCTATAGCAGCATTTCCAAACGCCACTAGAGGTCAAGACCCTATAATGGCATTTGGAAACGCTGCTATAGGTCTACTTTTTTTTTATTTTTTATTTTTAAATTGGCTATAGAGGCCTTTATGAATGCCGCTATAGGTCTATCTCCTATAGTAGCGTTTAAAATGCTGCTATAGGTCTATACCCTATAGTAGCATTTGAGACGCTACTATAAGTCAATTTTTTTTTTTTAAAAAATTATTGGCTATATTGGCATTTATAAAACGCTACTATAGCCTATTTAAAAATAATAATAAAAATCGGCCTATAACAACATTTTATGAACAGAAACACCACTATAGACCTATAGTCATGGTACAATAGTGACATTCATAAATGCCACTATAGCCTAAAGGGACCTATAGTGGCATTTTTAGGACTTATAGTGGAGTCCACTATAGTTTCAATTTGAGAAATGCTATGTCTACAACATTTTTACAACAATTTTACAACAAATCCTAAGTGGCAGGTTGTTACTGGTTATTATTGTTGGGACAAAAAAGTAATCTTACTATTAGTTTCAAATTTGAACCAATAATAATTAACCACCTATGATTTGTTGTAAAAATGTTGTAAAATTGTTGTAGACGTAGCATCTCTCTTTCAATTTTTGTAGTGTTCTCTCGTTATTCTCACTCCCAAAACATCCAAAAAAATTTTCCTTTTTGGAGCTCCTCTGTTATCCCTCTACCTGAGCATCAATTTTTTTTTTCCTTTTTTATTTAAAGCAGCTCTTCTGTAGGTCAAACTAAGATGGCAAAGATACCAATGTAAGTTTATAGAATAGTCGTTCCACACCACCAGTCTAGCCAGAAGTGCACTTTGGATCCATCTCCAATTCCATTTATTTTTGCAAGCGGTCATTAGATATTGTAGTGCTATTTATTTGTTGAGTATGGGCTAACGTAGATTGTTCTTAGTATGGGCCAACGTAGATATTGTAGTGCTATTCTCTTGTTCTTAATATCCATTTGTCGTGCAAGCTATAGGCATTGAGAACTTGGTGAACTCCTGCTTCATGGGAGCAACATTGCAGATTGTTGCTCACACGCAAGAAATTAGAGAAATAGTAGCACAACATACTTGTAATTTATTCTAAACTAATTTAAATCCCAATTTTCTTTTATAATATAATTAATTGATTCTAAGTGTCGGTTTATAGGTTCCCAAACATTTTTCTTTGTCTTGTATGCTTCAACCATTATTGATGGCAATATAAGATGAGCATTCTGACATATTTTTCCTCCAACGACCTTTATGCATCTTTAACTGTTGTTTCCAATCTCTTTAACTTTAGGCTTATAATTTTTTTTTTTTTTAAATAAATTTTAATTAGGTTGATCTTTTGCAGCTTTTCTTGGAAAGTATTCTCTTGGTGACCAATATGATGCAGTTGAATTCCTAAAAAAAACTGACAATAATGTATATCAAAATAGACCTAACTCTTTGATACACAATATAAGTTTTAAACCTCTTAATTATTACTTATTAGTGATAATAATAGGAATGAGGATTTGAACCACGATTATCCCAATAAAAAAAGGTAAACTATAACAAAATTATTTGAACACTTTTTTTTTTCTTTTTTGATAATTCCATAAATAATAACAATATGGAGGGGGATTTAAACTATGATTATTCTAATGAAGGAAAGTAGATTATACTAGAGTTACGAGATTCCTGACAACATGAAAACGTTTTTGTATGTGTGTGTGTGAGAGAGAGAGAGAGAGAGAGAGAGAGAGAGTAAATTGGTAGTTACAACAAGAGAGATAAAAACCTTGAATGTTTATATTGAATACACCAGGAGGTACAAATTAAACTATTCTTGACAACATGAAAACACTTCTAAGTGCTTGTTTATGTGAAGAGTTCCTCATTCTATATAATTAGTAAATGTTAGTCTTTAGAAAACCTTTTTTTTTTTTTTACATAAATTTCATAAGAAATATAAAAGGTATTATCAGATGGTTGAATTTCATTGCTCAATAAAAGTTTATATTTGAACCAAATTAAATCATAACTAAAAGAAAAAAATTTTGACCATTGTCGATCTTATTATTTGCCAAATCCACATTCAATTCCATGCTTATTCCTCTTGTTATTTGGACATAAGTTTGAATACAAATTTGGTTATAATCTATTGCTGCAACTTCATTCAATATCTTTTTATTGTTTGTGAATTTTGACAAATTTACAAGCAAAAATTTCAAAAGATCAAATATCAGATTGGCATAAAATTTAACATGCGTATTAAGACCATAAATTCAATTGTTATATTTTTAAAATATGTCATAACATTAATTTTTTTAGTGAAAGTTGTAGTCATTGACTACAATTAAGTTTGTAGCCAAATTTTGTCATAATGATTTTCTCAAATAGTTAGTCGTCACTTTTAGATACACGTGTGATTATACAATTTCTACATAAATCATCAAACAAATATGTATATATATATATATGCACATTGTTCAAATACAGATAATGAGTAAATGTAACTGCAAAATTGTATTTACATAAAGTGTGAGCCATATCATTGGCATTTCTCTTAATCCATTTAAAATTACAGCTATCAAAAACACGACGTAAGTTTTCTTTTTTGATAAGAAAACAACATCTTCCAGTCATACAAGTATCATTTAATTCTATGTATTAGAAATATAATAATGTTTTGCAATCCAATATATAATCTAAATGATACAAAAATAAATCAAGATGTTAGATAGAATAAATTTTAAAACTAACATAAAACCAATTTCCAAAATAACATCATTAATGACATTAAATAAATTAGAGGAAACTTTGTAGTTATATTGAAGTATAAAAGTGTAAAACTATGCTAGCGTATTCAACCCAAAAAAATAATAATACTAATTATATATAATGGGGTAAATTTGTGAGTCAATAGATCTATATGTCTACATGAAAATTTTCCATGTATTAATACCAGCTAAATTGAAACTATCTTCTCAAAAAAAAAAAAAAAAAAGCAATAACCAGAATTTTTTTTTCTTCAAATTTCCTTGTTACAATATTGGTTGCAACTGGTGGTTGGAATTATTGATCACGTACAGCACATCAATCCCACAGCTTCTATGGCAAACTTTTTGAACCTCTCATTCTAATTTACGTATTTGTTAACATAGCAAAAATATAAATAAGTGGCAAAAGGAAATAAATCCTTGCCACCCAAATTTCCCTGTATCATAGTGACATTGTTAATCTTCCTATTAAAGAGCAATCCTCTGAACTCTGGTCTTTGGAGCTGGACCAAAAGCCAGTCTATATATTAGCCAAAATTTATTTACAATGTGATGGTTCCTTCCACTACTATCTTTCTTGACTGTATTGCATTCTTTAGGATCAGTATTGGGGCTGTAAAACTCCCCAAATGCTATTTTATACCATCAACCAACAAAAATTGAGCATTATCCCAAGTGGTACTTCTAAACCCTGCAAGATGATATTTTTTTAAAATAATATTTTATTGGCTTTTGGGTTTTATTTGGATATTGGGTTTTATTATTTTATTGTGTAGATATATTATTTTAATGCGTTGTATGGAAAAATAATAAAAGTTGGGATGTTGAGGGTATTATAAAATTGTATGGTATAATAGATAAAGTAGCGTTTGAAATGATAAATTGAGATATTTTTTAGAAACCGAATCTAATGCTCAAGCCTATAGCTTTAATTAGTTTTCCCTTCCAATCACAAAGAATCTCAGCCACACCTGACACCAGCTTTCTTATCTAAATCTTTCACACCAGCAACCCGTGGAGTGTCTTTTCTATTGCTCACCTATCTCTTTAAATCTGTCAACTTCTGTTTTCTCTTCCATGGTGGTGCACTCTTCCAAACCTTTGCTTTATTTGATATATGTTATTTGTGACACTTGAATGTACATTTTATCATTTGGTCCACTAAGATCCAAAAAACACATGCAGAATAATAGACCATGTGCATCAGTTATGCACTTGTGCTTTGATTCACCACTTCTTTCTTAGTCACCATTTCTATGCATTAATTAAACAAGGCATAAAATAAATGAAGTTAAGCGGGGAAAAAATGTTTTACAAATAAGATTCAGGAGCTGAAAGAAAAAAATAATAATCTTAGATGACAGAGGAGTAAAACAATCCAAGCAGTCATTCTACAAAGCACAAACTGAGTCTGAAATAAATATGGTGCTGCGTTATGAATTACTGCACTAGCAATAATAGCCATCTTATCTTAGTGGAGATTGTCACTGATAAAACTGTAGCTATGGACAAGTGAAAAACCCTTTTTTTGATTTTGTTGGTTATGTAAAGTACATTGTAACATACATCGCACAGGCGGGGATAGCTCAGTTGGGAGAGCGTCAGACTGAAGATCTGAAGGTCGCGTGTTCGATCCACGCTCACCGCATTTTTTATCTCAATGTTTTATTTTGGGCGAACTAAGCCAGTTTGGTCAACAGTTAAACCAATAAAAGGCCCATTTGTATTTACTTCGCGAAACAAACAAGTCATACGTGGTCTAAACTAATAAAATCGATGTTTTTTGAAACAAATGCTTAATGTTGTTTGAGCTGAAACAAAAACCTAGTCCAAAATGTTTAATTTTCAAACAAGTAAGCCGGAAGATTATATTACACTTTAGGGTGAAAAGACCCAAGACTTATTATTTTAGACTTACACTTTAGGGTGAAAAGACCCAAGACTTATTATTTTAGACTTAATCCAATGTTTTTGAATTTTTAACAAATAGAGTCATAAGATTGAAAAGCAAATAAAATTAGTTCTTATTCAACATTCAACAAGTACACAGACAGTTTTTCAACTTGAATATTGACTTATATAGTTCTCCTATCGAATTCCCATAACCAACACAACTACCATATCAATTGCTCATTCATTGTGTTTCAAAATCGCTGGTGGTTGAGGACTTCTTTCCAAGTTAACCCTATGGGCCATGGCGACCTTAAGAACATTGATTTCTGCAACACATTACAAATTAAAATGTTTCTAAAAGCCTTATTATTTTAGACTTAATCCAGTGTTTCTGAATTCTAACATATAGAGGCACATACAATGGAAAAGTAAATCGAATTATTAGTATTTCGACTAGTACAAAGACAGCAAACCAAATCATAACCTTCTTAGCCAGAATATTGAGTCAATTTACTACTATAGTACAATATTTATTGTTTCTGTGTTATCATTCATTGTATTTCAAAATCTCTGGCTGTCAAGGACTAGTTTTTAAGTTGATGCCTGGCTATGAAATAGGGACTACAAGAACATTTATTTCTACAACAAAAAAAATTAAAAATGTTCCAAAAACCCAAGACATATTTCAGACATGGTCTGTTTCTGTCTTCTAACAAACATAGGCATGAGATTGAAAAGTAAATAGGATTAGTACACGTTTAGATTAGTTTTGTATTGATTTGTTGATTAACTGAAAGTGGGTAAAAGTACTATTATATTTAGAAAAAGCAAAGCTTTACAAAATTGTACATATAATCACACTTATACGTACAATACTAGTTATTCAACAAGTACAAATACAGCAAGCCATTACCTTCTCAACCAGAATATTGAGTCTGCTTACTAGTATAGTACAATTTTTATTGTTCCATTATACTGCCCCATAATAAACATAACCATCTCTTAGCCAAAAATAATAATAATAATAATAAATAACTACCATATCAATTGGTCATTCATTGGGTTCAACTTTCAAAATCTGGTGGCAAAAAAGGGATAATTTTTCAAAGTTAAAAAACCCTATGCCTGGCTATGAAATTTGGACTAAAAGAACAATGATTTCTGCAACACAAATTTGAAAATGATTCATAAAAACGTCAAACACATTGTCGTTATCGATATAAAAAACCCTAATTTTCACATAATCAGCAATTAAGAAACTCTACATCTTTCTCAAGCAAAAAGGGAAGAAAAAAAAAAATAAGGGAAAAAGGAAGAAGAAGAAGAAGCAAGATTGGTTCTGAAAATAATTAAAAGAAATCAAATTCTAAATAATTTTGATCAGGGTAACCAGCAGGAGCAGCTTTGTCACTAGTTGATGCCATAGGGCCTGGAATTTGCTCAATCTCGACTGGCTTTGGAATCTCTGGTGGGCTAGCACAACGAATCAAAGCCCAGTTTACGCCTTCAAAAAAGGGATGCTGTTTAATCTCTGTTGCTCCACGTTTATATGCCAACCTATGCTGTGGTTCTTTCACTAGTAAGCCTCTTATCAAGTCTCTTGCCGAAAAGCTCACCACTGGTGACTCTGGGAATCGTAGTGGTTGACCTACAACATTGAACAAGGTGGCCCGATTCCCTGATCCCTTGAAAGGAGTCTTGCCAAACAAGAGCTCATAGAGAAAGATCCCAAAAGTCCACCAATCAACAGCACTACCATGCCCTTCACCTTTGATAATTTCAGGTGCCAAGTACTCGTGGGTTCCAACAAATGACATTGAGCGAGCATTGGTTGGCTCGGCAATAAGCTCTGGCAATGGGCTGACTTGGTTTCCCATTTCATTCTTGGGTTTTCGTTCTTTCTTGGATTTGCTTGAAAATAAACGAGGCCCGAAACATGTTGTAGGCACCACACAAGATGGTTGGATACAGGAGGGCTCAATGCAAGCTGGTTGGACACAGTAGACTGTCTTGCGCAAGGGTTCAGAATCAAGTGCAGAAGACTTGACTAATGTTGGGCTTACAGCACAGCGGAGGGA